>JARGCV010000049.1:5832500-6432500 GCA_034064705.1 Bothrops alternatus
TAGCAAGCTGGCTTCAAGCTATTCTCCAACAAGCTCAGAGGTAGGCAACCTCAGCTCTTTTATGACTCATGGACTTCAATTCCCAGAATTCCTGAGTCAGCATAGCTGGGCTAGCTAGCTCTCTCCTGCCCTTCCTGCTTCCTGCAGAGATGCAGCAAAGGGAGGAGCTCTGCCCACTAAGCTTTTCAGCTCTTGGAGAAAACCGTGAGTCCACTCTCTTTTTTTACACACACACACACAAACACACACACACAGAGAGAGGGAGAGAGAGAGAGAAGGGAAGCGCAAGTACCTCTCTGTCTCTGTCTCTGCAAATGGCAGACGGGGCTGGGAGCCGCAGGGGTAGGCTCAAAGAGCCACATGTGGCTCCGGAACCGCAGGTTGCCGACCTGTGCCCTAGACAATATAAGACCAAATTACTAACATTAGAACCCAGAGGGATCAATTCCAAGGAGAGATAATAATTTAATTCTGGCTGTGTTATACATAGGGCAGTATGATAAGACATGCACCACAGTTTCAACTTCAGCCCTATCACAGGGGCATAGTCGCTCACTAAAGAAGAGCCTCTTGAATCACCTGTTGAGTAGTGCTGAGGGTAAGACATTGAAACAGGCTAGGGAAAAGACTCTTCTATACTTGGGGATGGTTAGAGTATAGAAATATGAAGCCATCCACAATCCATAATTATTAGAATGGCTGAAGATCAAAGGGGAGCAGGTTTTATTGGCTCTGGCTCTTAAATATTGCAAATCTACGTCCACAAGCCGTTGGACTACCCTAAACTGGGCGTCCTTGAGACCATAATCTCCCAGAGCATCTCCCATAAAACCTAGCAAGTGGAGTTTCTTTGTCAGCTCCCTCTCCCAATGAGAAGTATGAGCGTCAGCAAACACCAGGGAGAGGTAGCTACCAGGGACTTCCGAAAAGAGCACCTGAAGCCACCATTTAAAGGTGTTAATCCACGCCATGCATTCAACTGAACGAATGCCGAGTTCCAGGTACATCGAAGCAAATCCAACACAGGGAGGAAGACCCAGAAGTTTCCTAAGAAAAACAGCCTGGGTTCTTTCGATACAATTCTTGAAGCCTCGTATCCATATGGGAATTCCATAAAGAGTTTGGGCCAGGGTTTTGGCTTTATATATACGCAGAGCAGAAGAAATAAATTGGCCTCCTTGGGTAAAAAAGAATCTTATAATCTGCTAATGGATATAGGAGGCCGAATTCAGCACCTGGGTTCGATGTTTAGTCCAAGCACCAGTATTCTGAAATTGAATACCTAAATATTTAAAATGGAAAACCTGCCTAACAACATTACCATTGATAGCCCAGTTGTATGATTTCCGGTGTTCTAGAGAACACCAATACTTTGGATTTGTCATAATTAATAGACAAATGGTTCTCAGCACAGTAGGACCCAAATGCAGAAAGTAATCTTTTTAGACCGAGCCTTGATTGTGATAGAAGGACCGCGTCGTTGCATAAAGAAGAAGCGGAATCTTCGTATTTAACAACTTTGGGGCATGGGACTCAATGTGTACAATGTAAGAGGCCAAGTCGGATAAGAATAAATTAAACAAAAGAGGGGCCAGGACACAACCCTGCCTAACTCCACTCTCAATCGGGAAAGGATTTGAAAGTTCTCCCTGCGGGCTTCCGGTGGCTCCGCTGACGTCACTAGAGTCTCCTCTGCGAGGCTCCGTTCCCTGGGTTTGTAAAGCCGCAAAAAATAGCGAACATCAGCTGTTTTTTGCGATGAAAAATCCCCCCTTCGGGCGAAGAAGGGGTGAAGAGCATCAAGAACAAGGTTGAGCCCCTCTAAAATCCCTGGAAAAAATTTTCAGGGATAAAGAGTGTGCACTCCCTAGGCACTTGAAAACGCTCCTGCCCAGAGACGCTTCTGTCGGCTGACAGAGAAAGACGCCGCGACCGCCTCTGCTTTTAAGAAAGAAAATAAGAGAGACTGCTTGCAGACGGAGTGATTACAGGAGTCTTTTTTGTATCGCAAGTATTTTGTTACTTTATTTCTGTCCACATACCTATAACTTTTAAAATCAACATAATGCATTCAAAATGGCGATAGCTTTCACTGCTAAGGGAAAGTGGCTGAAAGTGAAAGTGAACTTTTTCTCCCTCTTTCGGAAGTAAAGCCAGAGAGACTATTTTGACCTGAATTTTATTTTTTAAATTATAATGTAAACTGGAATTTAAAAGAAGATAAGAAGAGAGGAAAATTTGGCAATACAATTTTTTTTCCTAAAGGGATTTAAAATGACTGCGAGACAGAAGGCAGCCATGGCGAAGGCAGCTTTACCTTCCCCGGGTCAGCTTTCTAAATTACAATCAATTAATTGTTAAGATGGGAATGGGGGATCAGTTTATCAACTCTATATCAGCGGTTTACCAGAAACAAAAAGGGCAGATTATTGTGAACGGGCAATTAACAGATTTATTTAACATAGAGAAAGGTACTAGGCAGGGTTGCCCTTTATCCCCTTTATTGTTTGTTTTAACTTTAGAGGTTTTATTGAATAGGATTAGAGCTTCAGATGAACTAAAAGGTGTACAGATTAGACAACATGATTACAGATTATGTGCTTTTGCGGATGATTTATTTGTGACTCAGCCAATACAGTCGGCTCAGAGATTGATGGAGATTATTCAAAATTATGGAAGGGTATCAGGTTTTAAACTAAACATATCTAAGACAAAGATGTTGGTTAAAAATTTAGATGATAAATTAAAACAAGATTTGGAAAGAATAACGGGTTGTGAGATAGTTAAGAAAGTTAAATATTTAGGAATCTATATAGAAGCTTCTAATGGGAAATTATATAAGAATAACTATGAATCTTTATGGAACAAGATACAAATAGAATTGGAGAAATGGGAAAAATTACAATTATCTATGTTGGGTAGGATAGCTGCAATTAAAATGAATGTATTGCCGAAATTTTTATTCTTATTTCAAATGTTACCAATACTTAAAAAGGACGGGAACCTAGAGGAGTGGCAGAAAGGTATTAATAGATTCATTTGGAATGGCAAGAAACCAAGGGTCAAATTAAAAATTATTCAAGATACAAGGGAGAGAGGTGGTCTGAAAATGCCCAATTTTAAGTTATATTATTATGCTGCAGTTTTAGTAGCAATAAGTGATTGGATTAACTTAACTAACGAGAGAATATTGAATATAGAAGGGTACGGGTTATTGTATGGGTTCCATGCGTACTTAGTCTATGATAAAAAGTTGGACAGGAGTTTTAAAGAGCACTTATTGAGAAATGCTCTGTTGCGTGTCTGGAAAAAGTTTCATTACAAGTTAAATGGAAAGATTCCCCTTTGGACAGTTCCCAGGCATGCAATAGAGAGTGTAAATAGACAACAAATTCAAGATGTGGTGTCCTATGAGAAACTCTTAACTAAAGAAGGGAATATTTTAGTATTGAAATCATTAAATAGGTTAAGGGAAGAAGGAATAGCTCATAATTGGTATTCACATGTACAACTTCAGACTAGATGGCAAAAAGATGTTAAGATGGGTTTTTCCTCAAAGGATGATAAATTAATTAAACAAGTTAGAGATCAAAGAACTATGCATATTAAAAGATTATATAATGCATTAATTGAAATTGATTCTGGAACTGAATTAGTTAAAGACTGTATGATTAAGTGGGAACATAATTTTGGACAACCAATTATGATGGAAACATGGGAAAAGATATGGGTGAAAAATGTAAAATTTACACAAGCACAACACTTAAGAGAAAATTTTTACAAAATGTTTTATAGATGGCATTTAGACCCGAAAAAATTATCACTTATGTATTCAGATGTGCAACCCAAGTGTTGGAGATGTGAATCTATGGACGCTACTTATTTTCATATTTGGTGGACTTGTAAAAAAATCAAGGCTTTCTGGATAAAAATATGGTGGATTCTTCAGAATATATTGAAAAAGCGTATTGAATTCTCACCACAGTTGTTTTTGCTTGGCATTATAAAAGACTGTACCACCATAGAGACTAAGCTGATTTTGAATTTGATTACTGCAGCAAGACTATTGGTGGGACAATATTGGAAGAATGGACATTAAAAGTTATAAATATGGCAGAAATGGCTAAGATATCCGCATATTTGAAGAATCACTCAAATGAAAAATTTATGATGGATTGGAAAAAATGGATAGACTATATACAAGGGAAATATCAATTGAAGAAATTATATTTAGTATATAGTTAAATATTTATATAATAAGTAGTTTAGTGGGGCTTCTTGCGTTCTTACCCTGTATTCACTCTGGGAAGTCGGGGAGGGGGGTGGGAGGGTATTTATAATTTATACACTATGTTTTCTCAACTGTAATCGGGGTCGATGTAAGAATATGTAACAATAGGTATTAAGGGGTTGCTCGGGTGGCCTCTTGGCACCACATCTGTTGGAAAGAGGAAGGAGGAGTGAAGGTAGAGGTAAGTAGGAAGTTGGTAAGAGGGGGGAAGAGCGGGGATAGAAGTGGGTGGAGAATAGAGGAGGAGTGAGGAAAGTAGATAGATGGTAAGAGAGGGGGGATGGTTAGGGTTAGGGGGATGTGGGGGGGGTACCGAGCAGTTATATTAATTGTTTGGCAAATGTGGTATATGATTGTTTTCAGTTGAGTTATTATTATTGAGTTCTTTTCTTTTTTCTTTGTAAAATTTTAAAAATCAATAAAATTATGTTTAATAGAAAGTTCTCCCTGCAAGCCGCAGCTAACGACCTGGCATTTATTATACGCAGCAATGTAGAGGAAAGGAGTTTTTTTCGCCAGTGTCTCTCCAGGAATCAAAAGAGACAAAACAGTAGAAGCAGCATCATAATACAAGCTCTTGTATATAGGTGAACAATACAGGTAGTCCTTGACTTACAACAGTTCATTTAGTGATTGTTCAAAGTTACAATGGCACTGAAAAAAGTGACTTATGATCATTTTTCACATTTATGACCACTGCATGGTCATGCTCGGCAACTGACTCATATTTATGATGGTTGCAGTGTCCTGGGAACATGTGAACACATCTGTGACCTTCTGATGAGCAAAGTCAACGGGGAAACCAGAGTCACTTAACAACTGTGTAACTAATTTAACAGCTAAAGTGATTCATATTAACTGTGGCAAGAAAGGTTGTAAAATGGGGAAAAATTCACTTAACAACTATCTCGCTTAGCAAAAGAAATTCTAGGCTCAGTTGTGGTTGTAAGTCGAACACTACCTGCATACAGAAGAATATAAATAACCCAAAACCTAAGCCAGAAATCAAGCAAGGTGTGTGCTAAGCTTCCAAGATTTCTCACATAAGATACACACGGCCAGAGATCATGGATAGTCAAAAATCAAATAAAATAGATGATAGAACAAATCAATTCAAAGTTAGGGCTCAAGTTATCATATTTTACATGCTATGTGAAGACCTAGTAGTTCTTTTGAGAAGACCCTAATGCTGGAAAAGGTGAAGAAAAAAAAGAGAGAAGAATAGGATGACCAGTAGGAATAATGTGGAGGGATTCAATTACAACAGCAATGGATGCAACTTTTGGAAGATTTGAAATGCCCAGTTGAGGACAGATCATCCTTGAAAATGTCTCTTTGTGTGATTACTAAAAGCCAATACTGACAGATAAGCAGTCACAACTTCCAGTAGAATCTATACCCCACAAATTCCCAAAAATGCACAAAACAGGTCAGGTCTTCCAACCCTGTGACTTCAGTTATGTCATCATATTACAATTATTCTCTTCCGTGGCTCTTGACTTCTAAATTAATTGATTTTAAATATATACTCCTCCTAGCCATTAAAATTTGCTTACCTTAGGCTCTAATGGATTTCTGTACCTCACGTCTGTCATTTTGGTATGAATTATTCATCTGTAGGTAAAAGTGATTCATCACTTGGAAAAGATTTCTCTGTTCCTTTTAATTACAAACAAAGAAAGAGAAAAGTATCAAAAGACTCATTTCCTTTTCTAGTAAGTTCAAGAACATTAAAGAAGTACGAGGGTTACGCCACACAGCAGGCATCATATTTGGTCGTCATTACAAAATTTCTTTTCTTCAGCACTATCGTTGTGCAACGAGAAAGAAGTTATCACTAAAACAGGTAATTATGAGCCAATTTACTCTCTTCACTCTGACTCAAAATTACCTATTAAAGAATGAAGAATTCTAGTTGAATGCAGTTGCTGGAGGTACTGCCTTGAACAACCCTGAAGTCTGTGACCCTCTTCCTTTGTTCAACTACAAATGTTAAACTACAAGCAGCAATTTCTGAGTTAGCAGCAAATGCTCAACACGAATTTGTCCTTGCCGGTTGTTCCTTAATATGTTAGGGAAGGATCTGCCTTTATTAGATGCTTTTTGGCAAAAATATTTCTTTTATCCTCTAGTGGTTAGGTAATGCCTGCCCATAATAAGAAAAGCTTCTTCCACCTTTTGTCCTTGAGACAAATCTCTTGCTGTCTTATCTTTATGTTTGCTTACACAATTGCTTGCTCATATCTTAGATGAAACTGGAAAAAAATATATTAAAAATTATAAATAAAAGCCTAGATATTTGTAGCATTTGCAGCATCCTGAACACATCATGGTTTAGTTACTAAATGTAATGTATTGTCAGAATTAAAACAAAGTTAAAGCAGTTTTTTAAATATTAATAGCTCCCTATTTTACAAGCTTCTTGCTTCCCATTAAAAAAGGGAAAAGGAACTCTGTTAAAATTAGAGAAAGAATTTCCTATTGAGATCATTGACTTTATTGATGCAGATTCATTCATTCATTCATTTCTAATTTATTAAATTTATATGCCACCCAATTATTCTTATTTAAATTTTTATGCCACTCCTCTAATTGCAAGCCATTAGCACAATAGGTTATACAAGAATAGAAACAAAATACAGAGAAAAAAAGCAAAACTCTGAACTACAAGATTAAGACAACCTATTCCTTTTTGAGGAACAATTATTTTTTCTCTCCGTGTGGATATTTGACAAATCGACTCAGACAAGCATTTGTTTATTATTTATTTCACCACAACAGTTATATGTTTTTCAGTTAAAAATTTAGTTCTAAACAACTTAAAGTAAAAAAAAAGTAAAGCTACATAAATATATTGTAACTGTAAATCTACAATTTAAAAACCATGAAGAAAGTATAAATAAAACATGCAAGGGCAAACAGCTTGTAAAGTAATAAACATCCACAAGATTGAAAAAGCTGAAAAAATATATACAAAAAATTAGCTGCCAGCCACATTTCTGCCGAATGATAATACCAGCTCTACAAAGAAGCTGAAGAAACAGTGGACCATCTGGTTAGTCGCTGCAAGAAAATCACACAGATTGACTGCAAAAAAAACCAGCATGACAAAATACAGGTATTCCTCAATGTATGACCACAATCGAGGCTGGAATTTTGGTTGTGTGTGTTGTGGTTCTTAAGTGAGTTACTTATGTGAATGCCTCACTAAGGATCACCACCCCAGGTCTCCCCATTGAGATTTTAAAGCAACCATACTGTGGGGCCTCAGGGAGTGGGGGAGGCCTTGTCGGGCTCAGCAGCCAGTGGCACATAGAAATCTGCTGTAGGTTTAATAATCCACTAAATGTGGATTATAAAATTTATACTTCAGTAATGGCAGAGAGACTGAAAAGATTCCTAACTGAATTTATACATTCATACCAAAATGGTTTTTTTTTACCAAAGAGACAAATTAAAAAATAATTTAAGAGTGATAATGGATGTACTGGAATATTATGAATTACATCTAGGCAAGCCACTGGCACTAATATTTCTAGATGCCCCAAAGCATTTGATAATGTTAGCTGGCAATTTATGATTCAGCAATTAAAAATAATGGACTTTGGGCAGAACTTTATGAATATGATTAAAACAATATACAATAAACAAACAGCGAAAGTGATTGTGAATGGAGATTATACTGAGAACTTTGAGATAAGAAAGGTACAAGGCAATGATGTCCATTATCTCCATTGTTATTTATTTTGACCCTGGAAGTTTTAAATAGAAATATTAGACAAGATACAGAAATTAAAGGACTAGAAATAAAAGGTGGAACATATAAACTATAAGCATTTGCTGATGATTTGGTATTTATTTTAGAAGAACCTTTGGAGATGATTCCTAAACTACTGGGAAAGATAGAACAATATGGAGAAATGGCAGGACTGAAAATAAACAGAGAAAAAAACCAAAGTAATAGTTAAAGATCTTACAGATAAAAAAAACAAATGTCAGAAAAAATAGAATTGCAAATAGTTAAAAAAAAGTCAAATATCTGGGAATATATTTAACAGCAAGATGTTCAACGATAAAAGAAGATAATTATATAAAATTATTGAATCAAAGAAGAGTAGATTGGAAAAATGGGAAAACTTTCAATATTAGGAAGAATATACTACCAAAAATCTTATTTTTATTCCAAACAATACCTATAAAACTTGAGAATTCTTTTTAAAGATTTAAATTCATTAATTTTGAAATTTATTTGGCAAGGAAAGAAAACTAGAATTAAGATGAAAATGTTACAAGATGCCAAGGAAAATGGAGGTTTTGGTTTACCAGAGTGCGTTTTATATTATCAAGCATCTGCATTAACATGGGTAAAAGAATGGATAACTCTTAGAAACAAAAGACTGTTATATCTGGAGGGGCATGATTTACAATTGGGATGGCACGCTTTTTTATGGTACAGAAAAAATAAAATTCATAAATACATCCAAAATCACATATAAGAAATGCATTATTAACAACATGGGAAAAAATAAAATGTAAAATATATTTGAAAATTCCAGGGTGATTGTCAACAAAGGAAGCATTTGTACACCCAATTTTAGTGGATTTTGAAAAAATCTGGACATATAGAGATATTCTAAACTCTGAAGGGAATTTAAAATCTAAACAAGAAATGGAAAATCAGGGTATCAATTTATCATGGTGGGCACAGTTACAAATGCAAGCTAGATATGATAAAGATGTTAAACTGTATGGATTTTATAAGGAACAAACTGTGTTTGATAAGATATTGTTAACTTCTGATGAGAAACCAATTAAGAAAATGTATAATTTCTAACTTTGAAAATGAAAAGCGAATAAGTTAAAGAAACGATAAGATGGGCGAAAAATTTTGGATACAATATAGAACTAGAAAAATGGCAAAATTTATGGGAAAGAAATTATAAACTGACAATGTCAACTTCCTACAAAGAAAATTTATATAAAATGTTTTATAGATGGTACTTGCCACCAGCAAGACTAGCAAAAATGTTTAAAAACATGTCAGATAGATGTTGGAAATGCAAACATAAGTAAGGCACTTATTACCATGTTTGGTGGACATGTGACAAAGTAAAGAGTTATTGGAAAAAGATACATGCTTGCCTAGAAAAGATGTTGGGAGAACACGTAGATTTTAAACCTGAACTTTTTTTATTAGGTATAATGCCAGAAAAGACTGATAAACAAAGTATATATTTGATTTTGCATGTTACAACAGTGGCAAGAATTATATTTGTGCAATATTGGAAAAATGAAGGAATACCATCAGATGAAGAAATAATTTAAAAAAAAAACTAGAATGCGCAGAGATGGATAGACTGACTACAAGACTGAAAGAAAAAGAAGAAACAGAATATTACCATCCTTGGGACTTATTTTATCGATGGCTAGAAGAAAGAATAAAGGATTAGGAATTAAATATGTATTAGCAAAAGTAAACTCAGACAGCACACTTGTTGAATAAATATTGGGGGGAACCAATAAAAACTTAAAAAAAACAAAAAAACAAAATGCCATATCCAGTCTAAACACCTGGCTGGCTGTGCCACCAACCATAATAAGAAGAAAGCAAACATAAAATAGATTGATGAACTAGAAAGAGTCTTTGTTTTCAGTGCAGCCAACTTAATGAAACCAACACTGTTTTTTTAGCCAAATTCAACATTTCTAATAAAATGTGATGAGAAAATTCCAGGTCAGCATGTTTTGATTTAATTTGATTGCGTTTTCAGACTGAATTAAAAGTGTAGTCCAAATATATATTAAATACCAAGTAATCTTGTCATCATTTGCAGAAATACTTATGGCAGGATATCCCAACTCCAATGCCAGAACTAATATCCACTGATCACCACGTGTCCTAATTGAAATATCTGGAAAAAAGGTTGTGATCTCAGATTTATAAACAGTCATGGTTCAGGGAATAATTTTCACAGATAACTTGCTTGTACATGATAGTTGTTCAACGTCGCATCTTTTCTCATCAATGTGGCATGCCTTAAATTGCCATCTCTTTGCCTAGTTGTGAAGATTATTAAGAAGTCTCAGAAGCTATGCCACACTACATATTACTCTATATTTATGTGATATATTATATCACATAAGCATATGTGATATATTAGAGGAGGAGTAGGAGGAGAAGCTCTTTTAGCACCACTTCCTGAGACTATTGTAACAATAATAGTAATATGGTTAATGATATTAAAACGTTATACAAATTTCAAGGGAAAAATAAGGATGTATTCCCATAGCCACTCAATTACTTCAGTTCAGAAATGGTTTCTGATATCAAATAAAATATAATTTAAATAAGGTGATCAACCGTCCTCCTTTAGGGAGGACAGTCCTCCTTTTGTGAGTTCTGTCCTCCGTCAAAAAGTGTCCTCCTACATGTCCTCCTTTTCGATATTTGAAGACTAATCTGCAGGGCTTTTTTTTTTCCTCATAGAATGCTCAGAATGGTGTTCCGACACCTTTTTTCATGGGTTTTTTTTTCAACTTTTGCATGAGCTGTGCTACTCCCCCTATTGGCTTTCGAAAGCCAATAGGAATTGCTGCTGAGTGCGCCAAAACACCGGCCAGCAAACTTTGCACATGTAAGTTGTCTGAAGGCAAATTGGCAGGAACTTTGCACCGCTCCCTGCTACCCAACTACACCATCTCCTAGTTAGTCCCGAAGATACCTGGAGGAGACTGGAGCGGCGATGCCACAGTAACTTTCTCTTGATCTTCGGCCCTGCTAGGGCAATAATGGCTGCGGGCGCAAGAGGCAGGGGTTGTGGGGCTGCTGCGGGCAGGAGTGTGAGGGGCGGCAGTGGCCGCCTGCCCATCGTGCTGTGGGAGCCATGAGGCCTGCTCTACACGGGGCTGCGCAGGGCGGGCAGTGGTGCTGGTGGGGCAGCTGCATGTGGGATGTGTTGTTGGCGGGCTGCCCCCCAGGTCCAGAGCCGGCGCAGCTGGTTCTTTGGGAGCCACGGGGCCTGCTCTACACGGGGCAGCACTGCTGGCGGGGCGGCTGTGGGTGGGGGCGCGGCATGTAAGCATAATTACAATATAAAATGTTACTGCTACAAATGTTTTTATTATGCATTTATCATTATAGTGTATTCTGTATTATTGTTGCAATGAATAAAATGTTTCTTTTATTTACAATATTTTTTCTTCAATTTATTTGTGTCCTCCTTTTCATTGTAAAAAAGTTGGTCACCTTAATTTAAAGTATAAGTTTCTTCTAATTATCTGTATTTAGGTAGGCACCACCAACTCAGACACTTTGCTCTAAAATGAAAAACTGGTCTCTGGATGGTAATGCTCTGTGTTCATAAGGACCAAAAAAAAAAAAAGTCTTATTTTTCAGGAAGCTTAAAAAAAACAACCCTTTTCTGATATTTCTGTTTATCACTTCATCAAATCAAGGAATCATCCAGCAGCTGACAGGCAACAATACAAATGGCTGCTGGCTGTATTCCACAAGAGGTTTCTGCATAATTAATCTAACATGGTTCTAATTTTGATTATCATTCTTACCATAATTGCCATTTTCCTGAGAGACATTAATGACATAGCAGTACAAAGTAATCAAACCATTCTACTGTGTGTGTGTGTGTGTGTGTGTGTGTGTATGTATATATTGCTCCTAGAAGCACGAAGCCGAAAGCACCAGCCTGAAGATGACAAATGGGACTTCGTCGAAACGTCGCCAAGACACTTCAAATTCTACGTGGGAGAAAACCCGAAGAACCAAAGACCTACATATATAATATATATCAGTCAAAAAAGAGGAACCAACTTCTTCCCTGGTCCAACACCTTAAAGCCACAGGACATGAAATTGATTTCAAAATTGCCAAAACTGAACACTTTAATAACAGAATAATCAGAGAAGCCATCGAGATAGAAAAATGCCCTCGCAGCATGAACAAACGAGATGATACCTCCCGCCTACCAGCCATTTGGAAACCCGCCCTTATTGACAGGCGAATCCCTAACACAAAGAATGACACCAGAACCACACAGGATGCCAGCACCACACATCCACGCAAAAAGCAAACCCAAACCTACACCGATGATGAGGCACGACCACAGACCAGGAGCCAGACCACAGCTGCATCATTGGCCACTTTGAACCCCTCCAGCACAACAAAGCCCCCACCCCAACAGAACACTCCCCCAGCCAATCAGAACACAGCCAACCCCCAGCCAATCAGAGCACAGCCAAGCCCCTAACCAATCAGAACACACCTCCACCCAATCAGAACATAGCCAAGCTCCCAGCCAATCAGTTCAAACCCCCCACTGGCAGTTAAAAGGAAGAAACAGCTAAAATCTCACATTGCTCCTAGAAGCAGAAGCCAAAAGCACCAGCCTGAAGATGACGAATGGGACTTCGTCGAAACGTCGCCAAGACACTTCAAATTCTACGTGGGAGAAAACCCGAAGAACCAAAGACCTACATATATAATATATATCAGTCAAAAAAGAGGAACCAACTTCTTCCCTGGTCCAACACCTTAAAGCCACAGGACATGAAATTGATTTCAAAATTGCCAAAACTGAACACTTTAATAACAGAATAATCAGAGAAGCCATCGAGATAGAAAAATGCCCTCACAGCATGAACAAACGAGATGATACCTCCCGCCTACCAGCCATTTGGAAACCCGCCCTTATTGACAGGCGAATCCCTAACACAAAGAATGACACCAGAACCACACAGGATGCCAGCACCACACATCCACGCAAAAAGCAAACCCAAACCTACACCGATGATGAGGCACGACCACAGACCAGGAGCCAGACCACAGCTGCATCATTGGCCACTTTGAACCCCTCCAGCACAACAAAGCCCCCACCCCAACAGAACACTCCCCCAGCCAATCAGAACACAGCCAACCCCCAGCCAATCAGAGCACAGCCAAGCCCCTAACCAATCAGAACACACCTCCACCCAATCAGAACATAGCCAAGCTCCCAGCCAATCAGTTCAAACCCCCCACTGGCAGTTAAAAGGAAGAAACAGCTAAAATCTCACATTGCTCCTAGAAGCAGAAGCCAAAAGCACCAGCCTGAAGATGACGAATGAGACTTCGTCGAAATGTCGCCAAGACACTTCAAATTCTACGTGGGAGAAAACTTATATTTAGGATGTCCACAGAAAGCTGTGCATCTCTCTGCATCTCAGTGTCACCACCACCACAATCTATCGCGCATACTTCAGGAATTCTGCCTGATTCAATAAAAAGCCTGCTTTTGAAATTACAGGTGAACTTAAAAGTTTCATGGTAGTGAAGCCAGATGTGATGTAGAGGACTTTTGAGAAGTAACGTAAGAAGGTCAAGGCAACGGTACATACAATATACAAGCTTTTTGTTCTACAGGAACCAAGAAGAGCTTGTCTTCTCTGAAAAGCATTCTGTCATTTCAGGAAGGGAGGGTAGATAGAAAATGATCCTTCAGTCAACTACAAGTTATCTCTGGATCTAAGCAATTCTCCTTTAATGAAATTCTTTGAATAATTCTATCAGTTTATCACAATTATCCCTGTATTACAAATGGGGGAATTGAACTAAGATATACAGTTTCTGAGTTCTCACATTCAGCCCAAGGAAAAGAGCTACTAATCAAGGGGAAAGGTTTTGATCACATGATTGTGGCCACCATGTTGACTTTTTTTTTTAACTCTCTCTGCAAATGCCTCTGATTCTTTCTTTTCTCTGTACCTCAGAAAAGCCATTCAAAAAGGCTGAGACTCTGAAGTAGCATGAGAGAGAAAATTAAAGAAAAATAGATTATATTCATTGATCCCAGTGCACTAGTTAGATTCCTTTCCTGCATCACTCATTTTCTATTAAAATCTCTTTCCCAACTGGAATGTATTTTTTAAAAAAAATATGTTTGTAAGAACAGAAATAGGAAAGGTATATTTGATTCATTTTAATTACCAAAGAAAAATATATATCCCTTTGACATACTGCATGTTAAAGAAGATAACTGTTTCTCAAGATTGCTATTTCCATCTCTTAAGCCTGAATGAGAAGTAAAATTGGCAAACTGGCAAAATCACTCTTCAATCTTCATTGTTACAATCAAATTCAAGAACTAGGAAAATACGCCAGTCAGATCCATTTTTCAAAATTCACCAATTCCCAAATGGTTTGGTATAATCGCCTCAAACCATAAAAAACTAGAACACTAAACAACCAGATAGCAATAGCAATAGCACTTAGACTTATATACCATTTCATAGTGCTTTACAGCATTCTCTAAGCGGTAAATATAGAGTCAGCATATTGCCCCCAACTATCTGGGTCCTCATTTTACTGATCTCGGAAGGATGGTTGAGTCAACCCTGAGCCAATCAGGACTGGACTCCTGATTGGAGTGGGCAGAGTTAGCCTCCAAATACCATTCCGCAACCTTTAAGAAGGGTACACACTCATAGCACATAGGATATCTTGTGTACGTTATAACAGATATTAAAGCAGGAGGGGGGGGGAAATTATTTACTATTTTTCAGTGAGATTCCACTAGTCAGTGGTTCTTTCAAATTTTTAGGGCAAGAATTTCCTTGACTCCATCATGTATTTCTATGTGTTAATAGCTAAAACACTGTTTTAGTGTTAGGAGTAAAATTCTTGGTTTTTATACTTTTCATAAAAAATAATTAAAAATGAAATTCCTCATTATTTGCTGGTCAGATATTTTTTACCTGGTGCCCTGCAAACACGTTAAAATTATTAATTACCAAAATACTTATCCAATCAGCATTCCTAATCAGAAATCTGATATATAGACTCAGGATGAAGAATGCTGATTTAAATCAAATGCTTGGTCAATTCTACTCATCTCAGATATTTCTGTTTTCTTTACTTCAGTCATGACTGATTCTTGAAAACTGTCTGGACAAGTCTCTTTTTAGAAGTGGTTTGCCATTGTCTGCTTCCTAGGGCTGAGAAAAAGTGATTGGCTTTTTCTCAGCCAGGTCACCCAGTTTGTTTTGTGCCTAAAGTGGGACTAGAACTCATAGTCTCCTGGTTTCTAGCCTGATGCCTTAACCCAGTGTTTCTCAACCTTGACAATTTTAAGACATGTGGACTTCAACTCCCAGAATGCTGGCTGTGGAATTCTGGGAGTTGAAGTCCAAATGCCTTAAAATTGTCAAGGTTGAGAAACACTGCGTTTAACCACTACACCAAACTGGCTTCCTGATAATGTATACATTATTAATATTCTCTATGAAACTGAATATTGACAGTGTATAGATTATCTATTAATACTACTAATATTAAATGTAATGCCAATTTCTAAACCCTTGTCCAATGAGATGGTGAAAAAGTAACACTATGTTTGCCCTATGAGATATCTGGAATACTTTTGATCTATGTGAGAGATGTAGAAAAAAAATTCATAAACCTTTTCCATTTGAGAAACACAGATTTCATCTTAGTCATCCCTTCCATATGATTAATATACTAGTTGCTAATGGTCTGGGCACAAAATGCAGTTCTACATAAGTTGTGTAGTATTTATATTTGAAGATATTATTTTGGAATAAGTGTATATGATTCAGCAGGATTTTTGGAAAAGATTTCACATAATAATATTTTTCACAGAATCAAACTTGTGTTCTTTCTCCAGATATCTGATTGCATAATAGCCAGATGGAGATTTTCAATTACTGTACAGCAGAAGAAACACAAAAGTAGTAAAGTTTATGGGCTGGCATTTCGAAAAACAATGTGTGATGGGCTGATACACACCTTCAGCCATCATGTAACTAAGATAAATGCAACACGTGAAAATTATGAAATTCCCTGTGGGCACCTTCCCATCTGGTACCTTTTTACAATTATTGTCACTATAGAAATAGCACATATCCATATCAGAACATTCAGGAAAATGAGGTTTTCCTGTTCTAGTTAAGCATGAAATGCTTGTGAGGTTAATGTCGCTGGCTGTGGCTATTGTAGACTGGATTCTGAAGAGTGTACTGAAGGCAATTCTACGTTTGGCCATAAGTTGTCAAACATATGGTTCATCCATAGCTCAGTTTGTCTGAAGAAACTATGAGCATTCACTGAGTTTGTGATGCAATTGAACCTAAATATGCATAGCCATGTCTAACCATGATGCAACACTGCAGCCTTTTATGGATCTTTTGCTTAGTTTAAGGTACATAATAGCATAATGTATGAATAATTAATGAATTCATGAAAAGGCGTGTGGTTATACTAATCAAATCAATTTACATTTTCTTTTCTCTCCACCTGATTAAACTCCAACTTCCATATGACTCCAGACATTGCAGTGTACTGCAAGGGCATCTTGCCAAGTTGTATAACACCAAAGGTATTATAATTTTTTTGAATTGTATAGATTTTGTTGTATGACATTTGTAAACTAGCTTTGACAGGCTCATCCTGGTTACCTGAAACACATTGGACGAGCATACTGTGTGAACCTAGCCATTATTATTTGGAAAAATATGGAAAATGGGAAATGAAAACCTATGCCTTAGTTCATTATGTGAATAGTCTTTTAAAGTTTTTTTTAAAAAGTCATGGGAAGTCATATTAGCAACTATTCAGTTTGAATCAGTTACCAAAAAAAGTGTGCATGATTTTCAGATTTTTAGGTCTCTTTACGAGCAAGGAAATCCACTGACGGTGGATGAGCGATGACTGATTCCTAAAATGTAATGAAGGAAGAAATGAGGGGGAAAGGTAAACATAATCCCAGCTTTGCATGAGGTGAAATCCTTTTCTTAAAGGAGTCCGAAAGGTGCTTTTTCAAGAGGCAACAGGACTTACTTTGTTTTTCCTTTGAAGACATTTTGCTTCTCATCCAAAAAGCTTCTTCAGTTCTTCAATTCTCATCCAAGAAATTCTTCAGTTGTGAAGAAGCTTCTTGGATGAGAGGCGAAATGTCTTCAAGGAAAAACAAAGAAGTCCAGTTGCCTCTTGAAAAAGCACCTTTGGGACAACCATGACCTGGATGACTGAGAATCCCCATAGACATTCCTTAAAGGGGGTCTTCTGAGCCACGTTTAAATTCCACATTCTTGTTATGCAACAAAGAACACACAAACATCTGCCACTTCCTTACTAAGGCAAGGAGTTAGATCAGGGGTTCTCAACCTTGGCAACTTTAAGACTTGTGGACTTCAACTCCCAGAATTCCTCAGCCAGCAAAGCAAAGCTGGCTGAGGAATTCTGGGAGTTGAAGTCCACAAGTCTTAAAGTTGCCAAAGTTGAGAAGCCCTGAGTTAGATGGAAGCTTGTCTATATTTAATGTTGACTAAGGTCTGAAGTGAGTTAGATAGGATCTCTGGCTCTCACACCACAGAAGTGGCATCTGCAGCAGGGACATCAGACACGTACAAAAAGGGTGCTTGCCTTGTGACACTCTATCCACCATCTTGCTGATTTTCATACACACACACACACACACACACACACACACACACACACCTTGTGGGCACCAGAGACTGCCATTTTGTAAAGACTGACGGCGGAAACCTTCAAGTCTGGGAAATCAGCAACTACATCGCTGTTGACTCAAAAAATTAAGAGGAATGGACCAGAATTTAAATTAGGAAGTTTAAACATAGAATGCAAAATTCCAGATTGCTGTTAGACAGAGAAGCATGTATACCTTCTTAATTCTCTGGTGTGAATCTATTGATCCAACCTTCTTCTGCCTGTTTGAGAAGTTGGCATGGATGCAAAGTTTAGTTGCAATACTTGGTACAAAGGCTTAAGAACTACAGCAAAAATCTCCAAATGGTTGTGGAGTGAAAAATATAATGTAGGAATGGTGACCATGCAAGCACAGTTCACTATATTCAGCAGCCTCAATGAAGCTGGATAGAAATAGCCAGTGCTTTTTTTGTAAAAAAAAAAAAAAAGGTGTCAGAACTCACACACGTCATACAACCCACCTTGCCTACCCTACAAGGTTCCATCCGAAAAAGGTGCCGGAACTCTGCTCTGGGCATTCTATGACCAAAAAAAAGCCTTGGAAATAGCCCTCTTGACTCTGCTCATTGTACCAACTTGATTGAGATTAATTCTATAGCAAGACACAAAGATATTGAAGACATACACTTATGACCACGATGAGGTAAAGAGCCATAGGAAGCTTAGCAACCATGTAAAGAGAGCGTTTGAGGGTGGCGTAGGGGGGATGACAAATGAACAGAATGTATATTGGAGAAGTGAAGAATGTCATAAATATGTCATTAAAAGAAACAGGAGAAAAAAACAGCAGCGGAACTGGAAGTCCAAAACGAAAAAGCCCAGAGAAAAACAGTTTATGTTACAAACAAGGAGCAAAACAACAAAATTATAGAGGAGACTGTTACATTTAACTTTCAGAAAATGTCTGCAAAAAAGATAGTTGTCAAAAAAGAGAGTTGTTTTCCTTCTTGCCAAAGGAAACAAATTGACAAGAAAAATGAGCAAATGTTTACAGCCAATGGGCGAAGAAGCAAAAGATTTGTGTTAATAAATAGGTAAGGCAAACAAAACATTTAATGACTGTAAAGGAGAAGAGTAAGAATTTCAGTGCCTTAGACTGGGTGCGTTCATACTGGGAAATAGGAAAGGAGAGTCTACCCCTTCACTCCTTCCATCATGGATTTGGAGCTATCCTGTTAGATACTAGGGAGACAATAGTTTGGTATTTTGCTCTCATCTATCTAGCTGATGTGTGGTTGAAATTCTACGTAGAGGTAAAATGCTGTGACTTAGTCTCTGTCCCCCCAAGATAAATAATTTATTTGGACCAATTTCTTTGCATTCTTCAAATGACTTTCTCTTTTTTTGTTATATATCCAACCAGCTTCTTATTTCATTTTCTAGGATTCATAATGATAAAGACTAAACAACAACATTTCAGGAGAAAAAGTATGTGTCCTGTTCTTTTCTGCCTTTTCATTCTCCGTAGTCATCAATCATCTGTTTTGGGCAACTGGTTGCTGTCCAGATTAGTTGGATTGCAACTTTCTTTATCCACAGCCAGGATATGCATTAGAAATGATTTTGCCATTTTAATCTATTACAAAGGAACTTTTTCTGCAACTGTTGTTTTAGTACTTTCTCCGTTAATTCCTCAGTGCTTCTTTAAGCAGATCTCTGCACCTTCACAAAGTCAGCAGACAAGCCAGGAACATAGTAGGCATTTGCAACAGTTTGAGATGGTTTATATTTTAAAATGTTGTTCTATTTCACATATATGCATGTGTGTGTGTGCACGCACACACACACACTAACACACACACAGAGAGACTTTGCAAATTTCCTCACCCTGTCATGCCCAATCCAAAATGTGATGAACTTTCTGCCAACGGTGATATAACGGGAACATGATAATTCAAGCTAACATAATACAATTTCATGCATCCAGATGGCCAGGCAACATAGAAGGTAATAGGATCAAAAGAAGTAAGACACCTGTCAATAAAATAGAACAAATACAATACTGTATGTAGAACTAAGCTCTTCTACTAATGATGTACAATGAAGGAATTGCGTGGGAATGACACTTGCTGCTTTCAAGTTATTAAAACATTAATGGTGGTGGTGACCTTGGGAAGAGGGGAGAAGCTGTTTTTTGATGTTAATCCAACAATCTCTCATTTCATTGTCTCCTCCCAAGACGGCTACTCTGAGATCGGTAAAGAAATATCCCAGAAGGTGGAATTGCTCTTAATTGTCCTTGTTAAAATCCTGGTATCAGGTGTGTGCCCATTGATTCTTTTGTGCACAATTTGGCTTGTTTGTCAGAATCCAGAGAAACCTTGTTGGTAGATGATTGTTAGTCATCCTGCCTCATCCCAAAATTAAATCTTACATCACTCTAGACATTCCTTTCCATTTGATGAAGGCAACAATAGCTCAAAGACAGTGATGCCTCTTAGTAAAATTTGTTAGTCTGAAAAAAAGTTACCAGTTTCTCTCTGATTTTTGCCTACCATATGCTAACATAACTTTCCTCTTACAATGTTGTGAACAGAATATGAGAACAGTGATGTTTTACTGGGAAAGATTAGGATTATTAAGGGATATTATGCTATTGATAAAAGCAATACTCTACTTGCTTACTAAGGCTTTTCCAAGCTAGTGCCTTGTTATCGAAATGTTAGAAGGGATCTGAGAATACACAGTTAGGATAATTTACAGCTTGGAACTGTAAATTTCGACTGCCTTCCTAAAAGCCTCTGTCACAGAGAGGTGATAGATTGGAGATGAGATCAGAACGTTTTTGAGAAATATATTCCATTGAGAAAAATACAACAGCAGTTAAGCTATTTTCTGTGAAAGGGGAAAAGAGCAAGAATGGTATGAAGAGGAATGATAGAATAACCACACAACTGCACTGTGTGGCTTTGCTTTTCCAAAAAGGTACTTAAAGAAAAACGAAGAGAAGAAGGGCACCTCAGCAAGTGAGAATTACAGCAACACAATAGGCATCCAAACGGAAACCTCTTTGGAGAGGGACACTTGGGGAGCAGGGCGCAGAGAGTATTGATGAATCAAAGAAATACAAATCTGGGTCCTTAGACTAATAAGTGATAGTTGACAAAAGAAGTATAAGAATGGGCTTGTCTAGGAAGCTCAATTCCCAGGAATTCAGAAACGCAACACTTAATGTCTTGTAGGGTGTACAATCTGAAGGACTTCTGGGGACAGCCCATAAGTTTGCAGAATTTTGAATTCATTTTTATTTTTTCCAGCAGATAGTGAGAAGTTCCAGATGAGACTTCTATCATTCAGTGGACTTGCCCCACCCATAGCTGAGAGGGGCCTTGAATATGAGTCTCCTCAATTCTACTCCAACATCTTAATGCCTATACCACAATTATAACCCTCTCCTGATTTTGCATTGCTACTTCCATCTTTTCCTTTTTTAGGGTGAAAATATCTACTAAAAAAAAAAGACAGAAGAATTGTATATTGTCTTTTGAATGAAGAGATTATAATCTCCCTCAAGAAAACCTTTGAAATGCATCCCAGGTTAGGCATTTATAACATTTAAAGATCTAAATCATGAGTAGCAAACTGCTTAGTTTCCAACTTTTGGGGAATTTTTAGTGGAAATCTAAATTTGCTGAATAGGCAGGTTAGCTTCACTTTCCCAAGCAAAATGGGATCAAAGGAACTGGGAATACACAACAGGAGAACGCTGCTGCTCTTCTGGCATCCACGCTGAACTGCTAGAAGCTCCCCCCCCCCGCATCCTTACATCTGAGCAATAAAGTTTTGTGTGTTTGTTATTTTCTTATATCTGACAGTTGATTTACAGAACAATTTTATATCACTTGACAAGCCCTTCAACCTGAGTGCCCCTTGCAGACAGGAGAAGATCACACTCTGAAATTATAAGATTTCACCATCAAATTACCAATTCCTAAAAAAGAAGCTTCATCCATCTCAGTGGTATGCATGCTGATGAGAAAGAAAGAAAAAGAATATCAGTAATTGTTCACACAAATGGAAGGCATTTTTAAAACATTCTAAAAGAATGTACACTCTAAATTTAGAATATACATTCTAAATTGGGTACACGGAGTCCTTGTTTAGCAACCAGAATTGGGACTGGCAACTCAGCTGTTAAATGAAGTGGTGGCTAAGTGGAACTGCAACTGTGTTTATAATCTTACTTCAACTTTCCTTTGCTTTATAGTCCTACAATAGTAGTAAATGTGAGGATTGGCTGCGAAGTTACATTTTGATCTCTGTCATAACTGTGAATGGTTGCTAAATGAAGAGTACTTATATCTAAAATTCAGGATATGATTTTTTTTATGGAGAAGGAGAAATTAACACAGTTCAAATTCTCAGAAACAAACACAGAATGCTATGGTGATGGATTATCAATGAGCAGTGATCATCGATGGCATTACTACTGTTTAAAATTAAATCCCATATCTTTAAAAGAAGCAAGGCGTAGAAGATGATTTGAAAGGTAACTTTTAAATGAAAGAATATTTTCTCCGGAAATCAATACAAATAGTTTAGCCTCAGTAATGTATTTAGCGTTTCATCTTTGCCAGCCTTTTTCAACTGGAGTTCTAGGAGAAATTGTGATGGGAAAAAATTACTGTGAGCTACAGTATACATATAATAATTTGGATGCAAAGGTACCTACTGATCTGAAAATTATTTCAAGGGTTTCATTTTATTTCTGTTCAATAGTTTCCAATTCTTGGAGACTGCTTGAAAAAGTTCCTGCAGTTTTCTTGGAAGGCTTTTTCAGAAGTGGTTTGCCATTGGCTCCTTTCTAGGGTGGAGAGAAAGTGACTGGCTCAAGGTTTCCAGCTCGCTTTGTGTCTAAGATGGGAGTAGACTCAAGTCTTCCAGCTTCTAGCCTGATGCCTTAACCACTGCACCAGCTGGCTCTCTTATTTCAAGGGCACCTACTAAATAAAAAAGATTGAAATGGACCTGGTAGTATAAAGCAGAGACTGAAACTTTACCGCAGGAAGATTGTACGCATTGTAGTTGTTCCTTTGTTATTATATAGTAAGAGGGTAAGTGAGTATATTTGCAGTAAGGAGAAATCATCAGCTTCATCTTTAGGGATGGCAGGGGAGAAAAATGGTACTTAACGTGCAAGCCGTCTGCTTCTTTGAAATGAGAATTCTGACAGCAGACAAAATATGGGTTGTGGAAGAAGTAAAAACCTTTCACTTTTAAGTTCAGTTCAGTTTATTACCATCTATGGTCTCTACCTTGAGACATCCAATATTTCTGTCTCAGGACCTTTTTTCACTACGGTTTAATACCACTCTGACCTCACCACATTGGGATTTCTGACCATAAATTTCATTTTCTAGATTGCTTCTCCTTGATAGTGTCTTGCTGAGAGAGACTACAAGGCATCTGGAGAAAGAAAGGAAAAGTTCATAGTAGATGACTCAGTTGACAGATTATTTTATAAAAGGGCAACTCAGCCCAGGTGGGAAGCAATCTGGGAAAAACGCTTTCAAAGTATTCAGAGACATTTTGCCTTACCTCACTATAAAAGAGGTTGGAAATTCCTATTGTAGTTTCCAAGATTTTGTACTTCTCCTGGATTAGCATTAAAGATAGCTTAGTGAAAACGGTGTAGTCCTTGCATCCTTGATGCTTGCCAGCTGCATGGGGCTTGACACTTGCTAAGCAAAGCCTTGTCCTCAAGGTTTGGTTGCAAATATTTTCAGGCCAGTGATTGGTTAATATGTAGTCAATGGCATGGCTGATATTGTATGAGTGGAACTAGTCAAAGATGACTCCAAAATGAACAACTACAGCATTCGGCTACCAAGCACCATGCCAAATACATGTTAATTTAGAAAGATAGGAGAAAGAAGCTACGAGTTTCAACTCCACAGCTGTAACTGTTCTTTTTTTTTTATTTCCTCTCTGCAAATTCAATGAGAAAAATCAACAGCTGTATACAGATTCAACCTTGTCTATAATCAAAATTTGAATGTAGTTGAGCCACATTAGTGGGTCTTCCGCCATGTCAGCACAGGAGTAAAATTAAGCTGTGAAGAGTCAGGAGATCAGAAGAAAGGATGCACAACTACAACTTGCCACATCTCCAAGTCACTTATCTGGGGGCGGGGAAGGTGATACATTATGGTTTTTTTTCCTCCTTCCCTTTTGTTGTGGCAAAACTGTGTCAGCAGGAAACAGAAAAAAATGAAGCTTTCCAGAATATGAAAGATCAGTATAAAACTATTGAAACTGATGATCAAAGGGAATACTGAGATTGCCAGCAGTCTGCTACTGCTTAAAACTGCATATGGACAAAGGATTAAAGATGCTCTGTATGCAAGAGCTGTTAGATGTGATTTAAAAGCCAAAGTGGGGGAGCAATCTGAAATTAATCATTCTGAAAGAAAAGTTAAAGCAGGGATCAATGGGGCGGGAGGACAAAAGTAATTCTATTATTGTCCAGAAGCAAGACAGGTTGAATTTTTTTTTAAAAAAATAAACTTTATTGAATATATACAAACTTTAAAAGTACAAATGTACAGTACATAAAACAAAGACATAGAGCATAAATTGATTATAGTTGTATCTTAAGTTTATATCTATAGCTATATACAAACAACATTTAACAATAATATCAACTATTTAGTTGATTCTTATTTATGTGCAGTCTATACAAGGTATAATATAATTGTGTCATATAAACTGACTAGATATACATAATTAATGTATATATATAGATATATACAATTTAACAGATATACACATCATATATTTATTCTGTCTTTAATTATCTAAGGGAGATTATCACATATTTCGATTTAGGTGATAAAGACAGGTTGAATTTAATGACACTCTTTCCTTTCCATAACTATAAGATGACAGCAAAATCCAGGAATGGGACAGCTTGCCACAGTTAACTTGCCATTGCTAACTCGATGTGGCCAGCTCACCATGGCCAACTCACTGCAGGACAATTCATGGCCAACTCGCTGTGGGACTAATGCCTTGGTCTCTCCCAAATGGACTACAGGTAGTCTTCAATTTACAACTACATTTGAGTCCAAAATTTGTTGCTAAGTGAGAAATTTGTTAAATTTGAGTTTTGCCCATTTTATGACTTTTCTTGCCACATTTTGTAAGTGACCTATAACGTCATCCATGGCATTTGAGGGTCTACTTGGCTAAATTTACCTGCCCCATCAGGTCTAGCAGGAAGGGCATGTTAGGAATCCTGTGTGCTAAAGTTCCATCTGACAGGATCAGGAGGTGGACTTTTCCTGCTGTGGCACCCGCCCTCTGCAGCATCATTCTCCACCCCAGGTGAGAATAGCCAGATGTTGCCATTTAGGAAATCTTTCAAAACATGGTTCTTTCAACACTGGGGATGCCAGAGAAATAGGGGCTGCACAAGATGGTTACACCTTGGTCCATTCTCCTGTGGTCTCATTTATATTTGTGTCTAGTTTTTCCTTGTTGTTTTGTATTTGTTTTAACTGGTTGTTTTATTATATGCCACCCAGAGTCAGGTCTGTGGTGTGGGTGGCTATATAAATTTGATATTGTTTTATTTAGTATCTTAGTATGATTTATGTTGTTTGCTTATTTAGTACCCTATGGCTATCACTAAGTGTTCTACCTTATGATTTATGATGAATGTATTTTTATGTTGATTACGATCATGATTTATCACCTGTTGCTTCTATGTGCACTGTGAGCTTACGAACCAGAAACAAATTCCTTGTGTGTCCAACCACACTTGGTCAATGAAGAATTCTATTTTATAAATAACAGCTAAACTTGAGATGTATGGGCATTATTGTTCAAATATGGCCCATAAGTGGGTCTTCCCCCTTGGTAATAATGCACTCCCCCGAATGCAGGAACGCCGTTTCAGGAATCTTCTCCCCACCCTCGCCTTCGATCCAGATGTCCTCGCACCCCGCGTTATTGTATTCCGTGCGAGGGAAGAAGCTGAGATCAGCCGCGGGCGTAGAGGCTGAGCGTGAGGTTGCAGAATCTTCGCTTCCTGCCGCGTAAACTTTGCAAAGGGCCGGCGATCGTGTGTATGTGGGGGGGGGGGGAGTGAGGAAACTGCCTCGGGACAGGCTTTCGGATACGAGATCCTGTCCACCCTCTAAGGACACATACCCCGTGGAAAGTCTCGGGTGACCGGTTCCCCCTCGATTGCTGTCTTTCTTTTTAAGGCGCGCCACGTGCCAGCCTGCGTGTGTGGGTCTCTCTGTCTCTCTCTCTGTGTGTGCGTGTACAGAAAAGCGCGATCGTGCGATTTGGAGCCAGTCTCCTCCCTCCCCGGCGCCTTTCCATCATCCACCCACTCCCACCCCCAGCAGCCCCAGCTTGACTGGCGGGCGCGCGGCTTGGGCTGGGAGGGTAAAGGCAGCTCGGGCGAGGAAGCGGAGGCGCTGCCGTTGTTGCCGCTTCTCTCTGCTCGCCTTGCCTTCCAGGAGCAAGCGGTTTGCAAGGCCGAGGACCGGACCGCTGGGGCGAAGAGGCAACGACAAGAGACCGAGAAAGCCGGGCTAAAAAGCGCCCAGCCAGCAGCACTAGCCCCAGTCGCGCGCCATCGCCCTTTCTCCGCCAGGCGGCATGAGCAGCTGCGACGCCAAGGACTACCTGGCCAGGAGGGAGATCCCGCAGCTTTTCGAGGTAACGGGCGCATCTTGGAGGCAGGTGAACCTCGGAGACGGTGCCCATCGCTTTGCCGGCGAATGGAGCAAGTTTCCCCAAAGTCAGGGATGCGGAGGAAGGGACAAGTTGCGGAAATCCCAGGGCATCTAAGGAAAAAGGTTGCAGGAATCCAGAGGTGTAAAAGACGAGAAGAGAGAGACCGGGCGAGGCGGGAGGAAAGAGGGCAAGAGAAGATAGGGTTGCAGGGAGAAGTGGCGGTTGCTCAGGCGGTGGCGTGAGTCGGTTGAAGAGGAGGGAGACCGGCTTTTCCCATGCATAGTTTCAGGCGTCCTTAACCCGCTGCTGCGGACTCTCCAAGCTGGAGGCAGATGGTCTGAAATAGAGGTTAGGGCTTTTTGCCCCTCAAAGATTTATAGCTGGCAGATTCTTAGGAGAGACTGAGAAGGGGCTTGGAACAGCTGGAACATGTGTGCCAAGGTATCCGTCTTGAGGTTCCTCAGTAGATGTCCTTGACTTCCAGATGGTTGCTGTGGATCTTCTCAACAGCCCATTTTTTTCCCTTTCTGGTCCTTCTCACTTAACTGTGCTGGCCTTCTGTGAAGCATCAACCTTACTTCTGATTGCCTTGGCTTCACCACTGACTTTGTTTCCAGCCGTTTTTTCTAACCTTGTAATCTAGAAATGTGTGTAGAATTGCTAATTAGCAGGCAGAGCGGTGCCATTTTTCCTTGATATTTTGAGATTAATCGGGTTGGAAAACTTTGCCCATTTTGCACCCATGAGCAAAAGGAAAGAGGCCTGAGAGGCTCCCGTGTGCTATTTCATTCATACCAGGTGGCATTTCATTCAGGTGGCCTCCCTTGTGACTTCATAGGAACATGTCTTGTAGTCACAGCTGTCCTCTATGCATTGTTTCCTTTTACAGTGCAGTATGACCCCAAAGAATTTGTCCGAAACACAATTAGCTGAACGCAAAAAAAAAAATGCTCCAGAAAGATTATTTCTACGATCGCTGTTTGTTTTTAGTAATATAAAGATTTTATATGTCGTGACAATATGGGAGACTTTTAAGATTTTTATACTAAATGACTGTTCTCAGAAGAAAAATAAATTCGTGTTTTACTAAATAGGATGGCTAACTTAAATAGGGCATCTCAAATCATTCGATTTGTATTATTTAATCATTAGACCATAAACAGCAAATTCTAGACTAGATTCTAGCAGTGTAATGTTGTTCTTATAGAAAAATCCCCTGAGTTCTTTTTCAAATAGTAATGTTATTAAACATTTTTAGTGATCCAAACTTAATGCAAAATAAAAAATGAAAAGAAAAAAACAACGTGCAGAGAAGAAAAGGGAAATAGAAAAGAAAGAAAAATAACATTAAAGAAAAATAAAAGAAATATATAAAGAAGTGTCTTTCCCTTTTATCACAAGTATAAACAGTGTTAGTAATCATCATCTTAAAATGCAACACAAGATCTCTTCTTCTCATATAGCATCTCTTATTTATAAACAAATATTTTAAAACCTAGTCATTTCAGTCCTGGTCAGCAAAAACCCACTAAGGGTTACCAGTGATAACAACATATCTATTTTAATCTTGATCAAATAAACCGACTTTATATTCTTTCCTTTTACTTGTAACTATTCTGATTTTTGGTCCTTTCAAATAGTGGCCTAAAAGTTTATTTTCATTTTTTTTCTTTGTCTCTTTTCACAAAGTTCTTTAAAGGTTTAACAAATTTATTTTATAAGTCCAGTAGGATTATCCAGAGCCTTGTGTTGGTTTATTTGCATATCCCTTTTAATTATTAAGCCATCAGTTGGTTTATTTTGTATGTGCAATGTAGCATCTTTTTCCATATCACTCTTGTGGCTTGTCATTTTAAAATCCACTTTCAAATCAGTCTCAGTCTTGTCTGGTAAAATTTATTTATTTATTTTTATCCCACCTTTAGAATTTTGTTCCTCTTACTTATAAATGCAGTCTATCTACGCAGGCAGATTCCCCCCTCTTAAAATTGATTTCTGGGTCCATTGTTGAATAATACCCTTCGGTAGGTTGAATGTTAAAACATTTTGCTCCATTTTGTATTAGTAAATCAAATGTAAGTGTTCTTTTCCTTTAATTGTAATCATTACTTCTTTGTGCTTCCCTCAAAAATTTAACCTTTAAAGTCTCATCCTATCATGTTTTTTTTTACAAAAAAATAATCAAAGGAATTGTATTTTACCACAGGAAGGATTCTTATAATTCCAGAATCTTATTTCAAATTTATCTGGACTTTATAAAATCAAAACTGTAATCACCCTCTTGCTTTTAATTCCAGATTTTTTAAAAAGATCCTTAAACTTGTATTTAAACTTCTTTCACTAAGGATGAAAGGAAACTCATCCAATTTTTCAGACTTGACAATGCAAAAGTTCCTAATAGCTTAAAAAGCAGTTAAACAATTTCTGAAAGTGATTAAAAAAAAGGAATTATGTGAATTCAATGTTCTTAAAGATGCCAACCATGGGATAAGCCAAATAGCTATTATCTGGTATCCCAGAGCTCTAAATCCATTGGAGACTACTATTCTGCAGTCTCCTTTGCGAGAAGCAACTACGGTATATGGAACACTTGTGAGTGATCTTGAGTGCTCTCTTTTTCTGGAGAGGAAATATGAAGATCCAGTCTATTCATTAGTTTTTCATTTTGCTTAATTTTCAGCTTTTTTAGCAGAAATGTCTTCAGTTCACCATTTCCCCCAAAAGTCCAGAAAGCCCCACTGAGTGCAGTAGAATTTTTTTTCTTCGTAAATGTATATACTATTGTAACCTTACCATATAATCCTATATATATATTTAAAGTAAGTCTAGTTGAATTGATTAAAACATATTCCCAGCTAAATAATATTATTTGTTAATTCATTCATTATTACTCCACCACTCCGTTCCATGGACAATTAAGGTAGTTTACAATATACAAATAGAAAAATGTGGACTAAACAAAATGATACGCATAATTAAGATCCACAGAATTTTCACACAAAATTTTAAAAGCATCCTAACATTTTCAGATAGGATCGAAAAGTTTCTTTTTAACTGCCTTCCTAGAGACCCAAGCCACTTTTTCTGAGGGAGTGTAACTTATATGTGCAAGTGACACCAATATTTATTTATTTATTTATTTGAATTGATTTAGATATTACCTCTGGATGGCTTATAATTTAGCAAACCAAGATAAAAACAAAATACAAAATAGATGGAGAAGATGGACTATCTGGCCACTCAGTGCAAAAACAGATGTAAAACAATCATACCCAAGAAACAACTCCATTACCCCAAGGCTTCGGAGGACTATTAGATCTTCAAGGCCATCCAAAATGCCATCAGCATGGGAACCACATGGATCTCAGGAGGGATCTCTGTCTATATATAAAAAATAACATGTTTAATTTTAATCATTATTAAACATTTCAAAGTTATCTTATATGTTGTTATGTAGCCTATTTGGTATTCAGAAAACTTTCCAATCTTGTTAATCACATTTTCTAAACCCTATTATCCCCTTATTCCATTCTAGAGATACAACTGTGAGGAAGTTGGGTAATAATTCTGAAGTGTTCAATGAGGGATATACATGTAGACCAGGTATGTCCAACCCGCAGCCCGTGGGTTGCATGCAGCTCTGAACAGCTAGAAATGTGTCCCCACAATAATAAAAAATAATATATATATATATTATTGCCCAGGTTCGAATCCCAGAAAGGGTGAATTCTGACTGAAGAGAGGTAAATAACTCGAAATAGCTATCTCAGAAATCCCTTATTTCTTTGTTAACAATTTTAAACAATATATATATATTTGTGCTTGCAGATGGCTCTGGGTTGAGCTGAAACAAGCAAAGGAAAGAATGATTTCTTCCTCCCATATTTGGGTTTACAGGGTGCAATCTAAAAAATAACCACTTGACACACACACACACACACACACACACACACACACACACACATATATATATATATATATATATATATATATATATATATATATATATATATATATATATATATATATATATATGTATATATATATATATATATATATGTATATAAACCATATTGTATATTTTATATATGGCCCAAAACAAATTCCTCTTCACTCACTGCAACTCAGGCAAGTCAAAAGGTTGGACAACCCCACGCAGTAGAGGAATAAACTGATATAAATCTTCTGTGAGAAAGAGAAATAAAGTGATATAAATCTTCTGTGGGAAGAATAATTCATTTAAAAAATGAATTTTGCTTCATTTATTCATTTTTAAAAATGAAGAATTTTTTATATGTTGACTCATCTGACTTGACTGTGCAAGGGGCAAGAAACTATATTATATTGTTATGTACAACTATGCATGATGTTGCTCAGCACAATTCCTACCTGCCTCTCTGTTGCTTCAACTGGACATTTTCAAGACTTTTTTCAAACCTCTAAGAAAGCTTCCAGACTGTTGCTTTGTAGATATTCTGTAGCGCATCATCCACGTGGACACACTGGCAGGCTTGATTGGAACTAATTAAGGAGAAATTTCCTGACCGAACAATTAATCAGTGGAACAACCTGCCTCCAGAAGCTGTGAATGCTCCAACACTGGAAGTTTTTAAGAAGAGACTGGATAGCCATTTGTCTGAAATGGTATAGGGCAGAGGTAGGCAACCTTGGCTCTTTTATGACTCGTGGACTTCAACTCCCAGAATTCCTGAGCCATGCTAACTCAGGAATTCTGGGAGTTGAAATCATGAGTCATAAAAGAGCTAAGGTTGCCTGCCCCTGGTATAGGGTTTCCTGCCTGAGCAGGAGGTTGGATTAGATGACCTCCAAGGTCCATTCCAACTTCTTCTTCTTCTTCTTCTTCTTCTTCTTCTTCTTCTTCTTCTTCTTCTTCTTCTTCTTCTTCTTCTTCTTCTTCTTCTTCTTCTTCTTCTTCTTCTTCTTCTTCTTCTTCTTCTTCTTCTTCTTCTTCTTCTTCTTCTTCTTCTTCTTCTTCTTCTTCTTCTTCTTCTTCTTCTTCTTCTTCTTCTTCTTCTTCTTCCTCCTCCTCCTATTGCTATTGCTATTAATATTATTAACTCTAGCTCAGGGGCAGGCAACCTTGGCTCTTTTATGACTCATGGACTTCAACTCCCAGAATTCCTGAGCCAGCCACACTGACTAACCAAACTGGATTAGAAGTCTTAAGTAGCCTGAGTTCAATGATAAACATGCATAATGGACCCACCAAAGGCCAGTTTGTTCTAGTGCAGGGGTAGGCAACCTTGGCTCTTTTATGCCATGTGGACTTCAACTCCCAGAATTCCTGAGCCAGCCATGCTGGCTCAGGAATTCTGGGAATTGAAGTCCACAAGTCATAAAAGAGCCAAGGTTGCCTACCCTTGCTCTAGCCCACAGGTCGGCAACCTGAGGCTCCAGAGCTGCATGCGGCTCTTTGAGCCTTCCCCTGTGGCTCCCAGCCTCCTCTGCCATTTGCAGAGAGAGACAGAGACAGAGAGAGGCAATTGCACTTCCCTGCTTCTCTCTCTGTCTCTCTCTCTCTCTCACTCGCTCTGTGTGTGTGTGTGTTTGTGTGTGTGTGCGTGTATGTAAAAGAGAGTGCACTCACAGTGTTCTCCGAGGAGCTGAAAAGCTTATTGGGCGGAGCTCCTCCCTTTGCTGTGTCTCTGCAGGAAGCAGGAAGGGCAGGAGAGAGCTAGCTAGCCCTGCTATGCTGACTCAGGAATTCTGGGAATTGAAGTCCATGAGTCATAAAAGAGCCGAGATTGCCTACCTGTGAGCTTGTTGGAGAATAGCTTCAAGCCAGCTTGCCAGGTGAGCAGCAGATAGGAGAGAGGGGGGGAGAGAAAGAGAGAGAGAGGGAGAGAGAGAGAGAGAGAGAGAGAGAGAGAGAGAGAGAGAGAGAGAGAGAGAGAGAGAGAGAGAGAGAGAGAAGAAGAAGAAGAAGAAGAAGAAGAAGAAGAAGAAGACTGGCAGACCAAGGGCAGATAGGTAGGGAAGGAGAGAGAGAGACAGAGAGAGAGACCCTTTTGACATCTAAAATGAAGATTTAACACTGCATATATCCTTTTTTACCTCTGTGTGTGTGTGTGTGTGTGTACACACACACACACACTCATACATACACACAGACACATACACACACCTATAATAAAGGTAAAAAAGGATATATGCAGTGTTGTCTTCATTTTAGATATCAAAAGGGTTTTGCGGCTCCCAGTGTTTTGTTTTCGGTGGGAAACGGGTCCAAGTGGCTCTTTGAGTGTTTTGGGTTGCCTACCCCTGCTCTAGCCCAACATCTGGGAGGTTCAGTAGGCTTTTGCAATGATTTGAATGAATTTCCCCAACAAATAAAAACAAGATTTCAAAGATGTTGGTATCTGCAGTGCAACTCAGAACATGTGGAAGGTTGCTTGGAATAGTTATTAGAATTGTCATAGAGTCCTGACATAATAATTTGACAGGCTTTATTTCAGCAGAGAATTTTGCTCAGGATATGCATATGAATATGTTTTGGTTTTTCAGGCCTCTGGGTCTCTGTTCTTTACAACACACCCACTGTTTAATGAAATTGGGGGACTTATTTATAATTGCTATATTTAGTTTTTTTTCCCCCGTTTGCCACTGTATCAGAGATCAGACTATCAGAAGGTATCTCTTAAGAGCAATAAAACCGTTTCATTTCATAGTTTAGGAAGACTATTACGTAACTGGTAAACATACTGCAAAATCCTCACGTATAAAGGCTTATTGAGACTTGTTGTCAGGCTCTCTAGGTAGACATTACTATGTAGGTTTTGATTGGTAGTTTGCTATGGTTTTAGAAGATTCAAAGGGCAAGGGAATTCCACTCTAGATAATGACTACAAAGGTACGACAGCCTTCATTTGACTATTATAAGAAGATAAAATTTCATCTGAAAATAAAATCAGGTCCGGAGAAATGGGAATAACATTAAGAGAAAAATTAGGTTTCCAGAACAGGTGACGGAAAAAGGAAAAGAAGAGAAAAATACAGGTGAAGGTCAAAATGATAAATAGATTTTTTTATTTTAGAGATTTAAATTTACCTGAGATTTAGGATAATCCTGTGATACCATTTAGATGCTAATCAATCAATCCATCAGAATAGAGCTGGAATAGAGCATCTAGCAGGAGACACTATATTATTTCAGACAAGTGACTGTCCAGATTCTTCTTAAAAAGCTCCATTGATGAAGCAACCACAACCTCTGATTTTTTTGAAAATGCCAATAAGCCAGGAGAAAATAAACATAGCTTAATAGATGGGAAAGGTTGTTTACAATTTAAAAAGGAAGAAATAAAAAAGATAATTAAGAACTATTATATGGAATTGTATGGTAAAGAGGAGGTTGTGAAAGAGAAAATTGCTCAATATTTAGAAGAATGTAAACTACCAAAGATACCACAGACATTTAAAGTTATGTTAGAAGAAAGAATAACAATGATGGAGATATTAGAGGCTATAAAGCGACAAAAGAATGGGAAAACACCAGGTCCAGATGGGCTACCGGCGGAACTCTATAAAAATTTACAAGATATATTAAGCGAACCACTGAAAAAGGTTTGCAATGAATTACTGTTAGAGGCCAAATTTCCAAATACATGGATAGAAGCAAATATTACTCTGATACCAAAAGAAGACACAGATTTGATATATATTAAGAACTATAGACCAATTTCATTACTCAATGTGCATTATAAAATTTTTACTTCAATAATGGCAGAGAGACTGAAAAGATACTTAGTTGAGTTTATACATCCAGATCAAAACGGCTTTTTACTGAAGAGACAGATCAAAAACAATTTAAGGATGATAATGGACGTATTAGAATACTATGAATTACACCCAGGGAAACAATTAGCATTAGTGTTTTTGGACACCCAAAAAGCGTTCGATAATGTTTCTTGGCAATTTATGGTTCAACAATTACAAATAATGGATTTTGGAAAGAACTTTATAAATATGATAAAAACAATATATAGTAATCAGACAGCAAAAGTGATAGTAAATGGAGATTATACTGAGAGCTTTGAGATAAGAAAAGGCACGAGACAAGGATGTCCACTATCTCCTTTATTATTTATTTTTACTTTGGAAGTATTAAATAGAAGGATAAGGCAAGATATAGAAATTAAAGGATTGAAAGTAAAAGATGAAACATATAAACTACAAGCATTTGCTGATGATTTAGTATTTATTTTGGAAGAACCTTTAGAGATGATTCCTAACCTATGGGGAAAGATAGAAGAATATGGAGAAATGGCAGGATTAAAAATAAATAAAGATAAAACCAAAGTAATAGTAAAGAACCTTACAGATAAACAAAAAAGACAAATATTAGAGAAAACAGAGGTACAAATAGTGAAAAAAGTTAAGTATTTAGGTATCTATCTTTCAGCTAGATGTTCGTCAATAAAAGAAGATAATTATATAAAATTATTGAAGAAAATAAAATTAGATTTAGAAAGATGGAAAAATCTCCAATTATCAATATTAGGAAGAATTGCTACAGTAAAAATGAATGTGTTGCCAAAGGTTTTATTTTTATTTCAAACAATTCCGATAAAACTTGAGAGAATTTTTTTTCAAAATTTAAATTCATTGGTTTTGAATTTTATTTGGCAGGGGGAAAAAGCTAGAATTAAGATGAGAACATTACAAGATGCTAAGGAAAATGGAGGTTTTGGGCTGCCAGAATGGACATTGTACTATCAAGCCTCGGTGTTAACATGGGTGAAAGAGTGGATAACACTTAGAAATAAAAGGTTATTGTATTTAGAAGGACATGATTTACAATTGGGGTGGCACGCTTTTTTATGGTATGGGAAAAATAGAGTTCATAAATATTTTCAAAATCACATTATAAGAAATGCTTTATTAACAGTATGGGGAAAAATTAAAGCTAAAATATATCTTAAAATTCCAGGGTGGTTGTCAACGATGGAGGCATTTATATATCCGAATTTAGTGGACTTTGAGAAAGTATGGACATATAAAGATATATTAGATATTCATGGGAAATTAAAACCTAAACAAGAATTGGAAAACTTAGGAATTAATTTATCTTGGTGGGCACATTTACAGATACTAAATATATATGAAAAAGATGTAAAAATGTATGGATCAAAATGTGTTTGATAAGATTTTGTTGACCTCAGATGAGAAATTGATTAAGAAAATATATAATTTTTTGTTAATTTTAGATATGGAAAGTGAACAAGTGAAAGAAACAATGATAAGATGGGCAAAAATTTTTGGTTATAACATAGAATTAGAAAAATGGCAAATGTTATGGGAGAGAAACTATAAATTGACAATGTCAACTTCATATAAAGAAAATCTGTATAAAATGTTTTATAGATGGCATCTTCCACCAGCAAGATTAGCAAAAATGTTTAAAAACATGTCAGATAGATGTTGAAAATGTAAACATAATATAGGCACGTATTATCATATTTGGTGGACATGTGAAAAGGCAAAGGTTTATTGGAAAAATATACATATGTGGTTAGAAAAAATATTGGATGAACAAGTGGATTTTAAACCTGAACTTTTTTTATTAGGCATCATGCCTGAAAAGACTAATAAGCAGAAATTATATTTAATTCTACATATCACCACAGCAGCAAGAATAATTTTTGCACAATATTGGAAGAACAAACAAGCTTTGCCATCAGAGGAAGAAATAATCAGGAAGATTTTGGAATGTGCAGAGATGGACAGATTAACTATGAGGCTGAAAGACAAAGAAGATACAGACTATTATCAAATTTGGAATTTATTTTACACTTGGTTAGAGAAAAGGATTAGGAATTGAATATGTATTAATTTAGCAAATTTCAGACAACTTGTTGATTGGAAAAAAATAACATATATGGAGAAAAAATTAATAAAAAAGATTGAAAAAACAACTTCTGATTAATTCTTCTTGTTGTTGTTGTGCCATATCTGTTATCGGATGTTGATGATCCTGTTGGCGATCCTGTTTTTATCAGCAGCTGCACGAAAAAGTGCTGCTGAGTTTTGTCCAAACCAGTCCCTTAGATTTTGAAGCCATGATGTTCTTCTTCTGCCTGGACCTCATTTGTCTTCAATCTTTCCCTGGAGAAATAAATGGAGTATGCCGTATTTTTCTGGGTGTCGCATCACATGTCCGAAATATTCTAATTTTTGTTTTTTAATTGTTTTGATGATTTCCTTTGGCTTTCCCAGACGGCTTATCACCTCCTCATTTCTGATCTTGTCAACCCAGCTTATACGTAACAGCCACCTGTAAATCCACATTTCAAATGCTTCTAGTGTCTTCAGGTGGCCTTCTGTCAGAGACCAACTCTCTACTCCATAGAGCAGGATAGAAAAAATATAGCATCTGACAAGTCTGATTTTCAGTCTGATTAACTGTCCTCACTATTAGGAAGTTTCTCCTTAATTCCAAGTTGCTTCTCTCCTTGATTAGTTTCCATCCATTGTTTCTTGTCCTGCCGTCTGGTGTTTTGGAAAATATATTGACCCCCTCCTGTTTGTGGCAATCTCTCAAACAAGACATTTTGACTTTGGGAAGTCTATTAGAAGTAGAACAGCAATGGGATACATTAAGGTTCTTTTCTCATTGCTAACATAGTATACAAATGAATTAAAAGCAGGTTGTGCACAAAGATAGTGGCAGGGAATAGGTAGGTGCCAGTTTTTTCCTGCACATTTGTGTAATTGTTGTGTGGACTTCCATTCATGTTTGTCCCAGGTTTACTGGTGATATGGGTAGGTGAACATCTCCTATTTGGTGTCTGTGGGGCATCTGAAATGCCTCAAATGCAAAATGGGTGGCTATGTAAATTTGATAAATACATAAACAAATTCCCATTCAAAACTGCTGTTCAAAAGAAATGATAAAAAGACTTCAAAACCTGGTTGAGATAGAGCAGACATGTCAAACTTGCGATGTCACATGACGCTGCGCAACGTATCGGAGCTTTTTTTGCCATTGCCGGCAATGGGGTGGGCGTGGTTTCCCGATGACAGGCCAGCAGTTTAACACCCCTGAGATAGAGGAAAACAGCTGAGACAGAGGAAAAAGGCTGAAGTTCATTCTGGATGATCTTCAATCTGTCAGATGATCTTCAATCTGCATTCCTGAATTAAAGTTCCCTGTCTTGTCCAGGCAGAGAAGAGAAAGAAAAATGCTTATGGCAGAGATCCAGTCTGTCTCTTCCCAAGTCATAACTACTGTTATAGATCATCAGCAGGACATGCAGTAATTAATTTATGCAGCAGTGATGTAGCAGTGTTGTTCTTGGTATAATTTTGAAACTTAGAAAATTGCAAACTTTAAAATGAAAAGGCTATTTTAAACATTTCTGAAGAGTGCTGTGAGAATATGTGATCCACATGCTTCCAATTTTTTTTTATAGCTGTGTTAGAGAGGCAAACTGTTGCAAGCCTCAAGAGTGAAATAGCAGTTATGTATAGTAGCTGTTTTACAAATGTTGCCATATTATCCAAATATAGCATTTAAAACTTTTAGCATTCGTATCCGAATATAAAAAGTAGAATGCCTGAAAGCAAATTAATTCTGGATCATGCAATGCTGTGTTACATTATAGGCTCCTTTGGCTAAATCAAACAGCTGCTAATAAAATTGTTCCAATTGTCATTTTCAGCACAATGCTTCTTCAAAGATAATTCTTTTATATATTCTTGGGGTGTGAAATTCTAAGCACATGTATTTATAATGAAAGTAGGGCTACATTCCAATCCTTGGCGATTGGAAACAATTATCATTGGCTTTCTTCCAAATAAGTGTTCATAAATAGAATATTGCTTAAATAGGATTCACTTCCTGAGGTCCATGTTGTTTTCTTGACAGCAGTATGGAAAGAATACATACTTGGATGTTTTTCAATTAATCAACCAATTCAGTTAATCTATAGATTACATCTTGGGATTTCCTGCTGGTGTTGCACCCAAATACTTCAATCTGATAGTGTTAGTCAATGCTAGTCCTTATTTACTGGCCACAGTTGGGACCATCAGCTTGGTTGTTAAGTGAAGTGGTAGCTAAGTAAAACTGCAACTGTGCTTGTGATTTTATTTTAACTTCCTTCACTTTATAGACCTGCAAAGGTTGTAACTGCGAGGATAGGTTGCAGAGTTTTCATCACTGTTGTAACTGCTAAATGAGGACTATCTGTACTTTATCTCAGTGATCCTCAACCTTCTTGGCTTTGTGAACCAGCAGCAGAGGTGGTGGGCTGTGGTGGTGGTGGGAGGGAATTAATGTGTGCAAATGTAGCTTCATGTTCTTGCTCTGTCACTTGTGCAGCCCAGTTTACAATGGGACGTGGACTGGTACTGGTCTGTGAACCGGGGATTGGGGACCCCTCCTTCATCTGACTTAACTTTTAAGGTTAAGAAACTCATCATGTAAAAACCTGCTAAGTGATATTATTTATTTAAAAAATATAGACAAACGGTATTTCTTTTTCAATAGCAGTTTACTTTTTTATTGTATAGGTTCATCAAATTGATAATAACTGTCAGAAAAAAAAACCTCCAGGCTTATCAATTAATTCTGGCTATGTGACATACATAAGGACACTTTTCCTTTAAAAAGTATTCTTGGCCATGATTCTGAACATATTTTGAATCTATCCAATTATTCAGAAGTATTATTGTCCTGGAATGCAAGTATGGATGACTGAATGTTTTCTTCCAATTAAATCCTATCTATAGAAAAATTATATTACTACGAGAACTATCATCTTTTCAGTTGTAGCAGTCCACAAAAAACAAGTATCTAAATTCAGAATAATTTAGACCCATAGTTGTAATCCTTACTGTTTTCTAAATACTGCAGTTCTTGGCAAGTGTATCATGTGCTGTTATGCTTATTTTACTTTTAGAACAGGGGTTCCCAACAGGGGGTGTGAGCACGATATTCCAGGGGGTGCAAAAATTTGGGTTTTCAAAATTATAGTGTATATGCATAATTCATTGCCGTTATTTCAAACTTTTGTAAGGGTGTGAGAATATATCAGAAGCATTCTAGGGGGGTGCGGGATATAGAAAAGATTGGGAGATGCTGTTTTAGAATATTCAAGTGCTTATTCATAATAAAGTGATTTATGTATCATGGATCAGAACAGAATTTCTGAAATGTCATGTCCTGCGTGTTCCTTTCCAATATTCCTAAACTCATTTGAGAACAAAAGGCTTTCATCCAAAGCCATTGTGAAGAAATGGTTATACCACATTTCTATTTAACATGGTGATGCGTACAATGAAATTTAGCTAAGCAAATATGGAAATACCTTATGATTGTCATTGCTATAAAACATTCAAGGATAGAGCAGGAGCATACGAGTAGTCCTCAACTTAAAACCACAATTGAGCATATGAGTAGTCCTCAACTTTAAAACCAGAATTTCTGTTGCTAAGCAAGGCAATTTTGCAACCTTTTTTTGCCATGATTTTTAAGTGAATTGTGTGGTTATTAAAGAAATATGGCTTCCCCACTGACTTTTGCTTGCTTGCTTGTCGGAAGTCAGCCGGGAAAGTTGCAAATAATGATCAAATTATCCTGGGACACTGCATTTGTCTTAAATACATACCCGTTGCCAAACATCTGAATTTTGACCATGTGGCTGGGCAGATGTTGCGACAGTTATAAGCATGAGGATTGGTTGAAGGTAACTTTTTTTCCTGTGCGTTGTAACTTTGAATGGTCATTAAACAAATGGTTGTAAGTGGAGGACTACCTTTAGTGACATCAGAGACATAAGTTGTTTGTATTTATGAGCTCATATTTAGTAAGTGTAGCATATGACTGCGGAAGTAAAATAGAAAGTGAAGGAGAAATCAGCTTAAAATAAGAGGAGACGATCTGATTCAACATGGTATTTGTTAACTAGCTCATTAATTCCAACTTGTCTCTGTTTCACATTCTACAAGATTTTTAGTAGCCATTATGTGCATATAATTTTTCCTATGTGGCCCTTCCATTGAATTAGACCACGGGTGTCAAACTTGCCATGTCATGTGATGTGTCATGACATGTCATGACTCTTTTTGCATTGCTGGCAATGGTGTGCATGCGGCTTCAGTATGATGAAACCAGCCTGCGGGTTGGTAGTTTAACATCCCTGAAATAGACAGTAATCTATGAGAGTTTATACAATAATATCATTTAAAACGAGTGTGTCACAAAGTATAATAAAACCCACTGGAATCAGGCCATCAGTTCTACTGCAACCAGCATCACTGCTGTGATAACTGGAAAGTAAACCATTTGGAGAGTACAGTATCTGATTTTCTTACCCTGACCTAAAATATATTCTAGAACAAAATAGAACTTGGAATGTATGTTTTGTAAGACTAACATTTATCACCAAAAACAGCAACTATATTCACTTTTAACAATTTCCCAAAGCCTATGCATCATTTTACCATTAGGGAATTTGGCAATGCAATTTACAATATGTAGCATATGAATCTTAAGATGTAGGCTACTTACTGTATATGATGTATATGTAGTGTGGAATTAAAATCATTCACTCTCACGGGCTTGCTTTGAAAATAGAAGGACATGCAATTAAATTGAAAGGGGGGAGTTGTATCTGTTTTAGCTTCTTTATATGTCAGTTCACAAGTTGTTGAAATGGAAGTATTGATTCCCCCCCTTTGAATGCATCTTCCATAGTATCAGACAGTTAGCTATTTTATAGAAAAGTGGATGATTTTACGTTATTATGAAAACAGGCACAGACTATATATTACAACTTTATAGTAAGAATTTATAGGTTTAATAAACCACACTTTAATTTTAAAGCTTGTACTTATCATATCTCTTAGTCAGTGGCATAATGCAAAATTGAAAAGAAGAGTAAAAATGAAAGTAATGTATGAAGTGGGACATGACTGACACGGTAGCAAGAAAGCTCCCAAGAATCCGAAAATATGGAGAGATATTGTAAATCGAGTTAGAGTAAATTAGATTTAGCTAATTTCCTTTCCTTTCTGATCTCAAGGCTTTTTTTCTTTTTTGCTTTCTCGCTGTGGTTTGCATAATATTGCTTACTTCAAAAAGAAATGGCATAATGGCACATGTTTAGGTATAAAAAAGACAGGAATTTTTAAATTTTAGTCTACAAATAGGGCTACCCGTTTAACCTACAAAATACTGATACTGAGACTGTGAGTCTCTCTTCACAGTTACACATGCCCGTGTCACCTCGAGGATCGACTACTGCAACGCTCTCTACATGGGGCTACCCTTGAAGAGTGTTCGGAGACTACAATTAGTGCAAAATGCAGCTGCGCGAGCATTTGTGGGCCTTCCTCGTTGTGCCCACATTTCATCAACTCTCCGCATGCTGCATTGGTTGCCTATTGGTCTCGGAGCCCAATTCAAGGTGTTGGTTATTACCTATAAAGCCCTTCATGACATGGGACCAGGATACTTACGGGACCGTCTTCTGCCATATACTTCCCTTCAACCGGTGAGAGCGCACAGGGTAGGCCTCCTCTGGGCCCCGTCAGCGAAACAATGTCGTCTGGCGGGCCCTAGGGGGAGGGCCTTCTCTGTTGTGGCGCCCACCCTCTGGAACCAACTACCTCCTGAAGTCCGCGTTTCTCCGACTCTCCTGGCCTTCCGAAAGAATTTAAAAACCTACCTCTGCCGGCAGGCCTGGGGATGATTGTTGATTGTGGTGTGACTGAGGAGTATGTGTGGGGTTTATTTTTAATGTTTTTTCAGATTTATATTGAATAGTTTATTTGTATGTTGTGAGCCGCTCCGAGTCTGCGGAGAAGAGCGGCATACAAATCCGAAAAATAAATAAATAAATAAATTAAACGACACCTCAGAAATGTAGAAAAATTCTACATTTTTGCTGCCAATTCTTCGGCCTTAGACTATAAAATTTTCGACTTCATTAAATTGACTTGGTCGGTCATTCTCTTATGTTCCAGAGTTTGCTGAATGGATTAATGTGCTGCAAACCCGATGATCCTGTGGACTATTTGGAAAGCTGCTTACAAAGAGTAAAAGAGCTGGGGGGAGCAGAAAAAGTCAAATGGGACACTTTTGTCAGCCCAGAAAAAAGGTCACTGCCTCCACTTAACGGCAACCAGTCAAGAAGAGCATTTTTCAGGAATGGTAAGATAATTCTAAATTTTACATTTCAGCTTGTGGTAAGGAGATGGATAGACCTGATAAATGATTACATGGTGTTTTGAGAAGGGAAAGGAACCACAGTAGCATTTGCTTTACAGGTGGTCCTTGACTAATGACCAAAATTTGGACCAGAATTTCCGTCGCTAAGCAAAGAGGTTGTTGAGTGTATCGTGCCCCATTTTACAACCTTTTTTGCCAGAGTTAAGCAAATTATTGTGGTTGCTAAGTGAATCGCATGTTCATTAAGGAAATCCGACCTCCCCCATTGACTCTGCTTGTCGGAAGCCAGCTTGGAAGGTTGTAAATGGTGATCACTTCACTGCGAGACAATATGACCATCATAAATTCACGCTGGTTGCCAAGAGTCTGAATTTTGATCATGTGACTCAGGGGAAGCTGCAACAGTCGTAAGTGTGAGAACTGGTTATTACTTTTTTCAGTGCCATTTGTCACTTCAAATGCTTGCTAAATGAACAGCCTTCCGCATGGAATGCTATTCTTGGGAAAATTGAGACTCCCATTTGATTATACTTTGGCTACAAAACTAAGATATTCCTCTCAATCCAAGAATATTTACAGTTAATTTTTATTTTGAAGTGGCCTCAGACATTGGGATAGTGATTACTATCATTTCCTTCTCTTTGATTGTATTTATGATAAAAATAAATATATTTTATTCTTTTTTAATGTTTAAATAGTTTTGTAATCTATCTATTGAATCTCAGCAATTGAATAATGGCATAATGCCATATTGTTTTCTAACCTTGCCACAACAGCATTTTAAAGAATATATTTCAGCCAAGCAATAGTGCAAAACTTGCATGCAGAGAAGAAATGCCAACGTAATCATGCTAAGGATACAATTAATATTGATTAGTTAAATCACCTAGAGAACAATCTCTAGATTGGCCAGGGTTTAAAACCATGCCAAAAACATGTTCATAGCTTAATATATTGTGAGAAACATAATGTTTTAATTTTTATGAATGTACCTGTCAAGTATTTTTTTTAAAGCAATTGAGCTTTTTTCAGGTTTTGTAGGAATTATAGTCAATAATTAGATTAAATGAACCAGTAATATTTTAACAATGATTCTAAAAAGATGCATTAAAATCAAATTAAAATTGAACTTGCAAAGACGTTTATCAGTTGGTAGGCACTTTCATGTCTACCTATCGATGTGAAAGGCGCTGCAAGTCATTCAAAACTCTAAACAACAGATTATCAGAACCTTTTTTTTGTTTCCTTCAGGCAAATGGTTAAATGACCAGATTTATCTAAAAATGGACACATGTCCCAAACTATATAGTTAAATTTTTAGAGATCATCTTTCTAAGTAAAGGAAACCAAATTGCTGTCTTAACGTAGCATAGAAATCATCCTGGGTCATCTATTTGTGAACCAGGAATATACAAGAAACCATTCACTTAGAAGTTTAGCTGAAACACATTGAACCCTATAATGTTCTAATCACATAACAGACCATTTATAAAGCATACCTTCCAATGAAGAGATCTCTCTTTGCAAGTAATCCCTTCATGATAGGATTCTCCAGTTTGTTAGGGACAAGTGATCCTTTAGCTGAGGGTCCTCTTTTCTTAGTCCAAAACTCCCATCAAGGTCATCTCTGTCAGATCACTAGGGAGTTTATGGAGTGGGAAAAAAGTCAGGAAACTCAGCAGGACTGAACCTGAATACATAGCAGCACATGAAACCTTTCTTGAAAGAACTCTTTGATACTTGTCCTTTGCCAATTTCCTGTGATCTCTCATAAGTATGAAATAGCTGTCCTCTCCAGTCTTCTTCAACTTATATCTAGCTGAATCATGATTAAAGCTTGCTGGGGACATCTTATTGAAGTAGGTTTTAGAACAGTGTTTCTCAACCTTGACAATTTCAAGGCATGAATCATGCGCAAGATGGAGGGCGCTTCCCTGTAAGAGCAGCCGGGCTTCTGATGGGAAATGGCTAGAGACCCCCCCAGGGGTTGAGAAACATCTGGAACCCCGGGGATTTGGGCAGCGGAATACCTTAGCCTTCCAGAGACATGTCTGCTGACTCCCTCCTTGCGGAGAATGGACGAAGTTGGATGATGATAACAGCATATGTTGGGTGATGTTAACAGCGTACCCCCCCTTCGGCCCGCGGCCTGCGGCGAGGTGAGGAGCCTGCTGGGAGTTTGGGTGGGAGGCTGCCGCGGAAGAGAGGAGTTTGGCGGTGTCTCCCTCCCCTCCCCCTCCCTCCCATTATGCGAACGGACGACCTGCGAAGGGACTGCTGAGAGGCTTCTGGCTTTGGGTGGCCACTGTGAAAGGGAACAGCTCGGCCCCTTCCCCCCTCCCTACTACCACTTGAGCGAATGGCTGGGAAGGCAGCTGAGAGGCGTTGGCGTTGGGAGGCCGCCGCAACAGGGAAGAGTTTGGCGGCGCCTCCCCCCTACCATCATGCGAGTTAGTAGTTTGGGAAGACAGCAGAGAATCGCAGGTGATTAAGGGAGCAGCATGGACCTGGAGGTGAGGGAAACAACGTTGTCATGCCTCCCCCTCCCTGGTGGACGAGTGGCCAATGGTGAGGTCAAATGGGAGAACTGCAACGGCCTCCCCCACCGTGTTAGTTTTATGCGGGAAGGAAAATGGAACTGAGCATTATCAGGAGGGGCAGTAAAAAGCCCTGATGAAAGAATCCCAGATTCTGACCCTGGTGCTGCCTCTATGGACCCTTTTTAGAGACCTGGTCCTGCCCCGGCAGCACATATGCGAATCTGTGGACTGTGGATTAGACGGAGCAGGTGGACCTTTTCCTGCCCGGACCACCTAAAATCCACCATCATCATTGTTATTGTTGTTACTGCTATTATTATTATTACCATCACCCTGATGGAAACCTGGAATTTGGACTTTAGAATTAGATTGGACTGCCTGGTTCTCTTGCCAGACCCCATCGATGCACTTTACCTGACTTACCTGACTGGCTGCTTACTCGAGGAGGACTTTTCTTGCATTGCGAGATTCCCCCCTCTTGCAATCATGGCCCTCTGTTTTATCAAGGGCCCATCTCGAGGACGGACTTTGGAGTCCTGAGAGATGGCATGTATCAAATAAGGGGCTTTGGGGTTTTTTAAATAAGTATTTAATGAAAGTTTTAAGGGAGGGAAGGGGTGGGGAAGGGGTGTCTAGGGTGGGAGAAGGAATTGTTGGAAGGGAGCAAGAAGACAGGCCAGGCAACAGAAGGGGACGGAGCCCTGAGGGTGCGGATGGGGGGTTGATTAAGGCTAACTTAGTTCCAATTAGTACCGTAAGCGGGAGGGGCAGGTATAGCGGGAGCAGGGGGCCGTATCATAATAAGGGAGTGCACACCCACTGCTTACGAGTGGTCATGCGCTCCGACCCCCAAGGCACAACCTGTTCTCGGGGTTATTCAGAACCACAGGGCCCTGGCTGTAGGCTGATGCTGTGCAACGCCAGGTCTATGGCAAATAAGGCCCCCCTCATTCAAGATTTAATTTTAGAGGGGGGAGCAGACCTGGCGGGTATAACAGAGACCTGGTTGGGACCAGAGGACGGTGTCCCTCTGGTGGAAATATGCCCACCAGGTTTCCTTGCATTCCACCAGCCGAGAGCTCAGGGCAGGGGTGGAGGAGTGGCGGTCGTGATTAGGGAAGATTTCAGGCCAAGGGAGGTCACTGTTCCTCAGACGGCAGGCTGTGAATCCCTCCTGGTGAAGTGGGACCTTGGGGGTCCGAGGGCGGTGTTGATTACGTACCTGGCTCCCTGCCACGTATCAACCTCCCTGCCCAAGCTCCTGGACGTTATCGCTGCGGTGGTGGTTGAGGTCCCTAGGCTAATAGTTATGGGTGACTTCAACCTGCTGGGCGGGGCTTCCGGGGAGGCTCGGGAGTTCATGGCTTCCATGACAGCCATGGACCTGACCCAGGTAATTCAAGGCCCCACACACACAGGGGGGAACACGCTTGACCTGGTTTTTGTCTCTGGACAGTGGCTGAGTGGTCAGAATATAGGGGATATAGTCATTGAACCCCTGTCATGGTCTGATCACTCTCTCCTACGCCTGGACTTTCTGACCGTTGCACCCCACCGCAGGGAGGCGGAACCGGTGAGATGGTACCGCCCCAGGCAGCTGATGGAGCCCGAGTGATTCCAGGCAGAGCTTGGGCCAATTCCTGAGGTTCTGATACACGACTCGGTCGAAGAGCTGGTGGCGGCTTGGGATAGGGCAGCTGCCGGTGCTCTGGATCGAGTTGTGCCTTTGTGGCCTCTGATTCGGTGTGGATCTTGATCGGCCCCTTGGTATAACGAGGGGTTGAGAGAGATGAAACGCCGGAAAAGACGCCTAGAGAGCAGTTGGAGGTCAAACCGGGCCGAATCTGACCGAACACTGGTAAGAGACCATATTAGGTCCTACCTAGCGGCGATAAGAGCAGAGAAATGTTCCTATCTCACTGCTCTTATCGCGTCATCAGATAACCGCCCAGCCTCCCTGTTTAGGGTGACCCGCTCCCTCCTTCACCAGGAGGTGAGAGGAGACCCCTTAGAGGGTAGAGCTGAGGATTTCGGAAAATATCTGTATAATAAAATCGCTCAGATTTGGGAAGGCTTTGACTTCAACTGGGTATGTCCAATGGGAGAGGCGGAGTCAGGTCCTGAGACTGTTATCTGGGATGAGTTTGACCCCGTGACTCCTGAGGACGTGGACAGGTTGCTGGGGGGACTTAGGGCGACCACATGTTTATTGGACCCGTGCCCCTCCTGGTTGGAGCTGGTATCCCGGGAGGTGGTACGAGGCTGGTTTCAGGCAATTATTAATGCTTCCTTGAGTGAGGGTGTTTTTCCCACCACCATGAAAGAGGCGGTGGTGAGGCCCCTCCTCAAGAAACCTGTCCTGGATCTGGCTGTTTTATCAAATTACCGTCCCGTCTCCAACCTTCGATTCCTTGCGAAGGTTGTTGAGAGTGTGGTTGCCCGACAGTTCCCGCAGCACCTGGAGGAATCGTCATATTTGGATCCACACCAGTTGGGTTTCAGGCCTGGCTATAGCACGGAAACAGCATTGGTCGCGTTGGTGGATGATCTCTGGCGGGCCTGAGACAGGGGTTGTTCCTCTGTTCTGGTGCTATTGGACCTCTCAGCGGCTTTTGATACCATCGATCATGGTATCATGCTGCAACGGTTGGAGGAGCTGGGCATAGGAGGCACTGTTTTGCGGTGGTTCTCCTCCTTCCTCTCCAGCCGGATGCAGTCTGTGTTGACAGGGGGCCAGAGGTCGACACCGAGACCCCTCGTATGTGGGGTACCTCAGGGGTCGGTCCTCTCGCCTCTACTGTTCAACATTTATGTAAAGCCGCTGGGTGAGATCATCCATGGTTTTGGAGTGGAATATCATCAGTACACTGACGATACTCAGCTGTACATTTCCACGCCGAACCACCCCAACGATGCCCTTGCCGTGCTGACCCAGTGCCTGGAGGCCGTGCGGGTCTGGATGGGGAAGAACGGACTCAAGCTCAACCCCTCCAAGACTGAGTGGCTGTGGTTACTGTCGTCCCGGTATAGCCAATTGATTCCATCACTATCTATTGGGGCGAAACAGTGGCCCCCACGGGAAGGGCTCGCAATTTGGGAGTCCTCCTGGATTCACGGCTGTCCTTAGAGGACCATCTGGCGGCCGTGGCCGGGAGGATGTTCTATCAGGTTCGCCTGGTGCGCCAGTTGCGTCCCTTCCTAGACCGGGACTCGCTACGCACAGTCACTCATGCCTTCGTTACCTACAGGCTGGACTACTGTAATGCTCTCTACATGGGGCTCCCCTTGAGGTGCACCCGGAGGCTCCAACTGGCCCAGAATGCAGCCGCGCGGGTAGTGACAGGAGCGTCGTGGCGCTCCCATGTAACACACTCCTGCGCGAGCTGCACTGGTTGCCGATGGTCTTCCGGGTGAGGTTCAAGGTGTTAGTGACCACCTTTAAAGCGCTCTATGGCATCGGACCCGGATACTTACAGGACCGCTTACTGCTAGCAAATACCTCCCGCCGTCCGGTACGCTCCCACAGAGAGGGCCTCCTCAGGGTGCCGTCGGCCAGACAATGTCGACTGGCGACCCCCAGGGGGAGAGCCTTCTCTGTGGGAGCTCCAACGCTTTGGAACGAGCTCCCCCCCGAACTCCGTACGATGACGGACTTACGCACCTTCCGTCGGGAACTGAAAACTTTCCTTTTTCAACAGGCCGGCCTAGCATAGAAGCTCCGGCTCCAACCGGGTGAAAATGTTTTAGGGGGGATTGTGTAATTTTTAGGATTTTTGTAATTTTTAGGATTTTAGGATTGCATATATTGGGTTTTATATGGGATTTTATGGCCTAATTTGTTTAATTTATTTTTAAATATTTTAATTTTGTACATTTATATGTTTTTTAAATTTTAAGGCTGTACACCGCCCCGAGTCCTTCGGGAGAGGGGCGGTATAGAAATTTAATAATAAATAATTAAATAAACAAACAAACAAACAAATAAATAAATAAATAAATAAATAAATAAATAAAAACTCCCAGAATTCCACAGCCAGCAATGCTGGTTGTGGAATTCTGGGAGTTGAAGTCCACATGCCTTAAAATTGTCAAGGTTGAGAAACACTGTTTTAGAATATCTGGTATTAATCCGAGTGCAATATAGTAAGGTGACCAACTTTTTTACAATGAGAAGGAGGACACAAATAAATTGAAGAAAAAAAGTGAGTCTAATGTGTGCGTGTTTGCCGTGTTGTGTTTTGGTAAGAAGTAAACAAAGCCACTTGTGTGCGGCGCACTCTTGTGTGCGGCACACTCTTGCGCGCGGCGCACTCTCTCAAAACAATTCTCCTGTGTAGAGCGCATACGTCTCATAATCGCGTCTCGCCGCACTGTACCGAGCCTTGACGAATCGTCATGTCAAATGCAAATACGTCACATCACACGCAACGGATCGGATTGGCATCGATCAAATACGGAGATTTACAGATTTTAGTCTTCAAATATCAAATAGGAGGACATGTAGGAGGACACTTTTCGAGAGAGGACAGAACTTACAAAAGGAGGACTGTCCTCCCTAAAGGAGGACGGTTGGTCACCTTAAGTATAGAAGTCTGATGCTTGATCTTCTACTGGCTATCATTGATTGGAACTACAGTAGTTCTGTGAATAAACACTGTAGAGTATGAGCTATTCTTAAAGAGGCAACCTGTCTTCTCATGAATGTTTTGTTGGCTATATTTATTCAACATGCAAGCCCATAACTTATTTATGGCTTATTTAAATATAGTTTATTGCATTAACACAGCTGGATAGATTTCTACAATATACTAAATCAGGGGGTGTCCAGCCTTGGCTCCTTTAAAACTTGTGGACTTCAATTCCCAGAATTTTCCAGCCAGCCAGCTGTATAACATTCTGAATCTCATTCTAAATTCCACAATTTAGCTTAATTTGGGTGAACCACTCTTTGTGACATTAAATTAGGTATTACTGTCATCAACAACAGTTTTTGAAAAATGCTTTTAACCTCTGCCTGATTTACAAGAAAACTACATAGAAGTACCTACATAATTGTTGAGAGTCCAACTTGACTTGAGAGTGTAAATGTTTTTCTTTAATAGATTTGTTGAATCTATTAAAGGATTTGTAAAGAGATTGCTTAAACAGGATCTCAGTACAGTTATGCATTTTATAAAAACATCAAATATTTCTGCTATTCATTACTGATGAGCATAAAAAATCATACTTCTATGTTTTGCCTTTTTTTTTTTTTTTTTGCTTTTTATGCTCTTGAGTAAGTCTTGATTCCTTCAACAGCCTGGAAAAGCCCATTCTATTTGCTTGGCAAGATTTCAGAAGTGGTTTGCCATTGTCTTCTTCCTAAGATTGAAAAAGAGAAGGGCTGGCCCAAAGTCACCCATCTGGCTTCATGCCTAAGGTGGGCCTAGAGCTTAGGTCTCTTGGTTTCTAGCATAATCTCTTATACTACCCTCAAATGGATTCTCATTTCTGACATTACCATTTCCTATTTTACAGTGATGCCTGACAACCCCAACTTTCCTTACCGGAGGTATGATCGTCTTCCTCCAATTCACCAATTCTCCATTGAGAGTGACACGGATCTCTCAGAAACAGCTGAACTTATTGAGGAATATGATGTGTTCGATCCAACCAGGCCTCGACCCAAAATCATCCTAGTCATAGGTAGGAAAGCAAAAAAATGAGGCTAACCACACCAAAACAATAATATTTTTCTTAGATTGGCAGTGGCTTTTAACAATGGAGATGCTGGGTCAATGAATGTCAGAGTTTTTGATGCAGATGACTCCAACCTGCTGCTTAAATGTTGTACAATAAACTTCATCTGGAGCACATGCTTGCAAAGAGAGCTGAATCCCTGTAGATTGAACTGTAAGAAAGATAAAAATCTAATCTGGCAGTTAAATCTAACAGGATAAAGAAACAAACTAAAGATACTGGCACCATTGCTGGGAATCCATTCCTTATTACTCTTCCTTTTGTGTGTCTGGTATGTATTGATTTGGAGGAATCATGCTCCTGATTCTGCTCTGCCAGCTGAATAATCTTCTGTCAATGTCCCTAGCACCATTATCTTGAGCACACATGGGCAGTGGGAAATGGACAATTTCATCAAAATGATGAGATGTGGGTTGTGATGGCTGGGGGTTAGAATTCAGCAAGAATCCCAAATATACTTTTTCACAAGGCAACTAGACTTTCTTGTTTTTCTTTGAAGACCTTTCGGTTCTCATCCAAGATGCTTCTTCAGCTCTGACTGGATGGTGGGAAATGGAAGGATTTATACTCCTTGCAGACAGCTGGTCATTTGCATTCTCGTTGAGGCCACCTGGAGGCTTATCTGAGCTGAAGAAGCTTCTTGGATGAGAAGTGAAACATCTTCAAAGATAAACAAGAAAGTCCAGTTGCCTCGTGAAAAACCATTTTTGGGATAACTATGTCCTGGACGACTGAGAATCTCCATAGACATTCAGCAAGAACTCCAAGCAGATGGATTGCATTGTTGTTATATCCATTTATGCAACACCACACTAAAGTTCCTTATTGTTAGGGGCATTATGCCACCAATAGCTGCTGATGGTTAGATCAATAGAGAGCTAGAGGTTAACAGCAGCCTCATTTCTGCTCTGTGGTGTTTACAGTGAAAAGTACCATAGTAGTTGACAGACTAATGAGCTGCTTCTGTAGACCTTCACAAAAGCTGATAAATTTACTTTATACATTCAATGATATATGAAGCTGTTTTTTTCCCCAATCAGCTCTATTGTGTTGACTTCTAGTGTATCTTGAAGGCACTTAGTTTGGGAAAGACTATCTGAGATTCTAACTCAAGTTATTTAATGATTGAAAGATTGCAATAAGCTTGACTTTGAGGCTCATTTAAGATGGTATGAGGAGGATAGTCAGGCAATGAATCTGAGAAAACCTGGTTAACCCTTTGTTTTTCCTTATAGGTGGACCTGGCAGTGGTAAAGGAACCCAGAGCTTAAAAATAGCAGAACGCTATGGATTTGAGTATATCTCTGTGGGTGAATTGTTAAGAAAGAAGATCCATAGCACAAGCAGCAATCGAAAGTGGAGTCTGATTGCTAAGATAATTACAACTGGGGAATTAGCCCCACAGGTAAAAACAACAACAAGACTTCACAATCATATGTGTATGTGGTTTTTTTCCCCCAGCAACATTTGAGAATGTACTCTTGAAACAGAAATATATATACATCTATATATCTTTTTGTGTTTACCTGTTCAAGGAAACCACAATTACTGAGATAAAGCAAAGGTTAATGCAAATTCCTGATGAGGAAGGTATCGTTATTGATGGATTTCCACGAGACGTTGCCCAAGCTCTTTCCTTTGAGGACCAAGTAAGCTGTTTATTCTTTTGGCTGCAGTTATTTAGAATATATCCTGTTTTTCATAACAGAATAAATATATTTAAGGTATTTCTGTACTGTTTTGCCTAGCAAATTTGCATCTCAAGTAGTTAAACAATAGAAAAATAGGAATAGCACTAAAACAAGAGCGTATTGTATTATATAACTATTCATACTGAAGATGGTTGGAGATAAACTTTTTAATGATCTTTTTGATGTTTGATTTTTAATGTCACTTTTAAAAATTTACCCCCACCTTTTCATATTTGTTGTAATTTTGTATCTTACCTTTTCTGTTTTCTGAAATTTAATAAAATTCTTTTTTTTAAAAAAAGGAATATGAACAAAAGCAGGAAAGCCAATCCAAGTAAAGTAATTCATCCAATATTCATAAGATAGTGTCTAAGAAATATAATATATTTACTTAAACAAAGAGATTATTCTCTCTACCCCATCCCATAATTATGTTTTAAAATTTTGCAGAATTGTTGTAGGGGCTTTATAAAGAGAAGAGACATTGAAAAAAAATGACAAAAGCAATGGTGACATTTTTTTCATCTCTTTTTTTCTCAAGGCAGGTATTCCGTTCCTACGATCCTACTCTTTTCTCCCCCCCCTAAAGATATTCTTTTCTCCATTGCAATGCCTTGTATTTTGCTATTTCTGATGGAAGATTAAAGTTGAATGTGGCAAGGAAGTTCACATGCATGTGAAAAAGAAACAGTGCTGTAGATAAATGGCTGATGAATGAATTTTATCGGCGCAGTTTATTTTACAAGCATGTTCACTTTAATTAGTGATTATTACTTCAGTTAATTCACAAGCTCATATTTCCAGGTGAGGCATTTTACTGGAGTCAGCAACTCCTAATTGATAAGGTGAGCAAATGTCAATGTATTGCAATGGATTTCTGTTTGTATTCATCTTCTCTTTTTTGGGGGTAGGTGGGAAATTGTATTCCTTTGCGATAAATATAATAAAAAAATGTCTGAAGAAGTTCAGGACTGAGAGCATGCAGGCACTACTACAAAGAAATAAGCCACAACGAATCAAATGATGAAACTTGGTAGTCTTCAGCTTACAACCACATTTGGGGTCATGGTTTCTGTTGTTAAATAAAGCAGTTGTTATTGTTTGTCATTGCCTGCAACAGTGCACTTAACCACTACACCACCAGATATATCTGCTGCTAAAAAAAATGTGGCATTTGCATTGTGATTTCATGGCACATGCTGTGATTGGCAACCTCTAATCCAATGTTAGGCTCAAGTGTGTAAATCACAGAGTTTGCTTTGTGACATCACAAGCCACATTTTATCATCTACAGCATGGGTGTTAAACTCACTGTGTCACGTGCCGTGTTGCCACGTATCATGACTTTTTTGTATTGCCGGAGCTGGGGTGGGCGTGGCCTCCTTATGATGCAACCGGCCTGTGGGCCGACAGTTTGACACCCCTGATCTATACAAATACCTAAGAAAGTCTATGGTAATCACGAAAATATGGTAATCTATCAGTCGATTCACATTCTATGTATTGAAAGCAAAACTTTTAACCTGACTCCTGATGAGAAACTAGTGTAATTGCTTCACCATTATGTTATGTGTAGTATCCAGATGCTACTGTACGTTTTGCAGTAGTTTCCTCTTTAAAATTAATGAGCATTGACCCAGGTTAGATTAACTCCAAGGTCAACTTCAGACCAACAATCAAGTAAGCAATACTCCAATCAAGAAACTGCCAAAGAGCCATTAGTAAACAGTCCCCACCCATCCAGACAGCAAACAGCACTCCTTACTGACATTGATGACGTTACCTAGTTAGGGTAATGAAACATCTGCAAGAAAACAAGCAAGCTTAGAGAGCAACAAGGAGCCCACATTTCAACCCCGAGCTACAAATATTCTCCTTCATTGACCCAGGTTATTTATAAATACCTAATTATAGGCTGATAAGAGAACATTTTGTTGACACACATTTGGGAAATCTGATTCCATGATTCCAGAAGCAGCCCAGAAAGCAGCTAATAATGGCAGTAATCTTGGCTGTGTAATTAAATTGTTCCAAAGAGAAAAAAGATATCCAAGTTAACAAAACATATTTTTCATACATCAATAATTGGAAAAGCAACAAGAAAAGGTTATTCTTTAATTGCACATTTTCAGTTCTCATTAGAGCACAGTTTCAGCAGCACGTTGTTTTCACAAGAAACCACAGCCTGGACGTTATTGCAAGCTGCTAATTCAGAATGCAAGTTTGAATCTGCCTTTGGTAATATGCGCATTTGGGTGACCCCTAGAGGGGATGCAGTGGCCTAGAGGGGACACGGTGGCCTAGTGGTTAAGATGCTGGGCTTATTGACCAGGTGATTAGCAGTTTGAGACCCAAGTACCCGTGACGGGGTGAGCTGCTCTCGCCCCAATTCTTGCCCACCTAGTAGTTAGAAAGCATGCAAATGCAATAGTTAATAGGTACCACTTCGGTGGGAAGTTAACAGCAATCCGTTTGTCTTGGCATATAGTCATGCTGGCCAAATGACCATGGAAGTGTCTTTGGGCAATAATGATTCCCTCGGCTAGGAAATGGAGATGAGCAAGACCACCTAGAGTCAGATACGACTGATCAGGGGAAACCTTTCCCTTTTAAAATATGCACATTAGGTAATATCTTTTTTTATGAAAGAAATCGTAGTTTATTTTATTACGGTTCTTTTTTAAATACAATAAAAATGTAGCAAAAAACCAGATTCTGAGACACTACAATTAAAAAACAACAACAGTAGTTCATTTTCTGCTCTATGAAATTAAGATCCTTCAACATATGACCTTAATTTGTGACAGTGATTTATTATTTATTTATTTATTTAACTTATATGCCGCCCTTCTCCTAAGACCCAGGGCGGCGTACAAACAATAAAATGAGATTATAACAATAAAATTAATAAAATTATCACATTCATACAACATACAGGCACATTCAACTCACATTTGCTGATTTATATTGCGAATGATTGTAAGATGCTTGGGTAGCAAAAATGGGTTGTATATTAAATAGATTCTTATGAACATTTAAGGATATAAAAGGGTTTTACATCCTACTAATCATACATTTAGTTTCTTTGGTTTAAACTTGGTAGAATGTAAAAAAGCTAGCTATAATGTTTTGTGAGTCATGGTTTATGGCAGAAGTGGGCAGGAATATTATCACTCCTTCCCCCCATGTTAAATTAGGGGTTTATACTACAATTTAGATGTTACTTCAGTTTTCAAAATGGTTGAAAATAGTGGTGTTGCTTCTTAAAACCATCCTGTTACTGAAATTTGATGAGGCAGTTGTAAGGATTTGAAAGATTCAAATTCTCACCCTGTGGTTATACATTGCTTGCTCCTAGTTTATAGCCTTAATATCTGTGTGAATCAGGCCACTATTTATTTAGCGTCTGTCTGGAAGCCAACTTTCCTTTTCCTTTTAGCTATTTTACAAGATGAGAGTTTCTTTATAATTTATTTCAAATTAAATCATACTGTGCCATTCATCTGTTTGGAATTTATTTCCCCTTCTAATCAGATCTTGCAAAGTACAGTGAGACTAAATTAGGCAAAGGCCAGCTCCAGGGATAATTTCTCATAGTAGGCTGCTCCTTCAGAGCTTTATATTCTTTTTCGCATGGGCCTTTTCAAGCATGCATGCACTTCATCAAATACCAGGTCCCCTTGAGCTTCCAAACTCCTTTGCTGGATTCTCCTGCATCTGCCTCAACCAGAACTAATTATTTTCCAGGCATGATTCTCAAACTGTCTCTTCAGTAAAATTTATTGAGGAGAAAAAAATAAGGGCACAAAGATTCAGGCAACTGAACTATTCCCCATCTAAAAATCAATATATTCTTACTGTACACTAGATTGGAGACTGCCTTATTTCTTCCTAGCTGCCTTACAGAGAATAGTAACATGTGGCTGATCTCTTCACTAATATAGTTGGTTATTTGTATAACTTTCCCTTATTAGGATGAGGACTAACCATTGCATCTTCTGCTTGAAGGGAAATGTATTTGTCTCCATCTCCAGCAAGGGAACAAACCTTACTTTGTTTGGAAGAATGCCATAAATTAACCATTTCCCATCTGTATACTTGGAATAGCTCCTTAAACAAAATCCCTTTAAAGGCATAGTTTTCCACTTTTTTTTCTCCTCCCATCTTTGCTCTCTTCTCCACACATTTTTTTCCCATTATTAAACCTTTCCACAATTTTCATAAAAAAAAAGTCTGTAGTTCCTACCACATAGACATTGGCATCTGAAGCACACCCATAATTTTTTATTCATAACTTTCTTTAAAAAGGGCAACATTCTAACCTTGCAGATAAAACATGAATGATTTTAGGTTATGAATTCTTCTTTCCCTGTTAGATGATTAATGATTTCAGAATCACATATCTTGTCACGCCTAGGACTATGGGATGGAGGACTTCCATTTCATCAATAAATATCTGAGAACAGTTTCAAATTCTGAGTCTACCTTGGACTAGAATGCACAGAAGGTACAGGATCCTTCTTTAGATGATCAAGATAGGACAATTGAAACAGAAATTATTCAAAGACCATTCTTGCAGAATTGTGGGTGATCTTCCATACTATTTATCAGCCTTTTGCTAAGAACTATGATTGCTTTCCTCAATTCCAGTTAATTGTTCAAGGAAGTGCACTGGAGGAAGAGGATCTTTCTAGCCTAAGCATGTTTATAGAGAAGTAAGTTCCTTATTCATTGAGTCTTTCTTCTAGGTAAGTGATTAAGTGATTTCATCTGCCAGAAGGGATGACATGCAGATAATTTGTACTAATTATCTAAATTGGCTCTTTTTTACATCATGAGCAAATCATGAAGTCCTTCCTCTTTTTTTCTCAATATGTTATATAAAAATAACAAGATAATTGCATTGGCATTAGAGATCAACATAGCCATACCACCATATGGGCATTTCAGCCTTCAGCGTTTCAAAGCAATGAATTCTCAAACAGTCAAGTTTGTCTCGGTCCCTGTCTTTTACCAAGGATTTAGCTCATAAAATCTTAATATTTTTTCTAGTATTCACTGGTGTGTATAATTATTCACTTCCTCCATTCCTCTGGGGGGAAAAGTAATATAGATTAATTAAATTGTAGCTTAGAAAAAAAATCATTGCACAAGCAGCAACAAATCTTTTAGATAAGGTCCCTGCGTGAAATCTTCTTTTAACAGACCTTCAACTGCAACTGGTAAAATTTGTATTTGGACTCCCCCTACACCCAAATGATGGAAAATTCCATTGTTTCTGAAATTTGTCCATACATTTGCTGGATATGTACAATTTGTGTAATGATGTATTGACATTTTTACATTATTTGCACACATTTACATAATTTGCATGATATAAGTGCATGCAAATGTTATTTAAAGTTCATTTAGTCAGTTACATGAAATGGTGCAACTAATATAAAAACATCAGTTATGTCATTATGCTAATGAAGTAAATATTTCAATTATCTATTTTGAGGTTTAGCAGATATTTAGCTTTAACAAAACTCCCTTCTTTCCAAATGATCCATTAATTTGAGCTTTTACTATTACAGAAATAGAACTAAACCGGACACGTCAGAAACTGAGCGGTTGATGGTTCTATGTAAGCAGGGTCACCTTTGGAATATGGACATGTTGGGACAGTTCCAGAGCTCCTTTCTTGCCTATTAAATAGCTCTGATATTCTCAAGGGCTGAATGCAGTGAATAAGCCCAGAAGTTAGTAGAGCAGTAATGGTATTGGGAAAAATAATGCCAGGTTCAATGAAGCATAGATTAGAATCCATTTCAGCTGTGGTGGACATCTTATTACTTTGTCGTCTTTTTCCCCATGCAGAGTTGGTTAGCAAAACTATTTACGGTGTTTTTACAATTCAGTCATTCGAATGGACAAAAACAAAGCATCTTTTTACATGGGAAATATAGCAAATTGGACAAAATGACAGGTGATATGAGATCATTTATTTGCATTCTTGACCTCTGGCTGTTTTGCCTGAGATCTCTTGCTAGTCTTCCTTCCTTCCTTCCTTCCTTCCTTCCTTCCTTCCTTCCTTCCTTCCTTCCTTCCTTCCTTCCTTCCTTCCTTCCTTCCTTCCTAACGTTTATTGGCTGTCCATCTTACCACAAGTTAACTCTGGACTATTTTCTCTTAAAACTCTCAGTCCAGTTTTCCTGCCATCAATTCAGCTCATTTTCTTTTCCTTTTCCTTTTTTCCCCCGTATGGGAGAAACCTTTTTGGTGTGGAAACTTTATCTTCTATTTCCTGTTTTTTCAGACCAAGCTTATCACCTTGAGCTAGAGCTGTCTGTCTAGAAAGTCACAGGACAGGATGGCAAATAGTGGCTTAACTGCACCATTCTGCTCTACAGCCCTCTCCTCTGGGGTTCCAAAATCCTATTGTAGCCCAAGCTTATAATAATTGCATCCAATTTTGGTCACCGCAATACAAAAAAGATGTTGAGACTCTAGAAAAGTTATAGAGAAAAGCAACAAAAATTATTGGGGTGCTGGAAGCTAAGACATATGATGACCAGTTGTAGGAACTAGGTATGTTTAATATAACAAAGAGAAGAACTAGGGGTGACATGATAGTAGTGTTCAATATTTAAAGGAGATGTCACACAGAAGAAAGGGATAACCTATTCTCCAAAGCACATGAGGACAGGACAAAAAATAATGGATGGAAATTTATCAAGGAGAGATCCAATGTAAAACTAAGGTGAAATTTCCTGGTAGTGAGAACAATTAATCAGTGGAACAGCTTGCTTTTAGAAGTTGTGAAGTTCTTCTTCATTTTTAAGAAGAAATTGGACAGCCATTTGTTTGGAATGGTATAGGTCAGGGGTCAGCAACCTTAAACACTTAAAGAGCCACTTGGACCCATTTCCCAGAGTAAAGAAAACACTAGGAGCTGCAAAACTTGTATGCGTGCGCGTGCACAAGGGGAGGGCAGCTTGATTAAAGAGTTTAATTAAAAAGAAATAGAGGCTGCTGCACATGAGTTCTCTCCTTCCCTCCCTCTCTCTCTCTCTCTCTCTCCCCCTCCCTTCCACTCTCTCCCTCTCTTTGTCTCCCTCCCTCTCCCTCCCCCTCTCCCCCCTTTCTCTCCCTCTCCAATCTTCTGCTCACCTGGCCAGCTGGCCTCACGCTGTTCTCCAACAAGCTGACATACATTCTCTCTCTGCAAATGGCGGAGGAGGCTGGGAGCCACAGGAGAACGCTCAAAGAGCCACATGCGGCTCTGGAGCCGTGGGTTGACGGCCGGTGGTATAGGTCTGCTTGGGCAGGAGGTTGGACTAGATGACCTCCTTGGTCTCTTCCAGTTCTGTATTCTGTATTCTGATTGTATTACATTGTTGTGAAATCTGCAATATCTTCATCCAATAAGATCTTATACTTGATCTCTTCCAATCAATGATATTGGCCTAAAGTGAGCACATTTGGAAAGTTGTCTATTTTGGCTTCTTGGCTGTTTTGCTGAATTTCAAGTACATCTTTGGTCTTTCTGCTAGATTTAGTTTTAGGCTGATTTGACGTATATAGTGATGACCTCTTAGAATGTTGGTCTACCATAGCACCACCATGCTCAGTAAGGCGGCTTCTTGAATAAAATGATGGATTACTGGGTTCCATATTGCTATTGTAACATCTATCTTAGCCAGATAATTAATTAAATCTATCCTTGAGAAAGTTCTGATGAAGACTTCTGAAAAAACTCCAGAATTGTTTCAAAAAAAGCTTTTAGTTAAAGAAACACTATTTTTTTCACATCACAGCTTCGGAGCATTGACAAATATTTGAAAGCTGTTTACATTCCAGACACTTAACATTCCAAGCTCTTTACATTCTAGGCACATAAATGCTGAGAGAGAGGTCTGGCTTTATGCTAACTTGTAATTTAGGCTGAAGGAGCATGAAACATCTGCAAGACTAGTGTGTTTAATACTCTCCTTCAGATAGAAAATGTCTGAACAATTTTCGTATATTCTTTAATTTCTGAGTATATCTTCATTCCAGTGCAATTTTCATCCTTTGTAAACTAGGCTAATGAGTTTGTTTATCATAATTAATCAGTTTAGTTTAGTTTATTCACACTTATATGCCGCCCTTCTCCGAAGACCCAGGGCGGCTCACAACAAGAATACAATAACAATTTTAAAATTAACCACATTCATACCACATACAAACACAATTAATTCGCAATCGTTGATGGAGGGACACTCTTAGGGCCGAGGGGCAGAGCACAGCTCATATGCCCCAAGCCTGTCGGCATAGATGTGTCTTCAGCACTTTCCAGAAAGCTAGGAGGGAGGAAGTAGTACGAACCTCTGAGGGAAGCTGGTTCCAGAGGGCTGGGGCAGCAACGGAGAAGGCCCTTGCCCTAGGTCCCGCCAGATGACATTGTTTAACAGACGGGACTTGTAGGAGGCCAACCCTATGCACCCTGACCGGTCGCTGGGATTCATGAGGCAGGAGACGGTCCCGCAAGTATCCTGGTCCATTGCCATAAAGGGCTTTATAGGTCATAACCAACACTTTGAATTGTGTTCGGAGACCAATTGGTAGCCAGTGCAGCTCACGGAGAGCTGGAGTGATATGAGCATGTCTTGGGAGACCCAAGACAGCTCGCGCGGCCGTATTCTGGACTACTTGCAGTCTCCGGACATTCTTCAAAGGTTGCCCCATGTAGAGAGCATTACAGTAGTCGAATCTCGAGGTGACAAGGGCATAGGTGACTGTGAGGAGTGACTCCTGGTCCAAATAGGGCCGCAACAGGCGCACCAGGCGAACCTGGGCGAATGCTCCCCTTGCCACAGCCGAAAAATGATGTTCCAAACTTATCTGTGGATCGAGGAGGACACTCAAGTTGCGAACCCTCTCTGAGGGGGACAAAACTTCTCCCCCCAGGGTAATGGACGGACAGTTGGAATTGTCCTTGGGAGGCAGAGCCCATAGCCACTCCGTCTTGTCGGGATTGAGTTTGAGCCTGTTGGCACCCATCCAGACCTCAACAGCCTCCAGGCACCGGTTCATCACTTCAACTGCTTCACTGTAATGACACGGGGTAGAGATATAAAGCTGAGTATCATCAGCATATTGATGATAACTCACCCCGTGTCGACAGATGATCTCACCCAACGGCTTCATGTAGATGTTAAAAAGCAGAGGTGAGAGAATGGACCCCTGAGGAACTCCACATGGAAGAGACCTCGGAGCCGATCTCTGACCTCCTGCGAACACCGACTGCGACCGGCCAGAGAGGTAGGAGGTGAACCACCGTAGAACGGTGCCCCGCACTCCAAGCCCCTCCAACCAGCGCAGAAGGATACCATGGTCAATGGTATTGAATGCCGCTGAGAGGTCAAGAAGCACCAGGATAGTGGAATAATCTCTATCCCAGGCCCGCTAGAGATCATCGGTCAGCGCGACCAAAGCAGTTTTCGTGCTGTAACCGGACCTGAACCCAGACTGCTGAGGGCCCAGATAATCAGGATTTATGTGTAGATATCTAAGGCAATTATATGTTCTTCACTCTAAGAGTCGAGTCCCTTTTGGGCAAGATAAATCAAGTTTTCCAGTCAACATCTCCTATAATGTACAGTGTAACAAAATATGGACAAAATCACTAGCCCAGGGGTAGGCAACCTTGGCTCTTTTATGCCATGTGGACTTCAACTCCCAGAATTCCTGAGCCAGCCATGCTGGCTCAGGAAATCTGGAAGTTGAAGTCCACGAGTCATAAAAGAGCCAAGGTTGCCTACCCCTGTACTGGCCAGAGCAAGACTGCAATCTTCAGGTCTTTGAAGAGAAACATACTGGTTTAAATTATCTATAAATAATTTCACTTATCTCTGGACACATGAATTGGTGACATAGTTTTATTTAAGTTTATTCAAGTGAATAAAGTTAGTCATGGCATACTTAAGTCCTGGTATACTTACTCTGAATCTATTTGAATCCGACTCCATGGACTTCTCGCAATAACATTTCTCCGTTCATTTCTCCTTTATTGAGAGGTTGAAGGTGCAAGTTTTTGTTTCTTGCTGCTGATATTATTGAAATGAATTGGGAAGACTTTGTCAGAATAGCCAGCATGAAAGAGATCACTGATCATTCAATGACTGGGTTGATTCATAGTATGATGTGATCGCTTGATGCAGTTAACTTGCATGCAGAAATGACTGAGAACTTTGCTTTCATCTCCAGCAGTACTTTCAATGAAATAGGTTCACAAATTCAGCTAATCACTAGAGAAAGGCAAGCAAGAGAAGACGTGTGTTAAGATACTGTGATACAAACTCCACCTCTCTACTTGTGTGTGCATTGCATTGGAGTCATGATGAAAATTGGCATCAGTATAGCTAGGAACAGCTGTCTGTGGTTCAGCTCCCAGTTTTTAAGTGCAGAATCAAATGATAAATCAGGTGAACTGTACATAAATGTGAACCCCACATTACTTATTTTAGGTTGAATTCATATTACCTTTGCAGGTGAGTATAACCAATATTACTTTAATTTGTCATTTCTGAGTAGAATGTCCTAAAGGCTATGGAACTATGCCTATAGTTTCTTATCCAACTTGGCAATTGGTAGGAGTATGAAATGTCAGTTCTAGAAGTAATTAATTATAGTAATACTTTAACTGTCAAAATCCTGCACAATTTTTACTGCTAATAGTTTAATGCTGAGTTATGATCATGAACTATATCAGTTTTGGATTTGCCAACCATTTTTTATTTCCTAGAGGATCTGTAAGGAGTTCATAAGCTTTCACTTATTTTTGATTAATCTCACATTATGGTAATATTTGCACTCTTAATTGTGGCTTATATTAACTAGTTTACTATATAATGCAGTCTCATAAATCATAGTTTGAAAGTCTTATTTTGATAAACCGTACTAAGATTAAGCATGCTTTATCCTGGTTCAAATCTCATGCTAAGTTGTAATAGTAAACAGTGGAAATTAAACTGTTGGAGGAAAATAAGAAAGGACACAGTACATAACACCAAGCTACAGTTTAAATATATATTAATTTAGCCACTGTATATAATATTGCAAAGCTTAGAAAGCTGTATAGTTTCAGTTGTTTATTGAAGTGATTTAACTCTTTATACTGTAAAATACATTGGAGCTTCCTAGAGGAAGTGCTAAAGAGCTGATTTGATGTAGATGTTAAAGGCCCCTGCTTTGAGTTCTAATCTTGCCTTTGGCAAATGTTTTCTGAAAATGTTGCCAAGAATATTGCAGGGGAAATTATCCAGGCAATCACTCAGAATCCAGATTGGCTCAAAAGAGAAAGAAAAAAAAAGAAAAGAAAGAAAGAAAGAAAATCATTTGGAAACTTTGAGCATAAGAAACTTGCTTAAAAACAAGATAATAAGTGAGTTTTTTTAAAAAAAGAAATCCTGTGATATAGTAAATATTAATTTGTGCTCAATGTACTTAAGCTACCTCCTTCAGAAACCAGACAATAACTCAAGCACATGAGGAATATTGTATAAGAGAAGCACAAAATGCTAGAACTAATGGACTGTCAGATGTTACTTGATTTGTGTTCTTTTTCTCATAATAGCCAGCTCGTAATGGGATCTTAGAGGATTTACATTGCTGAAGGAAGAATTGTTAACTGAGGCAATAGCTATAGGACAGCATGTGAAAACAAAGTTTTGTCTTGAGTGTTTTTTTTGTCGTTATGGAAATGTGATGCTCCCATCTGATAATGGCAATTTCAGCTTTTAATTTTTAAAAATAGGTACCTATAAAAGGAACACTTACTAAATCTGCTGAAGGATCAGGGTTTTTTTGTTCAGTTGGAAGAGCCATTGGGAGCAAGTGAACACATTGTACATTTTTTTTAAAGAAGTGCCTTAGACAAGAGCTCAGTTTAAGCATTCAGCAATGTATCATGGACGTCTGCAGTTGTGGAGTCCAAAATCTATGTAACTAGTTTTGTAGTGCATGTTAGGACATTTTTCATCCTGTGAAAAATAAGATCCTGTCAAGCAGCAGCAGAATTTGTCCTATCAAATATATTTTTCCTTCCCAGGGTTTTTTTTGATAATTCAAAAGGCATCTGGTGATGATAATGCTGTCTGTTTTTGTTTTTGTTTTAACATGTTTAGGACTGTCACATATGCATTTTGTAGCTCTTCATAATGATTTTATTAGCAAAAGGAATAGAATTACTAAAGGTATCTCTAGTTACATTGAACAACAGCAAGAACAACTGAATGTATGCATTATGACAGCATAATGCATTATTATGATTATGTCTGCTTCTTTTTCTATCTGCAAACTATTTCCCTAAGTTGGCAGGCAATATACTGTATTTAGAAAGCAAGAATAAAAAGTAGAAGTGTATGCATGAAGTCTCGTTAACTCGTTAATATAGATTTAGGGAGCTTGCCTACAATTTAATTATCCCCACATTCTTCTCATACATATTTTCCGTTAATAATGCTTGGTACCTTGAAAAGCAATCTGATATTGTGACACATTGAAAATTATAGATTGGACACTTAAAGACTGGTTTTCTGAATATTTGTTTCTCTCAGAGCACAATTCAGCTTGTGTTCACCAAATACAGAAGACTAGGCATGCAGTTATTGATATTGTTCCTCTGTTTTCACTAATCATTGGAGGAGTGGTAAAAAAGAAGTAGCAGTTGATGCTAAGTTAGGCTAAATTTCTTCATCATTCCTAGTTTTAATTCTCAAGCAATTTACTACTTCCATTCTGTTATTTGAAAATCTGCATGGAAGTGTCCATAAAGTTATTAGGAGCTGAGTTCAATTCAAGGGAGCCTAAGTTTATTTTTATTTTTATATTGTTCCATATAAGGGCCTTGAGTTGATAGGACTGTAAAGATTACTAAGGGTTGTACCATATGTGTTATGTGCAAGCTTTTTTGTACTAACAAAATAATAATTTAACCCCCTGAAGACAGTGGTATCGACAGCAACCTGCCACGACATCAAATGACACATCAACATAGAAATGCCACCATTACATAGTTGTTTCCCAACATCTGACTAAAATATCTTAAGATGTGACATTTGCACGATAAAATTATTGAACATGTTTGATCTTTGGTCCTTGCCATACTCAAGAGGAAACATTTGCCGACAGTAACATATGTACGTTAACTTTATCTTATAGTTCAATATTTCATTGTAGTTTAATAATTATAGTTTTCTACAACTGATTGCACAGTGGGACCCTATAGTTCCATTTCTCTTCATAAACCAGAATGTGATAACTTGGTCTCTTAACTTGGTCTCTTACCTCCTCTGATTTAAAAGTACAATTTCTGCTCTTCATGTAATGAGAAATTGATTTAAGAAATTACAAAAATGTTTTATTATAATTAGAAAACTAGATGCCCTTTATTGTAGAAAGTTGTCCTTTAGATTTATTTATTTTTCAGAAACTGACTTCTTTCCTTTATTTTGCTCATTTAACTTTTAGCATGCAAATTGTACCATTTAATTGTAAAAAATATGACATTTGAATTTTTCTTTTTAAAATAAATTTACATATACTGCTTGATTTTAGATATTTTTAAGATACCTTTTTCTAAAGGTTTTTTTTGTTTTGCATTATAAAAATAAACATTTTTTAATCTTTATGAACCTCTTTCAAAAATGCCCCTTTTTAAAGTTTGTCCTTTATTTTTTCCAAGAAAATACGGTCACTGCAATTATAATGTGAGAAAGAAATAAAACATAAGGCTCATTTTAGATATAATAAACACCATACCTGGATTAATGTATCAAAAGAAGCTGTAAAATCATTTCTTGGGCTTAGCATGATATGCAAACCAGATATCACACATTTTCTGAGGTATTTATGCATATTCTTGGCCTTTATTCATTGCTTTTGGGCTTGTCTGTAATTTTAGCAGGAATCAAATTTCAGCTTTATATTTACTGTGGAAAGATTCATTGTCCAAATGTTTTTCTCTTTTCACTGTAACCGAGTCATCCATCTTTATCTCTATTATAGTGAGAAGGAGAGATGCACTATAACAAATTATATAACAAATTACATAACTGCTGATATACATCTCAAGTAGGCATATTCTATTACCTTTTCCAAGAATTGGAAGATGGAGAGGGTTTTGATTGTATCAAATTAAAAGTTAACAGAGGGTGAGCCAGCAGTCTAAGAATAGTTGTGTAACTGTTTTGAGGGAAGGTTATATCACCTTATGTCTGCGCCCTTCATCTTTATTTCTCTTTGTTCCTTGTTTCAACTTAGCTTCTGTTTTCACCATTATGCTTCTCTTACACAAAAATAAATCCTCTGATTCTTCCTTCCTCACTTCCTCCAAGAATCCTTTTTTGAACAACTTGGATTTTTCATAAAAACTGCTTTAAGAAGTTCACGTAAAGCAAAAGTTTGAGGTTATATTTCTTTTATATTTTAGAGCACTGAAAACAGTTGGAAATCAACACTTTTTCTTTTTTGTCTTTCCACTTTTTAGCTTCTGTTTTGTGTTTAGCGTATGTGCTAAATTTGAAATTGTTGTGTGCTTCTTTTATGAGGTACTTCGCTGTAAATGAATCATTATTCTAGCCATTGTCTACCCACTGCAAGATGAAGGCCTCTTCTGCATGTTTCCAACCAATATGATCCTGAGTTTTCTTTTGCTAACTGGGCCCGTAACACTTGCTTGATGAATAGATTTGTGTTTTAGGTTATTAGCCATGAATAGATTTGTGTTATAAACTAAATAGGTTATTAGAAGAAAGTATTTGCTACAAATATTGACATTTGTTGGCAGTGCTGTTAGTAGTTTATCTCTGCTTGATTTTTTACAACAGGACCAACTTTTCTTGTTATTCTAAGGTGGCCAACCATCCTCCTTTAGGGAGGACAGTCCTCCTGTTGTAAGTTCTGTCCTCCCTCGAAAAGTGTCCTCCTACATGTCCTCCTTTTCTATATTTGAAGACTAATCTACAGGGCTTTTTTCCCTCATAGAATGCTCAGAATGGCATTCCGTCACCTTTTTTGATGGTTTTTTTTCAACGTTTGCATGAGCTGTGCTACTCTCCCTATTGGCTTTCAAAAGCCAATAGGAATTGCTGCTGAGCGCGCCAAAACACCCGGCCAGCAAACTTCGCACATGCAAGTTGTCTGCAGCGAAGGTGAATTGGCAGGAACTTTGCACCCCTCCCTGCTACCCAACTACACCATCTCCTAGTTTGTCCCGAAGATACCTGGAGGAGACTAACTTCCATTTAGGGATGGAAAAATAAAAAAAGAGGAAATGCCATTTCAATGATAAATTGAATAAGGAATTTCCATTTATCACATCAAAGAAGGATAACATTGTTTTCTGCAATATTTGCAGCGGAGAATTTTGTATTGCAATTGGGGGCAGAGCAGCTATTACGAAACACTTGACCACCAAGAAACATAAGCAATCATCAGATGCATCTGCTTCCAGTTGTAAAGTAACAAGTTTTTTTTAAAACTTCAAAGTATTCTGAAGATGAAAAACAGTTAGCTGCAATGGAGGGAACATTTGCATTGCATACCATACCATAATTCACAATCAAAGTTTTCGTAGTATGGATTGTACAACTAAATTATTGAAAAAGTTTCACGATGCTAAATTTTCATGCGCCAGGACAAAATGTGAGGCTATTATTAAATCAGTATTTAAAAATTATTGTGACAAAATACTTACAGAAGACTTGGAAACTGCAGCATTTCTAATGGTTTTATCTGATGCATCCAATCATAATGAAACTAAATTGTATCCAATACTAGCAAGATATTTTAATGTTACCAAGGACATTCAAGTAAAACTTTTAAATTTAGAATCCATTGAGGGCGAAACTGCTGAAACTTTGTCAAACCATCTATATAGAGTAATAAATGAAAACAATTTGAAATCCAAAGTTGTTGCAGTGACAGCTGATAATACAAACACAAATTTTGGTGGGCGAAGACGCAAAGGAGTGAATAATGTGTATGTAAAATTACAAGATTTACTCCAAAAGAAAATACTAGGAATAGGTTGTAATGCACATATTTTGTCAAATGCAACCAACATGGCATCATGTGCCATGCCAATTGATGTAGAAGTAATAATAACTACAATTTATTTGTATTTTAGTCGTTTTACTGTTCGTGTGGCTACTTTAAAACAATTTTGTGAAGAAACGAATGTTCAATACAAAAAGTTAGGATATTCAAAAGTTAGATGGCTTGCTCTAACACCTGCTATAGAGCATGTTCTACAATTATTTGAGCCTCTCCATTCATATTTTTTAAGTTTAGACAAATGTCCTAAAATCCTGGAATCATTTTTCAATAATGAAATATCTGAGATATTAATGTATTTTGTACATAATCAAGCATCTATTTTTCACAAAACGATTCAAAAGTTGAAGGTGAACACATTTCAGCTACAGAAGTTACTCTTATTTTGAATGACTTTATCCTTCAATATAAAACTCGATTTGAAGAAAAATTTCTTCCTTTAGTTATAAAAAGAAAATTGTCAGACTTAGGAGAATCAAATCCAGGCATAATGGAAAAGTTTATCAAAGAAGTGCAGAATTTTTACCAAACATGTTTTCAATATATCAAAGAATGGTCTGAAACAAATATCACAGGAAATAATAGTTTTCAATGGTGTTTTTTGACTTGATCGCAAGTATATTGGACAGATATTGAATCTTGGGTTGAGTTTTTATCTAAAGAAATGCCAGACATTAAAATAGACAACAATTGTCTCTTTGAAAAATTTAGAAGACTGAATGTATTTTTAAATTCTGAAAAATTAATACAATGGGAAAATAAACATGTTGAAATTGATAAAAGATGGGTGAAAATATTCAGCCATTTAAAAAATGAACATATTCCATGTGGAAATTTATTTACTCTTGTTCAATTTATGTTGTGCTGCCCTGGAACTAATGTAGCAGTTGAAAGGGGTTTTTCAATTGCTAATGATTTTTGGAAAAGTGAGAAATCGAGATTGAATGTTGGTACTCTAGCTGCAGCACTTGCCGTAAAATTCAATATGAAGGATATTTCTTGTTCAGATATTTCTAATATATTGTTAGAATATGATACATTGACAAAAAATATTCATTCAATGGAAAAGTACTCATTTAAATAATAATTAATAGGCATGTAAGCATAATTACAATATAAAATGTTATTGTTACAAATGTTTTTTATTATGCATTATCATATTATAGTGTATTCTGTATTATTGTTGCAATGAATAAAATGTTTCTTTTATTTACGATATTTTTTCTTCAATTTATTTATGTCCTCCTTTTCATTGTAAAAAAGTTGGTCACCTTAGTTATTCCAGATGTTATTTTACTTCCAGTGTTTACATTTATACTTTCTATAATTAATATTTTTGGAAGGGGGATGCTATACCAAGATGTTGCAGGTCAGCATAGAACCAGTTTCCTAATTAATAAGGAAATATTAATAATAATAATAATAAATGCTAGTTGGCCTTACAACATAGTATTTCACAGCCTAAAGCTCTTGTTTAGTATTTTAATCAGTCATATTCATTCAGTTAATTAACACCACTTGTTATTAATTTATATGTCTTCATTATTCTCTTTCACCCTTATTTTCTTCCTAGAATCACTCAGCCTTTATGGCCTTTAAGCATTTCCAGTTTTGAGAGTTTCTATCACTATCAAATGCTCTATTTTTGTAATATTTTTTTCATTTTGATAAACTTGCAGATCCTACCCAAGCACTACTGTGAAGAGATGATGTCATATTTGCTTACATAATGATTGTAATAGTAAAACTTAGTTAATTAACTGTATATTTAAAAATATATTTACTAAACTTTCAAGATTTGTGGTAGGAGTGTGATATATAAGCTGTAGACAGTAGGATAGGTTGAATAAGAAGAAAATGTACATGGGGTACAATGTTCATTTTAGATAATTACACACATCAGTTCTGAATGCATTCTCTTTTATAACATTAGCTAATTTTCCCAAGATTTAATAGGCAAACCACCCCATTTTTAAACATTTCCTTTCCAAATGCAAATGGCATTGACAGTACATTCCTTAGGAAATGACAAACTGTCCTAAATATTTGCCTTCCTGGTAAACAACTTAAAATAATTTCCCTCGGTAGCTTTTAATTGTATGGCTGCTTAGGTTATCCTGTCATTTCACATGGACTGTAATTATCAGGCCAATTATTTGCGACAATTTTATTCTGCTTAATTATTTTCAAAGAACATAATTATCCCCATCATGCATAGGGAAACATAAATATCAGCATTAAGATTGGAACCCAACAATTGCTTTGGTAAAGGACGCTCAGTTCAATTAATATTATTTATTTCTGCTGTGTTATTATAAAGAGCTCTTATTACCGAGAACATGCCCAGCATGGTCTGTGAAAGTGCCTTTGGCCTGAACAGCAGGAATGAGTGTGCTAAAATCACGTGGGGTGGTACTATCTTTTCTTTTTCTAGAGTTTTCATACCATGCTCATATATGCACTTTTAGATGCCAGCTGCTGTAATTTCCTGCAACGTCCTTACCACCTGGGATTACATTTCTTTCAGACCAAAAAAAGGAGGTGACAAATTGGTCTTTCTCATCACGTTGGGCACTGAGGTGCAAGAAAGGAAAAAAGAGAATCTTCTTAATCTACACAGTGTTGGATACAGTTTAGTCTACGGTGTAGTTGTCCCAAAGATGCTTTTTCACAAGGCAACTGGACTTTCTTGTTTTTCCTTGAAGACGTTAGAGAGTTGATGGGGCCATTTAGGATCATCAGAGAAAAACAAGAAAGTCCAGTTGCCTCCAGAAAAAAGCACCTTTGGGACAACCATACTTGGATGACTGAGAATCTCCATAGACATTTAGCTATGCACTTTAGGATGAACACCCTTTCAATGTTGTGACTCTCTAAAAGAATGCAAATGATCAGCTGTCTGCAAGCAATATAAATCCTTCCACTCCTCACCATCTAATTAGAGCTGAAGAAGCTTCTTGGATGAGAAGCGAAGCATCTTCAAAGAAAAACAAGAAAGTCCAGTTGCCTCGTGAAAAAGCATCTCTGAGACAACTGTGACCTGGATGACTAAGAATCTCCATAGACATGTACACTGTAGTCTAAACAGACTCAACATAATTCAAATTCCAGAAGGAAAGAACTTCCCTTGGGATGTTAATGGAGATCATATTTCCCTTCAAACAAAAATATATAAGGGTTCAGTGTTTGCTAAAGCTCTTGAAAAATGGCAAAAGTTTATCCATCCATCCATCCATCCATCCATCCATCCATCCATCCATCCATCCATCCATTCATTCATTCAATTTCTATAGCTGCTCAACTCAACCAAGTGACAGTAGTTGACAGGTGGATAATTGACAGTAACCTGAATGCATTTCTCTGTGTTGATCTTTCCATCATTTGGGTGATTTTCTTTACAGATCTGTACCCCAGATTTGGTGGTGTTCTTGTCCTGCTCAAATCAACGGCTACAAGAACGCCTAATGAAACGCGCCGAACAGCAGGGGAGGCCGGACGATAATCTGAAAGCTACACAGAGACGCCTGACTAATTTCAAGCAGAATGCTGTTCCACTGGTCAAATATTTCCAGGAAAAGGGTCTGATTGTGACTGTAAGTTTTTAAATCTGTATGTGTTATAAATTAATTTCAGCTAGCAAAATTCAGGCAATGATGATCTGACTTCTCATGCTTTTGAGAATAACTATTTAAATTATTAAACGTTTTATTCATGTTTGATTGAGGACTCCTGCAGTCACACTAAGACTGAGAGGCCTCAGTGGCTGTTTCGTGCTCACTTGATGTATAATTTATATAGCTGTTGCCTTTTTGATCAAAGCCCTTTCTGTTAGAGAAGAAATAATTTGTTATCTTACAAAACCCATAAAAGTTCCTATCAGAGAATCGGGTAAGTCACTTGGAGAAAGAGAGATGCTTTATATCCAAAATTGTTCGGATGGAAATGGTCTGTGTCAATCCATTTTTGTGCTTGGGATCAGCAGAAGAAAAATTATGGCCAAATTTAGGGATGCTATAAGGTAGCTCAGTATTTCTCAACCTCAGCAGCTTTAAGATGTGTGAACTTCATTCATGCTTGCTGGTGAATTCTGGCAGCTGAGATCCACACATCTTAAAGCTGCTGCAGGCTGAGAAACACTGAGCTGTATAGAATATATTTTGAGCTGGACACTAATTTGGAATAAATACAGCCATTCTGATAATAATAAATTACAGGTGGTCCTCATTAGACGACAGCAGGAAGCAATGAAAAAAATATTTTCATATATAGTCAGTCTTCACATTTATGACCTCCAGAGATCTGTAAAACAAGGGGAAAGCCGAAGTAAAAATCAGAAGCACAGTCGTAGTTTCAATTAGCAACTGTTTCAATTTGTGACTGATTTACTGGTCCCAAATATGGGCGCTAAAATAAATAAAAACTACCTGTATGTTGAATGTATAGTACAGCTTATTTTCAGATTCTGCTTGGCATTGCAGAACTTTTATCCTGCAATTATAATACTGCCCAGAATTCAAAAGCAAAGAGTCAGCAAGTCTGGAAAAGATAATGTTTCATACTTGCTATACCACAAGATGAAGCATTGGAATGATATATTATTGTAAACAATAAATATATCCTTAGGTGTAGAACTGGAAATCAGTCATAATGTTGAATCTGCTTGTTAAAAGAAAGGATTGTTATAAGATGAATTCTGTAGCTCTTTCAAATCAATGCTTCTTTATAAAAGAAACCAGACATGCAAAGCAAGCAACTCAGTGAAATATTATAGGAGGACAGGCTGAAAGCAGCAAAAAATGATCTTTTGGCAGAAAGAGATCTGTCAAAAGGCTGGAATATCTGTAGGAGTCTGCAGAAAGATTTCTTCAGCTCTGTGAAAAGAGGGAGGAAAACGATGTTCTGTTTTGAAGTTATACCCCAATTTTGCATTGCTTAGACAGTTCCATTAGTTAACAACAAATCAAACTCTTTTATCTCTTACTTTTCTTTGATAATTGCAGTTGGACTTAGGGAGAAATTCATCTAGCATGGATGGATTCCTCAAGTTATTTCCAAATTACCTCTTCTCAGTATCTCTTAGCAATTGGTCTTATAGGTTGGGAATGCTGAGTTGCCCACAACAGCTGGAGGGCCACAACAGTGCTGGGTTTTTTTCTCTCTTCCTGCAGATCAAAGAGCAAATTAGAAAGCAACTACATTTAAAAAAAAAAAAATCTTGGCTTTAGACAAAAGGCTGGGTCCTCATCTGCCCTGGTCTAAAACTGAGCTAACAGCCTTAATGGATTTTTCTTTCTTTTTGAGACCATACCAAAACAAACAAAACAAAATCCCCAAATACTACATTGGAAGAGACAATGGGATACTGCACAACTTTGTGTTGATCTCCAAATATTTTGAACTACAGATTTTCCTTAGACTTTCAGCAAGGAAGATTTGTTTATTATTTATTTAATATAAAAAGGCTGAGCATTGCAGTCTAAAATAACTGTCAGACACCAGTTTTGGGAACATTATTATAAAACAACTATACTATGCATTTTAAAGATAAAAATCAGGATATTACAGCTTTTCTAAGGATGTTTCAAATAAAGTAACAGAAAAAATAGAAATTGTATTTGTGAAAGTCAACAGAGAGCATTAAATTGTAAAGTATATTCAGGAAGCACTACATCTAAGAATATACCTCTGGCTATAGGTTTCAGTCTGCCAAGCGAAAATTGTAGGAATGGCATTAGGTTTCCCAAAGGACTTTTAGCATTCTTCCTATTTTGTTTGTAAGATTCTTTTAAAAAAATGAGAAAATTATACCTCTTGGAAATCATTTTAATACTGTTGAAGAAAATTATATTTTCTGATGATAACTTGTTTGCTAGCCATTTCTGGGTGATGCAAAAGGGTAATCCGGTCTTGAAATATTGTTTCTTCTATCAAAGATATATCCAGCCTGTTTCTCTTCTCTTTAGTTATATTCGTTAGAGGGGGTTTTGTGTGTCAGAGAAAGATGCATCCTTTAAACGGAATATGCTTTAACTCTGACTTTTAAGCTTTCTGAATCATATTTATCTTTTTAAATAGCAATAGAGGAATAATCCCCAGTTAAGCATAAAAAGGAAAGTCAACTTACAACATGTAAAATGACAACAATGAATATATATTTATATAAAGAAAAGAAATAAATGAAATATAGTACTTAGTTATGTGTCGAAAACAGATGTGTAAAAAGGGGACAAGGTCTACTACCTAAAATGTTCTTTACAAATAGACCATTATTAATTGATTGGCTGTTTATTTTATATTCCCTACACGACTTTGCATGGTTGCATCTTTCCATATCTCTTTTGTAGTGGAAATTCAGAAAACAGTTGAAACACTTCCAGCAACAATGCTGTTTTAAAAAAAAACTTTCAGAAGTGCCTTTCATAGAAGGAAAAAATCATCTAAAGACAACATTTCTGCCCAGAGCCACCTTGAGATGGGCGGCAAATAAAATAAATAAATAAAATTTCCATCTGTCCCATTTTGTTCCTGCAGAGGAAAGAGAAAGGTATATCACTGGTTCATGTTGCAAAAAAATGTTTTGTGATTTGCCTGTTTTTTAGACTTTCCATCATCCCCCCCCCCAGAATGCTGCATATCATTTGGTTAATCCTGATATAATTACTTTAAATTCCATAGTGTTAGTTTTTTATGATGCTATGCCTTCTAAGATGAGTACAGAAACAGTTGATATTATTATAGTATATTGTTTCCCTTTGTTAATTCATATAAGAATTTGGAATAACGTTATATTCAGCTATTTCCCCAGCCTTTCTGTGTTTTTAAATTTTAGGATGATAAAATTGAAAAGGATTACTTAGACTATCAATTCCAAAACCCAATTCAGTGTAAGAATCCAAGGCATAATGAAGAGTTAACTGAAATATATTATGGAACAAGCTGTTTGCTTTGAAGAAATATCCAGTCTAAATTAACTGCATCATAGAGAACAAAGGACTAGACATTAAATCATTTTAACATCTGAAAAGGAAAATGTGTTTTGGAAGACATATAATAAGTCTTTATGTTTGGGAAGATTCTCACCAGACCATAAAGAGATTGATCTGAAGCTCTTGAAACTAATGTAGTAATTATCAGGAATTAGCATAGATTAGTTTTTTTAAAAAAAAGGTATTCTCTTACTAATTAATCTTATTATTAACTAAATAATTTCTTCAGTAGATTGTGGGAATCTTTTAGATGTAATTAATATATCTTAATTTTACCAAAACATTTGATAAAATGGCCTGTGACATTCTGATTAGCAAAGTGTGGCATAATAATTAAATGGATATATAACTGGATACAAATGTCCAAGAATGCTCCTCAAGGGTTTCTCCTTCAACGTGCTCCTGGTAGTCCTTGTGCCTGTTTCAGGTTTACTAAAGAGTAAGATGTTTATGAGAAAATTGTGATGAGCATGCTGTGGTAAGACATGGTTGCTGTCAGGTAGAAGATAGGTTGAAGCTATTCCAGAAGACAAGACAAGAAGCAACGGGTTTAAGTTACAAGAGAGTAGATTTTGATCACACATCAGAAGAAAAGTTCTAAGAACTTTTCAACAATGAAACAGACTGTCTTTGGGAGAGGGTGGAGGCTCTTTCTCTGAGGATTTGAGCAGAAGGTGAATCTGTTGTAGATGCTGTACTAGTGGAACATGGGTTGGACTAAATGATGTCACAAGCATTTCTATCTCTTATAGTTGATATTCTATTCTATGATACTCTATAATAAGGTGAAACTAGAATTGCTGTGGAATCAAGACCAGAAGAAACTGGCAGATTCTTAATGGTTAGATAGGGACATCTCAAAACCAAGCAATATGCCTGAAAAGAACATAGTGGGTAATGATAACTGTCTCTTCTACTAAGCCCTAGAGCAGGAGTGGGCAACTATGACAACTTTATAATCTGTGGACTGCAACTCCCAGAATTCCTGAGCCAGCCACTGTTGGCTCAGGAATTCTGGGTATTGAAGTCCACAGGTTGTAAAGTTGCCCTAATTGCTCATCCCTATCCTAAAGAATGTTGACAAATACAGATGAAAAAGCAAGATGCAGAGAGGGTTGGTATTGTCCATATGCTGCCTGATTTGACTTATGGTTCTCAAGGGATTTAAATATACCCACATATAGCTTTTCGGTATGGCTAACAACTGTGGTTCCTTTTTTATTACTTGTGTCTAATTTCAACAAAATGTTTCCTGATCGCCTCAATCTGATTGCTTGTGACCTCAGACCTTGTCCCAGAACTGGTGAGTTTAACTCTGCCATGATAAATTGGTATTCAGGTTTCTTTGGCCTCCAGGGTTTGCCTGATGACTGTTCTGTGATTCCTCAGTCTCAGCTTATAAAAGCTTCATTGTTGCTTCTAGCCATAAAAATGGATTCCTTGGGAAATGTGTTGAAGCTTCCAAACATTTGTTCAGTCTTTGTATAAATACAGAGATGAAGGATTGCCAGCCTTTTTCATTCAGTGGACATTCTTATACCTTTTGTGGGACTGAAAAGTGCCCTCCTTTATTCAGAAAAAGATTTGGTTTCAAGGCTGCTAATGAAGTTTATTATTAATACATTTATATGTTGAACATGTCTATTCAGCTTCATCTTTAACTGTTTTTAACAGTTTTAACTAGTTTTTTGCAAATAAAATTTATTATTCAATAGCAAATCTGGATCTATACTATAAAGCTGGAAGAGAATTGTAGGATAGAAGCAACAGGGATGGGACTGTTATCATTTGACTTCTTTAGTTATGCTATAGACTTGCAAGAAACAGAAAATGTATGTTTGTGTGTACGTTTGTTGTATGAATGGTTTCTTAATTTAGGGGTTCTCTTTTTTATATATGTATTTTTATATATGTATTATGTAGTTTTTTAATATTAGATTTCTATTTATGCTGTGAGCCACCCTGAGTTCCCGGAATAGGGCGGCATAGAAATTTAAATAATAATAATAATAATAATAATAATAATAATAATAATAATAATAATAATAATAATAATAATAATAATAATAATAATAATAATAATAAAATAAAGAGGAAGAAGAAAAAACAAAAAAAGGCAACTTGAGTTTTAAACAAATTAAACCCTAACTACACAGAATCATTTAGGCTTTCCATTACGTCAGTAAAGAACCCATTCAAAATCAGATTGCAAACACATTTATTCAATTCAAGATTTTAAATCTGGAGTAACTGTACCTTTCAAATAAAGCAAAATAATTTTTAGTGACACTCCATTCCCAATAGAGGCAAAGTTGTTCATAGATCAGTAGATTTCAAGCTTTCAGTCTATAACTCAACATTGTTTTAAAATCTAAGCTTATATTTCTCTTCCTCAAATAATAATGAGAAGAATTATGATGTGAACAATAAACCAAAGCAGGATAACTATAGAACAAATCCAATCATATCTGACAGGCTCCTCCAACATTTCTGGATTTAAGAAATTGAATTCTTGAACATTTACCATGGAGTGCAATAAACATAAAAAAAGAATATTTTATTGAATTTGTTTTCTCTAATAATAATCAGATTCGTATTAAACTTTCTTTAAAACACAAGAACATTGATTTATTAAAATAGGCTATTCCAGTTATTTGTTCCAAAGTTGTTATCAGTTTCTGTCTTGATTATACTGGTAAAATTTCTATGAAAATAATCTGTGGATGCACACTTTTCTAAAATGTTTTCAGTGATATTCTTTTAATAGTTGCCACAGATGCTAGTATGGTGGTCTAAGCTCTAAGACCAAAATATACTTTAATTGGATAGTTTTAAACAACCCAAGCTTAAATCTAATCAATTCTCCTTAGAACAGAGGTCCCCAACCTTTTGGGCACCAGGGACCGGTTCTGCAGACCGGAGAGTGCATGGTTTTGTGTGCTGCCTGTATTTCACAAATGGGGCTTTGCTTGTTTGTGCGGATTGGTTGCTGGCATGCTGTGGCCCGTTACTGGTCCACGGACCGGGGATTGGGAACCCCTGCCTTAGAATATTTTGATCTTTATGACATAATATTTTAAATAAGCCAATCTAGAATATTAAGTTTCTGCTTGAGTGCTCCCCAAACAGGATTTACCAGCAATTTCCAAATTATGGTTATCTAAGGTCAAATTTTCACATGAATAGAGACCAAATTTATACTTCCAACCCTAATATCCTGCAGTGTTTAATGCTGGAGAAAATCTGAATTTAGGTAAATGAGGAAATAAGCCCCTATCAAGATTTCAAAAATGGTAACTTTCTAGTGCTCATAATCATTCTTACAATAAATTATTTGAATTCCACGCAGGGATAGCAGTCCAACATAAGCCTGATAATCAAATTGAACACTGGGAAAATGAATGGCTCCTGTTGCTATGACATCTGCAAAGCTTTATACAGGAAGCAAAGCTAATTTCTGAGGTTTATTTATTATTACTTGGTCAATAGAAAGTTTTGCCATTTTGTTTGCAGAACTCTGGAGGGATGGCAAAATATTTTGAACATTTAAAAGACTATTTCATGACTATTTGTTTAATCAATGAAGTTTTTTTCAGGAAAATGAAAATGAATTTCTTCGCTTGTTATTATACTGTCTCATTTAAATATAAATTCTTGAAAAACAGTGTACAGAATTTATTCAAAGTTGCTCTTCCATTGCTGAGCTGTTAGACTTATTTAGGTGAGGCAACATTTTCATATTTTATTCAGAATCTGATTTTTAAATCTTGCACACGTGATTGCTTCTACTTTTCTTTGATTTTTTAATCATGATTATTAAACTGGATGACAACTATATGTATTTTGTTTGTTTTTGGAGTGATCCTATTGTTTTAAAAGTTTTAAAAAATTATTAAGCATTTCTTGAATTCAGAATTTAAGTTATTCAAGGCAGGTCTCCCCTAGATTGGTTTCTGTTTCTCCCCTGTCTTTTTTTTCTCCTGAAATACAAATATTTAACATAGCAAATTGATAATATTTGTATGGTTAAATAAATATTTTGTTGGCTAAGTTATTATGTATGTCTAATGGCTGTATATTGTACTGAGAGAGTCATGTTTGGTGTTTTCACATTTTGGAAATGCATCTGCGGCAAGGTGTACGTCTTCATCTGGTCTACCTTGATGAATATGAAAAAGTTAAGTAAGGTTGGAAACAAAAAAAAAGAGAAGGGAATGACAAATCACTTTCACAGTGTTGTTATAAATTACTTGTATATACTCATATGGCTAGGAGTCAAGTTCCGTTTGAAGGAATTATTGTTGTTATTATTATTAATATTATTAATATTATTATTATTATTATTATTATTATTAGATTTCTATGCCGCCCTATTCCAAGAACTCAGGGCGGCTCACAACATGAATACTAACATAAAGAAATCTAATATTAAAATACATTATAAAACCCATTAATTAAAAACAACCAATCATCCAGAAACAGACATACAAACATACATACACTGGCTGGGGCAAGGTGTTAACTGCCCCAGGCCTGCCGGCAAAGATGGGTCTTCAATAATTTGCGAAAGGCGGAAAGGGTGGGGGCAATACGGATCTCCGGGGGGTGTTGATTCAGAGGGCCGGGGCTGCAACAGAGAAGGCTCTTCCCCTAGGCCCAGCCAGGCGACACTGTCTGGCTGACGGGACCTGGAGAAGGCCGACTCTGTGGGCCCTAACCGGTCGCTGGGTTTCATGGGGCAGCAGACGGTCCTGTAAGTAACCTGGTGCGATGCCATGTAGGGCTTTATAGGTCATAACCAACACTTTGAATTGTGTTCGGAGACCAATTGGCAGCCAATGCAGCTCGCGGAGTGATGTTGAAATGTGGGCATTTCTAGGTAGACCCAATACTGCTCGCGCGGCTGCATTCTGCATTACCTGAAGTCTCCGAACGTTTTTCAAAGGTAGCCCCATGTAGAGAGCATTGCAGTAGTCGAGCCTCGAGGTGATAAGGGCATGAGTGACTGTGAGAAGAGATTCCCGGTCCAAATAGGGCCGCAGCTGGTGCACCAGGTGAACCTGGGCAAGTTGTAGATCTAAATAATTTCAGTATGATAGCTGCCATGTGATCAGAGATATAGGTAGTCCTCAGCTTATGACTATTCAGTCATTGACCATTTGAAATTACAGCAGCAGTAAACAAAGGGACTTATGACCTGTACCTGAAGTTAGGGCTACTGCAGGAGCCTTGCAGCCATGTGAACAAAATTCAGGAGCCTAGCAATCCACTCGTCCTTGTGACCAATTGCAGGGACCTGCCTATTTTCCCACCCATCCTGCCTCATTGGCTTCCTTGATCCTATCTTCTGCCCACTGGGGTCCTCACAGGCCTTGGGCCTGCTTCCCACTTAACTGGGCCCCACACCCTTAGGCCTTCCCTTTCTCTCACTTTCTCTCTCTGTCACGTCTTCCTTCATTAACTTTTCAATCTTTGGGAAGAACAACTGTCTGATCTGCCAAATGGCGTTCCTATACAATGGTTGTGTGGTGCCGTCCTAGAGGTGGGCACCATTTGGGGACTTGCCACAATTCTCATATTGCAATTTCGGCCGCTCGCACAATGACATCCATTTCTGGGACACCACCACATGGCCACTATATAGGAAGACCATGTGACGGATCAGTGATTTTCTTTCCTAAAAGTGATCTGTGGAAAAGGTGAGTGAAGTGAGGCATGATAGAATAGGGAGGAAATCCAAGGTTGTGTGACCCAGGGGATGGGAAGTGGAGCACAGGGTGCCTCAGGAGGTGTATGAAACCCTGAGGCATGGCACAGGATATGTATGAGTTGGGGAGGTGTTGCAGTGTGGACCTGAACCTGCACCAGGCCTCCCAGGGCCTCCCCACCATCCCCTGAGGCTCTACCTAACAACCCATTGGTCACATAATGACTGCATCTGGGAGATCAGGAATTGTGTTCATTAAGTAAGACTATCACATGTGCGCCTCACTTTACAACCACCATGACTTATAATTCTGGGCTCAGTTGTGGACATAGGTTCAGGACCACCTGTATGCTAAATAGATGATAATATATACAGAAATATATTCCACTTCGTTCCTTATTCTAAGTTGCTCTCTGCCTCATTAGATTGGTTTGGGAGGATTGTCAGCTTATCAGACTGTTTTAATTTCCTGTACATGTTGTTAATATGCCGTCTCTGTACCTTTGGTAGTGATAATGATTTCATGCACAGTGAGATATCTAATATTTAAAGGGTAGCAATTGCATTCAGTCTTATAATTGGTATAAAATATATTATCTACTAAACTGTACTTTTCTAGCAATTGGTTGTAGCAAATAAAACAGCAGTAAATCAATACTAAATTTAAAATGTGCTTTGGTATGAGCACAAGCACATACTGGTTTCTTGCTGATGTTTCTGACTCCTAATTAGGAAGGTGCAATTTATGCACTATGTAGTTTATCACTAAAAGATTCTTTCCCTAGCGAAGAAAAAAAGTCTTTCTTGGGTTGATGAATAAATAAGCATATTATAATAAAATGCTCTAGATATTCCATGCCTACTAATGTACAGTTTTTGTGCTATTGACATTGTTCTATAATCTCCAACCAAGGTCTAGGTTTATATTTTTGGATTATTATTTTATTTATGTAATTTATACAGCCACCAATTTCATTATCATGTCTGATGTATGTGCCAAGAATATATATCTACAGCTCTAGTCTGCAAATCCCAGTCCTGAAAAGTTGCCGGAGGGATAAACTATCAGCTGAGAAAATAACACAATGAATTATATGGAATAGAGTAATATTGAATGAAGTAATATTGAATAGAGTAATAATAGTAAACAGGTCAGCTCAGATTGTATAGGCTGTGCTGACAACACAGGAATGCTTTCAAAATCAGGCTTCTGCTGAAAGGGAGAAAAAAACTGCTGCTGTCAAATTATATTGGGACAGGTCTTTGGTGCTGTATGGAAATCAGACTCTTACTCTGATTTCACTTTTGCTGGAATTAATTTATTCAAAATGTTTGAGATCCAGGTAAATGTCTCTCCCATGGGCTTGGCCCTTATCATCTTTCATTGATATCATATGCCTTTCATCAGAGCTACAGTGATATTTGGTATTCACTGTTAATTGGTTTTAGGAGACGCAATGAGTACTAAAAACGAAAAGTACCAAACAATTTTTCCCCATAAGGCATAATGTGAGTCACAAGGAAACCAACACCGACAAGTTCTAGCTTGTGTGTTGAGTACCAAACAAACAATGTACATTGGGACAAAATTTTCGCATCAAAATACCGGTATATTGATTACCAAATTTGATGAGTTTCAAAGTAGTTGAGTACCAAGGCACCATTGTATTGTTATCCTACTGTATGAACAAATGAATGAGTTTTGTAGACAATGAATTGCCAACACTCTAAATATAAACTTTGGGTCTTGTAGATTGAATAACATTAAATAGCTTTCTAACAATCTCATATTTTGGAATTGCCTAGAGATTGCAGAGACTTCTCTTGAGCCCTCTTTAATGTACCAACATCAGCTTTTTTGAAGAGACCAACAAATTTGGCAACTTCAACTACAAGGAATGTGTGTGGTCCTGCAAGTCAGATGTTGTCAAAACAGCATCATGTCTCAGTAAATTATTTAAAACATGGGGTATAAACTAATGTTGTCATTCTTATGAAACTATCCACCCAGATGTCCCAAAAGTGCTTTGCAAAAGGCAACTGGACTTTCTTTGCTTTTTTTCCCCTTGAAAATGTTTCACTTCTCATCCAAGAAACTTCTTCACTTCTTGGATGAGAAGGGAAACGTTTTCAAAGGGGCAAAAAAAAAAGCAAAGAAAGTCCAATTTCCTTTTGAAAAGCATCTTTGGGACAACTGTGAACTGGATGATTGAGAATCTGCATAGACATCTATCCCAGATGGTTACTATAGATGATTAAGAATCAGATAAGAACCCAGGCATCACCCACAGTGCAACCAAGGTCAGCAGCATGAAAGCACAACATAACAAGAGGATCTTAATATTCTTATAAAATTAGCGAAATTGGCCAATTGTAGTTTCAATAAAGCTATTGCGGCAGTATGATTTGGGAATTCTGTTTATCTTATACTTAATGTTGCTTGGACAATCTTTACAAGTTCATTCACCAAGATAGTTGCAACAGGTTCCCTTATTGCAGTTGCTTTGCCTCATGGGTGTGGTTGTAGCTCTGCCTTTGCATATGAATTATAGGTTGTCAGTTGATGAAATCACCAAATAGATCTTCAAACAATGAAACTGTTCTTGATGCAAATAAGCAGGTCTGGATTTCTACATGGTAGGATGATAGCAGATCCTATTGGGATAATGGGAATTAATTTTTCTAATATTTAACAGACCATTATAATTTCATTCTTGCTGTCAGCTGAATGCTTTTTTGGATTCCTTTTTCTAGCACTTTGTTTGGTGTTGTTATCTTTTTACTGACAGGCATGTTCAATGAGTAAGAGGAAGAAGCCGCAATGAACATTGAGTCTTTGAGTAAATTTTATGGCCTGATGTAGTTAGTCATCAGACATTTTGTGTAAACGTTTTCATTCTTTTAACATGCTTGTTCACCTCTTCAGCAAAGCGTTGCTCCAGTGATCATGTATTTGTTATTTTCCTCTAAGTTTGATTATGGATTTATTTCCTGCATATCAGAAAAAAATGTTTATCTGTTTTGTTTTTCTAGTTTGTTATTGAATCCTATTCAGGGTTCAATTATGTGTCTTATGTTTTCAGAATACCAGAGGGAAATCATGATATTTGCAGCATATTAATAAAGTAAATTGATAGTTTCAGTTTTGAGTGAAAGTCTAGATTCACCCAACATATTAAATAATATTAGGATTTGTTTATGCCATGGCATGACATAGGAATTCATCTGTACTGTTTTTTAACCATGATATCTTCCTTGGATTTAGAATTGCCGATTTGGATAAACCAGAAGAAAAAATCAACCATATGATGCCATAACATTAAAATTATAGCCACAAAACTGAAGCAGATTTTGAGTTTTTCTGCTCTGCTTTTTATTTCGTGAATTACCTCTCCAATAACTTTGAAATTCGGGTGATTTCAGCATTTAGCATTTGTGGCATTTGGTTGTCCATTTATGGATTGTGGATTTTTAAAAACATCATGAAGTTTGTTGAAGGAGGAAATTAATCAGTATTCTGAGGAATGTAAATGAAGATGCTTGTGTCTGAAACCTTTAGCTGTATCATAAATTCTGATTAAAAATTCATCAACTTTAATATGCTTTGGTAGAGGAGAATATTTGTAGCTCAGGGTTGAAATGAACAGTCCTTGGTGCTCTCTCGGCTTGGTTATTTGGTTATTTTCTTGCAGATGTTTCCAAGCTAGGTAACAACATCAGTACTGTGATGTTACCATGTTGCCCCGAAAATAAGGCCTACCCTGAAAATAAGCACTAGCTTGATTTTTGGGGTGGGCCGAATATAAGTCCTACCCCAAAAATAAGCCCTAGTTTTGGAGCGAGGCACACACCTAAAAATCAAGCTGGGTGGGGGGTGGAGCTGCCCCACATGCCCCGCACCCAGCCCACTTCTTTTGCGGTGTCTTCTGCAGCCAGGCCTGCATTTCTCAGTCACAGGCCTTTCTGGAAGGCCACTGCAGCTCGGTTCTGCAAGACCTGTGCAGCTGAAAACCGAGCTATGCATTGAACCCATAGCTCGGTACTCAGCTGCAGTGGCCTTCCAGAAAGGCCTGACTGCAAAATGCAAGCCGGAATGCTGCTGAAGAATAAGATAAGATAAGATAAGATAAGATAAGATAAGATAAGATAAGATAAGATAAGATAAGATAAGATAAGATAAGATAAGATAAGATAAGATAAGATAAGATAAGATAAGATAACCTTTATTGTCATTTTTATATGTGGGCACAATGGCACACATCAAAAATGAAATTTAGTTGCTCGCTCTCAAAGTGAAAGCTGCTCTTTCATCAGAAGAAGTGGATCGGCTGGGTGGGGCTGTCAGTGCCGGAGGTGAGTATAAAAGAGACCCCCCCAAAAAAATAAGACCTTGTGCCTCTTTTGGAGACAAAAAAAAGGGAGCCGGTCTTATTTTTGGGGAAACACAGTACCTAGCTTGGGTAATGAAACATCTGCAAGAAAACAACCAAGGACCCCTTATTTAATGTGTTTTCCAAACATACTTGGGCAGAGTTTTATTGATGCAATCTATAAGGAACCATCTCCCCTGCAAAGTAAATTCTACTTTTCTCTATTATTTGAATCAATATAATTCTAGAATTCTAGAGTCAAAAAAGGAAGCATGAAACAGTACATTGATCTGTCTCCTTTCCTAAAGATAAGGCTTATCTGTCAAGTAGAGATAAGATTCTCTACACAAGAACAGTCTAGGGGAATAAAATAAGTCTTGGCAACTAAAAACAAATGCACCAAATTCAATACTAAGAAAAGAAAGATATCATAGTTCTGACAGACAGAGACGAATAAAACAGAACTCCGAGGTTTGAAAGTTCCTCAAAAAACAAGAATGAGAAGAAAAAAATGGCTGCAGCCATGCTCATTGTAGTGTTGACAAACGGATTAACACAAATGAGGTTAATGCAATTGTTACTTTAGAAATTTAGACTTAGCTAGTTGAAAAAAAAATCCCAGACAAAAATGTTCAGGCCATCATACATTTTGTTTCTGTGTTTGATGATTTATATAATGTTGTGGGGCGTATGGATCAAGTGCTTCTTCATTTCAAAATTTACCACTGCACCATTAAATATGCTTTCTATTTTTATGTTCAGTACACACGTCTGCATGCAACAAAGAAATGCTGTATAAAAATAAGGCCAGCTGATAAAATGTAATCTATGACCATTTTATAAATGAATTCCCAAGTCTCCTTTGCTCCTTTGTTCAAATGAGAAATACAGATCTGCATTGCCTTTGATTTCTAAATTTTATTAAGAGCCACATTATACTGCTGTCAAAATGCTGGAAATGTATGCAGTCTTCCACCTCCACAAAACAATTCTAAGAATGTAGTGACTTAATCCAATCACACTGCTCCTGCCTGTGATACTTAACAACTAGAGATCTGCAGCCTTCCCACACCTTTTTCCTCACTCATGAGATTTACATCATGGTTGTAATTTTTTTCTTTAAGAAAGGAAGTTATACTGATCTCTTTTTTAAAAAGCTATTCTTGTTTGGATCATATCTGAAGAAAATGATCATGGACCAAAGATTTAAAAGCAACTATAGTTAACAGGGTCAGCTCTTGGGCCAGGGGTTCAAAAAAGAGTAGTTAATAGAGATTCACTGACTGAACAGTATTATTTAAATGCAACCTTAAAAGAGGGCTAGAAGTAGAATTAAGAGAGGAGGAGTAAGGAGAGACTTCTAGATGAGAATTAGAAAGAATGCTTATTAACAACTACTTTGCAGTGTGACAATGAGATTTGCACTGAGAAGCTGGTGATAAACAGACTGGGATTAGATATTATAGTAAATTATGGCTTGTGTAACTGATTCATTATATGAATTCACACTATACCATAAACCAAGTTTTAAAATTTACCATGCTCCCATTTTCACAATTTACTAAGCTCACTCCAGGCCATATTATGATTTAGCATTATTTATGTGTCTGGCTTCTTCACTGATCAACACCAGGCAATTTTTGGGTCAACTTCTAACTAGACATGGCTTTGTTCCTTTATGACAGGGTATCAAACTCGCAACATCACGTGATGTGTCGCAATGTATCACGACTTTTTTTCCATTGCCAGCAATGGGGTGGGCGCAGTTTTGCCATGATGAATCTGGCCTGCGGGCCGACAGTTTGACACCCCTGTTTTATGAGATAAATTATTGGATTTTTTTGCAACGTTTGATATCATTGATAATAGAGTCCTTCTGGATAAAGCTTCTGAATTGAGCAGCAGGGACAATTTCCTTTCCAATTTGGTGGCTAATTCAATACATTGATGCAGTAACAGGTAATATTGTAATGATTTCCAGAGGAAAAAATGTTATCAGCATGTTCCTCAGTAGGGATGGGTGGGAACTATTAGATTATGTCCATTAACACATTAGTCCATGACTAACATGTAGTCTACTTTTCATCTAATATATTTGAAACTGGAATGAGTTGTTAGGAATGAATAATCTTTTGAATAGGAGGAAGAGCCAAGCCTAGATGTCGGTCCAAACCCCAAATGTAATTTGAAAAAACATTTCATAATTTGACCCTTCCTAGTTTTCTGGAATGTAAAGAGTGGAAGCATTTTCAAACTTACAACATTTTCTTACTTTACAATTAAATTAGTATTAGTTTTCATGATTTGGGTTTTCTGGCCTGGTCTGCCTTTGAAGGATTGATAGACATTCTGAAGCAGAGGTTAGACAAGGAAATGGATACCAGTCAAAATAACTGATGCTCAATGAAAATAAGAGATACTGACTGAGTGGCATTCACCCTATTTTGCAAAAGGATGTATTTCCACTAAAGTATGACTATGCTGAGGGTGCTTTATGATCATTAAAAATACAATAGATGCTCTTCCCGATAGCCAACAAATCTTTTATCTGCTTAATTTGATGTAACCAATTATGGTGCTACTCAGAAGTACTTCTGTAACAGGTGTCCATTTTCTGATAATCTCCCACTTAAATAATTGCAACATGTTCTGTGTAAAATTCCAGGAACTTCAATTAGATCAAAGTAGAAAGCTAGATTATTAATGGGAATTGGTTGATATTCTCACAGTATGCTAACATTTTCCCATCTGCACTGGCTGTGTGATGAGCAGTAAAGTAATCTTGAGGAACAGCAGGAAGAGCTTGCAACCAAGATAACAGTCAGGCAAAAAAAGGGGAAAAAAAGAACAAATGAATCTGAAGGAGAGATGTAATTTGAGAAAGTGTCTCAGGCTTGACCTTCCCTAGTTTTCTTGAAGGTAAATTCAGACATGCAAAGTTTTGCGAGGGTAATTTTATAATAAAAGTAATATTAGCATTTATAACTTTAGTTTTCTAGTCTGGCCTATCCCAATGTGCTGACTGACTGCTGGTCCATTTTTGGACTCAACTTATAATTTATTTATTTATTAAATATATATGCCGCCCATCTCTCCACCAAGTGACTCTGGGAGACTTACAATGCTAGTTTCAATTTTCCGTGCCATATTGATTTAGGTATACGTTATCTGAACAAATATATCCTTCCACATTTACCCATTCCAATCCTATTATAATATAGGTAGTCCTTATTTAGCAATCACATTTGGGACTGGCAATTTGGTCATTAAATAAAGCAATTGTTAAGTAAAAAAAACAACAGGGCTTTTTTTTTGTCATAGAACACCCAGAACGGAGTTCCGGCACCTTTTTGGGATAGAACCTTGTGGGTAGGCAAGGGGGGGGGTTGTATGACATGTGTGAGTTCTGGCACCTTTTTTTTTTTTTTTTCAAAAAAAGCACTGAGTAAAACCATGTCTGTGCTTATGATTTTATTCAGTTTTCCTTTGCTTTACAGATCTGTGAATGTCATAAATGTAAGGATTGGTCTTAAAATTACTGTTTCACTACATTTGTAATTGCAATCAGTCATTAAATGAGACATTGCTTAATGAGGATTACCTGTAATTTTGGACATTTCTTTAGATGAGAAAGGAGAGTGCTTCAAAACATAGATCCTTTTCTGTATTACTTTCTCAACATTAACCCTGAATTAATTTTGGCACCAGGTTACTTTGGACTTTCTCAGCATTTTATTCTTGCTATGTACTTTATTTTCTGGCTGATTTAATTCATTCAATTATATATAAATTTATTTAATCGAAGTAGTATTAAAGGAGTATTATTTACTAGTATCTTATTTTTTTAATTTCTGTGCTTACAAGAGAACTTTATTGAGCTGTTAGGAATGAAATAAATAACTGAAATTGATCAGAAAAAGCAGCAGGAATGTCTCAGACAAGTTAAGCATAGATTTTAATGAAAATACGTCTGAATGTGTTTAAATTTGTGGGAGTTCTGAGTGCATACCTTTGGTTTTGATAGTGCCTTTTATGCATTTGGAAAATACCATTTATTATATATTACTTAAAAAGGAGCAATGATTCTGTATGAACTTGGTAGAAAAGAATGAAAAATATTGTTAGTTTGGATTAAGAATTCAAGAATTCTGAATGTACGATTTTGCTTTGTAGTTTACTCTCTGGAACGAACTACATTAGAAAGCAAGATTGCTGATTTTCCTCTGCTTTTCCCTTTCCCTTTGTGTTTCACTGTTCTCCAACACAGTTTTGAAAGCAGTAGGGAGTGAGTTGTGGAATATAAATGGCTAAGGGACATTTGTAAGTGATCACCAGGATTAAATAAACCTTCATTTTGTCAGTTCTATTACCTTAAGGGTTAAGGTTGTAACAAAATGTTTGGAGTAAAGCTTTGTCCTTGATGTAATGTCTTAAGATCAGAAATGTACTTAAAATTGACACGAATATATATATTTGTTTTCTGAGGTTTTCGCGGGTGTTTGTATGTAGGTCTTTGGTTCTTCGGGTTTTCTCCCACGTAGAATTTGAAGTGTCTTGGCGACGTTTCGACGAAGTCTCATTCGTCATCTTCAGGCTGAAGATGAAACCAGCCTGAAGATGACGAATGAGACTTCGTCGAAACGTCACCAAGACACTTCTTAATTTTTGACTACTCTGCTGGCAAGATCTAAATGGAGACTTGTAAATTGGAGTGGTTAACCATATGGTTAACCGTGGTTCCCAACAGAATGTATATAGGGTGAACTGTCTCTCCAGTGAGTTGCAGAAGAATTGGTGGACAAAGTAATAAAGCATCCAGTCTTCTTCCTGGGTCTTGACTGGAAGGCTGCAAAAAAGGAAGGCTGGATAAAATGTATTTTGTGATGATTGCACTTGAAAAGCCTTGGGAGAGCCAGAACCAGTAAAGCAGGAAATATTTGGGTAGTCAAATGAAGGGAACATTTCTTGTTTAATGACCACTTGTTCAGCAGCTATTCAAAATTGCACTGAATGAGGGGGACTTATGACCAGTCCTCATTGTTATGGCCGTCAAAGGTGCCCTCATAATCACATGTTTGCGATTCAGGCATTTGGCATCTGACTTGCAATTACGATGCCGCAGCATTCTATGTGGTTGTGTGATTGCCATTTGCGACCATTGCCAGCATGCAGAAGGCGGCAGGAGGTCGCAAATGGCAAACACATGACCATAAGACCCTGAAACTGCATCTATGGTCATTAAACAAGAAATGCTCCCTTCATTTGACTGCCACCTTCCCCATGCTTAACAACAGCAACTGGGATGCCAGAACTGCCATTGTGACATCATGCTGTATGACTGCACCTCTTAGTATTGAATTGCTGGTCCAAATTGCCATCGTTAAGTAAGGATTACCATGTATTCAAATTGTTTTTTTGCTTGCTCAGACTATTTACAGATTATTGAGTGCTAACTCTGGAATGTGGATCATGGCTATATTTATCTGGTTGCACTTAGACTATTCTTTCAAATCTTTACAGGTATTCCTGAACTTACAACCATTTACTTAATTATGGTTAGGTAATACCATCTTCGCACAATCTCCATGGTCATGTGATCACAATTCAGTCACTTGTTAATCAACTCACATTTATGATGGCTGCCAGCATCTTGTGGTCATGAGATGATTTCCAGCCTTCTCATCTGGCTTCCAACAAGCAAAGTCAATTGGGGAAGCCAGATTTGCTTAACCACTGCATGATTCACTTCATGATTATATGATTAACATGCTCTAATTTTATGACCCTGTAAAATTGGTCATAAAATCAGGTCTGGTCATGTGATGATTCGCATTATAATTGCACTGACTTACAACAGAAATTCTAGTCCCAATCATGATTGTAAGTCGAGGAATACCTGTACTTTATTGTTTTTGTTAATTATATTCTTTTTTTGGTATGCCAGTGTTGAATTTATATTATAGAACAGGGGTCCCCAACCTATGGAAATGGCTGGTTGGTATGCGCATGTGTGGGTGCTCGTTCCCCCCACTTGTGCTAGTGCCCATGGCCCCATTTGCGCATGTGTGTGCTGTGAACGGGGACTCTAGCGAGAGCGGGTGTCTGGCCTGTTTGCACATGCGCGAATGGGGCAGCTAGTGCAGGGTGGTTTGCATGGCCTGCTTGTGCATGTGTGAATGGGGCCGCTAGGCACTGAGGGGTGTGTGTTGCCGTTCCCACCTGCGCACAGCACCAGTGCATGTTGCATGCTTGAATGGGGCTGCTAGTGCTGCACCAGTGTGCACATTTGCACCAATTTTGCAGCTGCTCTCCTTCCCTCTGGGCTGCAAGCCCAGAAAGGTTGGAGACCTCTGTTCTAGAACTATAAAAGGATAGGAGAGTGGAACCATTTATTAAAAAACCTATTGGATTTTCCTGTTCCATCCAGTTTCTAGGTCATTGGCAGTATAACTACCTCTCTGGGTGTAATTTTTACCTAGGAAAATAGCCATCCTTAGAAACTGTGGAATTCAGAAAAAGTGCAGTACTGGGAATCCCAGGAGAAATCTGGCAGAAGCCCTTTTTAGAAATAACAGGGTTGGATTATGTTGCACAGTTTTAGGCCTTTTGAGAATTGGAGGTCCAGATGTTTGAACATTTTGCTTGGAGTGGATCTATCAAACCCTTTTTCTTTTAAAACAGAGAATAGAAGCAAAGCCAACCACAGTGCAGTCTTAGATAAGATAAAGTCTCTTGAGGCTCAACTGTCTGCATTAAAGAAATAAGCTGGATAAATACAAAAACAAGTTAACTTCTAATCCAATTTTCAGACTCCATTAACTTTTAAAATGTCCATTAATTTTATTGTATTTCCGAGGCAAAAAGGCAGTGTGAAAAACAGTTTAAATCAAATGGATGATCCAGCAAACATAAAATGAAGATTGAAGTAAATAAATTACATCTGATATGTTTCAGGATATGAAAGTGAACAAGGAATAATGGTTATTTGATTCTTACATCAGTTAACCTGCAAGATTTAAAAATGTATAATAGCAGAGCTTGACTTTTAAATATTGTAGTAACTTTTAGTAACTTAGCTAAAAGAACTTTAATTGAAAATTAGATTTTGCTTTCATAATTCAACATATGAACGTTTTCCACAAGTAAGTTCGTATCAGAACATTGCATTAACATGCTTAAATGAACAAATTCTGCTGGCAGAGGAATATTTTTGTATGGAGGTAGACTGCCCAGAGGCAATATGTATTTAAAAAAAATTCCTGAGGAATATGACTTGAATTCAGAATGACTTCCTGAGGCATATACATTAAGGAATATTTAAACAATTACAAGTGGTTAACTTATCCAGGAATTACCTTTAAAATATAAGTTTCATTGATATAATAACATAAAGCACAAAAGGGTTCAAATTATTTTTGATGTGAGGGAATACCAATTGGCACATTTCTAAATAGAGCTTAAAGGAGCTTTTGCTGATTCCATTATCCATCACCTTGAGCTCCATTCCCCCCTCCTCCCATTATAGTAACCTGGCTAAGAGCATCACTAGGGCAATGAAAAAGCTAAATGAACTTAAGCAGATGAGTTAAGATGTGTAGAGTTTAAGGAAAAGGGCAGAAAGGAGTAAAAGGAATAAGAGAGGTTTGTTGGCTGGGAAAAAAAAATCAAAGCTACCCAAGTAGGAGCAGAGTAAAAAAATTGGAATGGAGCATATACAGCACTAAATAACAGCAGCATGTGGGGTGGAACTGCCTGTGGCTACTGGTGCTGTTGCAAGTCTACAACAAAATGGAGCTGATGGTACAAGGTAATTAGTGATATTGTCACATATCAGGTGGGCTAATAATCTTAACAGCACAGGTAGTCCTCAGCTTAACAGTTCTTTTAGTGACCATTCAAAGTTACAACGGCATTGAAAAATGTGATTTATGACCATTTTTCACATTTAGGACTGTTGCAACATCCTCACGGACTCATGATCAAAATTCAGATGCTTGGCAACTGACTCCTATTTATGATGGTTGCAGTGTCCCGGGGTCATGTGAACATATTTTGTGTCCTTCTTACAAGCAAAACCAGAAGTCAGATTCACTTAATAACCATGTTAGTAAACTTAACAGTTGTAGTGATTCACTTAATAATCACACTTACAGTGATTCACTGTAGCAAGAAAGGTTGTAAAATGGGGCAGAATTTACTTAACAAATGTTTCGCTTAGCAACATTAATTTTGGACTCAGTTGTGGTTGTAAGTCAAGGGCCACCTATAGATATTCCTGTCCAAAATTTTTGATATATGCCTGTTAATTCTACAATGGATCCTGGTTAAGAGACAGAGCAATTTCTATATTAAAGGATCAACAGTAATGGAAACAGGATGTACGCCAGGCATATATCTTTTTGTAAAAAAACCTATTTTGAAGTTAGGAATTATTAGATGTGTGTGTGTGTGTGTGTGTGCGCACACACACATGCACAGAATAATTCAGAGGAATTCAGCAGAACTGAAATTACATTCAAAAGCAATTAAAATGCAATCATAAGCTTTTCCCTCAGTTTGTACATCCTCCTAATTAGTCATCCCCTCTTCATAATGCAAACCTTCTCATTAGTCACATTTTAAACTTGCAGTGAATAAACTTCCAATTAAACACGGCAATTTTTTTCTCAGAAAGGTCTTTTTTAAACTGTGTGTGTTTGTGTGTGTGTGTGTGTGTATAAGCAAGCTTATTCAGCGGCTAGTTTGAAAAAGAACAGTGCAATAATTTTTCATTGTTTTAATGAATATTTTTTTTATATTATAAAAATTCTTTTATTAAAACCATTAACATTGAACATAAAAACATATTATGCAGCAATCATCATGACTCTTGGTATACAATACTAAGTATTAGTCCTTGAAAACGTCTGAGTTAGTAAGCCTTTTTCCCCCCACTCCCCGTGTCTAGCCTCAACTATACTCCTGTTACATTTTATTTTGATTGGTGTTTCCCCTATCCGTTTCAATATTAATGTGATCAACATTAAACATAAGATCCTATTGCTAAGCAATCATCCTAGAACATAGCATACAACATTAGGTATTAATCTTTGTAAACATCTGTTTTAGTAAACGTTCTTCCCTCCTCCCTTACATCTTCAAGTATACTCCGAATACATTTTGTTTGATTGGTGTTTCTCCTATATATGGTCTATCTACTGTATTTTAATGAATATTAATAGGTATAATCAGCTGAAACAGCATTGTCCAGTTTCTGACTTCCTATACTGGCCCAGACCAGATTTCTGCTGACTTATACTTCCGTAAAACCAAAATCCCATATTCAGTACAATTTACTTCTAAATATTTATATATTAGTGCTGTCCTTATCTTATACATAGTTAATGTTTTTTGCAAAACATTAGCCATGATGGATTTCTTCCTTTATTAAGCAGTTGTTTTCTTTTTAGTCTGTATTTGTATCTAGATATAATATCCTGTTGGCATATATAATCAGATCTTTCTTACTCTAATTATCTTTGAAATATAAAACATTTGATAAGATGATATTAGTGTGGAAAACATTGAATTTAGCCATTTGGAAGTTTATTCATTGCAGTGTGCCTAACTCTTACTTGCTTGGTAGTAAAATAGAGTCAGATTTATGTACTTGCTGCTGTCATTAAAATCTAAATGTGAAAAGTGTAAAAATAGAATATATTTTACACTCCTTTTCAACATTGCCCCAAAATATTTAGTATTCAGGGTTTTTTTGATAATATATCCATTTGTTTACAGTTGGGTAAATATAAGCCCTTGGCAATACATTTATTGATATTAAAGAAATATTTTTCAATAAACTGAGATGTTCATTTTAGCAACTGCTATGTTTTTTCCCTATGTCTCTTTCCTGTTTTAAAATACAAGTATCACATCTCGCTCAGCATGCTAGCTTCAAATTTTACCTGCCTAGTTGATAGAGAATTATTTTATAGAGCCTTTTATTTGGCTAGATTGTGTACCCAGAATGAGAATATGTGATCATTACGATGAGTGGGTAAGTAGCGAGCAATGAATATGTTTGAGTACTGTAAACAAGTATTTCTATATTTGCATTAACAAGTGTACTTTTTGTAAGAAAAGCAGATGTGCTTTCTCAATATCAGAACATGACTACATTTTACATGTAATGTCATCTGTGAGCACCAGTATGGAATAGTGGCTAAAGGCACCAATTAGCCACCACTAGCCTACCTTAGCCACAAAGCTAGATGAGTGATTCTCAGCCACTCCGTCACCTTTGAAAAACATTGTCATGAAAATCCACATATAATTGCTAGTTAAGACTGTCTCAAAAGGGAGAAAAATCCTCCCTATAATCAATACAAATTGAACAAAAACAATCCTGCAATCTATTCATAAGTTCAGTATGTTGTACTGACTGTTATCCTACTGATTTGAACCAAGAATGTATAGGTAATTTTATAATCTGATGTGATGTGCCTCAGTTTATTAAAACTCTAGAAAATACTTTTTGTCTAATTAATGTACAGAACTTTTGACATGAGATGTGATTATGGCTTCAGCTAAGAAGGCTAATGAAGGAATGATAAAAGCAAAGAAGCAGATGTCTTATCACTTTGAATCAGATCTAATCTACAATTTTCAAAATAATTTTTCAGTTCATTAAAATGTCATCTTTAAAAGGACGGATTTTTATAATATTTCAAACACTTTAATTATAGGAACTATGAACATGCATGCCACTGTGAAATACAGTTTTTCTTCTACTGGGTTCATTTTGCTTTTAAGTTTTATAGCTTTCTGTGTACATTTTATTCCCCCCCCCATAAATATATGAACTCTACTGGTTCTTTGGCTTATTTGCTTATTTAGTAAATAAATGTGAACGCCTATAATTTTGTTTATTTTAAACACTCTTTGGGCACTCGGTGTGAATTTAAACAAAATACAAAATATAAAACGTAACTTTTAAAGTTGATGCAATTAAAATTAAAATAATGATTTAAGGTCAATCAAAACTTGGCAAGAGATATGTATATGTTTTTGCTATTCTCCTGAATATTGAGAGTACGTAATCAAGAATACCTTCCTGAAGCGAGCATTGCATAATAAAATACTACTTTCTAATAAAATAATGCTTTCTCCTGCCTACATTTGGCAGTGGAGACATGTCGCTACATGGCTGCTGCATTTTACATGGCATACACTTTTGAGACAGTTTTCATAGCCTTTGAAAGTGTCATAGCAATAGTCAAATCAAGCTGTAAGTAAATCATGGGTAAACTTCACCTAGGATGATTGGCTCAAGAAGGGTTTCAGGTAATCCACTAGCCATAAACTACATGCATCACTCTCTGGGCACATCTTATGCAAAGGACCAAAGCCTCAAAAGACCCACAGTCATCAAACAACCAAGGATGATATCATAATTAGTGATATTTATTTATTTATTTTATTTATTTTGTAAACTTTTATACCACCCCTCTCCCGTAGGACTCGGGGCGGTTTACAGCCAAATTTAAAACATAACAATAATAAATATTTAAAACAGAATTAAATAACCTAGGCTGTACTAAAAACCAAATTAAAATCCCATACTAAAACCCTAACTACTTAATTTAAATTATCAGAAGCTGCTAAGAAGAGGATCAAACAGTTGCATCCCTATTTACTTTCTAATGCAGGTTACCCACAGAGTGAGGTTCCTGCATCATGTTCTTGATGACAACTTGGTTGAAATTGATCTAAATAATCAGTTTAATCCAAATGTACTTGGAACCTAAGAACTACCAGTTCCCTGATCAATATAGCTTAGAATGATATACTTGAAACTGGTGTACAATCCCAGAAATTTTCTGGGTCAAGGAAGATCTCCTTCCTCCCCTGCTCAAGGAAGCCTCATCTTCCTTAAACACAGAACCAGTCAGCTTGGCCAATTTAAACAGTCAGGCAAAAACAACAAAACATTTTGGGCCATCTCTGTGTGGCAGAGTTTGTCCAAGACTTCATCTATCATTCTACTCTTTCTTTTCAGTCCTGAGGGGCAGGAAACGTTGCTTTTAATGTGGGTATTTAGAATAGGAATTTTATTGTTCTATTAGGGTCCTCGCTGCTGACCAATGATCTCTTCATCTGCATTGGTGGAACTAGTCTCAAATTGGTATTTAGAGTCTCTTAAACTGTTGGTTCTTGCTGTTGTTTTCTCACGAACGGTTAATTTCAGTTGATAGATCATTTTGTTGAGTCTTACCAAAGAACAAAAACAGATAAGCAATCTGTGCAATTACTGTGTCTTCATATAAAATGTGATAGGAAGAAAGTAAAAATCAAAGGATTGTTGTGTTTGTTAAACAAGACTAGGCCAATTTGCAGTTAAGAGCATTTTACAATACTTGTTTTCTCTCTTCAGTGCTTAAATTGATATAAAATAACTAGACCTTACACAGAAAGAACATTTCCATAAGAACGATTAATAACAGAGCTTGGGCAAAAGGCACCAGGTTTTTAGACAATAAAATATTGTCACTTTTTAATATCCTCCTCCTCTTTTCTGTCTCCAATACTTCCTTATTTAAGGAATTACAGGTAGGAATTACAGGTAGATCTCGAAATATGACCACAATTGAGCCTAAAATTTATATTGTGAGTGAGAAATTTGCTTTGCCCCGTTTTAGGACTTTTCTTGCCACATTTGTTAAGTGAATCACTGTAGTTGTTAAATGAGTAACACTGTTGTTAAGTGTATATGGCTTTCTCATTGCTTGTCTGAAGGTCACAAAAGGTGATCAGATGACCCCAGGACACTGCAACCATCATAAATATGAACCAGTTGTCAAGCATCCGAATGTAAATCACATGACCATAGGGATGTTGCAGTGATCATAAATGTGAACAATGATCATGCGTCACTTTTTTTCAGTTCCGTTGTAACTTTGAATGGTCACTAAATGAACTCTTGTAAATCAAGGACTAGCTGTATATGTCTTATTCTAGCACTCTGAAGCACTTTGACCCTTACATTCTGAAATGCTGCACCCTTATAAATATTATCAATATTATTAGCTTTTCAGATACAGTTGTTTCCATGTCAGATATTTTTAACAACAGCATTCTATAACCCATTGCCATCCCAAATTGTCTGGGCATTCTTAGCAGCACTAACATTCTACAACAGGGGTTCTCAACCTTGGCAACTTTAAGACTTGTGGACTTCAACTCCCAGAATTCCTCAGCCAGCTTGCTGGCTGAGGAATTCTGGGAGTTGAAGTCCACAAGTCTTAAAGTTGCCAAGGTTGAGAACCCCTGTACTACAACATAAGATGAGAACCCCTGGCTCCATCCATTGGGCTTGTTTTGCTACTTTGTCTTCTTCCAGGTGTCTGATTGTTTTCTTTTTTGTTCTTAGTTGGATGCTGACAAAGATGAGGAAGAGGTCTTTCGCAACATAAGCCTGGCTGTTGACAATAAGCTGTTTCCCACTCAAGAACCAGGGCCAAGTGAGTATTAAATCCTAAATAGAATAGTGAAATACATGTAGTGCTTGTTTAGTGTCTGCCTTGCCTAGCAACTGTTCACAGTTATGATGTTGATGGAAAAGTAACTTTACAAGCAACCCTTGCATTTACAACTCTTGCAGATCTATAAACAAAGGAAAGCTAAGGTAAGAATCATAAGCAACCACTTCGCTTAATCACCGAGTAGCCAATCCCAGTTGTGGTTGCTAAACGAGGACGATTCAGTAATACATGCTTGGAGTAATTCCGCTTGTATTGTTTTGTACTTATTTCATGTACAGAACATCTATATATGTTATTTCACGTGTGATTTAAAATTTTTAAGTGAGCGTTAATGAACTATGTAAAGAGTACATTTTATGATGCATGTAGTGACCATAATGTGCAATAATATTATTTATTTATTTATTAAGAAAAAGTATATGACTATCCAACTCATCCATGGTGATTCCAGCCAGCTTATAGAAATAGACCCCCAATAAAAAAATCCAATAAACCCACATACCCCTGGTGACAACAGTCAAACAAACCACTTGATGGACTCAGTATCACCATGGGCTCGTTGGCAAAACCATATCTTCAGGCCCTTTTGAAAGAGTATCAAAATGGGAGCCAATATTATCTCCATGGAGATGTTGTTTGACACGAGGAGCCATCATGGAGAAGACCCTTTTTCTTAGTTCCACTCTATGGACCTTCTTAAGTGAGGAGACTTGTAACATACCTTGCCTCCTTGCTCTGGTGGGTCTGATAGATTTAACTAGGAAAAGACCAACGTTCAAATAACTTGGTCCTAAGCTATGTTATACAATAGTATTACGCAATAGTTCCATGTATCAATGATCATCACACATATGATCCATAAGCAACAGAGTGGTGGTGGTAGTGTGAATTACTTCTCTGTTGGATATGAGGATGGGCATGTAACCCGTGTTCTCTCATCATGGGGCATCCCTTCAAACTTATTTTCTCTCTTTTGAGTAACAAAATGTAACGTGTAGAATGTGGTATACATTTTCATCACATTTATTAAGACTGCCTGAACATAAATAAATAACTACGGAGAAATGCTTACTTGGATTTAAACAGAATTTCTGATTTTTACCTTTTTAAATGTTTTAAATTCTGTGCTGGCATTATTTTATGGTGTATATAGCTCCTTGCATTTTCTTTCTGAATAGAAAGATAGCCTAAAAAATCTAAAGCAAATCAATAAATAAGCAATGCATTGGTATATTAGTGTGAGTAAGATTTAATGTCTACAGTATTTGAAAAGATGCAGAGGCCAAGGTCTTTTGCTTCTGCGTAAATTTGGAATCCTTTTCAGCCCCGAGTTATTCCATAAATATCTTTTGAGGGTCCCTCCAACTCTTTGCATCTACAACAGGCTGAGAGAGGAGGGTCATCAATGTTGTCTCCAAGGGAGAGAAGTGACATATGCTCTCTGAAAAGCCACACTTGCCCAATTATCAGTGTTCATTTAAAAAAAACAAAAGCACAACATGAGTCCCTATCAAGCAAAGTGTATAATCATTTTGTCCATCTGCTCATTTTGCAAGAATGTTTTGTTCCATTTTGTTCCTGCTTTTCAATGTTTTTAGCCAATGAACGAGCAGTTTGTAGCCATGACTGACAAACTGGAGAAGAAAGGCCTTTTAAAAAGTCTTCACTAATGGGAAGTGATTGTTCTTTCTGTTAAAAAAAAAAGTAGAGAAATTCAGAATTTAAGTATATCTATGATTGGGAAGCCAGATGTCTATCCCAAAACAAAAGAAATGAGCAATCACAGGAACCTGAAATATACAAGTCTCTAAAAAGTCTCTAATTCAAGACTTTTTTTTTTTTAAAAAAAGAAGAGACATTATTCTTACTTACAAGGATTATAAGTAGTTACTCTGCGAGTACATGCCAAATCATCATGGTTAGAAATATCAGAATATGTTCTGCAACATTATAAGTAGTTCAGCAACATCACCACTCCTGACTGGATCTTTGTTTGCATTTATTTAAATGCAATGCTGGTATTTATTTAAAAATTGGAAAGGTTTCCAGTGTTTAAATGAATAATCGAATGTGTGCCACCATTAAGCAATTCTCGTGCTTGCTTTATTTCCCACTTGTGATGTCATTACATAAATGAAGCCAGTCTTATTAGATTATGTCATTTGCATGAGGGTGATATTAATTATGCAATGACTCAGTTTGCTGCAAATGATGTAATTTGCATCATTTCTGTAATTATGACATTGCACAAATTAAATAACTGCAAATGACATAATTTGTGATTTGGCTGTCATTCAGGAATAACAAACATTCTTCCCTTAAATTGAGGTTTTGCTCTGTGTTTCCTAGAGATCAGAGGCTAAGGCTAAGTTGAAAGCAAAATTAAATGGTCTTGTTTTGTAAGTGGTAATGTTTTGTTCCATTTCATTCCAGCTTCCTGGAAAAAGTAAATTATTTAGATTATTATCCTGTCTTTGATAATAACATTAATTGTGGTTAAGCATTTCATGAATCTCCTTTCGGCTGCCCAAGAATACTTTTCTCTAATCTTCATTATATATTGATTAGTTTTTCTTCATCCAGCTCCCTGATTGATAGCAGTTAGTACTTCGGAGCTACAGAAATTCCCTTCTGTTTCAAACTTTTAGATCCCAGATTTATCTCCTGAAAAAGAAGAGACATGCACGGTATATTACTTTTTCAAAGTTAGACCTGTCTCTCTTGATAGACTTGCCCAGGCTAATCAATTATTATAATTACTAGAAATAGTGCTCTTCCTCTAGATCAGTGGTTCTCAACCTTTTTCAGGTTGAGACCCCACTTTCCCCGCCCATGCGCGGCACAACCCCGGTGCGCGTGCGCGTGTTGCGCCGATCTGCGCATGCGTGGCGCGCGCGACAAAAAAACAAAACAAAATGGCGGACCGCAACGGGCCGATCCGCGCATGCGCAGCGCGCGCGCGACGGCCCGAACCGTGCATGCGCGGCACGTGCACGACAAAAAAAACAAAAAACAAAATGGCAGACTGCGATGGCCCGAACCGCGCATGCGCAGCGCGCGCGCGACGGCCCGAACCGTGCATGCGTGGCATGCATGCGACGAGAAAAAAAATGGCGGACCGCGGTGTCCGGCGACCCCCGCGAAACAGTCGTTCGACCCCAAATGGGGTCGCGACCCATAGGTTGAGAACCGCTGCTCTAGATATTTGTTTTTTTCTTATAGCAATAGCACTTAGAATTATATATTACTTCCTAGTGCTTTACAGCCCTCTCTAAGCAGTTTACAACATATTGCCCCTAACAATTCGGGTCCACATTTTACTGACCTTGGAAGGATGGAAGGCTAAGTCAACCTTGAGCAGTTCAGAATTGAACTGCCGGCAGTTGGCAGAACTAGCCTGCAATACTGCATTTTAACTTCTGCATCACTATGGCTCTTATATAGGTAGTTTCTGAATTATGATCACAACTGAGTCCAGAATTATGGTTGTAAATCATGACAGTCATTAAGTGAGGCACCCATGTGATCCCCTTGCTTAACAACCACAATCCCTGCTCTCCCCATTGTGATCGTTAAGTGACTGCATGGATGATTAAGTAGAGCTTATATGTAGCCTGCCCTGGGTCTCACAGGGCTTCCCCTATCTTTTGCTCTGCTTCCCACCCAGCTGGGTCCCACACCCTTGCCCTCCCCATCATGCCTTAGTCCCCTTACCTTTTCTGAAGATAGCTTTTGGGGAGGAGAAGAAGCCCATTTTGGAATTCTTGAATCACATGTGCAACCAGAAGTAAAAAGATGCAGGAACAAGCACATAATGGTGCAGTAAAAAGTAAAATCATGCAAACGTTGTACTAAAAATGCCAAGTAAGTCCATTTCTTCCCATTTCCATTGCAAAAGACATTGCACCCAGACGCCATGGCTATTGTCTGCAGAATACACACCAGGATTCCCAAGGTGAAAGGAGAAGCTGTTGTTCATTAAAAGGGTTGCTGCTTTGTCTATGAAAGAAATAGTCCTTAACCTTTTTATATAGCCAGGAACGCCTCAAACTGAGCTGATGTTATTCAGTACATTGAGTTAGATAGACAAGGGTTTACTTCAGTATAAAGGCAGTGTCCTCTGTTCCTATTCTAGAACACAGGACCCTTTTCTGGATACATTAAGTGACATCATTACATTTGTGAAAAAGATGGTATTGTCAAAAAAACCCCAAAATAATTACACACGTATGAAAAAAAATGCACATGAGATATTATAGAAGCAGACGCTGCACGCACAAATTGTGAGGGCAATTTGGAAATAAACCTCCATTTGGTTATCAATGACAGACACTCGCAGACACAGAGTGTCTTGTTATACACATTAGAAAACTACATTACATTACTTTTCGACATAATCGCCATTCAAATTGAGGCACTTGTCACAACATCTTACAAGGTTTGAAATTCCTTAGTAGTAGTCACTCAGCGCCAAATCTGGGCTGTGGGGGTGGTGATCAAAAACATCCCAATGGAGCTGCTTCAAAAGTTCTTGGGTACGTCTAGCGGTGTACGGACGAGCATTATCGTGAACCAATACCACAAACCCCCTTGTAAGACGTTAGGACAAGTGCCTCAATTTGAATGGTGTTTATGTCAAAAAATAATGCAATGTTGTAGTTGTCTAATGTGTATAATAAAAGTTGTGTGTCTGCAAGTGTCCGTCATTGATAACCAAAAAGAGGTTTATTTCCGAATTGCCCTCGTACAATCCCATCCTCTATTGTGCTTTCACAACTCCATGTGCAAAAATCTCCAAAATTCATGCAAATGTCCAGGAGTTGGAAGAAGGTTGGTATTTTAACCAAACATTCTCAATGATCAGCTAAAGAGTGACGATCAGGTTTTTTTGTAGCCTTTTCAATCGGATCCCGACTTCTGTTCTCAGACAAATGTAATATTCACACATAGATCTGTACTTGTAAGTCTTTCATCCTGTTTTTTGATAGGAGAAAGAAATGCTAGCTTTTTGGCTGACAAGCGTAAGACTGGATTATTAAAGCCTCCTCAACTTACATTCCAATAATGGTTTAAAAAAGAAGCAAAAATAGAGGCAATTTTCAGACTTTGTGGACAGCAATATATTTATATGCATGGTTGCTACCTACCTGTTGCTAAGAGCAGCGACTTGCCTTCAAATTCTGTACTTCAGATACTTGCATTTTTTTTTACAGTAGAAATAACGGAAAGCAAAAACAATATTCAAGCCTGTCCTTAACCAATTGTTTACTTGAAAAGAAATGGTTTACTCTCCCTTTAAATTGCTCTTTTCAGCATGCTGTGCTTATAAATAACACAAAACTTTTCGAACTGTTTCTGTGTATCTTATCAGATCATAAAATGATATATGAAGAAACAACCTTTTCTCAGAGAATACTTCACAATGACAAATAAGGGATAATTGAAGCCTTTCTTTAAATATTATCAACAGAACCAAAGTATACAAACCTTCACAAACCTCTAGTCTGCTTTTAGTTTTATAGTAGCAAAAATCTTTACCAACTATAGCAAAAACAACAGGACATTACCAAGAGAATATTGCTGGACAGGAAAAACATTTAGAAATAAAAATATTAGAAATTCAGAACTTGTTGATCCTGTCATTCATAGAAGCATTGCCATTGTGGTGACAGGAGGAACATCTAGACTCTAGAGGCTTAGAAAAAGGGTTCTGTGAAATCTCCACTCAACAATGTTTCCCATTTTCATCATTGCCTTTAAAGAGAAATAGAAACAGAAATGGTAGCAATGGCATTATCAGCCAGACAATCCACCAGTGAGAATCTTAGCCATCATTTTGGAAACAGAGCTTCAAATGGACACTGTTTGAAGTTGATGGGTATCACTGGCCCTCTAATATTCCGAAGACAGTCAGCCTAAGAACAATAATATCTTTAATACCAGGGTATTGTCTTTCTATTGCAGTTGACTAATGCAATAGCATCTTATAGGACCTGATCTATGTTGGAAGAATGAAGGCAAGAGAGTTGGATTGAATTACTAGAATCCAAGTTACCTTAATACATTTGATTAAAGACAGGAGATTTCTGTGAAAGACAATTCAGTACTATGTAAAACATACATGAGGTTTCTTTACTCTGATTTGTGATATCTCACTAACCAGTTCATGCGTACTCAATCATTAGATTGGCAGTCATTGGTTGTGCTGTCATCTCTACTCATTTGGAAAATTAGACTAAATTAAGTAGCCTCAATCCTTTTAAGCCAGTGTATATCTTTGTAACCTGCTCCACTCAGGTTGGAGTCTGTCAGTTTTTAATTTAAGATAGTATGCCCAGTAAACAAAAATGTAGTCATCATTCATGATGGGTGCTCCATCACTCGAGGTTTTTAAGAAGAGACTAGATAGTCATTTGTCTGAAATGGGGCTGAGCAGGGGGCTGGACTAGAAGACCTCCAAGGTCCCTTCCAGATTCTATTCTATTCTATTCTATTCTACTCTATTCCATTCCATTCCGTTCATTTACTTATTTATAAACTTCTGTCACGTATTAGATTCTAGGTGGTTTACACCAAAATAAAGCAAATAAAATAGCACATGACTCTATTCTATTCTATTCTGTTCTGTTCTGTTCTGTTCTGTTCCATTCATTTACTTATTTATAAACTTCTGTCACGTATTAGATTCTAGGTGGTTTACATCAAAATAAAGCAAATAAAATAGCACATGACCCAGTATAACTGCCACATCCAATTCAAAGATGTAACATCCCATCAGTTCAGTGCACCAATCAGTGCACCAATCTTACTAGTCTATCTTCACTAATCACTCATCTTTGCCATAATCAAATTCAAAGAAAATAATTCCTATTGGTAGCCATTATTTTTTGGGTCAAGCAAGAGCTGATATTTCTGAACAAGTTTTGCAAGATTAATTGTAAAGTGGTGTATAACGTTTGGCTGTCACGTAGAGTTTTTCTTACCCCCCGTAAATCTTGTGGGACTCTACACACAAGAAGCTTTTGACTTTTACATGGGCACACAACTGACACTGGTCAACTCTTACTTTCTAGAAAGTGGCTGCTGTATGATTACATTTAGTCACGTTCACCACATTATCAGAAGAAAATTTATGAGATTTTTCCCAGCCAGAAACTCTACTTTATTTTAAAAATTAAAGAAAAGAATTGAACAGGGGACCTGTAAGAGAGATACCTATGGAGACATTGCTGCCCAGATGTTCCACTGAGGCTCCCTGGACTAAACTCATAAAGAACAGCAGTCTGCAAAGCTATGGATATGAAGGTTCTGCCACCAGTTAAAGGCTGAGAAAGCCTTAAACATGGGAATGATATTAACTTGAGAAAATACGTAGTGTAGGCCTGATTCTCAATAAGGTTTTGTACTGCCATTTATTTATTTATTTATTTACAATCAAATTTCTACACCGCCCCTCTCCCAAAGGACTTGGGGCGGTGTACAGCCTAAAATTTAAAAAAACATATATACATAATTTAAAATAATTAAAAGTGAATTAAATAATTTGGCCGTAAAATCCCCATTTAAAACCCAACACTTACAAATCTTAAAAAAATTACTCAATCCCCCTAAAACATTCTAACCCTACTGGAACCAGAGCTTCTATGCCAGGCCGGCCTGTCGAAAAAGGAACGTTTTTAGTTCCCGACAGAAGGTGCGTAAATCTTTCATTGTATGGAGTTCGGGGGGGAGCTCGTTCCATAATGTGGGAGCTCCCACAGAGAAGGCTCTCCCCCTGGTGGTTGCCAGCCGGCATTGTCTGGCCGACGGCTCCCTGAGGAGGCCCTCTCTGTGGGAGTGTACCAGACGGCGGGAGGTATTTGCTGGCAGTAGGCGGTCCTGTAAGTATCCGGGTCCAATGCCATGGAGCGCTTTAAAGGTGGTCACTAGCACCTTGAACCGTACCCGAAAGACCACCGGCAATCAGTGCAGCTCGCGCAGGAGTGGTGTTACGTGGGAGCACCACGACACTCCCGTCACTACCCGCGCGGCCGCATTCTGAGCCAGTTGGAGCTTCCGGGTGCACCTCAAGGGGAGCCCCATGTAGAGAGCATTACAGTAGTCCAGCCTGGAGGTAACGAGGGCATGAGTGACTGTGCGTAGCGAGTCCTGGTCTAGGACCATTAAAAGGATTGGAACTTCAAACAGCAACCTTAATGACAGAGATATGGAAACTCCAGTTAATAGACCAGATGTAACCCACAAGTTATCAACTTTTGATCAAGAAAGGGTGAATGGAAGCTCTACCTCTTTCTCTCACGTGGTCTCAAGGAGTCCTTTTTTTCATGCAGAAATTCTGAAAGAAATATCTATTTATATTGGCCTATTCTTGGATTGCAAACATTCTGCAGCATAGGGAGCCAGCTCCAGCATGCTGCAACCACAAGAATGACACAGCATGCTGCAACCACAAGAATGACACATAGCAGTGGGCTAGAAGCTCAGTGCTGGTGATGGTTTCTCGAATAGGAGAACAACAGAAGGATGAAAGCAGCAGGAAGGAAATAAATGATTTGAATGATTCACCATAACCTTAGAGGGATTCTTTTTCAAGTGGTCTGTTTCCATGCCTGTTCTTTTTTGTTTAAGGAACTAAAAATTTCAATAAATCTCAGCGGCTTGAAAGGAAAGTAACCAGTCTGAGAAAGACCCCCAACCTGGAAAGCAATGCTCACCATTGAAAATGGCTGAGATTTCTTCCCTTAGTCTTTATGAATGCATTGGCTGGTACAGACTATTTCTGTGGAGTAAAATTCTTAGAGAGAACTACTGAGGTCGTTGGCAAGGCTAAAACAACAAAGTGCTCCACTCCTGTGTGTTCCAGACTTTTTTTTTTTTTACGTGAACGTTTTGGAGATCAGTCTTCAGGAATTGGAAAACATGCCATGCATGAAGCCTGAGATGACTTCAGAAGGGCCCAATTATTTTAATTTTTATAGAAAATTAAATGGCCAGCTTTTTGAAATGTCCAGATTGTGGCAATAGTGACCCAAAGTCACTTGATGTTGAGATGGGAGGCATAGACATTTAACAAACAAGCAAACAAAACAAAACAAAAAACAAAAAAATCTGAGTCAAAAGTAGGACCTGAAAAATGATTTCTCTCTTTTTAACAAAGGCAGAGTCATAGTTGTTTTGATTCTGTCCAATATCATATTAGTGAGATTTTTTTTTTGCATTATTTGGTTTTTGTTTTTTACACAAGAAGGGAAAATTGATATTTAAAAAAAGGTGGTCCCATTTTACTCAGTGACATTTACTTAGTATAAGTATGTGTAATATTCCATTATTAAGAGCACAATACTGATTGTGTTTGATGGATTATGTGCCATCAAGTCAGTATTAACTCTTAGCAATCACATAAATGGGCTTTCTTCATCATGATCTGCTCCTTATTTGGTCCTTCAAGTTTTCCAGCTGTGTACTCATTGCCACTTAACTGAGTTCATTTCCCTCATTCCCTTCTCTTTCTCTTTGTCTTTCTCAGCTTTAGCGTCTTCTCTATACAGCTTTATTCGGAGTTAATTCAATGTGAATTATTTTTAGATGTTTTTATTTTAGATTTTAGTAACAGATTACATCCTTATGTTAGGAAATTGCTATTAGGAATCAAAACAAACCCATTGCTTACTTTAAAATGGAGTCTTCTCTTGTTTGAGAGTAAAAATATCCGTTTAGACCTTTCTCATTAATAATGAGATTGTATCATAATGAAACCTGCTTGTTTTATTTGAGAATTCCCTTTCTTATTTTTAGGTCCATGTGAAGTTGACCTTAGTCTCGTTGTGGACCCAGGAGAGATTCCTGATCATGAATTTAACTTTGAAGATCAGGTAATGGTGAAAAAAAAATCCTTGTATTTGCATTTATAAATTGCCTTGGTTACTGAATAAGCAAGGGAATTGATGAGCAGGAGTAGAATTTATTATGAGAGTTTCTGTTCCTTTTTGAATGCCATAATAAGACAGGTTCTCTGAAATTCGATATAACAAATATGTGTTTCAAAGGACTTCTGTCACGTTTTAAAATCCGTCTTGTTATCCCATCTCTTTTCTTATTCTGAGCATGTCTTATGCTTTTCAGTACTTTCTTTTTGCATTTTTATGCTCTTTTCTGTTGCAGGCTTCTGTACATTCTAGAAAGAAATTCATACATGTTTCAGTACCCAGAAGAAGAAGAAAAAAAACCTGTCAATGTTTATGTGATTGTGAATTTTCAAAATAAAAGTTCACTTTTATGCAGACAAAAAATAATCGGTAAATCCTTGCATATGGTCCCATTAAGATTTGAAGGTGACTTCCCATCCAAATACAAACCGGGTCTATTCTCGCTTAGCCTTTTGAAGATCAAATGCATAGCTAGGAGACAATCTGAAAGGACAGCTAGGAGGATAGTCTGAAATGAATCTTATTTCACCAAGTGAACACACATATATTTTTGTTCCATTCCTGTCTTTGTCAAATGGGCTTTGAATTAATGCAAAACCTGTAATTTTTTTATTTAGTTGAAAGAAAACATGGGACACACTGCACACTGTAGATTTCTCACTAGTATATAAAAACAAGAACAAATCCCACCCCCTTCTTGGCACTGATGATTTTGGGTAATGAAATGTCTGCAAGAAAACCACTAAGCTCAGAGAGCACCAAGAATCTCACAGATTTCTCTTTAAAACTTCCTTCAGTGATGTTGAAAATATCAGATGATTCTAGCTGAATATAGCAAAAAAGCTGAAAAGTAACCATGACTCTCCAAAGTATTAATCAGTAAGCAGAAAGATGAAATTAAATCTTGTAGTCTTATCTGGGAAGAAAGATAATACGCTGAAAGCAGTGGAAGCTTATTCAAGGGACAAAGAAGAGTTTATGTCAAGCTGAAACATGCAACTAAAGCTTAGATTATAATTTTGTTTCCAAACATTGCACTGATAAGAGAATGAGAATGTAAGGTTATTATAGCTGCGCCCTAGCTCAGTGTTCCCCAATCTTGGGAAATTTAAGATATATGGATTTCAACTCCCAGAATTCAAATTCTGGCAGTCGAAGTCCACATATCTAATTTCTCAAGGTTGGAAAACCCTGCCCTAGCTTCATGAAATAAAGAGCTAGATTAGTAGGACATAATTTTTGTTGTCATACTGGAACCTACTCTTGTCATCATTTGACCTATTGGCTTTTGGTTACATATGTTGGACCTTCCCTTCATTTAGGAAATGTACTGGTAGTCCTCGACTTACAACAGTTCATTTAGTGACTGTTCAAAGTTACCACAGCATTGAAAAACAGCGCTGACTTATGACCATTTCTCACACTTATGATCACTGCAGCATTCCCCAAGATCACATGATTTACAATCGGACACTTGAAAACTGGTTCATCCTTAACGACAGTTGCAGGGTCCCGGGGTCATGTGATCACATTTTGCGACCTTCAGACCAGCAAAGCCAATGGGGAAGCCAATGTTACTCATTTAACAACAGTAATGATTCACTTAGCAACGGTGGCAAGAAAAGTCGTAAAATGGGGTAAGACTCACTTAACAAATTTCTCACTTAGCGACATAAATTTGGGGTAAGTTGAGGATTACCTGTGTATCAGTGGCAAGACTGTAAATAAATTTGGGGTACATCTCTTGAAACGGGGATATGTTTCAGTCTTACTGTCCAATAACCGGGGCGAGCAGCCTAGTTCAACAACCTCTGTCATGTTAGATAAATATGGTCCTTTAATAGGAAAGGTCATTTCTTGAGCTTCACAATTGAAAGAGGTCTAAGATTATAGAAGCAGAGGCAGAAAAAGAGTGGAGCTTTTATCCTATTTTTATTCTGGCTTCACTCACTTACTCACTCACTCACTCGTGCCACTCCATTTACCTTGCTTCTTTCAGTTGTTTAACCCATAGGGAATGCAGCCCTCAGCTGAAAAAGAGTTGCCAACTTTAAGGAATTCAGGGCATGTGGCATGTCCGAAAGGACTCAGAATGCATATTGCTTTCTTTTTAATATGTTTTAGGTTAACTGTATGCAGTTGCATTGTAATATACTGTAAGTAAAAGTGACCATTTTTAGAGCTAAGGACTGCAAACTTACTGAATTACAAAAAAACAAAAACAAAAACCAAACACCCTGTATTCCTTATCTCTGACATGAAAGAGTTTCACTGCAAATATATACTATTACCTCTTGGCAATGCATTTTAGACATAGTGAAGATTAACTTTTCCCGAAAGAATGTAATCTCCCCATCCAAAGCGTACATTTTGTGATCTGTTAAAACAGCTTTAAAATAAAAGCAAGTTATAATAGTCCGCCTTAGGATGCAGCTCAGAATTATAAATTATCCTGCACTGAGCTTTGTTTTATTTTGCAAATGGCTGCACAGGAGCTGAGCAATCGATGGCTTAAATGAGAATGCAGGATTCTGAAACTTTAAACTTCTTTTCTGATAATCTAACCAAATCTGTCTTCTTTGTCAATTGGTCCTCCATTACGGGGATAAAAGTATGGATTCTTAAGTTTGTTTAGATTAAAAAAAATCTTCAAGAGGAAGAGTTTATTTTCATCATAAAAAAACAGGATTAAGAATATTTCCTTTTTCATCCTAGCTGAGTTCTTCCATAGCTTCAGGATGTATGGTTATTTTGTCATAAATAGCCTGCAGATATTACAGAAATTATTTGATTTTGGATTTTTTTTTTTAAAAAGAGACAAATCTCCCTTCGTTCAGCAAAGACTTTATAATAGTATTCTCCTCTCTTCTTATGAGCTTAAATTTCACATTTTGAGAAGGACATCATGAGAGAGAGCTTACCAATTGATCCTTTATAAGAGAAAAATAGTTATATTATATTGCTGTCAGCACAGCAAGATGATGGTGGACATAGTTTTCAGTGATTTTGGTGGTGGTATTTTTCTTCCTAGCTTAGTAAATTGTTGAGTTTTGATCAGTGGTGGGATTCAAATATGTGAATTATCTGTGTGGATGCTGCTTCCAGAAGTCCATTCTGGGCCTGGGCAACAAAAAATTAGCTTCCAGTTCTGCCAAACTGGTGCGGACTGGCTGAATCCCACCACTGGTTTTGATCCATTTTATCAGATACAAATCAGTTATTGCATTAGATGAACCAGAAAATACGCAGCCAGTTACATTGCACTGTCATCTTTTCACCCAGCTGCAACTTATAAGGTGGAAAAGAATGGGATCTCATTGTCTCTTTAACAATGCTGACATTGGAACATCATTTGTCGGCTGTGGCGAGGGGGGCATTTGCCCAGGTTCGCCTGGTTCACCAGTTGCGTCCTTATTTGGATCGGGAGTCTCTACTCACAGTCACACATGCCCTTGTCACCTCGAGGATCGACTACTGCAATGCTTTCTACATAGGGCTACTCTTGAAGAGTGTTCGGAGACTACAATTAGTGCAAAATGCAGCTGCGCGAGCAATTGTGGACCTTCCACGTTGTGCCCACATTTCGTCAACCCTCCGCATGCTGCATTGGTTGCCTATCGGTCTCCGAGCGCAATTGAAATTGGACCAGGATACGTACGGGACCGTCTTCTGCCACATACTTCCCTTCGACCGGTGAGAGCGCACAGGGTCGGCCTCCTCCGGGTCCCGTCAGCGAAACAATGCCGTCTGGTGGGTCCTAGGGGGAGGGCCTTCTCTGTTGTGGCGCCCACCCTCTGGAACCAACTGCCCCCTGAAGTCCGCGTTTCCCCCACTCTCCCGGCCTTCCGGAAGAATCTAAAAACTTATCTATGCCGGCAGGCCTGGGGATGACTGTGATTGTGTGTGAATGATGAATGTGTTTGGGGGGTCTTTTTAAATGCTTTGTAGATTTGGTTTTAGATTTTTTTTTAAATGCTGAGATGTTTTTGTTTATGTTGTTAGCCGCTCCGAGTCCTTTGGAGAGGAGTGGCATAAAAATCTAATTAAAATAAATAAAAAATAAATAAATAAATAAAGATAGACATCCCAAGGGTGCTTTTTCAAGAGGCGACTGGATTTTCTTGTTTTTCTTTGAAGACGATTCACTTCTCATCCAAGAAGCTTCTTCAGCTCTGCCTGGATGGTGGGGAATGGAAGGATTTGTACTCCTTGCAGACAGCTGGTCATTTGCATTCTTTTAGAGAGTCATTGAGGCCACTTGGAGGTTTATCTGTGTCTTCAGGGTCATCTGAGTAGTGCAAATGGTTGTGGGGCTTTCTTGGAACTGCTGAAAGGATTATCTTGTACACTGGAGATAGATGATGTGGTACCTCTTCCCCTCTGTTGAGAAAGGGCTGTTCAGTTTTGACATAGATGGCCTCTTTGAGCCCTCTTTCAAACCAGCGGTCCTCTGTGTCCAAAATGTGGACTTTCCTGTCTTCAAAAGAGTGGCCTTTGTCTTTTAAATGCAAATGGACTGCCAAATCTTGTCCTGATGGGTTTGTTGTCCTGCGTTATGCCATGCGTTTATGAAGTGGTTGTTTTGTTTCCCCAATGTACAGATGTTCACATGTCTCACTGCATTGTACTGCATATACCACATTGCTTAGTTTGTGTCTGTGTATTTATCCTTGGGATGGACAAGCTTTTGCCTTAGTTTATTCTTGGGTTTAAAGTGTGCATGTATGTTGTGTTTGTTGAAAATCCTCCTGAGCTATTAAAAGATACTAAAATATCTTTAATTAAGATATTAAAAACATCTTTAATGTAGATTTTAGAGAGTAGGATTGCTAGTTATAATTTTCTAAGTAGATTCATTTGAAAACTACCAAAGTTGCTCAGAGATTCAGAGATTTAGAGAATAAGTTTGCACCTGCGCTCAGATGTGTGTGTCTTTGAATCAGAAAAAGATTTATATGCTGATTGATTGAAAGCACAATACTATGAAATTGAAAATAATGAAATAGAAATAGCCATTGTAAATTCTAACACAAAGTCTATGTGTGTTGAAGCCAATCTTGCATTGACCTCTGCATAGTTCAGTTAAGCCAAAAGAGAAATAAAAAGCCTTTTTCAGGGCCAAAAAAAGTCATCCTAAAAATATGCCTTTGATATCTGAAAATATGGGACAGTGGCAGAACTCTTGTGCTTCACTGAATAATGTTTTTATTACCCATGCAATCTTCAAACTGTAAATTGGCCCAAGCATTCCTCTGCTGAGAATATCAAATAAAGAAAAGATGTGTATCTAGATATCAGCATGTCATGTGTATCTGGAAGGAAATAAAGTGCCTGTCAGAAAGATGCAGCCAAGAGGGTTAGTTTCCAGGCAACTAAGAAGTTGGCAGCTGACAAATATTTTGCAGAACTCTTTGACAGTTCTCTGATGCTGGAAGTAGCCATATGTTAAGCATGCACTGTAATATTCAAGAAGTGGTTCTTAACTTCAAGTGTAGACCATTAATTTTGGTTTCTGACCACTTATCATATCTTGAGGCCCCTCATAAATTCTCCAGATTAAAACTGATTCAAGAATGTATATCTCTTGGAAGCACTCTCCTAAAGAATGAAAACCACAATGTAATTCCCCCCCCCAGAGGCTTATATGTGGACGGTAAGATAAACCTGTGTTGGTTGACATACCAGATTTCTATGTGTTACGTTTCTTTACATTGCAAAGTTATTGGTCAATCACTTTTGTATTATTTAGCGCTGCAATCCATTAATTTGTCATTATGAGCAAAATGGGACTCTTGTGAATCTCCTCAACAGAATTATTGCCAGTAATCATATATTTCCCACTATACAATCTTTCTAGATTTCTCTGATTTCAAAAGAAAGATTAAAAGTTGTGCAGGAAAGCAGAAGTTTCAGGCAATGTTACTATGGGGAGATAAACACAGTTCAGTGAAATAAATAAAGAAGAACTTCTTGGTAGGCGTGCCTGGTATATGTAATGCCCTCTTGAAGTAGTTTCTATTTGTGCCTATCTTACTACTTAGTTGGCATGAGGCAAAGACTGGTTTTTTAATATTTTCTGTTGTTTTAAGTCTATAATTTTTATTAAGGATTTTTATTACTGAAATAAAAACTAATACAAACTAAACTTAAAAAATAATATAAGAAAGAATAAAGTGCTAGAAAAAAGAAAAATAAAGAAAAATGTAGTATGAAAAAGAAAAGAAATATATAAAGAAGTGATTTCCAACCTTAATTAGACACTATTGACAATTTTAATTACGCTTTCTCTCGTATAAGGTCACAAACATTTATCTCTTCATCCTACATCCCATTCCTTATCTATAAGCAATTTCTTTTTAATGCTGCCATTAGCGAAAGGTCTGTAAAGGATTGCCAGAACTTTAGAATAAATGCCTTATTTTAATAAGACATAAATAAACCAACTTTATATTCCTTACTTTTATTTCTAACAATCTTTATCTTTAATTCATTCAAATATTGTTGTCTTGATTTCTCTTCAATTCTATTTTATCCCACCATTTCTCCTTTAATTTTTTAAAAAAACTTCAGCCCTTTTCTTTTGTGGATCCAATAAAGTGTTCTTTTCCAAGTAATTTTTCTCTGCCTCTCATTTGTAGTTCTACTTTCAGTACTTTCTCAGTCTTTTCAGACAAAATGCTCCACATGTCATTCCCTCGTTGACATCTTTTGGATATAATCTATCCATAGAAGTGCATGTTAAAACTTACACTGCTGTTGACACTTCTGTTTTCTGACTTAATTCTTCAAAGATCTCCTTCAATTTTTCCACTGTTATGATGTTCTGTGTCATCTTGCAAGTCCCAATCAATGGACACCAAAAGCTGACTTTTTTCCTCTGACTTAGAATGGTTAGCCCTCTCTAAAGTTTCTCAAGTCATAAAGGCACTCATCTTTATTATGAACCAAGATAGCCAAAAATATCTCTGGTTTCCATGAGAAGCTATTTTTTATAGTTAATTCATAGATCTTATAGTAAAAAACAATATTTCAAATGTAATTGGATCCTTAAATTGTTTACAACTTTCTTGGACCAAAATCTTACGTAGCTTTTTGCTGTTTATTTCAAATTATTTAAGTTCTTAAGCTTGTAATCATTTTTTCTGTTTTCTCAAATTTGAAGTTAAACTCACCCAGCATTTTTTAAAAACTTGACATTCCAAACATCTCCTAATAGTTTTAAGATGTTTAATTTGCAATTTTGAAAGTGATTAGAAAATGAAACTTGCAAACTTAGTGTCCTTTAAAGTGCTCTGCCATGGTTGTGAGCAAGACTGCATATCTCTTTGTCTACCAGCGCTCAGACCCATGCAAGATTGCCATCCTTCAGCCTCTTTGCAAGGAACAAGCACATGTAGATGATGATCCATCCTTTATACTGGGTAAATTGCAAAAAAAAAATGATCTACTCACCCGTTCTTCGGTCTTTGCTTTGATCGTCTGTCCTGCTTTTGTAGAGATGACTTCGGTTTGCTCCCCTAGAGATAAATTTTAATATTTTCTTAAATCTTTGATGTGGGACTATTTTGTGCTACTAAATAAATAGGAGTAGGAATGTTGCACCCTATCTCTGTAAAATTTGGAATTTCAACAGGCTCTAGAACAAGGAAAAGAAAGATCTGTTATACTGTATGTGCTGCTTCCACTTTCATAACATTGATTTTGCCCTAGGAACACTATCAAGTAAGAAAATATTTAACTGTTTAATTTTAAGTATTAATAGTTCTATGTATTGTTATAATATCAAATTCTTTGTGTCCAATCACACTTGGCCAATAAAGAATTCTATTCTATTGTAATCATACATCACATAGTAAGCTGAAAGGCAGTGAATGGATTTATACGTGATTTGGTTAATTATGGCTAGATGGTTGTCTAGAATTACACATGATAGCCATAAAACATACTTTACCAGTCACAAGATATGTGTTTATCGATCAGGCTAAACCAAAATCAAGGAATTTTCATTTATTGTTCAGTACAAACTGAACAAATCAAGTGATAAATGGCCCAAAATCATATTTTGCATTATAATTGAATGACTTCTTCTAGGTTACTCATTATAAATCTTTCTGGAGTCTACACCTTTATAATCATTATAAATATTTCTGAAGTCTACACCTTTATATGCAGGGGGGGTTCAGTAAAAAAAAAGAGCTAACACATGGGAGGCCACCTGTGCTGAAGATAATCACAGAACAACAGATGTCATAGAACAATTCAGTTTCTGTTAGTACCCAGAAGATAACAGGTTGTTGCATTTTGTTAAAAAAAAGCAATTAAATATCCATTGTGTTTGGAATATGTTTTAAGACAGAAATGAGAAATGAACTTTTTACAGTATGATTTGGGGCCAGCCACTCACTCTCAGCACAATCTACTTCACGGATAGTTGTTATTAAATAATAAGAGGTGACAACACAATACCCACATTTTGGGTTCCTGAATGAAAGGCAGGATATAAATCAAATGAATGAATAAAATCTAATCATTATACTTAGGAAATGGATCTTATTTTTTGTTATATAATTCTGTTTGGGACTGTATTACATAGTTCCAAACTATATGTTACACCAGTGGTCTCCAACCTTTCCTGCTCTGCGGACCAGGGGGGAGGGGAAGAGGGGATGTTCCACACAAGTGGCGGGTGAGCATGCGTGCTCAACTCCATTAGCGTGAATGGCAGGCATGCATGCTGCACAAATGGAATTGTACGCACATGCACACTTGGCTGCCGCTTCCGTGGCCCAGTTCTGAACAGGCCATGGCCCAGGGGTTGGGGATCTCTGTGTTACACAGTATTAATTTACCTGGAAAAGGAATAGCTTCTGGACAAAATAAGAATGGGGAACCAAACAGTTGAGAAAATTAGCTTTTTCCCACTGGTTCTCCCATTGCAGCTGCCCTTAAATACTATCACAGCTTTTACCATTTTAAAAGGAGCTTTAGATATTACTGCATATGTTTGTGTTCAGTGGATGCAATCACAAGTGCTTGTTTCTTGAATGACAACTTCCAGATGTTTTGGACTGTAACTGTCACTTTTATCCTTCCTCCCCTCCCCCCAGTGTTTCCTGGGGCTGACAGAAATTAAAGTCTAAAATATCTGGAGGGTATCTAGTTCCCTATCCCTGGTTTCCAATTAGTAAAACATAAGATGAGGAAATGTTGTTTATTTGACAATATATTTCAGAGCCTATATGCCTATGTGAATGTGTGCAGGCCTAAGGCACTAAGAACAACATGAATTTAAATAAGGGAATTTATGCCTAGTTTATGATGAATGCAGATTCTTGGAAAATTTGCAACCTCAGTTATATTGAGTCAATTAAGGTAGTAAGATAGTCTCTTTGAGGTGCTTTTTTGTATTCAGCACCTGCATTGAGTTAACATTCAGGGATAATCTTTAAAGTGGCTGTTCCCCAACTTTTCCACAATCATCAGCATTCTCATCATAGAATCATAGAATCGTAGAGTTGGAGGGGACCTCCCAGGTCATCGAGTCCAACCCCCTGCTCGAGGCAGGATTCCCTAAACCATCCCAGATAGATGGCCGTCCAGTCTCTGCTTGAAGACCTCCATCGAAGGGGAGCTCACCACCTCCTGTGGTAACCTGTTCCACTGGTTGATCACCCTTACTGTTAGAAATTTTTTTCTAACATCTAAACTGAATCTTTTCCCCTGCAGTTTCATCCCATTGTTTCTAGTCCTTCCTTGAGCAAGTGAGAACAGGGCTAATCCCTCTGCACTGTGACAGCCCTTCAGATATTTGTAGACAGCTATCATGTCTCCTCTCAGTCTTCTTTTCTGTAGACTAAACATTCCCAAATCCTTTAACCGTTCCTCATAGGACATGGTTTGTAGACCATTCACCATTTGAACCTGCTCCAGTTTGTCAGTGTCTTCCTTGAACTGGGGTGACCAGAACTGGACACAGTACTCCAGGTGAGGTCGGACCAAGGTAGAATAGAGGGGAATAATAACTTCACGTGATCTGGACTCTATGCTTCTCTTGATACACCCCATGATCATGTTTGCCTTTTTTGCAGCTGTTTCACACTATTGCCTTATGTTCAATCGATGATCTACTAGGACACCCAGGTCCTTTTCACATGTACTGCTGCTCAGCTGGATTCCTCCCATACTATATGTGCTTTTTTCATTTTTCTTACCCAAGTGTAGTACCTTGCATTTTTCCTTGTTAAATACCATTTTATTAGTTGCAGCCCATTGTTCGAGTTTCTCTAAATCTTTTTGAATCCTTTCTCTCTCTGCTCTGGTGTTTGCAATCCCTCCTAGCTTTGTATCATCTGCAAATTTGATCAATTTCCCTTCAATTCCCTTATCCAGATCATTTATAAAAATATTAAACATAACTGGGCCCAGAACAGAGCCTTGTGGTACTCCGCTTGAGACTTTCTTCCAGTTGGATGTGCAGCCATTTATAGCCACTCTTTGAGTACGATTACTAAGCCAGTTATGAACCCACCTAACAGTCACCCTGTCAAAATCTAATCAAGTAGACCTACATTAATAATTAGGCTATTGTGCATTTGCAGATTATTATTTATTATTATTATTTATTTAATTTCTATGCCGCCCTATTCCAAAGAACTCAGGGCGGCTCACAGCATGATAGAAATTACAATAAACACATATCTATAAAAAACCCTTGAGCTAAAAGAAACCAATCACTCCACAAACATACACAGAAACATACACTGGCTAGGGGCAAGGTGTTAGCTGCCCCAGGCCTGCCGGCAAAAGTATGTTTTAAGCAATCTACGAAAGGCGAAGAGGGTGGGGGCGACACGGATCTCCGGGGGAAGTTGGTTCCAGAGGGCCGGGGCCGCAACAGAGAAGGCCCTTCCCCTAGGCCCCGCCAGGCGACACTGTCTGGCTGACGGGACCTGGAGAAGGCCCACTCTGTGGGCCCTAACCGGCCGCTGGGATTCATGGGGCAGCAGACGGTCCCGTAAATAACCTGGTCCAATGCCATGTAGGGCTTTATAGGTCATAACCAACACTTTGAATTGGGTTCGGAGACCAATTGGCAGCCAATGCAGCTCGCGGAGTGATGCCGAAATGTGGGCATTTCTAGGCAAGCCCAACACTGCTCGCGCGGCTGCATTCTGCATTACCTGAAGTCTCCGAACATTTTTCAAAGGTAGCCCCATGTAGAGAGCATTGCAGTAGTCGAACCTCGAGGTGATAAGGGCATGAGTGACTGTGAGAAGAGACTCCCGGTCCAAATAGGGCCGCAACTGGTGCACCAGGCGAACCTGGGCAAATGTCCTCCTCGCCACAGCCGAAAGATGATGTTCCAAATTTAGCTGTGGATCGAGGAGGACGCCCAAGATGCGGACCTTCTCCGAGGGGGTCAAAAGCTCCCCCCCCAGGCTAATGGACGGATAGATTGAAATATCCTTGGGAGGCAGAACCCATAGCCACTCTGTCTTGTCGGGGTTGAGTTTGAGCCTGTTGGCACCCATCCAAACCCTAACAGCCTCCAGACATCGGCACATCACTTCCGCTGCTTCACTGAAATGACACGGGGTGGAGATGTAAAGCTGGGTATCATCAGCATACTGATGATATCTCACCCCGTGTTGTCGGATGATCTCGCCCAGTGGTTTCATGTAGATATTAAACAGCAGAGGGGAGAGGACCGATCCCTGAGGGACCCCACAAGGGAGGAACCTAGGGGTTGACCTCTGACCCCCTGCCAACACCGACTGCGACCGACCAGTGAGGTAGGAGGTGAACCACCGCAAAACAGTGCCTCCAACCCCCAACCCCTCCAGTCGGTGCAGAAGGATACCATGGTCAATGGTATCGAAAGCCGCTGAGAGGTCAAGTAGCACCAGGATAGTGGATAATCCCCTATCCCGGGCCCGCCAGAGATCATCCGTCAGCGCGACCAAAGCAGTTTCCGTGGAGTAGCCGAGCCTGAATCCTGACTGTTAAGGGCCCAGATAATCGGCCTCATCCAAGGACCGTTGGAGCTGGAGTGACACCACCTTCTCAACAACCTTCCCTATAAAGGGAAGATTGGAGACAGGACGGTAGTTGTTTAAAACAGCTGGGTCCAGGGAAGGCTTCTTGAGGAGGGGGCGCACAATTGCCTCCTTGCAGGGAGCCGGAAAGGACCCCTCCCTCAAAGAAGCGTTGACAATCTCCTGAACCCAGCCCCGCGTCACCTCCCTGCTGGCCGAAACCAGCCAGGAGGGGCACGGGTCCAATAAACAGGTGGCGGAGCTCACAGCTCCAATGGCCTTGTCGACTTCATCAGGTGCCACCGGGTCAAACTCCTCCCACACAACAGGATCAAGACGAGTCCCTGTCATCTCGACTGAATCATTATCAGCCGATACTGCATTCCAATTGGAGTCAAGGTCCATCCGAATCTGGGCGATTTTATCCGCGAAAAACTTATTAAAGTCCTCAGCACTACCCTGCAAGGATGCATCAACCCCCCCCTGATTAAGGAGGGAGCGAGTTACCCTGAACAGGGCGGCTGGGCGGGATTCCGCAGATGCAATCAAGGCGGAATGATACGCGCATCTTGCCGCCTTGAGCGCCACCTGATAAGTCTTGATATAAGATCTTACAAGTGTTCGGTCAGATACGGATTTGCTTTTCCTCCATCGCTTCTCTAGGCGTCTCTTCTGGCGCTTCATCCCCCTGAGTTCCTCAGTAAACCAAGGAGATCTCCTGGGTCTGCTACCACAGAGAGGTCGCAGCGGCGCAATCCGGTCAAGAGCCCCCTTCGCAGCCATATTCCAGGCCGTAACCAGGGACTCTGCCGAACTGTGAATGAGAGAATCCGGTATTTCCCCAAGCGTCCTCTGAAAACTCTCTGGATCCATCAGACGTCTGGGGCGGAACCACCTAATCGGTTCCGCCTCCCTGCGGGGGAGGATTGGAGCCTTGAAAACAAGCCGCAACAGAAAATGGTCTGACCATGACATAAGCAAAATATCTAAGCCCCTTAAATTCAGATCATTGCTCAACTGTTCTGAGAGGAATACCATGTCGGGAGTGTGTCCCCTCTCGTGAGTCGGACCCTGAACTACCTGAGTCAGGTTCATGGTTGCCATGGTGGCCATGAACTCCTGCGCCAACCCAGAGGATTCGCCGAGCGATGGAAGATTTAAGTCCCCCAAGACAATAAGCCTGGGGAACTCAACCGCCAGCCCAGCAACCCCCTCAAGTAGCGCAGGCAGGGCTGTTGACACGCAGCTGGGAGGCAGGTACGTGAGCAACAAGCCCACCTGAACCCCTAGGTCCAACTTCACAAGGAGCAACTCACAACCCGCAATCTCAGAAACAGCGAGCCTGCGTAGGCTAAAAGTCTTCTTGGCTATAATAGCCACTCCTCCCCCCCTTCCCTGGGGTCGTGGCTGGTGCCATACCTGAAACCCGGCTGGACACATCTCAGAGAGAGGAACTCCTCCCTCCGGGCCCAGCCAGGTCTTGGTCACACATGCGAGGTCGGCCTCCTCATCCAGGAGAAGATCATGGATGAGGGGAGCTTTATTTACAACCGACCTGGCATTGAGCAGCAGCAGCCTGAGCCCAGGGTCCGGATTTCGCCCATTACCAGTACTTCGGGTTGAACTCACAGGGTCGGAGCAAGGGATCGCTTTTAGACAGCGAGCTCTTGTTCCCCGGGAATGGCCTACCCTATGGCTCCCACCATATCTGCCTCTCCCCAGCAAGACCGGTATACTTTGGCCCTCTATCACCCCAGAGCCAGCGTCTCCCCTCCCCTCCGCCTCTGCCATGCCAGGCAGGCTAGCCAGTTCATCACATTCATTCCACTCAACCACAACTCCATCCATATCATTAATTTATCTCTCCCACTCTTTAAACTAAACACATTAAAAACAATAAACTAACCATCCATTCAACCCGATTCACTCCACAATCAGTCAATCCCCCCCCATCATTCATAACATCCAACAAAAATAAGTTAAAACAGTATTAAACAACTTGAATTATTTAAAAATTTAAACAAATAGTAATTAAAACAATTTAAAAACATAGTAATAAAAAAATAAAAACAGGCATGCCAGATGTTAATCCTGCCGCAATAACTATAGCTGTGCCTGTATTAGTCCCTCCTAAGATAAAACTTGTAGTAGAGTCCAAAACAGAACCCACAGGAGGAATAATTATACTAACAGTAATTATGGAACCCAACGTCCCAAAGATAAGGCCTTCGAAAAAATCCAACATAATGGCGGCAGCAACAAAGGCCTCACCCACAGGTCTTAAAAATTTAGCAGGAAGCACCCAGCCGACAGAGCAGGCCCACTAGCCACGATAACCACTTCCACAATTGCAGTCCTTTCCAATAGTCCAGGGTCAAGGCCAGCAAAAGTCTCCTCCAAATTTCCCTCCGTTCTAGTCGCCGGGAGAAGGAGGAGAAAAGCGCCGTCAAAGCCGAAGCTAGCCTATTCCAAGATCTCTGGCAGCCTGCCTTGAAAGGGGAGGCGGCAAGCCAGTACAATGAAAATGAAGGACAAGCCAGCATCGGGACCAGAACTCGGCAAAGTAGAGGCCGAGAAACAATTGGTGGCAAAAAGCAGGGAAACCAAAAAGCTCTCCTGTTTGAAAATCCCCCAAAAGCCACATAAAACCAGACAGCAATGGCAGAAGCAGGGCGAGCCAGCGAAGGACAAGATGGACACCTCCAACAGGTGAGCAGGCTCCAAGCCCCCCTGGACTTGCTGGTCACCAGTCGCCAGTCGCCAGTCACTGGCCGCTGGTCGCCAGTTGCTAGCTGCAGACTGCCGGTTGCAGGTTGCAGGTTGCAGGCTGCTGGTTGCAGGTTGCAGGCTGCTGGTTGCTGGCTGTTGGTTTACTGGATGCTGGTTTACTGGATGCTGGTTCACCGGTCCGGCGGCTGCTGCTGCCTTTCAGCTGTAAGATGAAGAACCACCTTCATAAATGTAAAAGAATGTTCATGGGAACAGAATACAGTGTATGCATGAATATTGGTGCTCCATCACTGGAGATTTTTAAGGAGAGGCTGGACAACCACTTGTCTGAAATGGCATAAGGTCACCTGCTTGAGCAGGAGGCTGGACTAGAAGACCTCCGAGGTCCCTTCCAACTATGTTGTTCTGATATTCTGTTAATTAGCAATAAAAATATGATTCAAGTAGATTTAGTCATGCCAGAATTCTTTATATGACTAATTCATGTAAACTCCTGGTACGGTAGTTAATAGTTGAAATCTGTGAAGGAATAAAACTATGTTCTGTCAAACAGATCCATGGGACTACAACCTACATCTTCTCCCAATAAGGATGGCCATCATAAAGAGCACCATTATCAAGTTATCTGGAATGAGCCAGATTGGGAAGGCATGGAATAGAACATTTCATTCTTAAGTGTTGACATGAGACTCATTTCTTCCATTCAAGAATTATCATTTGTTCTCATAGAAATTAAAAGTGTTGGATTATTAAAATGAGTCATAGGTTACTAGGGAAGAAGTCAGTAAGTGACTGAAATTGTGAAAACCAAGGAAATGATGCACTCGCACAAAGACTTTTACAATGTTTGCCGGAAGATGTATATTGTTGGCTAAAACCTATTTCCCCTTAGAAATAAATACTCAAAGGAGCAATTAGTGCCTTGTCTGTTTCATCATGAAGTATCAAAAACAATTTTTGGATAGAAATGTAAAGCCTATCCATTATATATCCATACCATGATATAATCATGATTCTATCAGTACCAAAGTTTTAGCAAAAATAAGATGACTGAGAAATGCAACAAAGAACATTTCTCTTCCTATGTCAAAGGAAGAGTTTGTCTGGGTTTTATGTCTTACAAGAAGCTCCACACGCTGATTAATATGACATTATAAGGATCATTATAATTTAAGGATGTAATATTTTTTTTTGAATTTACAGCAAAATCTTTGAACTCATTGCTGTGAAGAATTATGGGTTAATTAAGGCTATAAAGGGCATCAAATTACTATAGTGAATTGCTATTATTACCTCATGAAAAATATATTTTACTTTATATCATTTTGTTATCGAAAAATATAATACTTTTTTTAAAAAAACCTGTGGATTTCTTTGACAATGAGATGTTATTAGAAAGTTTTAAAATACATACACATGTGAACAATCATCTGAAACTAGTCAGCCAGCAGTAAAATGTTTCAGATGGATGCATGTATTTAAAAATATTGTTTTCAGAACTTGGAAACACAGGAGCCCCAAAGCAAAGAAAGAAAACAGAGATTTTAGATATGGATTAAAATGCAAGTTGCATGTTCTTAGAATATTGTTCTTTCTTAGTTATTGGAGCTCTTTCCTAATTTTTCTCGTATATGTTTAGCTCATCACAACATGCAACAAATCACTGCATTGACTTTTGGTTGGTAACTATTCCATACAAGTTATATTGTTAGTTAGCATCCATGGGTGAAGGTAAGAGTTTTCAGAAAAGTCAAGCTGATGACTATGACCATCCCTACCACTTTGTATATGTGTTGCATGTGTGACGTGCATAGAAAGGGGTAGGGCTTCAATCAAGTAGTTGTGGCCATCCTCTAGACTTTTTGACACCCCTCACCAGAGATGCCCTTGCTATTAAGTGCTCAGTTTTGCGGTTGTAATTTTAATAGTTATAGGCATGTGAACTCCTAACTCCTAGGAGTTGACATGAACTAGTCACTTAGAGAAAGATCTCTAGATTTCAAAACTGAAGTATTTAATTTGTTACTATGTAAATATTGGTGAACAGATAACCATTTCAGATACAAAGCAGATATTGGGACATTTACTTATGACAGTCTAGATTACAAAAAATGTATCATAAGAATTTGCAAAATACTCCTTGTCTTAGAATATTAAAAGATGTTTAACAGATTTTTTTTTCATCCAGGAACAATCTGTTCATCTTAAGTTACCATGGGAACTGGTGTATTCAAGAGTTGTTTTTTTTAAAAAAAATAGTTTTAGTTGCAAAGAACCCTTGCTTAGGGGGAAATGCTGGTTTTAATATTATTTAAAATACTATTTGGGGAATTAGAATTGGTATTTGTGTTTTCTTTTCTTTTTTTTTGTAGAGTCTACTTATATTTCCCATTGGAGAATTCAGTAGTAAATAATTATCATTTGGATTAAGATATTTCTCATTTGTAATGAGAAAACAATGATAGGTGCATCTTTTGTAGAGGCATTTGGTGCTCTATTTATATAGAGATGTTATTACTTACCAAATCTATCTGTCTAGGTCCAAGATGTCATTAGTGAATAACGTGTTGATGTTTTGATACTAGGCAAGATCACATAATTCAGTGGTTTGCCACCTCCCCCAAATAAAATATTAGTGCTACACTTAAAGCCATCAACTGCATGACACTGGTAAATGTAAGACGATTCTCATTTGAACCAACCAGTGGGAAAGTTAATGGAACAAAACAACAGATACAGTTTGTTACCAATGCTGAAAACAGTTTGTTGCTGTGTTCACCTTCATCAATTACCAGCCTAGGGTTGACAGTCCAGTTCAGTCCTGGAGATTTCTATTCACCTGGTAATATTACATAGACGATAATTTGCAGAACCCAAACTAAAAAAAAAACACCATAAAAAACCAAATTCAGGTTTCCAACACCCCATCTGCTGCTTCTGTGAAGTTGATGTAGTTCAAATGAGAAAATGAAAATTTTGCTGCTTGAGAACAGAGCTGGAAGAAAACCAGCTTGGCTGTCAATCAGGAATGCTAATGTGCCAAATTGGTGCAAAATCAAGACTAATCCACCAAGGATGAGCAAATGTGTTTACTCCGAGACAAAAATATATGTTTTCATAAGTAGCACATTATATGCATGCAAAGAAGAATGATAATCATCAAAAAATGCTATTAAAATAATTGGTAAATAATTAGGGATAATATGTTGGAGTTGATGGAGAAAAATCCATGTTCATGATACAGGTAATCCTCAAATTACAACCATTCATTTAATGACATTCAGAGTTACAATGGAACTGAAAAAAATGGCCTATGACCATTTTTCACAATTATGACTGTTGCAGCATCCCCATGGTCATGTGATCAAAATGTGGCAACTGGTCTATATTTATGAGGTTATGTGGTGACCTTTTTTAACTTTCTGACAAGCAAAATCAGTGGGGAAACCAGATTCACTTAACAATCCCTGTTACTAACTTAACAACTGTGGCAAGAAAGGTCATAAAGAAGGGCAAAACTTATTTAACAGTTGTCTTGCTTAGCTACGGACATAGCTACAGTAACTGAGTCGTAAAGTGAGAACTACCTGTACTTAGTTAGTGGTGGAATCTTCCTTTACCACCACACACCTTCCATTTCCCCCATATAATCTTTATGTTGATCCTAGTGGAAAATTTGAAGGGTCAGAAAAACTCTTCAGCATCATCCCACAATTATTTTTTATGTTTCCTGGCTCTTAAAAGAGTTTCTTGTTTATTATTATCATCATCATTTTTAGAAATTTCTTGGGTAGTAGAGAAATTATTGTAAAAAGGAAACACAGAACAAACCTAAGCATGTGCCACCTTTTCTTTTAGAAATCTCTCCTTGGTTTTAAATTCATATTTGGGCCTTGGGCCCATTAGTTCCTGCAGGCAAAGCCAGAAGTCTCCCATCCAAGCAGTATAGATAGTGTGGAGAAAAGGTAGCATAGCCAGTGGTGGGATTCAAATTGGTTCTCTGTGTGGATGCCGCTTCCGGAAGTTTATTCTGAGCCTGGGCAACAAAAAAATAGCTACTGGTTCTGCCAAACTGGTGCGAACTGGCTGAATCCTACCACTGAGCATAGCTGTTGTAACCTGAGCACAAAATAGAAGCCTACACAGCTTCATCTTCAGATTCAGGTCAGCACAATTGCATATTGGCAATGTTGCCAATGCTATTTTTATCTTAACCCAGATAAGGAGGAGAAACAAAACAGAAGCTGCAACTGTGACAAAACCCAACACCGTTTTCATGGGTGGAGACAATGGCACCTAGCCAAGAGTTGGAGGAAGGTGAATTGAATAGCCTGGTTCTAGCAGTTGACCCTCTGACACAGTTCATATGTTATTTTTTTACTCTTTCTGGCAGTGATAATGTCATGGCGTGATCTTCTTCGTAACATTCCTGTTATTGCAAAAATGATAGAAAAGTCACAAAGAAAACCATTTTGCTGCAGAATTGACCTCTGAATAATTACTGTGAAAAGGTTGCTGTGCCAAAGCTGATTTTTTGTATGATCTATCACGTTAGGTCTTGAGTAGAAACCAACCATATTGAAAAATTAAATTTAAAAAAAAACCCAAACAGTTGTAGATAAGAAAAACGTGAAGAACACAGAAGGGATAGCAGACAACAGGAAAAGATTAGCACGTTATGTGGGTGGCTCATTTTATTCTTTTGCTATAAGGGTGTTCAATCTGTCCATCCCTCCCAGATGTCTCCACTTTAAAAGATAAAGTAGACAGTTATGTGGCAAGAGAAGACATTATCATTTTCAGATAGTCAAAATTATCTAACTAGTGTGAAAAAGGCACTGACTGATCATTTGACACAGATGACACCCTTCAAATTGTGTAATTCTTTGACTTCAAAGCCTCCATCTTTCCTTTGTTTTGCCTCATGTGTTCTATGTCTATCTGCAAATCTTTGTATTTTGTTATTTTCTCCAGTTCTTTCTCTTCTCTTCTGCTGTCTTCAGGTACTGCAACTTTCAATATCCAGATTTTTTTGTCTTTCATATTAACAGTTCTTAAATCTGGGATGTTACGTGGCAGGTGCTTGTCTATATCAGGGATCCCCAGCCTCTGGGCCACAGCCTACCACTGGGTCATGTGGCCTATTCTCAACTGGGCTGCATGAGCGGTGGGCCAGTGCGTGTGCACGTGCACGCAGCTTGACTCGCGCAAGTGGTGGTTCCCCTCTCCCTCCCCAGCCAGGCCGCCAAGCCTCAAAGATTGGGAATTGCTGGTCTATATGACTTCTAAAATCCCAGATATTAGTGATAGTTAAATTTGGATTTTTATTTATTCTTTAAAGGTTATATATCTGTTTAGCCTTGTTACCCAAGGTAATATTGGCAAGCCAGAAAAATGAACAAGTAGTAGATAAAAATAGCAAAAACTGAGAAAGAAGTCACATGATGGCAACTTAAAGAAGAGGAAAAGAGAAAGAAGAAAAGTGATTATCTGGTTTCTGATATGTATATGCCTCTGAGATACATTATAGTATTGTTTAGTATTATATTTTTTGTGTAACAGGGAAGAAACAGTTGCAAGAAGCAATGAATCAGAAGAGTGTAGATTTAGAATAGATTTAGATAGGTGGTTAAAACCTATCAACTAATGCACACTAATGGGAGGGAAGATACCAAGTGAAGGGAGAACCATGGGTGGAAGTAGAGTTAAAGAGAAGAGAACATACATTTCAGAGAAAGCAATTCCATGGTGAGAAAAGTAAGGTTTTACAGTTAGGCAAGAAAAATCAAATGCACAGGTATAGAATAGGTGATACCTGGCTCAGCAGCAGTAACTGTGAGAGGGATCTAGGAGTCCTAAAGGACAATTTCTTAAGTATGAGCCTGCAGTGTGCTTCAGATGCCAAAAAGGCCAATGCAGTCCTAGTCTGTATCAACCGAGGGATAGCATCAAGATCACGTGAAGTGTTAGTACCTCTTTTATTCTGCCTTGGTGAGACTCCATTTGGAATACTGCATCCAGTTGTGGTCACCGTGATATAAAAATGATGTTGAGACTCTTGAAAGAGTGCAGAGAAGAATGACAAAGATGATTAAGGGTCTGGAGGGTAAACATATGAAGAACAGTTGTAGGAACTGGATGTGTGTAGTCTAGCAAGGAGAAGGACCGGGGTGTTATAATAGCAGTCTTCCGATATTTGGGAGGCTGTTACAGAGAAGAGGGGGACAATATATTCTCCAAAGCAATTGAGGGCAAGACAAGAAGTAATGAATGGAAACTTATCAAAGAGAGGTCCAACCTAGAATTAAGAAGAAATTTCCAGACTATGAACACAATCAGTGGAATGGCTTCTCTTCAGAAGCTGTGGGTGCTTCATCACTGGAGGTTTTTAAGAAGAGATTGGACAGCCAGAATGGTATAGGATCTCCTGCTTGGGCAGAAAGTTGGACAAGAAGGCCTCCGAAGTCCCTTCCAATTTTGTATACTGCTCAGAAAGTATTTCTTCATATTATCATAGTCATGCATGGTAAAGTGGTCCAGTTGTTTGATAGCAGAACCAATTGGGGTGCAGAGTTGTCTTTCACGTCAACAGTTGTTAAGTCTGGGGTCTTATGTGGTTCAGCAATATGTATGTTCACTGGTCCAGTTAGAGGTGCCTTCCCTCACAACACTCTATCCCGAATGCAACTACAAGAGTAAATCAGCATTGTGTAAGCCTCTAGCATTACTGCTTGGGCTTTTGCCTCCTTCTCTTATACTTAATGTAGTTTAAAACATTTGTCTTTCGAGAGAATGGTGTGCTTCAAATGAAATGTGGATGAATGTCTTCAGCAAAAAACTCTCTCACATTAAGAAATTTCCTATCTGATGGGTTTCACTTCCATAATTCCCAAAATAATTTATTACATGGTGTCATTGGATAATTGGTTTTTCTACAATTATTTTTAAGGTAGGACTCCTTTTTTAAAAAAATCATTGTTTTGAAATAAATTCTAAAATTTTGAGAATTAAACACGAACATTGTTTTGCTGAACTAAGAAACTCTGTAAAAATTAACGTGCTAGTTTTATCTGCTTCGGCATCAAGTTTTCATGCTGGGTTTATCAGTAGCTTCTTATAGTCATGTATCTGAATGGATGCCTTAACTTTTATAGATTGCATATTTTGATGTAATCCAGAAATTTCCAATGTAATTTTCTTCTCTACTTCTGAAAACTCTGTTGTTTCTAACTAAATTGTTTTTAGTAAATTGTAAATTGATTGTCAAGAAGAGAAAGTCTAGACTAAATCTAGTTCTCAGTTTCTTAGGTCTAGAGCTGAAATTAGTCCATGATTTTCAGTTCTCTTAACTACTCATGTTTATGAAAGTCAATACCAATTCAGAAAATTCCACAAGTCCGATACAGTGAGTGCTTTATTGTTCCTTATATCCTGACCTAGAAAATAGCATTTCCTGTATCTGAAAACCTTAACATTGTATATATTGGGTCCTCAGCATGTCAGGTGCATTTAAAAAGGAGTGTTGAAATTTCTAACATGAAACATACTGTACACTCAGTACTAAAAGTATAAATATGACCCAGATTAGTTTAATGATAAGGTGTACTAATGTGGTTGATGAAGAAAAACCAAAAAATCCTATCCTTATGAGCAGTCCTATGGAGTTAGAATTATGGACAAATCTGTTTTCATATTATTAGATTGATTAATGATAAAGCTATTTTTTCCATATCAATTTCTAATGTAACAGGCATATGAACAGTCATGTGTTTGCAGGCCTGAAAGTGCAGGTGAGTTTTTTTTTATCATTTTAGTAAAAGTTATTGTAATATATAATAACTGAATCCTCTTATTTTATGTGTTGGGGCCATGCATGCTTTATTTTTAAAGCATGTTTGCACTAGCAAATTCCCTCTTGGCTGTTCGTTAAAGCAACAGCATCCTTTTTTCAGACTTTAGCTTGAGCCTGAAAAAAAGATGCTGCTGTTTTATAAGGATTCAGTTTATAATGCTACTCTGAAAGACAACGGAAAAAAGATGGCTTGTCTTAATTAATATCAAAGAGCAGTACTCATGTGAATTAGTTTCAAGTGTTCCCAGCCCTGATATATGTGAAACCGCATGCAACTGAATTTAGGATCCCATGAATACCAATGTGCCCACAGAAATGAAGTATATATCATCTTCTCCAACAATTTTATTTGTAAGAGTAACTGCTAACTTCTTGAACAGAGATGTAACAGTGTTTCTAAGGTGTTAATCAAGTTTGCTGGTCTCATAAGAAATTTGTAGGATAAATATATGCACTGGCCTGTGTAGCAGTATTAGATTTTCACATTGCAATTATGATACAGAAATCCATTGAAACGTTCCCCATGGTGTCATGAGAAATTCAGAATGTTTAACAAAGGATCCCGAACATCATCAGAACTGGAATGCTGTCATATTCAGAAATCAAAATGTTTCAGTTTTGGCAATCCTATATGATAATGATAACAATAATAATAAAAAAATATTTTAATTTGGGGTGACTGTTCTCATAGAGTGGCTGAACATTGGATTTTTTTCATTTGGAGATTCAGGGTGGTCTACATTGCAATTTTTGATCAGATCTGCAATGCCCCACTGTCCAAAGAAGTTGGAAATACCAATGGGTATCCTTGCAGATGTCCTAGGATTGTTCATATTATATGGAATAAAGTGGCCATAGAGCAGCTGTTATCCTTTAGTACAAGAATGGAAGTATAATAACGGCCTTTTATTAATCCAGTACTTACAAAGTTTAAAATAGCCACATTCAAGAGGTTCAAAACCCAGTACTTCTGATAATGAAATATTCAAAAATGTATTGAATGATGACTGACAGATTGTTCTTCAGATTTTATGAATGAAGCAACATTCATAGTGTTGAACAATGATAATATTGTAAGTCCTTCATCATCTGTAGGCTTTCATTCAGTAAGACACGCTCCCAACTAAGCAGCAATTAACTCTAGTTGTCCTTGAGCAAGAAATGAGATACTGTTCAAGAAAAGAAATCACTGCAATTGTTTGGTGTTCAGGTTACAAGTATGGAGTGATGGAAAAGATTTCAGGCTGAAGTTGAAGCTTTCAGAAGAAAATGGCATACATAACTTTGACAAAATTAAATGAAATTTTTAACAAGAGTAGCATAAAATATTCTTCCAGGTATCTTGCATTAAATATTTTGAACCATGGCTATAAGGAACTGTAACAGCAATGAGCAATTAGATTGCTTATAAGTTGCTGTTGTAAGAATGATCCATTTGAAAATATAAACATATTTTAAGAAAAAAATAGACTGCAATCTGTATTTGAGAGTACATTTCAGTGATTCCTACAGAAAAGAATATATGTAGCGCATGGTTGAACTAGGAGTCATTAGTGATCTCTGAGCTTGTTTGTTTGTTTGTTTGTAGACTTTTCATTACCCAACTAAGTAACATCCTCAGTGTGAGTAACTATGGGGTTTGCTCCCTGTTTATGTACAGTAACTTGCCTTGACAGTTTTGGTGGGATTGTGGTTTTTTCCTTGGTAGTTCCTTGATTAAGGTATTGTTTTCTACTTGATTGTTGATTCTTCCCATTGAAACTGTGGTTGAGTGTGTCCATGCATTTAATTGTAGGAGTTTAGTCATGTTTCTTTGAGATCAAGGAGATAAATCATGTCTTCTGATTGCTAGTTGGTGTTCACAGGTATGCTGTACTAGTCTTCTCCCATTTGTCCTACATAGTGGTTTTTACAGACAACACCGTATGTTTTAGATGACTCCTGTTTTTTCTTCTAAGGCTACTGAGTCTTTTGGTTAAGACTGGGTGGAGGACTGATGATGTTGTATGGTTGTAATAGTCTATTGGTTGTTTCTGAGATGTTTTTAATAAATGATTGTGTTAACTTTTTCATAGCTTGTTTTGATTGTGCTATAGTGGATTGAATAGTCAAGCACTTTTTCATAAAGTTGCGTGGATATCCATTTCATTGGAAGATGTTGTATAGGCAGCTTGTTTTCTTTTTCTTGTGTTCTGGGTTGCTGCAGTGATTTGTACTGTTCTGAATAATGTTCTTATTCAGAGGCAAATTAGAAACACAAATCTTTTGAAAAACAACCAACATTAACCAAGTGCTCCATTATCAAAGTAACAACCCAACCCAATAAGAGGAGCTGTTTAAGAAGCAAACAGTTAAGCAGAAAACAACATCTTAATCAAAGAACTCCCAAGAACAAACTCACATTCCCACCAAAACTGGCAGGGCAAGCTACTGTATATAGACAGGGAGTGAACCCTACATTTACACCGATGATGTTACTTAGTTGGGTAATGAAAAATCTATAAGAAAACAACCAAGCTCAGAGAGCACCAAGTACTCCACAAATTTCAGTGAATACAAATTTCAGTATTTTTTTCCTTGGAGAGACACACAGGATCGTATTGTAAGTTTAATATGATAGATCAGTGGTTCTCAATCTTTTCTTCACCACGGACCCCTTTAAATACCATGGACCATGGCCATGGACCACCAAGACATAACTCAAGGTTTAAATTATAATATTTCTTCAAGCCTTCGCAGACCCCCTTTGATGAAATCGAGGTCCCCCAGGAGTCCATGGACCATAGGTTGAGAACCAATGTGAAAGATTTTACAAAATGATGCATGGTTTGCTTACTACTATTGTTTAAAACTATTTTCATTTTAATTTAGGTTTTACAGAAGACCTGAAGAAATCAAACATAATTTTTGTACTTGGTGAGTAACAAAAGACATGGCCAGACATACTTGTTTTATGCATACAATAAATCTTTTGACAAGTACCAATGAACTGCATAAATCTGCCTAAAGTAAAACCTCACGGAGATACTCATGATCATATAGTTAGTTGATTAAAAAAGTGTCAGGAAATTTATCAGAAAAAATATGTATCATTGTAAAGAAGAAATTTTATGATTACTAATAGTGGTATTTAATTAATTTCCAAATTAGTAGATGTTTAGAATAGTTTTTTTCCTGCCCAAGACGTATACATGATAAGCAGTACGGTGCTGGACTAGAAGAAGGCAAACATTCTGAGTCCTCCCTTTCAAATAGAAACTACTTGGGTGACTTTGGGCCAGTCATTCTGTCTCATTCCTAGACTGGAGAGTTAAAAAAAATACTGACATAAATATATGTTTGTGGATGAGTATGTATATGTATTATTATTACCAATCTAAATCATTACACGTCAGGCTTAAAGCCTCTTCATTGAAGATTTTGGACCATTATGTACCATACTGGCCTAGAGGTACATCTATAAACATATATCTATGTCAGTATTTGAGCAGAAAGTGCTCTTTTTCTTTCTACATTATGTTACTAGTCCTAGATTATTAAACAAATAGTGCAGTTGGGATTGTTTGTGAATCATAAAAGGGTGGGGCAAAATGAAAGAACCATATTATTATATTATTACTCAGGAAAAAAGGCGTTGTGAGTATCAGTTGGCATTGTAGCTTCACTACACATTTGAACCCTGCAGGTCCCAAGAAAGCAAGAGCTCCTTGACAGTTAAGAATGTAGGATTCTTTTTCATTATTTATCATCTGGAAACATACATAGAAACATTACAACTCTGTATTCTCTGTAGCGATTTAGTCACACATGGATAGAATCACCTGATTCTGGAAGTCATCAGTAACACAAATAATCCTCCTAGGGAGAAGGAGAATAGACCTACAATATGTAACCAGGTAAATCCTGAGAAGCTTCATTCTCAATCTGAAGTGATAGGAATATGTGAAAACGCATTCCATTAGTGTCAATCCTGAATCCTTCCCAGTTGTTAATCATGTTTTGGAGCTAATTAAGCTTTTTGCAATTCTAGAATTCATCAAACTCCTAAAAATGTAGAGAAGTTGCTATGGCAATCAGGCACATAACATAAAGGAGAACGTGCAGCATTTTAAAAAAAAAATAATGCCTGCAATAGAAGAGTTAATTAACATCTGCCAAAAATGGTTTTTCATTGACTGGGACAAAATAAATTATTTCATTGGAAACCGGTGTTCAAGGTACAAATTCTCAATATTTTGAAGAGTACACAGATGGTCCTCATTCAGCAACCACTCATTCAGTGATTGTGTGAAGTTAGGATAACCCTGAATGAAGGAACTGTTCCTCTGAATTGTGGACATCACAGTGGTGCTGGAGTCACAGGCACTTGGCACCCAAGTTGCAATTATGATGGTTGCAGCATCACATGGTTACATGATTGCCATTTGTGACCTTCACTGCTGGTTTCCAACAAAGTCATTGGGGAAGCCAGCAGGAGGTCAAAAAACAATCTCCATCTAATCTATCTATCTATCTATCTATCTATCTATCTATCTATCTATCTATCTATCTATCTATCTATTTATCCCTATCAATCATATAGCTGCCCATCTCACAAAAGCTTGGCTCAGGGTACAAGAGTTAATTAAAAAGAAAATCAACAATATATGAAAATTGATCATTAAAATCTACGGAAACTATTAAAAAAACACATGAACAGGAGAGGATGCTGTTAATCACAGTAAGGGAATCTCCCCAGTCCCCTCAGATTCCCAGGCCTGATGGCAAAGCCAGGTCTTGCAGAATATTGAAAGAGATATAGCTACATGAACATCTACATGAAGCCATTGGGTGAGATCATCCGTCGACACAGGGTGAGTTATCATCAATATGCTGATGATACTCAGCTTTATATCTCTACCCCGTGTCATTACAGCGGAGCAGTGGAAGTGATGAACCGGTGCCTGGAGGCTGTTGAGGTCTGGATGGGTGCCAACAGGCTCAGACTCAATCCCGACAAGACGGAGTGGCTATGGGTTCTACCTCCCAAGGACAATTCCAACTGTCCGTCCATCACCCTGGGGGGAGAAGTTTTGTCCCCCTCGGAGAGGGTTCGCAACTTGGGTGTCCTCCTCGATCCACAGCTAAGTTTAGAACACCATCTTTCGGCTGTGGTGAGGGGGGCATTCGCCCAGGTTCGCCTGGTGCGTCAGTTGCGGCCCTATTTGGACTGGGAGTCACTCCTCACAGTCACCCATGCTCTTGTCACCTCGAGATTTGACTACTGTAATGCTCTCTACTTGGGGCAACCTTTGAAGAATGTCCGGAGACTGCAAGTAGTCCAGAATGCAGCCGCGCGGGCCGTCTTGCGTCTCCCAAGACATGCTCATATCACTCTAGCCCTCCGTGAGCTGCACTGGCTACCAATTGGTCTCCGAACACAATTCAAAGTGTTGGTTATGACCTATAAAGCCCTTTATGGCAATGGGCCAGGATACTTGCGGGACCGTCTTCTGCCTCATGAATCCCAGCGACTGGTTAGGGCACATAGGGTTGGCCTCCTACGGGTCCCGTCTGTTAGACAATGTCATCTGGCGGGGCCTAGGGCAAGGGCCTTCTCTGTTGCTGCCCCAGCCCTCTGGAACCAGCTTCCCTCAGAGGTCCGTACTGCTTCCTCCCTCCTAGCTTTCCGAAAACTGTTGAAAACACATTTATGCAGACAGCTTTGGGGCGTGTGAGCTGCACTCTGCCCCTGGGCCTTTGACTGTGACTGTGTGTTGTATGAGTGAAATAAATTACCTAGTTTTTACACTGTAAATTAGTAATTTTAATTGATTTTATGTTATGTTTTTTATACTTGTATTCTTGTTGTGAGCCGCCCTGAGTCTTGGGAGAAGGGCGGCATATAAGTTTAATTAATAATAATAATAATAATAGCTAACCTCGTTTTTGGTGGGAGAAGATTCAATAAGGCAGGCAAACCATGTGACTGTGGGACCTGCGACTGAGTGGGATTCACCTAACAAGGCAACTGGAACTGCCGCAACTCCCGTCAGCACAATCACTTGATGTTGCACTTTATGGCTGCAACACTTAGCAAAAGGGTTGCCAGTCCCAATGGCCAGTGTCAAATGCAGACTACCAGTATTACTCTTCAGAACGTAACAATTTCATTCATAATTCTTTTAACACATGACAATGGGCCTTTTAGTTTATTTATTCATATAAGATAAAGTGAGGCAAGATAGATAAGATAACCTTTATTGTCTTTTTTCCTGTGAGCATGCTGACCCACATTAAAAATGAAATTCTGTTGCCTGCTCTCAAAAGAAAGTATATATCTACCCACACATATACATAACACACATAACATAACACTAGCATATTTAGTGGCTACCCATCTCACAAACATGTGGCTGAGAGGCATACAACACAACAAAACTTCAAAACTCCATAGCAATCTAAAACCATCAAAAATGAATAAACAGATAAACTCCCAAGGAAGAAGGAGAACAAACTTCTGTTTAATCTCATATAGCCCCCACTTTCAGGCTGTCCTCAGGATCCTGAAAGCTGGTGAGAAGGCCTTCTGGAAGAATAATGTTCCAGATGGCAGGGTCCACAGCAGAGTAGATGCACCACCACCTGGATCCCACTAGAAGCAACTTTTTTTGGAGATGGGACTCTCAGCATACCCCTCCTGCATGACCTGCCCAGGCAAGGAAGAGAGGCTATAGAACAGGGGTCTTCAAACTTGGCCGCTTTAAGACATGTGGAGTTCAATTCCCAGAAATCCTCAGTCAGCCATGCCAGCTGAGGAATTCTGGGAGTTGAAGTCCATAAGTCTTAAAGCAGCCAAGTTTGGAGACCCCTGCTATAGAAGGACATGCCCAAAATACTGTTGCTAATCCATAATGGAACAAACCCTCTGATAATTTTGCTGATTTTCTGTAAGCAAGGGAATCTCTGATTCTGTCAATATACCACACACAGACCAGCCTGTAGTTGGATATGTTTCCCCTCTCTTTTGTATGGCACAGAATATTTCCCTCCACTGTTCAGCTACTGCTGGCAGCTGTCTGATAATTGTAGATGCAAAAAGGAACACAAAAAGGTGGTCCTTTCTTACTGTCCTCTGACGGGTCCATGAAGGTGTTCTTCTTCAGCTGCTTAAAGCGAAAGTGGTCAGCCTACGTATAGACCCCCCCTATGCTTCGATGTTGTTCCTGGAGTTGCCCAAATTCAGCAGTGGAGAAACACTGATTTATATGATTTATTTCATTAATACCTCTAAAGGGTGGGATTAATGGCAAAGAAACAAGTGAGGAGCCACAGAAAACAAAGCAATGGTAGTGGCATCATTGGATTGAGGCTGAATTAGAGACAGTTGGGTTTTTTTTAAACTAGTTTTTCAGCTGCATAAATCTCCCCTGAAAGTGTCCATGCCCATTTAGTCTTAAATTTAAGGACTGGCGGATGGAGAGATAATTAATGTCAAATGATAATAGGAAACTGAGATTTATTTATTTTTTGCACAGAAAGCCAGCATGTTTTGGCCAATATCTCAGGCTGAATTTCTTCCCAATCCAATTTGTTCCTTCAGCCAGATTCCTTGATGGATACATGTTATGTTTTGCTAAAATAATTACTGGAATCAAACAGAGACTAGGGCTGTGCATTCTTCAGAGAGGATTTGGAACAGATCTCATCTTCTGTTAACTACAGTAGCCCAGATGTTTTCAGGTTTCTGCACAATCCTGAAAATAAAAACCATTCCTTTGGTAGGCATGTTGTATTAAGTTCAATAAGTTAACTTCTTAAATAAGTGGCCTCAGAGACATCCACAGGGCTGGAGTTGTTAATAAAAATGACATAAGCTCTCCCCCTTAGGTATGCAGCTGTGCATGCAGCATCATGGTTTTATAATTCTCCAGAGAAATTAATCTATTCTACCGAATGCAAAGAAATTTTTTCCCCAGATTAGTTCAGAGGAGCTTCCATGGTGCTCTGCAAATAACCAGCAAAGTATTTGGAAAGGTCTTTGTGTAAAACCCGAAGTGGCTTGTCTGTTAAGATTGGTTCTTCATTTGAAAGCTCAGGCTGCTTTGCACAAGCCTGTTCAGAATATGTCCCCTTCTTTTCTGCTGCTGCTTTTAAACCTCTTAAAGATCAGGAGCTGAAGCAATCAATAAATGACTCAGAGGCAGCAGCTCTGCTTTAAAAAGTAGTTTATAAATGACCAAGCTCACAATACCTAGCACTGGAAAACATGGAGATTCAGAGCTCCATTAATGTAGTTTATTTTGTTATATTTTATTTATATCCCTCCTTTATTGTTTTTTTAATAAATAACTTAAGGTGGAAAACATACCTAATGCTCCTTCTTTCTCTGATTTATACCTGTGTGTAAAAAAGGCACTGCCCCAAATAGAAAAACGTTGTTGCTTTGTCCTGATGCCTAAATGAAATGGTTGTAATAGTAATAAAGTCACACTCCCAAAGGAAAATACCAGATGAGTGTACAAAGTGAAAATCAATTTCTGTAATTAATTCCATCTTTCCTCTTCAGTGAATTTGAGTATCAGGAATTTTGGACACTATCGTATTTATTTATTTATTAGCATAAATTTCCCCATCATACTTTCTAAACAAATGTAAGAACAAAATTTTGTCTCTGTAAATGTAATTATCTGGATTACAAAAATGTACAGCATAGGATTTGTTACTACATCTTTTCTTTTTTAGCTGCATAAATCTACCCTGAAAATGTTTATGCTCATTTAGTCTTAAATTCAAGGACTAGCGGATGGAGAAATAATCAATGTCAAATGAGAATAGGAAACCAGGTGGTTGTTGTTGTTGTTGTTGTTGTTGTTGTTGCACAGATAGCCAGTATGTATAAAAAGCATTGCTTGTAGCTACAGCACATGTTTTTTTTTTTTTAAAAAAAACATTCAGTCTTGACTGCTGTACACTGGGGACATTATTCTCTTTACTGGGATCTTCTTTTTACTCATATGAAAAGGACAGGTGGATAGAGAATAAATAGAAGTTTATTTAGTTAACGGGGTTATGTGAAAGCTGCCCCTATTTCCACCACAGAGATATCTCCCAGGAGGACCATTTGCTTTATTGATTGCATGCCTATGTTTTGAAAGATGACTAGGGTTTTAAAAAAGCATTGGGATATAGTCTCTGAATTTGCCTTTATTCCCCAGTCAGAAAAAAGCAGTTTCTGTAAGGGTGATAAAGAACAAATAGAGTGGCAGAAGGAAGAACATGTATGCTGTTCATCTTTCCTATCCAGTCTATTTTTAAGTGAGCAAATATATGGAATTCTGAATCCACATCCACTTTTTCATGTGGTTGCAATTCCTGTTATTCAGGGTAATCGCCTGAAAAAGCATATAGTAGTAGCATTACTAAAGGTCTTAATCCGAAAGAGTTTCTTCATGCTCAGAGATACAGAAAAATAATTCACACTAAATCAAAGCCAGTTCAAGTCTCAATTGAAGTTCCCAAAGAATGAACACAAGAGAGGGTTTAGGCAACAAAGATGAGTACACAATGAAGACCATCATCCAAGTGTCCCTAAGGAGCAACCAAAGCATGAATCTATGCAAATACTACTATGTGATCTATTATAAAATTATATTGATGTAACAATCGCTGCCTGCTGGTACAGGAGAGAGAAGAAATTTAACTTTTTCTTTTTTAAAAAAAATAGAATGTAAGCTTTAATTTATTGTTAACCAGAGTTTTCTGTCAAGAATTTGGATGGGATACACATCTAAACTGAACTTTCCTTACTATTTAAGAACAAATATCAACATCAAGAATATATCTCAGTATTTTTTTTCTTCAGGCCCAGACAATAGATTTTTTTTCCAGCCCATCGCAAGTTCAAACAGGCACTAAATGAATGGTTGTAAGTCAAGGATTACCTGTAGTTGCTTTAGTTTGGCAAGATTTCTTATCAATAGGTGAGGAACAATAAAAGAAACTTCTCAGAAGTAACCCTCCATGTCTTTCTTGATTTTGGGGGTCCGACCAAAAGCCAGCAAGGCATCAACTAACCATGATTTTTATAGGAAACACATATGCTTGTGGATCTCGTACAAGGCCATGTATTTCCATCACAGCCTTTTGAAAATAGTGGTTTGTATTTGATATATCTACAAAAATCATGTATTTGTATATATGCCAGTATGAATTTTCCAAACTGTTGATGGAATTTCCCACTTGCCTGGATACATGCGACATAATCGAGACCTGTCAGAAACATTCAATAGTAGAGAAATTGTCTCTTGTTTGCAAGTGATACATAATGTGGAAAGTTGCTATAAGAAGGCTATTTTTAATGGTATCAATGTGGTAGTTGTTAAGACATAGTTTTGTAATTGTCAGTTGTGAAAGATCAGATCCACATATGAATATTAAATTAAACTAATTTATTGCTACTCATACCTGTGCACAGGAATATTCTCAACTAACAGCCCTTGCTAGGAGTTAGATAAGGGTCAATAGAATTCAAAAGGGGTTGGATTTCGCTTCCTTGTGGCTATGTGGAGATTCTAGGCTGATCCCTCTTTTAACTCCACTCCCCCAGGTTCTGCCACTCCTTCGCCTATAGTAATAATGATAAAACATCAAACAATATCTGTCTATCCGAGGTCCTTGTGAAGGACTTGATAAGTGGACCAAAAAAAGCCAAATCCAGTCTAATCACGTGGCTGACCATGCAACAAACTGTAATAATAATATAGAATTCAAGTTTTTTTTAAAGATATCCAATTACATATGTATTGAGGAAGGACAATTTTGTTTGTGGAATAATCCATTTTCTTTTTTTTTCAGTTTCAAGTTTTTTTATTAATTTCACAATATTACATTTACATATTTGAAAAGTAGCGTGGTGGCTGAGCACAGTAATTCCGTTACATTTGAATATCATCAGTACAAATCTCAAATTATTACAACAAACTAATTCCCTCTCTTTCCCCCATGATATCTACTGTCATGTTCAAACCAATACAGTTCTTACTCTATTAATCAAACAAAAAATGCCTTTCTAATATTCATCAATAATCTTCAGTCTATACATATCTTAATTAATTTGACATTCCACCTTTTAGACAATAACCTAGTAAGTTTTTCTTAACTTTAATTTGCCATTAATATTTAAGTTTAACGTTTAATCTTTATCATTTCCAGGTTTTAAATGATCCCAATTTCTAAGTCTCCTATCTCACATTTGGAGCTAATTTTTTTTTCTTCCTTTCACTTCCTTCCTTTCTTCCTTTCCAGAAAGAGAAAAAAAATTGAAAATAAACCACCATTTATACCACAAACCCATATACAAATTTAATTATTAGTACTTATACTTTAAAGTTTTACTTAACCTTTGTCTCAGCTCATAACAATATCTTAAATTCAAATCTTAATTATTTGTAGATATTCAGATTACATTTAATATTTAATTTTTAGAAATTTTAATTAAACACAATTCTTTTATCCCAATTGCTCATACATTCTAATATTTAAAATACACACCTTATATATAACTTCTACCCTCTATCTTACCCATCTAATGACAATATAATATTCTTATTTCAACATATTTCTAGATTTTATATGACCAAAATTTTCTTTATCCCAAATTGTTACAATGTCTTGTGTTCAGAATACATATTCTATCTATTTAGATATATTCTATTTTAGATCTCATATATAGATCAGAACCCCAATCTTTTTCAATCTTATTCTAGCTTTTTTCCTCTGCCAAATCATTTTTCGTATTTTTACCTTTAAATCATCAAAAAAATCTCCTTGTATTATTTGTGGCTATTGTTTGATGTTGATAAGAATGTCCAGTTGATGTTTTCTTAAGAGGACTTGATTTAGCCGGTAGTCTATTTTTCCAGTTTGATGCAATTGTCCCAAAGTATTTATCTTCTCTTTCATCTGTTTTTCTTGTTTATCTTCAAATTTCTTCTGGTTTATAAGAAACGCCCTTTCCTTGTTCTCTATTATCAATTTCTTTTTTGTGTTTTCTATTGTCTGTATTTGTTGAGTATCTAAGTCTTCTGTCATAACATTTGGTTGTTTCACTTTCTCTATAGAATTCTGTATAGATAATTCTTTGATTGAAGTCATAGTTTGAGTTTGTATATCCAGAGCTTGCATATGTAGAGTTTGGATCATCGCTTTTAACATACAAAGAATTTGTTCCTGTACTTCCTCTGTAGAAAAAATCCTTTCCTGTTCTCCTTCCATTGTAATATATTAAACTCAAGAGAAAGAAACTGACAGTCAGAAAGTCCACCAAATAGGGAGCTGAGCTGAATTTTGCAGATGGTGTTTCAAGGTTATTTTTTATCTTGTCTATTTTCAAAGCTGTCAACAAGTCTCTTAGAGAATAGCAGGTTATGTCTTAGAGTTAGTTGGATCTTTTTAGGGTTTTTTTTTCACTCTATTTTAGGGGGGGAACCCCAAATCTTCAATAGTAATTAGAATAAAAATCAAGGAAGAAATATATATAGAGAGAGCAGAAAGTTGCAAATCTTATAATCCACCAATTTTAGGAAATAGAATTCCAATTAAGATCTCAGTATTTTTCCAACATTTTAAACTCCCAAGTAGTTGATAGCTGCTGTTTCTGGAGTGAGGGCTAGAATCCCTCTTCCCTCACTTTAGTACTTTAGCAGCTTATGCAGGTAATTTAGTTAGGATGTAAGAGAGGCAAACTTCACCCAGTCCTGCCCACGCTGCTTTGAAGTTGCCAGATGATAGTGAGACTTCAGCTGTTTGCAGCCTAGGGATGAGCCTTATTTCTATGGCCGGTCCTTTTGTTCGCCAGTTTGGAGGGATCGCTTGGTCTGATGGAAGAGTTGCTGCTCTCCCAGGATCCAGCAAAAGCCCCTCCCTGCTGGTCGCCTCTTTGAGGTGACTTTCGGCCCTTTTCAGGGCCCCCCAGCAAGTCCATGGAGGCTGTGTGACAAACCGGAAGTCGGAATAATCCATTTTCTGCTTACGTGTTCTCTGATCTTGAGCATGTGTATTTGGAACTGGATCCTGACGGATTTCAGTAAAACTTTAACTAGAAATGTTCACCTTTTACTGTTTAATTTCCCAATCTTCTGGAATATTACAGGGATCGTTAATAATGGCATCTTTGGATAGAATGACACTATTTGATACAGCCTAGAGAAAAGATAGCCATAGGCTAGTGAGAGTCCCTGTGCCTGCTGATTTGTCTTTTGAAAGGAGATTTAAACAGTAAAAAATAATCAAACTTTTTTTTTCCTATTCTGTCTTTGACCTGAAAGAACTTTGAACTAATTAAGACGAAAAGCTTTGCATATGGAAGGAGGAACTCATTTGTGCTAATATGTTTAGAGCCAGAGATTCACTTTCTAATCACCTGGACATATTTCTGTTATCAGTTCAGAAAACAGCCTCTTTGCCAGTTCACAGAAGGATCATAAGCAACAGACTGAGAAAATTGTTTCCTTAGGAACCCAGGAGATAAATTGAATTCAAGAGGAGGTAAACAATCCACCCTTGAGTTCTCGTGAAGATTGCACACATACCTACCACTGAGAGCTTGAGTAAAGCGCCTTCAAATTTGGCAAACTTTTTTTAAAAAACCCTCTCATAGTAATTTGGGGAGCTTGTAGCTACTTAGGGGATGCCTTAACTTATTGGTTGCCAACATTTGCTTTGCACCAGAGTTTCCCAACCTTGGATACTAAGATGTGTGGATTTCAGCTCCCTTAATTCCCCAGCCAGAAAGGAAGTTCTGGAAATCGAAATCCGCTCATCTTACACTTTCTAAGGTTGGAAAACCCTGCTCTATGCCATTGCGCTTCTCTTAGCACTTCTTAATCATTCCCTATACTTTTTTTCTGTTTAATGTTTTTTTTTCCTTCTGAGAAAATGTCCAGTTTAATTCTTTGTATCACATAGGTATCCAACCTTTTGGCTTGCCTGGACTGCATTGAATGGAGAGGAATTGTCTTGAGCCGTGTATAAAATGTATAATATAGTTAATTTACAGTATACATATATATCACATAATAATGTTAAAACATTTACGATCTTGTGGGGCCGCATTACTACAGTAGCTGCCCAGGGCTGCATGTGGCCTGTGGGCCACAGGTTGGACCAGGAGTAGGCAATCTTGGCTCTTTTATGACTCGTGGACTTCAACTCCCAGAATTCCTGACCCAGCACAGGTTTGTTTTGGAACTAATTTTTAATGAGCACCCTTACATCTCTGCAGATATGAATAGCTGGGCAATATTTCCATTTTAAAACATATCTGCATAATCTGGAATGACCTGCATGACCTTTTACCTCAGCTAGTGCTGCAGCAAATGGAAGTACCAGATTCACAATCCCACTTGATCAGTTCTCAGAATAATCTATCTTTGATTATGATCATTTGACAAAATATAAGATATGAATGAAATAAGTAAGCTGCATCAGACCTATCAAAGCCCTCTCTTTTCTGACACAATTGCAGTGGCGTTCTTTGCCAGGTTGTGCTTAACCACATTATAAATTTCTCTGTGTGTGTGTGTGTGTATATGTGTGTGTGTATATATATATATATATATATATATATATATATATATATATAGATATATATTACTATCAGTCTATATCAATCACTCTATCATCTATCTATCTATCTATCTATCTATCTATCTATCATCTATCTATCTTATTAGTTCAATTTTCATGGCCCAATTCAGTCAATAACTGGGTGGTTGTATGTGAAAAAACATTGGTATAATAATAGTTTAAGAATGAAAGAGACTTCATTATGGATTCTGTGCTGCTGAATCCAGAAGAGGCCTTCATTATCTACTTCTACCACCATTTAATTGATATGATTCTGTGATGTTTCACTGTTTAATTGGTATACTCTTATGATCATTTTTGTCTACGATGAGTCAGTTATTCTCTCTCTAATTTGAGAATTTATATTTACTTATAAAGGTGGCCCAGGCTCTGGCAAAGGAACCCAGTGTGGGAAATTAGCACAAAAGTATGGATTCATGCATCTGTCAGTAGAAGATCTGATCCAAAATGAGGCAGCATCTGGAAGGAGTAAGACCATCAAAAATATAACCGAGAGTGGTGAATTTATATCAGGGGTAAGATGTGATCCCAAAATTAATGTAATCTATTCAATGGGGGTGGGTGTGTGAGAGGAGAGAAGGAAGAAGCTTGAATGGATAATATAAAAACTAGATAGGTTCTTTCTCCAGAAATTTGTTTGAAATACAATATGTATTAACTCAAAACTACCTGTTGTATTTTAAAGAAAAGAAAGATAGTAGGTGAAGCCTTACAACAACATAGGCATCTTCGCTGGTCTCATTGAGACATTTTTTAAAGGTTCCTTCAATTGATTATATTTGCAAGACACATGCTTCGTAATGTGCTCCAGTACTTAAAATAATTAGCTCCCAAGGGAGCACTGCCTTTTTTTTTTATTTTGTAGCATTTTCCTACTTGTAAAATGTCTAGGTTAAGAGTCAGTTATGATAGGAATTCTGGAGTGCCTTCAGTCGGTAAATTTGGTAAAATAGTGCATGCACATGAATGCACAATATACTTGGAATATGAACATATTAGGTTATTGTGGCTATGTCTCATTTTAAGGCACTTGAGCTTTCAGACCAGATGTTAAACCAAACTACTTTGCATTCTTCAATTAAGGATATTGTCACAGAGCTCCTAAAAGAAGCTATACTTGCCAATATGGAAAACTCGGAGGGATTCTTGATTGATGGCTATCCCCAAGATATTCAACAAGGAGAACAGTTTGAGAATGAGGTGAGCAATCCCATCATGCAAAAGGAAGAACTGAGCAGTTGCTTTAATGCAAAATGTTCTTTCCTTCTCCAGGGAACCCTAAAAAAAACTGTTCGTTTGAAATTTTGAATCTATTCCTGAGTAATGTCGACAAGACTGAATCAGACGGATAGTCTCACTAATTATAAGACATTTTCCTGTTCTAATCCTATTTGCTTCTGTCCACTGTTGTCTATTGAAAGGCTGACGTTTTCCATGAACTTCATAATAAACAAATATTACTTAACGTTGTTGTCAACTTGCAGGAATTAAAAAAACTGCATTTGCTGCATTTCTACTTTTTGATGCAATATGTGCAAAGGTGATGTGCACTCGAACTATACAAAGGATCAGTTGAAGAATACCCTAACACAGAAACAATTTTAAAATGAAACATAATTTCCACACATTATCTGTTGTCTTAGAAACATCAGAAGTGCTAATGCTACTGGGTGAAAATGACATCTCTAAATCACACACACTTTCACTAACTGCACTTTCAGATTGCTTATTAAAATATTGGCATATTACTCTTCCCTGTAAAAGGGTATATGAGATGCTCTGGAGTGATAATTGCTAGGAAGTTAGAATAGAGAACATATTTCTAATTCCTTCTGAATAAATGATAGCATGAGAGCAATTAATAGGTTGAAACAGAATCACTATTTCAGTTTATATTATCCCTGCAGGACACCCAAAACAACTTAAGTTGAACAGTGGGATCTAAGTCGAACAAACAAACATTGTAATCATAACAAGAGCTAAAGTCATTGTGAAATATTTGCAACTGAAATGACCTTGGTGGAAAGGAAGGTTTTCTCCCATTTCCTAAAGGCAGAAGGATGTGGGCCAAATGTGACTTCTGAGCACAACTTTCAGTAGGTCAGAAACATCATAGAATTAGAGTTAGGGTCTTTCCTTATGTATCTAGGGCAAGCATGTCAAACTCGCAATGTCATGTGACGTCGCACGACGTATCACGACTTTCCCCCCATTGCTGGCATTGTGTGGTTTCAGTATGATGCATCTGGCCCGCGGGCTGCCAGTTTGACATGCCTGGTCTAGGAAATCAATATCAGGTCTCTTCCAGTGATTGTAATAAGTGGTTCATAGTGGAAGAGGTAGTCCCTCTAATCCTGAGCCATTTAGGGTTTTAAATGGTAATATCAATATTTTAAATTGAGCAGTAATTAACCAGCGTAAATTATCAGTACTCACACGATCCCTTTACTTCAGGGATCTTCAAACTTGGCCTTTTTATGACTTGTGGACTTCAACTCCCAGAATTCCTCAGCCATGCACGCTGGCTGAGAAATTCTGGGAGTTGAAGTCCACAAGTCATAAAAGGGCCAAGTTTGAAGACCCCTGCTTTACTTTATTAGCAGTCCAGCTGCAGCACTTTGCCCTAATCAAGGCCTCCAATCACTCTTTATGGATAGACCCATAGGAAGTGCATCATAGTAGTCAGGATGTAATCAAGGGATGTGTAACCCTTGTCATATCTAATGACTTCAGAAATGGTCACAGATGACACCCTAAACATAGTTTTGCAAAACACATTTCTTGTCAGGGTTATCAACTGAATCCAGAAACAGCTAATGGTCAAGGAAGAGATCCATTTTGTGGACTTGCCCTTTAAAGGAAGTGCAGTTCCATACAGGACAGATTGAACCCTAATCCTAAACCCTAATTTCCTACTGATTAGCAGCACATTTGCCTTGCATTTAATTGTCTTTCATTTCTTTAAATACGATGTTTGCTACCAACCCATGGTTTATTTAAGCATGTTTTATTAATAAGCCACAGTTGGCTGAGTTTGCAAAAAATGCTAGGTCAAAAATAAATCATATTTAGATTACCACAGATTACAAATAAAGATCATTCAGCAAACCTGTGGAATCTACATTACTATAATTTATATCACACTGTACTGAAGTTCAGATATAGTATAAGCTATGAATTTAAATAATAGACCATTTCTAAGACTTTTTTTATTATCTTTGCCTACTACACTTCCTTGTATAATTTTATTGCCATGACAGAGGCTTAACTTTCAAAATGTCTCTTGGGATTAAGCTTCATATTTATTTGTTACTAAATATAAATAGACTTGCAGTGCAGGTAAACTTTGATGTGGAATCTCAAGTGAATACAATCAGATTGGACAGATGGTCTCAAATGATTTTGCCATCTGGATCAGTCAAACTGGAAGTTAGGTTCAACTTAAAAAATGGTGTTCAAAGATTTATTTTTAAAATCCCCACATATGTTGATTCTAGCAGCTGGTCTGGATAGTTCTTATTCCCCTGTAGAGAGAAAAGCCTTAAGAAGTGGAAGATTACCGGTTAGGTCCTCCTTCATTCTTTCTTAGGCTGTATAATAATTGCCTGGATTTGTTTCTACTGATTGTCTCTAGTTATGAGGATACCATTTCATAGAACATCAAAGTGAGAGCAAAGATACCATCTTCCTTAGCTCTTGGCATACAAACCGGCTGGAGACCCTATTTTACAGACTCTTCGTGAAGAGCTGCCATTCAGATCACTCATGGATGATCTCCTGTCCTCTAGAGACATTTGAACAATTGCTCTACTCACTGTTACTTCATTCTACGTAGTAGTTGCCATTTCCACTCATTCACAGAGACATTTTCACTTAATTAGCGAGAGCCCTAATTACCTTAGAGATCCTGAGTTCCCAGATACACAAAAATTGAACCTTAATTCATGTACAACCATTCTGCAAATAGATGGAGATGGTCATCTTTATTAGCCCAAGATGCATTTTAGGAGCAGTCTCAAAAAAAATGAATAATTTAGGGATAATCTGGCAACTCCAATCTATGGCAAGTGACTGTGTCTATACTGTATCTTCAATATAAAAACCTACTCTTGTATTTCATAAATTTAATTTGCAATTTATGAAATAGAAGAGAATGATTAAAGGTCACATAGAACAGTTGCCTCCCCAAAGTAGTTCTGGGTCCAACTTCTCCTGCTTTCCTAAAATTGTCAACCAACCTGGTACTGTAATGCAAGGTAAATTTCTCTGCCCCTGTCACTACACTAATTAACTGGAATTGAGAGAAGAGGAAATGGAAAGAAAAAAGACATGGACAATGCGCAATACTAAAAACTGCTTGAAGATGTAGAAAAAATAAAAGCGTCCCAACGTCCTTTATTGCGATGCAAGAATTCCACCAGAAAAATGGAACTGCTTTAGAGATATTTCCAACGTTGTACGGCTTCCTAGCATCGTCAATTTCATATTGTTATTTCAGATTGCGAAACAATGATTTGTTCTCTAATCCCAGACACTGTGTTATAACTTATTTATGATGCTGCAAACATTTCGTTGCTTTTTTCAGTTCATAGTTGCATTGTGGGAATTCTGGAGCACAAAAATAGATCCATGTGTTTCATTTAAAGAATTTCCTCACTAGGATAGAATATGTAGTTTTAATTTCTGGTATAGTGGTGCCGCCTTGTGTTGTGTATGAAAAGCAGTAAGTTCTCCTCTCCAGTATCACCTTGTAGTATTTATCTTTCTTTCCCCAATTGCCCACCTTTTTTTGATTTGGATAGATAATTAGATAGATTTGGGGAGATACATGTTTAACCTAATGATACTTAAAAAAAGTTTTATATGTCCTTTATTTACTAAAGGTATTTGCTCATGACAACATGTCTTAAGCAAAGGGAGTGTCTTCTTCCATATAGAGACAAAATCCAGAGAGAATTTTTTTCAAAAAATCAAACTAACTCAAGGAAAAATATAGTCTTGTCTGAAGAGTTTTTCAAAGAAAATTTATAATCTCATCATGAAAGTACTTCTTTATCTTGTGTCATGATTCACATGTTCAGTAGCCACCAGAACCAGCCTTACCTGCAGCACTTAAAATGACTTTCTCAGTTATTGTTTTGTGTATATGAAATATTCTTGGAGGCATAGCAAATCTATAAAAAATTGAGCTTCATGTCACTTTTAAAAGAGATTTAACATTTCCAGCATGACTTTGCACAGAAACAAAACTTTGTGAAAAAGGGAAAAAAGGCTTAAAACCCCCAAAGGGTTTCAGACATACGATCATATGTATAGAAGCTTTTGCTTATATAACTTATACAAACAGGAGAAGCTTCCTTTGAGCTTCACAAGACTAGAATTAAACTGAATGACTGGAATTAGTTCTACTTCTTCGAAAAAACTTTTCTTTGTATACCTCCCTTCCATCTGTGTAAATAATTTTTCTTATGTGACCCCTAAGAGATGCATATAAATATTGTTTAATAAAATAAATACAGGACAGTAAAGCTATATCATCGTCGTCATCATCATCATCATCTCTCAGCTTACTCTGCAACATAAGGTTATTCTGAAACCAAAATGAGGTTGGAAGCAATGACTTTAGGGCTCATGCAACCATGCATGAACCATCCTGGAACAGATAACCCTTTCTTGGTCCCTAAAAAAAAAACAAAAAAACTGTAGATAAAGGCACAGGCAATAATTTTATCTAAATCTTATGTACAAACCCTTGTATTTGGTTATCGCTTTCTGTTCTTATTCCTACAAAGGAAGACATTTATGCTGAACTCATTTAATCCAAAGGGAACACCTTTAAAAAACTGGAAAAACTGACGCCATTTTTTTTCCTCCATTTCTTCAGATTGGTGAGCCCTCTCTGGTACTCTGCATGGATTGTTCTTCTAAGACCATGAGTAATCACCTTCTGCAAAAAAGTCAGTGCCTTGAGGATAATGTTGAAGCTATCATGAAATGCATTGAAGCTTACTATAAAACAGCTGAGACACTAATTGCATATTATGAAAACAGAATTCCACTCTTTAAGGTAGATTGCCTTTACTTTCTACTTGATCTGTCTTCTGTTTATGTGGCAATGTTTTAAGGAGATAATTCATTTGTGTCATAAATGTTCTGATGTAGCAATTCCTCTCACTCAATTTCTGCCACTGAGAAGGAAGATAATCAATTTTTTTTAGTTGCAAGATGCATGTTAGCCTATCCCTGTATACACCAAAGGAAAATCCAGAAAAGACTAAACATTAAACTGAATTATATTCTGTCTGATCGTTATGTATACATAAAGTGACCAGAAACAGGAGGGGAAAAAAATTAACGAAAAAGCATGTCACAGATAAACTATTCTGGTAGAGAGAAGTTCCCTGAGGATGGGCTCCAGCATGAGTCCAAAAGCTTGGAAGACTAAACTTCTGGTCCCGGTGAGTGACCCAAATTGGATCGTGCAACATTATCCTGGGTCACATATATTTGCTTTCATTCATCAGATAAACTATGTCTGACTTAGATCCTTTTCTTTAGTCAGTTCTTTCACCTTTATATGTTGGCAGGTCATGTTTTGGGATGACTGGTTAGTTGGCCAGTGGCCATATTTTTATTCCTTGAACTTCATAAAAGAGCAGAGAGCTTGTAGATTCCTCTCTGCTTTCCTGTCTTGGAGTTGATGTCATCATGGAGAAATAGAATTTGTATCTGTATCTGCATTTCAACTGTCTTCCCCCAAAATATATGTGGGAAGTTAAAAGCTGAAAAGGTCACAGAGGCAGAAAGCAGGTCTGGTCTCTGGGGAGCCTCTCTAGGATTTTGTCTTGATCATGAATCTGAGAAGGGTCAGTTAACTTCAAGTAAGTAGTTCACCTAAATGCATGGTAGTGGGGCTCTACTGGTTGTCCAGAGTGGCAAGTTTAATTTCAAGCAAGACTTCTGGATCTTTGACAGGTTCCTTTGTCATCAGGGAAGGACAAAATCAAAATTCTCCCTTACACTTCCCTGGAATTAATACAATAGTTACAACCAATAAGGGAGGATAGAAAAACAAGAACGTAACATGAAAAGAGAGTGTTCTTCTGGATCGGCCTGACTCATATGCTGTCAAAACTTGAGAAATGGCAGATGATTTGCCATTTCACTAAATTTAAATACATTGAAATTGAGAAAACTTAATCACGAGTTTTAACACTCATTATTTTCATTATGAAGGGTGATATAATCTAGAATAAGTCCAGCCTTTGGGTTTTAAATACATTTCTGTATAACATAGCACATGCTATCTATTGTTCCAATACACTTGAGTGAAATTTATTTTGCATTTATTTTAGATTACAAATAATTTGGCAATTCAGTCTCCCTTTATTTTCCTCTTCTATGTAATGTTTAAAATTCTTAGTTGGAATCATTTCTTTAATTAAGGTAGGTAAGTATGCTCTTTTGCAAATTTTCTCATACTCGCACCAAAATCTCCAATTCTGGAAGGTATTTAATAGAAGATTTGGAAAACAGCTTCTTACTATACTGTTTCTCATTATTTTGGCTATATTAGGCAATTCTATTATTATAAATAGCAAAAAAAGAAAAGAAAATTGCCTCTATTGCCTTTTTCTGTTTTGCTATTAACTGAAATATATTTGTGTACTCAGTTCTTTCATATAGAATAGGAAAGTCAGAATGTCTTCAGATATTATCTCCATATTAAGATTTAGTGTTTCTCACTTGAAAATGAACATGGAAAGCATCGGCTGCCAAAACACTTAAGAACTGATTACTTAACATTCACGCTCCCCAGTATGTTTTTCCACTTTGGATGTTTTAGGTGAAGAGCTGTTCTTTTTTTTCAAAGCAAATTAAAATTTAAGAAGAAAAATACATACTGGGAAAGAAATGGAGTGATCCTCTCAGTTCAGGGTTGTGGCCACTGCAGCTTATAAACTATGCCATAGAACAGAGGTTCTCAACCCGTTTCATCTCAAGGTGCAGATCTTCTCATAGGCAGAACTTCTGGGTCATGAAACAGAAATTCTGTGGAGTCAGAGGTTGCATAAGGAGAAATAAAGGAAGTCCACTCCCAATGATGTCACAAGAAGTGGGGTTCTGGCTGATACAGCATACCTGTGGATATTTTACTGCCCTAGATGCTATTAAGAAGAGCTCACTTCAATTTTCTGTTTGCTTGCAAAGCTTTGTTCACAATCTCCAGTTTATAGCATATGTTAAATATTTTGTACATCCCAATAATTAGCAGGTTGGCAGAATATGCAGCCTTCAACAACAAACTGATCTTAAGCCACTTTCTCTTTAGATATTTTACTATAATAGTATTATACAGGCTTGGCTGGTGCCTGTTGCTTGTTCTACTAGTGATGTCTGTCAGTTTTAATTTCCTCATTGACATGAGTTGCAACCTGACAAAATATTCAACGGACATGCTTTCCTAGATATGAGCAGCAGTCAGCACTGTTTTCAAACAAGGCCTTCTAACTTCTCTTCCTGGTTTTCCACTTCTTTTCCATCCAACATTCAAATTAATGGCTGAATTTACTTAGGCATAATGGGATTTGATAGAGTATCTGTAAGTCAGGGTTAAACTGTGGGGTCCTTGGTGTTCTCTGAGCTTGTAGGCTTTCTTGCAGACATTTCATTACCAAATTAGATAACATCATCAGTACACTAGTGTTACCTAGTTTGGTAATGAAACTTCTGCAAGAAAACCACCAAGCTTGGAGAACATTAAGGACCCCCTAATGAGATCTTTTTAAAAGTCCTTCTGTTTTTGGTTTTGGGTATTGCATATTGTTTCTTCAAGAATGCTATTCTTTTTTCAGCATTCCAGCATTGGCTACAGTGGTTATTGAGTCTGGGAATTTGGGAATTAACTTCTCTGAATGTTTCTGTTTTTCTTTTGAACAGATAAATGCAGAAGGAACACCAGAGGAAGTTTTTCTTGAGATATGCACTTCAGTCAATACTTTTCTGAAGAAGGAATAGCACCATTTTCAGAACTTAATGTAATGGCAGTGCTGAAACACACACATGCATAGTGTCCTTTACAAATGTTGCTCAAAGCAATAGCTGCTGCCTTGAAAGATTAATGCATGTTGTAAACATTGTAAAAATCTTTGTAACTTAAATGGTACAGTAATGAAATGTGTACTGTATATGGCCTATGATACAGTTTGCAGTTCACAGGTTTTAAAAAGCCAGCATGATAAACAGCAGCTGAGTTTTATAGAACACACCTTCTTCATTTCAGTACTGCAAGACATACTATACAGTCAAGCACAGTATTCTGTCAGTAGGAGTGATGTAACAGTGAATTTGCTGATGAATACAAATCAATTTTTGGGGCTATTTAAACTTGTTCTTTTTTTGTAGTGATTGAACAGTCTGTTTTCTGTCATTTTCTTTTACAAGGGGAACATGTCTGCAATTAAGTCTGCAGTCATTTACACACCAAATAATGGAACTGGGAGAGACTCACACACAAAAAAGCACGATATGCAATACATGAACCAAATGTGAAATAATTAACTGATTGCAGGACCAGATGTTGCATTGATAAGACCATCCATACAAGTATCCTATGTAGTTATGGCTTGAAATTTTTTTGATTTACAATGCTAACAGAGGGATAATATATGCAGAAAAGAAAAGTGCCAAATATTGCTGATGTGCTTAAGATGGGTAAAGACTTAGAGCTAATAATGGCATTGTCGGTATATAAAAAATTAACACACATTTAAAAAGACTACAGGCAATAATTGTCTCTATAAACTGATTGCTGTATGTGTGACAGCTACATATAGCCAATTGTCAGTTTTAAGTCCTTTAATTTATTGCTCAGCATTTAACATGATGGGAAATTTAAAATGTAAATGAGCAGTATTAAGTTCAGATTACCACATGCTTTCCACATGGCGCACACGCACGTACACACCTCTTGATGACTGAAATACTAAGGTTTTTCAAACTGTTTATCAACAGACAAGAAAATCTTATCGTCTATATCAGAAACTGCCTTCTTTGGCTATCCACTATCTCTTCTTGCATGCTAGATTCTATCAACAGTTGCATTATCAACAAACAATTGAGCAAAATTTGTATTTTTCAACCTACTACTCTTGTATGAAAAAATAATAAAAATAAAAATGTATGGACAAATGTTAAGGGTAGTAAATTTTACTTTTCATATTTAAATCTTCTGCAAAACAAATAGGTATCCAATCCAAAGCCACATAAAAACATTTTCACTTAATTGGGTACAGAGTTTTGAATTTTGAAAACTGTTACAGTTGTGTGATTATGAGCATTTGTTTCAGCTTTTTTAGATGGGATTCTTCCACTAAGAAACAGGCATGGTACAACTTTCAAAACAAGACAGTTGTATTTAAAGACAACATTTGACAGCAATCTCAAAAAATATCCTTAACACTTAAACTACAAATTGAACTGTTTGACAAGAACCAAATAAAAAAATCTGCTTTGCACTTTGAGCAAGAACTGAAAATTTCTAAGCTAAAAAAAAGGGGCAATGGGAAACAACAAAATTTTAAATTCAAAGGGCATTTGAATCTTTGCTGAAACCGTATCAAATCAATCTTTATTATGGTCACAGACTAACATAAGGAGGGTGGGGTACAATTGCTGAAAATGTGAACATATATACTTTCTCACTTCTGAGAAGCAATGTATAGTCAGAAGTTTGTCTTGAAAAAACAGCTTTTATCAATGCAAATTTCAGAGACAACTATCCATCCACTATTGCAAACCATTTGCTTTTTCCATTATGAGATCTGTAGGGCCATTATTTAGGTAAGAAAACATGTTTTGAACAAACGAGAATGGAGGAATGAGATAAGTATAGAACAAGATACAGTTTTCCTTACTGGTGGTGCAGTGGTTAGAATGCAGTACTGCAAGCTACTTCTGCTGACTGCCGGCTGCCAGCAGTTCTGCAGTTCAAGTCTCACCGGCTTAAGGTTGACTCAGCCTTCCATCCTTCCGAGGTTGGTAAAATGATCCAGATTGTTGGGGGCCATGTGCTGACTCTGTAAACTGCTTAGAGAGGGCTGTGAAGCGGTATATAAGTAAGTGCTATTGCTATTGGCCTGCCACCAAATCTGCTTGGAATTATGGCTAACACTGGAATCAGTGTTTGCCTTAAGATGTGCAAAACACTCTGAAACTAAAATTTTATGTGCCCAAATATCCTATTTCAGGGAAAGACAGCAATATAGAGGTTAGAAGGGGCGTTGTCTTACCTGAACGCCTTTTCTCAGCATGATGGAGAATCCACTGATGGGTTGTTTTAATTTTCCTGCTCCAATAGGACTAAGTCTGGAAAGTTGCCATGCCTCTGCTGTGCAAGAGCACCCCAGTTTGCAACGAAGGCGAGGCACAGACGTTAGTCCGACGCGTGTACTCATCCTATACTGTATACAGGACTAAACAGATACTAAAAGGGAGGGTGTGGATTCTCCATCATCATGCTGAGAAAAGGCGTCCAGGTAAGACAACGTCCCTTCTCCAGCATGATTGGATGGAGAATCCACTGATGGAACATATCAAAGCCCTGTTGTCCCTAAGGGGGGGAAGCAGTTTGGGCCTGAGTCCCGCTGGCAGATACCACTTGCTGTAACACTCTCCATCCGAAGGAGGCATCCGAGGAGGCAAATTTATCAATTCTATAATGCTTGACAAATGAGGAAGGCGAGGACCACATCGCTACCCTGCAGATCTCCCCAATAGATGCCTGGGTAGCCCAAGCCGCCGATGTAGCCGCAGTGCGGGTGGAATGGGCAGTGATCCGACCAGGAACAGTCAATGATTGGGACCGATAAGCTTGGACAATGCAAGCCCACCTGCCTACAGTCGAGGAAACCTTCTGACCCATGGACAAGAGCTGAAAGGAAACAAACAGTGCCCCAGATTTACGGAAGGCAGAAGTCTGTTTGATGTAACGCCACAGGGCCCTGAGAACATCCAGAGTATGCCATTGTTTTTCTAGCTCGTGACACAGGTTAGGACAGAAGTTAGGAAGCACCACCTCCTGGGACCTATGGTACAAGGAATTAACCTTGGGGACAAAGGAAGGATCCAGATGCAGGGTCACCCTGTCTGCATGGAAAATGCACAGGTCCTCTCTGACGGAGAGGGCGGCCAACTCTGAAATTTGCCTGGCCGACGTGACCACTACAAGGAAAGCCACCTTCATAGACAACAGTTTCAGGGAGCACGTGGTAATGGGCTCAAAGGGTGGCAAGGTGAGGGCCTATAAGATCCGGGGTAGGTCCCAAGAGGGATAATGGCAGACCGCCGGAGGCTTGGCGTTAGTTGCCCCTTTTAGGAAGGAGCACACCGTAGGGTGTTGCACCAAGGGGGCGGAATTTTCACACAGGATCACCATGGAGAGGGCTGAAACCTGTCTGCGGATGATATTTGGGGATAACCCCTTGTCCAACCCATCCATCAGGAATTCCAGAACAATCGGAATAGTGATGTCCGACAGTTCTACTTTCTGCCCTGAACACCAGGTACAGAAACTCCTCCATGTGGCATCATAAATCCTATTCGTGGAGGGGCGCCTGGATTGCTGGATCATGGCTATCACCCTTGACGAATATGAGTTTCGGGTCAAGGCCCACTGCTCAAATGTCAATCGGTTAATTAGAGCCACTGGGGATCCGGATGCTGAAGGACTCCCTGCTGAGGACGATACGACCTGAGGGAATCCTCCACGGGTGAGAGATGGAAAGCTCCACCAGGTTGGCAAACCACGGACACCTCGGCCAATGTGGGGCAATCAGGATGACCTCCGCCCGTTCGTGTAGGATCTTGCGGATTGTCGCCAGAATCAGAGGAAGGGGAGGAAAAGCATACAAGAGCTCCCTGGGCCAGGGACTGCGGAGGGCATCCATCACTTCTGCTCCTCAAGATGGGAACCTGGAAAAAAACCTTGGGAGTTGGTTGGAGAGGCAAAGAGGTCTAACGCAGGATGACCAAATCTGTCCGCAATCTCCCTGAATAAGTCGGGTTCCAGGCGCCACTCAGAATGGTCCACTGTTGATCTGCTCAGGGAGTCCGCCTGCTGATTCGCCTCTCTGGAGATGTGTTCCGCTCTGACGGAAGAAAGATTGTTCTCCGCCCAAGTCCCCAACAAATGGGCCTCTTCCAGGAGAGGCCTGGATCTGGTTCGCCCGTCTGTTCACATGAGCCTTTGCAGCAATATTGTCTGTGAGCACTAGGACATGTTGTCCCGCCACCCTGCTGCTGAAGTGGCATAAGGCTAGATGTATAGCCCTGAACTCTAACCAGGTTATATTGTTCTGTAAGTCTGTCTGGGACCACCGGCCCTGAGCCAATTCTGACTGAAGGTGTGCTCCCCAGCCGAAGAGGCTGGTGTCCGTTGTCAGGGTAACCATGGCTGGTTCCTTGAACTGGGTGGTCCTTGTCATTGCTGGGGAGGCCCACCACCGAAGGGAGTTCAACACCTGACGCGGAACTCGAACCTTCCGGGTGGAAGCGCTGATGCATAGCCTCTGAAACAGGAGCAAAACCCACTGTAGTTCCCTGGCATGAAGATGTGTCCATGGTACAATTATTATACAGGACACCATCTTCCCCAGGAGTTGTGACAACAATGCCAGGGTGACCACCCGCTCTCTCCGAACCCGATGAAGTAGGGCCCGTATCCTGTTGTTCCTGTGACAGATAGACTGTACAAGTGTTTGTGTTGATGACCGCCTCCAAATGGAGGCGGGTTGATGGAACCATCTGGCTTTTCTGAAAATTGACAGAAAACCCGTGAGTCTGAAGGGCCGTGATGGTGTGGGTTAGGTCTGATTGAGCCTGCTGGAAGGATGGAGACTGTATTAGAATATCGTCCAAATAGCACTGGACATGGATTAGAATTTGTCTCAAGTGGGCGGCCAGCACTACCAATGGGGGGGGCAAGGAGAGACCGAATGGAGGGGCTCTGTATTGGTAATGCTGGTGGGTATAGCAAAATCTGAGGAACCTGCGATGCCCAGGGAGGATAGGAATCTGTAAATATGCCTTACATATCATGGCCTGAAATTGATCTGGCCACGCTGCCTGTGGCTCAGAGGGGCGGAACCCTGCTGCAGTGGGTGTAAAGGTAGCCTGTGCCGCTGATTGTAACGTGCCTGGAGTGGCAACCCTCTGTGATTCCAGACCCTAAGTATAATGGGTTCTAGCTGTACGGTCTCCCTTTGAGGGGACCAGGCCCTTGGAGCTAGGTGAGAGGGAACTAACTGGGGCTCAAATAGTGACATCACAGGTGGAGGAGGCGTGCTAATATCTGCGTCACCTGAAGCCGGTTGATGTGCCCTGAAGAATTCCTTTTCTAGGGCCTGGTGCCTGCTGGCCTCCTTTTCTGTTTTTGAGATCTTTCTATTGGACTGAGCCTTGGCCTTTGCCTTCAGCCTCCCCGCCGCCTCCATTGTGGAGGATTTCTGTTTCTTCCCGCGGGGGAGTCAGGAATGCCCTGGGCCTGTTGAGGGCCGGAATTATCTGACATCCTATTAGAGGAACATAAATGTTGGAGATACACCTGCCAACAGTGGGATTAAAATTACTACCACTGGGCCCAAATGGACAGAGAAAGGCTCCAACGAATGTCCCTCTAAACACCAGTGGCTGATAGCGTTAGGTGCTATAGCAAGGCCATCTGTGGTGACTCAGTGCCCCCAATGCTATAAGAGACCGCTGACCGGTCCCCTCCCTCCAGGCAATAGGATCCTGTCATGGAATCCAGCTACTGGAAGGGTGGGGGACAAATTCTCAGGCAATGTGGCCCTATCGGGCTGAATTGCCCTCCCCAGAACCGATACAAAGGGAGCTATCAGTCTGCCAAGCTGCAATTGTGCATGCAGACAAAATGGCGGCAGTGCTGAATTTGCACCCAATTTAACCACTGCTAGGCCTATAGATCACAGCTATTTGCCAAGTATTTTTGCCTCGCCAAAATGGCGGCCGCACGTTTTCGCGCTCAGATGGCTCCGATAAACTGAGCAAGCCCCAGCCGGAATGATGGTCTCTGGCACTGCGCCAAACAGCTGAGGGGCTGAGAGAGGGAGAACCTGTCAAGCACAAGGGTAAAACGGCGTTTTCTAGCACTGCGTTATGGCGGCGATCGGCAGAGGTGAACAATGGAGCTAGGAGCTGTTCTGGAGAATCGGGTAAGCAGTCTGCTGAGGGAATTTGGCCTCTGGCTGCAGCTAACTCTGTCGGAGCGAGGGAAAAGGTCTGTGGCTGTTTATGCTATTTCCAGCTCTGTGCCGATCAGCTGGTATAATTTGAGCCATCGGAAGGACTCGTGCTGAAAGCCAGCCGTCCCAGATCGTTGACAGGCTGAGCCTGCAGGGATCCCTGAAGGCCGGGAGGGAACTACCCTCAGCCCCAATCTACGCGACCTGTAATTGGCTAAATTCAAGGTATCCAATTTTTAAAACTTTGGTGAAATGTCCAGATTTAATCTTAAGTATTGTGATGTAGGTCTAAATGAAGGAAAATCCACTAGGAATTATACAACCTGCTGCTAATCCTGGAAAGGAGCATAATTTATGTGTCTGCTGAGCAAGAGACTAAGTCATAAACTGGGGTGCTCTTGCACAGCAGAGGCGTGGCAACTTTCCAGACTTAGTCTTATTAGAGCAGGAAGATTAAGACAACCCATCGGTGGATTCTCCATCCAATCATGCTGGAGAACAGCCCATTTTGTTGAAAGTGGATTATTTTCTAAAAGGGAATGCATGCCACGTTGGAAAGTTACAACTTTGGAACATTTTTCACATCTCTAGAGGCTTGTTTATACAAAAACCTAAATCCACCATGATCACCTGAACCAATCTTCTATCCAAAGGATATACAGAAAGAGTACTTAGAACATGCCCATATGACAAATCTGGAATATGTTAGCAAACCTAATACTGTATCAGAAAGTAGCATCTGCGTGCAGAGAACATATAATCTGATAATGTAAAATATAATTATATTTCCATTAGATACTCGTTTCCCAAAGCATTACAGTTTTGCTACCATTAATGAGAAAAGTGAAATACATCAGGTGTATTGTTTTATATTATATATTCTGATTTATTAAATTTCTCAAGAATGAGATATGCTTACAGACGATGTCATTTAGAAATGATACTGCATCATCTATTAAAAATGCTTCAACTCCTCTAACAGAAAGTGAGTACACCTAAACAAAATGTGAAAATTAACACTGAAATTAAACTGAAATTAATGCTGTCGAGCCAGCCAACTCCTTGTTAGTTACTGTTGTAGTTTCATTTAAAACACATATACTAAATTACTTCCAAAATTCAAGTTTTTTGTTTAAGCAAGTGGAAATCTAATACCGTTAAGTCGCATTTCCGGATCACAACTTACACGCGTTGAAATGATATATTAGCTAAAAATATATAGTAAATGCTACAAAGCTTTTTTCAGTCACTGCTATTCTCCAGCTAATAAAGCGTACCAAAATGCCTTCTTTATTTCATAAAGAGAATGGAGAAGGGATGGATAGGTAGAACAGGTACAAGGAAATAAGAATCATAAACAGGTTACACATAACTCTTATGGTCTTCTTTGAGATCTTCTTCTTTCACGTAACTGATTCCCCCGTTTGTTTCAACAATGGAAAGAGCTTTGAAAAGAGCATTCCTTTGGCTGTGCAAATCTGCTCCCACACAAGTGGTGCATCTGCGAGTTAAAGCATAGATAAGGTGGTGTACAGAATTTAGTAGATGTGTTCAAATCAGGGTACTGGAGCATTATCCTGGAAGAGGTGGCATAAAACAGCAAGACAAAAGATAAAGGTGAGGCACCCCTTCTCTCTACAGCCTAATTGATATTCTCAGATCGAAGGGTTGGTTCAAAAATCCACCCTCTTGAGAAAGAAGTCACACTAACCATTCTATATATAAACAGACGGTAGCCACATAGTTTATTTCTCACAGTTCTCCTGACAACTGAACATTATTTAAGAACAGACTGTATACACAGATAAGAAGAAACATACAAAATGTTTTAAATGATGCACAACAAAATCGAGCAGTAGAAAAGAATGCATGTGAAGTCTTGCTCACTATTCAGGCTAAATTTAATCACCTTGTTTAAATAGTAATAAAAATACAATCTTTCATGGACCTTGTGCATACTACAAAAAGAGGAAAATTATTACCATATATGATTTATATTAGGCAGTTTTCTTTGATGAGTTGCATTAACAACTCTAAATACAGAGGCAGAAGGCTGTGTATTCCATAAGAGTTAATGGTGGGGATTTAGAAACTTTACACAGTTACTACCACTGGCACTTCTCACCATAGTTTTGTACACAACACATGGTCATTTTATATAACATTACATTTAAAAATATATCTGCATGACGATTTTATTATATTCACACACCATGAGCTGGTTAAGGAAGCAGTGCCACAGTTGCCTCCTGTAGTGCTTCACTCTCAGTAAATAAGTTTGTGGTAAAAAGGAAAAAAAGAAAAGAAAAGGAGGATGTAAAAGAAACATCTATATAATTAAGCAGCTCCAAGGCCTATCAGGACCAACCCTGGGACAGTGATTGTTTTATGAGTAGTCCTAGAAGCAAACACTGCCACAGGCTAAAACTTTGCTGAAATAAGCCAGTTTTCTGTGTGGAAACTATTTTCCACAACAAAACTGCAAACTACTAAACTGCTGCAATTAAGTAATTTCGTCACCTGTTCACCACATAAAAGCCAAGTTCTTTCAGCCTCTGGAATTGACTATGCTTAATGTGTGCTTTCTTTTCTGGCCACACTTTTGTAACTCATCTCTTGGGGTTGTTGTTGTTGTTGTTTTTTTTTTAAAGATTAATGAAGTGAAGAAAATCTGCCCGGTAAAGCCGACTGCACACTAGGAATGTTCAACCTCTGTTTAGTGACCTAGTAACAAGACGGGTCAGAGAGCTGTATTTTGTGAAGGGCACCTGGGAAGCTCTCATGCAGTGGATGACATTCCTGGGAAAGTACATGCCTTTCCATAGTGGGCACAGAATCAATGACTGTGCCGCTGTTGGGTTTTCAGAAGTGACACTATGTTTCAGGTTGCACATCTGCTTTCCTTGTCATCTATTGGCAGGAAAGTAGTTGGGGTCAAGATAATTATAGCTGGGGCCTTGGGACATGCAGTAGTCTCTATCTAAGAACATTTCTGCTCTGTACATAGGCTCCAATCGGTGATTTTCCTTGTGAATATCTGTTTCGTGTAGACTGAAAGAAAAAGAAAAACCATTATTTTTGAAGTATGGCACTGCTCATCATCTACTCACTATTTTAAACTGAATATATTTAAATTCCTATCTATCAGAATGAATGGCATATATCAAGAAGGTACGTTTTTCAACATGAATGCCTACCCATGGAGCTAGTCACTTTTAGAAAAATAATATGCCTATTGTAAAAAGAAAGAAAGAAGCAGGAAGCCAAAGAAATTAAGACATGGGATTAAAAAAAAGACAGTATCTAACCGTAGTTATCGCCAATATTACGACCTATACTTTTCCATACTTTCCTACACTTGCAAACATGGATTTTTCCATGTCTGTGCACTTGCTTCGTACATCACCTTTTCTTTAAATTTCTCATTTCTTTATTTGAAGACCTCATCAACTTCATCTAACCACATCTTTCTTAGTAATTTCCTTCCTCTCAGCTCATTCACTTTTCTTTTGTGTGTTTGTTTTGCAAGTCAATTCACATTCGTTCTCTTACTACCAACCACTTCAAAATGTTTCTTTTGTACATGCTGTATTTAACCCAAAATCATTCAGCATCTATACATTCTTGGCTCTACCTTTTTCTGTTTAGCACACACATTTTTAAGTATCCTTTTCTATGGCATTCAGCTTGGTTTTATTCTTCTCCCGAGATATGACAGAAACAGATTCTCATATATAGCTATTTTACTTTGTCTTGACATTCATTTCTTGCAACAAATAGCATCCATTATGTTTCTACAAGCATCTGCACATCTTAACATTTCTCTATTCATTTTCCCATTTTTAAAAAAATATTCTACATAGGTTCCTATCTTTAACAAATATTCTGCACATATTTATATACTTGTTCCAGCATTTGCTATTTACATACTTACAGTTAAGTTGCAATAGTTTCCCGCCCCACACATATACATACACATTTCCCCTTGGACCTTCAATTTGTAACTTTTACAATCCAAATTTGTGATTGCATCATACATCTAACATAAAACCTTAGGGTTTATACAGCCAATAAACGTGCGCACAAAAGAACATGCACATTTATGTCCCCCTACAAACATATATTTAAAATGATCACAAGCATCCCTTATATATTCCAAAGACGTTATGAACTCTATGTGTTGTAAGATGGACATTTAAAAATAAAGCCCACATAACTATAAATGCTGGTCTTCAGGGCATGCTGCTTACCAGTCAGAACAAGAATCACAAAAATCCAAAGACAGTTCTGCAGGGCAGTCTTGGCAGTGCCACCGAATGCCTTGAATTGGATCAGTTCCACAGTTATCACACTGAAAAGAAATTTAGCAAAGTGATCTCAGGGATTTCCCTCCAAAAATAAACAGCTTGCCAGATTAATAGTTTTACTGCATAGCTAACATTACTGCAAAATAAAATTATTTTTCTTTTAAGTTCCCCCCTTCTCAACGTTATGACAAAGCAGCAATCTACAAGCCTATATGTCAATATTTTAAACTTAGTTTTCAAGCAGTTTCTTTCTTTTGCCTCTTCATAGCTTTTCCAATTGTTTTCTCATACAGTATTGTTCTGCCTCCTCCAAATAAAGTGCTCCTCTTTTCATTCCCCAGCAAATTCCTATATTTTACTCCACTGTGCTACAAATTTGCTTTCATCTCTCCCATTTCTCCTGTATTAAGTTCACTTAATGACTAAGGGAGAAAAAAATAAAATGTTTTCACTATCTTTTAATTTAAGGTTCACTGAGAAGGACAAGTGATTTTAGATCCAAATTTGGTTATCACTGTGATGTAAGCAAACAGCAAATTCTTTTCTCTGATTTTCAGATATCCACATTATTATTGAAGACAAAAAAACTTCATGGGGTATCTAAGAAGTTCAATGAGCCAACATGAGCCAGGAATGATGAGCAGTTTTTGTCTTAATAAATCAGAAGCTATTGGATTGGGGAGGTATACAAAACAAATTACCTAGTTTAAAAACAAAAAAAGCATACGACTAATTTCCAAGCAGTAACGCTCAGGTAGAACATCGCTTTCCAGATATTGTAAAAGGAAGACTTCTTCTGCATACTGCTTACGATGTTCTATTAATATATTAAATTAACTTGTAAGGTTTCTTCCCAAACAGTTGGTAGAGTACAGGTTTGAATATATAGTTTGATTATATAACATAATCAATAATTGTGTATGTGTAAAGTTTGGTGTATTACATTTACAGACCTCAGATATATCTTCTATTAGATCAGGGTAATCGTAATAGTCTAACTCAGGGGTTCTCAACCTTGGCAACTTTAAGACTTGTGGACTTCAACTTCCAGAATTCCTCAGCCAGTGAGGAATTCTGGAAGTTGAAGTCCACAAGTCTTAAAGTTGCCAAGGTTGAGAACCCCTGGTCTAACTCTTTGAAGTTTTGCTTATGTTGCTTAGGAAACTTAATGCTGAACCCAGATTAGGATCTTATTTTCCAAGGAAACCACCACTTAGATAACTGAGGAAATATGAGGCCTTTGGCATTTTTACCAACCTTAAAGCCAATGTGCTGAACAAAGCCACTTTCTGCATGCATTTGTTGCACCTTCTGCTTCCTCAGCTTTTTAAATTTCAGCAGCTCTTTATATTCTGGTAATTCACGATATGCTATAGGGATACTTTCTTCATCCTATTTCAGAGAAAGAGAAAATTACAACTTTTAAAGTTAACAGAAAGAAGGAGTGAGGTAAAAGAAACCACGCTTCCTGACCAGACTCAGAATAAATGGCATTCTATGATGTGACTGCTCATGGCTGGTATATTGGAAAATGGCTCAAGATAGTTTACAATTGCCCTAATAATTCCATAAACATTAATTTGGTGTATTTTGTTTAGTACCACAGTGCCAAATAGTTCAGAATTAAACTGACTCAGAATTCTGAATACTACTGAAATACGACTTCTAGTATGAGAAATTTTAATGCAGCTTTGATTTTTGCCATTTTATTGTTTCCTTATAAACCAGAACATCAAAATAGGAGATTTAATAGTGGAAGAACAAAATGCCCAAAGACTTGTAAAATGGAAAAGAAACCCTGACTTCTAAAGTGATTTGTCTCATGAATTTTTTCCATAAAAAAATAAAACCAGGAGTTGTCTTATGCTTTCCTGTAATGGGGGAAGGGCCTAGGCATGTATGTGTGTACACAGATCTTACAAAAGACTGTCCATTATATCTAGACAAATTAGAAGAGACAGGCCTGGCCCTTCCCTGATCTGGTTTCGCCTAGTACAGGGATAGGCAACCTTGGCTTTTATGACTTGTGGACTTCAACTCCCAGAATTCCTGAGCCAGCTATGCTTGCTCAGGAATTCTGGGCTCAGGAATTCTGGGAGTTGAAGTCCACAAGTCATAAAAGAGCCAAGGTTGCCTACCCCTGGCCTAGTAGAATGTATAAATCAGTCTGTTTGCGACACCCACTGCTAATTTGAAAAGGAAATAGACAGGCCTCAACATACGACCACAGTTGAGTCCCAAATTTATGTTGCTAAGCAAGACATTTGTTAAGTGATTTTTGCCCCATTTTACGGCCTTTCTTGCCCCAGTTGTTAAGTGAATTGTTGCACTTGTTAAGTTAGTAACATGGCTGTTATGTAAATCTGCTTCCCCATTAACTTTGCTTGTCAGAAGGCTGCAAAAGAGGACCACATGACCCCAAGGACACTGAAATTGTCATAAGTCAGTTGCCAATTGTCTGAATTTTGATCACATGACCAAGGCAATGTTACAATGGTTATAGGTATGAAAAACGGTCATAAGTCACTTTTTTCAATGCTCTTGTAACTTCAAATAGTCACTAAAGGAATGGTTGTAAATTGAGGTCCACCTATACCAGCGGTTCTCAACCTTTTCTGGGGCTCGACCCCGGCCCGCATCGCACAAAAAAAAATATATGGCGGGCCCGCACCGCGCATGTGCGGCGCGACGGGGTGCATTGCGCATGCGCGGCGGCCCACATCGCGATAGGGAAAAAAATGGCCGACCAAAAAAATGGCAGGCCTGCACCGCGCATGCGCAGCGGGGCGCATCGTGCATGCGCGGCGCGACGGCCCGCATCGCGATAGGGGAAAAAATGGCCACCCCCCCAAAAAATGGCTGACCAAAAAAAATGGTGGGCCTGCACCGTGCATGCGTGGCGCGACGGCCTGCATCGCGATAGGAAAAAATGGCCGACCAAAAAAAATGGCGGGCCTGCACTGCGCAGGCGCGGCGCATCGTGTATGCATGGCGCAACGGCCTGCATCGCGATAGGAAAAAAATGGCCGCCCCCCCAAAAAATGGCCGACCAAAAAAAAAAAATTAAAAAAAATGGCAGACTGTGGTGCTTGGCGACCACCGTGAAATGGTCGTTTGACCCCAAATGGGGTCGCGACCCACAGGTTGAGAACCGCTGACCTATACTGTCTTAATTTTCTCTCCTTCAGATCAAAAACACTTGGGTTTCTATTGTACTAAACAGACATTGGTGCATTGACCTTTTACATATACAGCATTTCTGGGTCATTTATATTAATTTATAGAGCTTTCTTACATAGCATTTTAAAAAAATCAGTTTAAATGCAAAACCTACTGATGGTTCTTCTTCTGCTGCACTGGCTATGTGACTGTGAAAACAGGATCTATCGTCATCTTCATCCATGAACACAGGAGGTTCATGGGATGTCATGAAAGTTGAAGGCTTGAAGAGATGTTTATTCAAAGGATGTTGCCGTCTATTAGAGGACTGGAATAAAAATAAGTATACGTGTAAAGGTGGCTTTATATACTTTTTATAGCACCACTTCAGAAAGAAAGCTTCACATATTATTAGAGTGAGAAAAATATTTCTAATTTTCAACTAAAGTTCTTCTTTTCACAAAGCAAAAAACCAACATATTCTGCAACAATGTATTTCAGTACTTAATTGCCACAAGGAATCCCTTTTGGCATGATGGAGATTTCTAATAGTTGGGTTCTTCCCTCCTACCAAAGAAAGGTAGAGATAATCAAAGCTAGGTTTTCACAGCTACCGTAAGCCTCATGTTTAACTCTTCTCAGTGCATGCTTTGCTCCAGATTAAGATGAGACAACGTGAATTAGTATTATACAGCATGAAAATATAAAAGACAGAATCTTCTCGCAATACAATTAACATATGACCATCAAGTAGGAAGGCAGAATAAGATCTTAAACTGGATGACATGTGCCAAAACAGGTTAATTAATGTGTGGCTTTGTTATCTCTACTGGGCAAAAGAACCTTCATATTAAATGTCCAATTTTCACTTTAGGGCAGTGGTTCTCAACCTTCCTAATGCCGTGACCCTTTAATACAGTTCCTCATGTTGTGGTGATCCCCAACCCCCAATCCAGCTGGCCGGAGGGTATCAAAAACTTGACCCAAAAGGGGGGGGGGGAAAGTATAGGTAGTCCTCGACTTACAACAATTCGCTTAGTGACTGTTTGAAGTTACAACAGCACTGAAAAAGCAATTATGATCATTTTTCACACTTATGATTGTTGCAGCATCCCCAGGGTCATGTGATTTACATTCGGATGCTTGACAACTGATTCATACTTATGACATTTACAGTGTTCCAGGGTCACGTGATCAATGGCCAGGGGGCACGGCCAGCTGTTCACTCAGGTTGCAGAGTGCCTATGGGGGGGAAATCTGTGGGTCTCTGGGATGGGACTGGGGTGGGTGCCTGCCTTCCTTCCCTCCCTTCTCTCCCCTTTTCCCTTCCTTCCTTCTTTTCTTCCTTTCCTTTACCTCCCTTAGTGTCTTCCTCCTTCCCTCCCTCTCCCATTGTCCCTTCTTTCCTTCCTTCCCTTCACCTCCCTTAGTGTCTTCCTCCTTCCCTCCCTCTCTCCCATTGTCCCTTCCTTCCTTCTCTTTCCTCTCCCTTTTAGTCTCTTCCTCCTTCCTTCCCTCTCTCCCCTTATCCCTTCCTTCCTTCCTTTCTTCCCTCTTTGTCCCTTCCTTCCCTCCCTTCCATTGTTCCTTCCTTCCTTCCCTCTCTCATTGTCCCTTCCTTCCCTCCCTCTTCGTCCCTTCCTTCCTCCCCCACTCCGTGCCCAGGAAGGGACAAGGGGGATACGCTGCCAGCATGGCTGGTGGCTTTGCTGCCGGTGGCCATGGCGACATGCCAAACCTGCCTGTACACAGGCAGAGGCAGAGGCGAGCTCCGCCCAGCTCACTTGCTCAGCTTCGCCGGAAAACATGCCGCTTGCTAAATTAGCAGAAGCGACAGGATCAGCGCCGGGCTACGGGCTTGCGCTAAATTAGCAAGCGGCATATTTTCTAGCAAAGCTCGAGCAAGTTTGCTGGGCAGGAGCCAAGGAGAGCTGCTACAGCTGATCTGCTTCTGGGCTGCTCTGCAGAAGCGCGGATCAGCTGTAGAGGCTTGCCCAAATCCTGGACAAGAGGGAAGGAAGGAAGGGACAAAGGGAAAGAGTGAGGGAAGGAGGGAAAGAGGGAGGTGAAGGAAGGAAGGAAGGGACAATGGGAGAGGGAGGGAAGGAGGAAGAGACCAAGAGGGAGGGAAGGAAAGGAAGTTCCAGCCAGCAGAGGCTTGGCAGCCCGGCTGCCGAGGAACAGAAGAGCACAAAGCCAAGGAGAAGGTGGCAGTTTCCTCCCAAAGGGGGCTCCATTTCTCCCTTTCCTGGGTTTGTGGGGAATTTCTCATCACCAACGCTGACAGGTGCTCCTTCAAGCCCACCGTGAGCTTTCTCGCCCCCTTTGCTTCTCCCCCCCCCCCCCCGCTTTCGTGATTGTGGCGCCCTTGGGAAGCCGATCGTGCTTTGTCATATCTGCATGAGGTAGATGAAAGGCAACTGCCTGATCTGTGCCAACATAAGTCTTGCCATAATGGTTATTCACAACTGTCTCTGTGGCAACTAGGACAGTTTATCTTTTTGTTATTATTCATTGTATGGATATCTGAGATTTTATTTTGTTTTACTTGTTTCACCATTGGAAGCCATGTGCAGAGCAAGATAGCAAAGATGACATGTCTACAAAAGAAGAATATTATCCCTCCTCCCTGTCACAGGAACAATTGATGAAGAAACTAAAGCAAAACAAACAAACAAACAAAATTAGAAAGAAAGGGAGCGATCTAAAAAGAAAATAAAGCAAAAATTCAGAGGAGCTAGAGCAGCAAACTCTCCCTGTGGAAAGGCAAAGAACTGAGGGAAAATGTAGCAGCATAAGATCTGTTAAAAATTAGGTCACATGATTCTTACCTTTCCTGGGTGGTAGGAAGAAAAAATACTTATTCAACCAACCAATCACTTCCCTTTAATCAGTTCACAAACATCTATAAGTACATAAATACTGGAAAACTATGTAAATGATAGTTTAAGAGGATTAGAGATTACACTGCCATTCTTTCTCATAAAAATCATACAACTGTTCAAGTTATTCCTGACCCCAAGCACTAATTCACAACTTGCCAGAGACTCCAGAATATGATGGAAAGGAAATGTAGATAGGATTATTAGCATACTGTTATTATTACACACACATTCCCCAGTCTTGCATAATGTCTCCCAGTAGTTTCATATAAATACTGAAAAGCATCAGAGGCAAAATCAAAACTGGTATAGCACAAAGATAAAGGGATTGATCATAAGTCTCACAACATTACTTTTAGGGAGACTAAAAATATCCTCACCTAAGCAAGCACCTTAAAAGAAATCCATAATTAATAATATAAAAGGTCACAAGCATAACTAAAAGGAACAAGATCCTATGCTTAGCTCCTGACAAAAATAATTTATAGACAGCTTCAAGACTGTTTCATTCAAAACCAGATCTGAAACCAGACTGAACTGATTTTGAACTATCAGTTTCACCTGGTACCTTTTAAAATTAGTTGCTGTAGGCGTGCTCAAACCTCTTAGCTAAACAAAAATGCTATATGCAATAACTGATGATGATTATTTAAAACATTTAAATATGACTTTTTAAGCAGAAGTGAAGAAATACCATTTTTAAAGAATGAGAAAAAATGTGGGCTGCATAAAAAGCTTTTAACAATATCTTTGATATCTATTTGTTATAACATTATTCTCAGCTAATTACAAATATTTTGGAAAATAAATTGTTTTATAACATTGAAATTTGCCAAATTTCAATTCCACAGGAGTCATGGGTCCTGGATTTTGGACTCTCTCTGTAAATTAACACAATTGAGGTACCTTGGTTCAAAAATTGTTGCTCTGATCATTTTGCCTAATTAAAGGTTATACGCAACAGGAGAGTTTCAGTTGTATATAGTTTTTCACAACAGATATGCATGGTCTGCTTTCTGACAAAATTCACATGCTAGCAAAATGATAGGATAGCATAGTACAGATTAAAGTTCTATACCAAGAGAAGCTAAATGTTCAAGCTAGCTTTAGAAAAGGCCAACAAACGTGAAACATTATTGTTGATTCACAATGTACAATTGATAAAGCCCCCAAAAAGTTGATTGTGTCAATCATGTCAAGCAGTGAATGTGCTTAGAAAAATGGGAAATCCAGAACATCTCACTGTCCTTTTGAGCAACTTATAGAAAGGTCAAGAAGCTACAGTATGGACAGAACATGGTGAAACATGGCTTCAGGTTGGCAAAGGAGTGAGACAAGTCTGTATATTCTCTCCTTATTTAGTTGACCTATATGCTCTGTGTGTTTATGCTTATGTGTGTGTATGTATATATAGACGTATATATAAATAGATAGAGGGAAGCTGAATTGAAAGGTCAACATGACTTTAAAATCGGAAGAAGAATCATCAATAACCTGTGCCATGCTGATGACATCACCCCAAAGTAATCAAAGTAAAGAAGTTCAGTGGGAAAAAATGATTTTGCTTTTAATTTCAGTCCCAATTAATGACAACAGGGAGAGCAATCAGCCTTAGAACTGAAAATGAAGATATGAAAGTGGCAGATAGCTTCTGCCTTTTAGGATCAACCATTAACAGTAAAAGAACAAGTAATCAAGAAATATGCTGCAAACCAGCACTTGGTAGAAGAACTAGGAAGGTCTTGGAAAAGATACTCAATGCAGCAATGTCTACGCCTACAAAGATCAGAATTGCTCATGCCAGAATATTGCCTGTGGCACTCCATGGAAATCAAAAGTTGGATTCTGAAGGCAGGATTACCAATTTCTCATGGCATGTTTATTAAAAGCCTAGAAATGGAAGGAAAACCACTTGGCAATGTGGCCTTCATACAGAAAGTATTAGGCACAGAAAAGAATCATCAGATGGCAGATTGCTGTTATTGTTAAAAGTGCTGTATCTTCAGTGCCATGCAATGCTCAAGAAGGATGCAAAATGAAGCCGTTCCCCCAACACACACACACACACACACACACAAACTGCAGTACAAGAGAAATTAAAATCACAACAGGTTCTCGTATCAGGAAATATTTCTGGGAAAGAGGCTAAGACAGTGGAATAAAATGACTATCAAAAAGTAAACCGGTTGGGAGTTCTGTCAATATACAGGGATGAAAGAGGGTTCCTATGAAAAAATGTTTAGTTGTAGAAAATTCTGACCAAGAAAATTTCTGACCAAGCAGGTTGAAGTACCCATATGTGTAATTCTGAAAGGCCACAACTGAAAAAAGCAGGTTGTGTACCCATGATCTATTCATTTAAAAAAGATGCTAACTGTAGTACAAGAGAATGTGGCTGTCATATAAGAAGCCTGGAATTTAAATGACGGAAAGGGCAATGATAGAAAAGATCTGAAATTATGATTGGCAAACGAATGTGAATACAGAGCATATCACTAAATTAAGGTAAAGGGTAGTTTTGCACCAGTGTTCACAGTCAACAATCTTTATTCACGTGTAGGAAGATCAGAGTTCAGTTCCTAACCACGCCATATTGAATGATGACATCAATTCTATTTAAAATAAAAATTTCTGCACAGAGACTGGGGTCTTTGATTTCACAAACTTCTATTCATATTCAGTTGGACCCAATTTGAGAATCTGCTTCAACTCAGATTTAGAGCATTGCCTAATGATTTGGGGCCAAATTTTAATTTTTCTTTGGAAACTCAGTTATCACATTAACCGTCACTAAAAAAAATAACTATTTTTTTTGCTCACCATCACCGGATGGTTTCATGAACAATGGCTCTTATCATGGACCGAAGGACAGCAAATCTTGGAAATTAATTCAAACTCTTGTGATTTACCTTTTTAGAATATAAATACAAGTTTGGTGTTCTGCCTGGAACTGGAATACCAGCTTTAGTCAGTTTTATGAAATACTTCTGCACTCTGCTGGCAACCTAAAGACGGGGAAAAAAATCTATTAGAAAATATATAAAGATAGAATTCTTGAACACTAAATAATTGTGTATGCTAATACTTAAGAAAAATAAATATGAATGATTCCTCCTGCTACCAAGCTATTTTCTATACTATGAAAAGACAAGAACAATGTACTCTTCTCCACTCATAAGGACTCTCCACCCTCATCTTCAAATCTCTCATCAAAACCAACTCCATTAAAAGTTTCCTGAATTTTCAAACTTTCGGTTCCGCCTGGTAGGAACCGTCATTTGTTACCACGGGATCAAACATCTCTGTCTTTCAGCCAATCAACTGAGGTTGTCAAGGTTCTGTTCCAGTGTTTGGAGGTTGTGGAGATCAGGATGGAAACAGTCTGAGTCAACCCTGCCAAATTGAGTGGTTTTACATTTTGGGTCTGCTGGATCCCAGAACGGAAAACTTTCTATCTTTGCTTCTAAATAGGGTTTAACTCCCCTGTGCTGACTTAATGCACAAGTTAAGGGTCTCCCTGGACTCCTAGTTCAGGCTTGAAGAGCAGGTGGCAGCTGTGGCAGAAAGATCTTTGCACAAATTTATCTTGTAGGCCTGCTTGCTGTCACTTTGCCCTAGTCACTTTCCATCTAGACTATTACATCATATGCTATACATGGGGTTGCCCTTGAAAGCCATCTGGGAGCAACAAATGGGCAAAAATGCAGCATTCCAGATAGTTATGGGAAGGTGCCCATGCATCATTATGTAGCAAAGAAAATTGGCTTCCTTTAAGCTTTTAGATGTTCAAGGTGCTGGATGCCACTTATAAAGCCCTACATGGCACCTGTTATTTGCAGAATTGCCTCTACCCAAGACATGTCAAACTCGTGACGTTGCGCAACGTATCAGGACAGTTTTGCCATTGCCGACAATGGGGTAGGTGCGGCTTCCAGATGATGTGTCCGGCCTGCGGGCCGGCAGTTTGACACCAGCTCTATCCAATGATATCTGCCTGTCCCACACATTCTAACAGGCAGGCACACTTCTTTAAAACAATGCCATTTGATTGGGCTCAGGAGACATGTCTTTTGCATTTTGGTATCTGCCCTGTAGAATGATCTCTACCTCCACACCTGACATATGGCTGACCCCAATCTTGTTGGCCTTCAGAAAGGCAGCAAAAACTTGGCTTTTATCTCAGGCTTTGGGGCTGGAATGAATGGAACGGCATCTATGGAAAGCCATCTATTGCATTTGAATTGTATTTGCTTAGAACAAACACAATTGTTTTATTTGTTTTAAAACCTGTTTTACCATATAAAAGAAACTATTTATTAGTGTCTAAAAATTAACAGCAATGCAGCTCATTACCTGCTTTGCAGTTCTATTACCCAACTCATCTGCAATTTTTTGCCATCGCCGAGATTCTATTTCCTCTGGAGGATACTTCAAAAGTAATTGTTCAAGTTTTTTCTGAAATGATGAACAATGAAAGTTGTCAATACGATTTGATTTTCACACAAAAAAAATATCTAATCATCTTTAGTGGAAGCTGCACGAGAGGAAAGAGGAATAGAGACAGAACAGAAAAACAAGATGAATACTATAGGATTTAAAATTACAGTTATTGCATTACCTGTTCTTCTATTGTCCAGAGCTGATTAAAAGTTTCAGGTTTGGTCTCATCACAAAGTCGCCCCCTTATCATCTGCTTCAATACAGTATATAACAAGATAGGAATTTAGATAATGTCCAGAAATGAATTTCAATCAAATAAAAAGAGTTGTCATACGGTTACCAAAATAATCACCTGTCGCACCACAGTGTATCAAGTTAAACATTCTATTGATAGCAACTACCAAATATTAATGCCATCCTAGGACTTGATTTCAAATTATATCTCATATTCATATTTTCTATTTCTTTATCAGGTTTGATAACTGAACCTAAAATAAAATGGAATCCTGTCTCTTCAGCTCTGCCCTTTCCTCTTGGCATCCTTAGCCCTTTCTTCAGCCCAAGGAGCAAACAAAATATTCAGAGAGTGCTTACACCACACTTGCATTTTCTTCTTTGGTACCACCTCCCCAAGCTTTAGTGTGTTTTGGGTTTATCCTTCTTACTACAGAGATGGACAATTATGGAAACTTTAACACCTGTGGATTTCAACTCCCAGAATTCCTGAGCCAGCATGAAGTCCACAGGTCATAAAGTTGATATAGATGCCCATCCCTGTCCTAATATTGACCAAAACCCTCCACTTTTTATTATTTCCTTTAGCAATTATTCCCTCTTCTCATTATGTTGGCAAAACAAATGGATGATGCATAGTTCTTGAACAGAATGATCAACATTCATAAACCCATATATGATTTTAAAGAGAAAAATCTGAACGTGCATAATCAAAAATAATCACTTCATATAACTACCTAATCACTCTTTCTTTCTAAAGTACTATTCTTTTACACCTCATTCTCTCAATAGCAACCTCTAGTTTAAAACCCATTTTTTTCCACTGAAGCTGAACTAGCAACACTTTGCTCTTCATCAACTATTACTAATCATAACCAACTTGTAACAGCCAACCACCAGCTGTTTTTTCCCCCATGAAACCCTTTTTCTCCTCCGTTTCTGATATGGAGAGATTTTTAAAGCCTTTAGCCCTCATTCACTACTACAGAGTCAAGTTACGCCATGACCTTTATAGCTAAGCAATGACCAAAAAGGTGAGTAGATTTGGGCTTTTTAGCCTGTCTGATACTGCAATCAAAACAGCAGATTCTGAAGGAAAATACTTTCTGGTTTGTACTGTTGAGCAGTTGCATTCCTTACCTTTCAAGAGGAAAACCTGGCTTCATTTATTGACCAAAAAAGGAAGAACAGCAGAGCTGCAAACAGTTAATTCACTCCTAGCAAAGCTAAAGACCATGCAGAAATAAAAGCATATATTAACCTAACCATCACCTGCTGACCTAGTGGGAAGTGGATACTGTGGTTTTGACAAATGAATAATAAGGCATTGTAGCCTTCCTTTATTAAGAAGTTTAAGAATAATTTGATCAAAAGGCAAAGACTACCACTCTTCCAAATAGATTATCTCATTTTTCAAAGAGCTGCTTTGGAAAATATAGGCATTACTTTAGTTTTGTTCATATTTACTTGTGGACGGTTGTTCATTGAAGCTTCTGGACAATCACTAAAAGGCAAAACAGAGTACGAAGTAGTCTCTCCATCCTTTCTGGGATCCAAAGGGCTTTTTGGTCTTGTAGGTAAACCTACAAAAAATTTTAAAAATTAATAGAATGCATTTGACTTTTTTTCTGTAAAGCGTAATGATTTTATACTCACCTTTATCAAAAATAAGCTTGGCTCTTCTACTGTTACGCTTTCGGTTTTTGAATTCTCTTTCAAAATTCCCAAGGCTTGTGGTGTATTGGTCCCAGGATACCTCTGGCAGCTTGACAACTCTTTGTGGAAATGGAAGCCCTACATCAACCTGGCAGGGGGGAAAAAAGTGAAAATTTTACATAGAAAAAACACCAAGTAATACGATACAAAATTTCATATACTTGGACCAATGTTAAGGCAAGATCTCAAGCTCTGTATTATTATACTGCTGCACATTTAAGGAATTCTTCCAAGAGTAATAAAAACATGGTATGTAAAATACAGAAGAAGCAGAAAATGATGGCTCATTAACAGATTGTATTTAAAATTGTTACAGATGTTTAAAATCTCATCACCATTTGTTATCTTTTTACCATTAAATTATTTGTTCACTTACGTTTCTGAACAATTATATCCTAAGAGAGGCTACAAACTAGAAACAAAAAAACCTAAAGCTGAACAATGTTCAATATATAGATATCAAACCACATTAAGCACATTTTATTATTGTTCTTTAATAATAGAATATATTCCACAAAATCAATAATCTGAAGATAAAATTACCAAATGGCATATTTAGCTGCTATTTCCCAGTGATGGAATGAAGCAAGAGATTGGTGCAAAGACATACTGAAGGGAGAAATGAATTGGTGCCACCATTATTCATCCGATTTCATAAACAAACGACTAATTCAATTTTAAATAAACACAGCTTTGAAGAAATGATTTTAGCATGATAGACTCAAGGGGTCTTCTGCAGAGATCACCTACTTTCCTATTATTACTATTTACTCTCAATGACTGCAGGAGATGAAGTATCAGTTATCAAACATCGCTTATGAGAAGATTCCCATTGCTATACCTTCTTCTGGAGACTTTCCACAAATCCAATGGGATCTTTCAGTGCTTCTCTCTGGTGTCTGCCTAAACTCTCAAGATCTTGGACTGCTTGAGTTCGCTGAGCCTCGAGTACTGCAATCGTTTGTAACAGTCTCTGATAACTACAGAGATAAAGGGAAACAGCTCACTATAGACTTCTGTGCGCAAGCAAACCAAAGTGGAAGTAGAAATGAAAGCAAAAACAAAACCTTAGCACCCAGCACATTTATCTGAAAGACTCAACAAAAAAATTAACAGAACCATGAATGTTACAAGTCTTTAAAAAAAAAAAGTCAGAAATTCTTTTAATATTCAAGGACAGTAGTACAAGCAACATTTTTGAAAATCAACAATAAAACAAATGTTGCAGATACAAAAAAAAAGCTAGATGCTGCACGGAATGATAATCTTTTTTGGAACTTCAAATTAAGTTTCCAGCTACCTACTGTACCATAAAAAAAAAACCTGCCACCACCAAACGACTCCAATATCCTGAATCAATATCTATGTAATGGAAAAGTGCAACCAATGTATTTATAAATATTGCTTAAGAAGATTCTTAACTTCATTGCATGCCTTCTAAAAATGCTTCAAGCACGAAATACATGTATCATCTCTGAAGATGATATATATATATAAAAAGCAGGGTGAACATTAAATTCATAAACAACTAGAGAGGACCAAGTTGGAGGAGAAGTATTAAACTACATTACACTCCAATGTCCGTATCATTTAAAATATCCAGGAAGCTAGATAAATTTGCCCGGAGGTGTGTGAATAATGAAAACTTTTTAATCCAAATTCTGAATGTGTCAAATATTGCTCTATAATGAAAAACAAAGCCAAAATACAAACACTAAATAATGAAGAAACAAATTGCTTAAGATTTGGAAACTGAACATACTATTTCAATATATCGCTATTTCCTAAAAGATGGCAACGGAAACTGAGACACGCTTGCTTGGAGACAGAATTCTGTAAGTGCATGCTTAGAAAAACATCTCTATAAATTAATATGAAAACCTATAATTGCATCAAGTCAGTCAAAGGTTTAACTCTAGAGAGTACTGAAACAACTATTGCAGACAACATTCTAATGCTCTGTCAAAGAAAGTAATTTTACCAATAGAAGAGAGTATTTATAGCTCGGGGCTAAACTTTGATGTTCTTGGTGATCTCTGAGCTCAGTTATTCTCTTGTAGACATTTACAAATCTCATTCCCTTCTGGCACTGATGTTATCTAATTAGGTAATGAAACATTTGTAAGAGAACAACCAGGCTCAAAGACCACCATGGACCCCACAGTAATTTTAGCTCAACTTCCAGTTACATAATATATTAATAAATATATTTCAAGTTCCACAATCAAATGATTTGTTTCTGGGTGGCAACTAAGTTATTTGAAAGAGTTTAGGGCTTTTCCTATATTTGTTAGAATTCTATATAAAAATCAATATTACAGTGAATGTTTTCAACCTTTAGGGCTTATAGCTCTCTCAGCTTCTTCCTATCTTTCACATATAAATACAACAAATACTGTCCTAAAAAAGAAAAACTGGAAAAAACATGTAAACTGTCATGTAAAACTACTATTTAGGTCTCATAGCACTATTGTATACAGTACATGTTGCCACAAATAAACATAGGCTAATGTTACTTTAATTATAAAAGGATATGCTAGGATTTCTTTAGTTATTTAGGAATAGAGCAGCCTGCACTTGTATAATGAAGAACCAGATACTATTTAGATTTGAAGTATTTAGAATCAGTGACTATATCAGCAATATAAGTACAATTTAAGCATCAAGTCATATTCTTGCCCATCATATACGATATAAAATTTATTAGTATAACCTGAAATAATAAACATCTTGGTTTTGTTGACTGACATGCTTAACTGAATTCATGGCAGTATTTGCTCACTGCAGTTGAAAATATGCATGCTCAATGCTGGCCACATGACCATCTTTGGACAATGTTGGCTCCCTCAACTAAGAAACCGAGATGAGGACCACCCCCCTGAGTTGGATACGGCCGGACAATATTCTCCAAAGCAAATCACAATAGTTACATTTCCAGATAAAACCTGAGTACAAAATATGTACAATTTTGAACTGATAATAAATTATAGGGCTATTGTGGTAAAATAAGAGAAAGTGCCTTACGATGAAGAAATATTCTATATCATGTAGAAATTCAAATGCTGCTGTTATTAGCAGAATATTATATTTTAAAATTTTTGCATAAAAATATTTTTCATTCTTCATCAGATTTACTGGTACAGAGATGAACATACACTTATTATCAAAGTAAACCGTCTTTCTGAGATAATGAATTCTACTCAGAAATTAATGAAACAAAGTATGTCTAACCCAGGGGTAGGCAACCTTGGCTCTTTTATGACTCGTGGACTTCAACTCGCAGAATTCCTGAGCCAGTATGGCTGGCTCAGGAATTCTGGGAGTTGAACTCCACGAGTCATAAAAGAGCCAAGGTTGCCTATCCCTGGTCTAACCAATCAGAAAAAAGGTATTGTTGAGCTTAAAATAAACATTTCATATTACTAAAACTAAAGCTATCAAATAGGATATACAATATAAATTATGCATTAACACAAGAATCTTCAAAGACACATATCAGTTTATCACATAATCTTAACAATAACTACTTGCTGTTCAATGACAAACTGCAAAAAGCACTATTCTCAATTTTTTTTTTAATTCTTTTTTTTTAAATGGTTATACTTTGCATGCTGCCCAGTTACCTTAAGGTAAAATGGATGGCCAATAAATGTTACAAACAAACAAACAAATAAATTACAGACCACTTCCTGACACCATTTGGATTTGTCTTTATCTGTTCTGACATTGGAAAGGAACTTAGATAACAATATCCAATTATTAATTTTGCACTCTGAACTGTCAAAACAACTGCATCTCAATCTGTAAATTACATATAATATTGACGTAACAAAGCAACTTTCTGAAAGATCTGCAATGAACTGTTCTGCAAATCTGCTCACTTTGGAGATGGTTCTAGCAGAGGTCACCCAGATCTTGCCTCAGCAAGTCCAAATGTTTCTTCTGTTTCTCAGCAATGCTTTTGCAGTTGGAACTGCTGGGTTTAAGATTGGATTTCTTTAAATAATCTTTTTCTGCTTTGTAAGAGTATCTTCGTTTTCAAAGCTTGACAGTTACTGAAGCAGAAAGAGGTTCATTATTGTTGCAAGAAGACAAAACTATCTGACAAGTTGTAAAATCAGAATATTTTCTCAGCTATGGAACTGTCTTCAGTAAGCTAATTGAAGGCTAATGAATCAATCATCCTTTACTAAGAACTTCGCAAAAGAGCAATGAATCAACTGAAAGAAAATCCAATCTTCTACACCAGTTTTATTCACTGCTTCTTTATCTTAACATCTGTAAATTTGATATAAATAGTACATGCACAGTCAAGATGTGCCTCACAGAAAGATGTCGCGCTCAACTTATGTTCGGCAGAAAATAATAAAGGTTGTGCCAACTTCCACTCAGTTAGGAATTCAATGAAATATTTACAACAGAATATTTAAACTTTTTCATGCAACTAATTAAAGATTTTACATATTGCATTGCATATTGCACAATGACATTATCAACCTTTATGCTAAAACTTAAAAACCAAAAAGTAAACACTTCATCTAAAAATGTAAGTATCCTAGAGAAACAATCCAATTAAAAATAAATATAAAATATAAAGTGGAGCACGCATTGCGACAATGAATTTTTAAAAGTGCTTCTGATCCCACATGAGCCTTCTGTTTGTTTAAAAAACCTGTCGTTTTACAGGTTTTCAAACTGTTTGCAGAAAGCCAAATCTTTTTTTTTTCAGGATTGCTCAGAATCCTAAAGAATAAGAAGCTTTTATAATAGTTGCTGTGCAACTATTGTATGTAAGCTTTAGGCATTATCTTTAATCACATAATTGTTTTTCTTCTGCGATGTGGAACAAAATTCTGCAATTCAGATATAACATAAATGTAAAATACAATCAAGCTACACTAGAAAATTATATACAAAATTTTAAAAAACCCTGAGCTACACTAAGAGTAATATTGAATGGGTTTATATTTTATTTTCCCAGATAAAATTCTTTTCTCAATTAACTGCCGCTCTGACTCCCTTATGTAAATATTCAAAGAATGTGCCAGGCTGCTGATGCACCAATGTTTGTTATCAGATTTCTCTTCCAAGTATGTTCTCTATTATTTTAATTTTCTGCTTATCATAACAAAATAGAAATCCTGAAAAAAAAATGCTAATAGTAAACCAGAAAAAAGCACATTTGTATTTCTTCATAATATTACTTTGAAATCTAAGATCAGATCTATAGTGAACCTTTTCTTATTTAAATAACAAATGGTGACTTTTTAAAGCTATTTTTCTCAGACAAAATTCCCTAGAAACATGTTATGATTCAAAATGGAATATAGAATGTGAGTTTATTCTAATGCTGAATTATAATTTAAAAGATGTAAAAAAAAAAAAACCTCACCTCTCTGGAAATTCTAAAGAAAGTGTGGGGAAACTGTGCTACCTCAAGTATTGTTGACCTCTCATCATCCCCAAACACTGAGGCAAGAGATTAATCCCATAACACATATTGCTACACACTGCCATACTCCAGAGTAAAGACAGAAGTCATATGCCAAGTTTTCATCTACAATATCATTCATACTCCTTTATTAGTTTCAGTTTATAAATGTTGGAATCCAAAGAAACTGCAGGGCACCAGTTGATCTTCATCTGTCCAAGTGGATATTTTTTCACAATACTTTATTAAGAACTGCAAACTGTTGCTATAAATAGGGTGGACCCTTATGCAACAGTTGTTTACATAGCATGTATGTATACGCAATCCCTGATTTATGATTATAATGAAGTCCAGAATTATAGCTGTTAAATCGTGCTGGTCATTAAGCAGGTCGCCACTTGACCACGCTTGATCTTATGACTTTTCGATGTGGTCATGAAATAAACACTGTGGTTGCTAAGCAAACACAACAGTTAAGCAAATTTAGCCAATGGGCATTTTTGAAAGAAATCAGAAGTAGAATAGAGTAGAGTAGAGTAGAGTAGAGTAGAGTAGGAATAGAAAATTTATTGTCACTTTAAATGTATACTAATTAGCATACATTAAAGTGAAATTTCATTGCATTCAGCTCTCAAAAAAAATGGAAAGAAGTTTGTAAATTTATTTATTTTATCTGCTGCCCATCTCACTGCTGAAGCAACCCTTGAGTGGCTTACAATAAAAAGATAATATTAAGAAAAATCATGGTCACGTGACCACAGGAGGATGCAAACGGCCATAAACATGGTCCAGTTGTCAAACAGTCAAAATACAATCACATGGCTGCAGGTGGTGAGGGGTGGCAGTCAAAACTTCAAAACCTGGTCATAAGTAGTTCTCAGGAAATCCATCATAACTTTGACTTGTCTTAAGCAACTGCTCATAAGCCAATAATTACCTGCAGTGTGTCAAGCTGCCTAAATTATAGGCAAGATACATTGCACTTCCTAAAGAAAATATCAGTATTTAATTTCCCTGAGAATTATTCTTGCATATTCTATTGTGAAATTGCATATTATGAGCATATAGTCATTGGGTTTATCTGATAAAATTTTAAAAATCCAGGTAAAATCTGCTAAAATCCAACCTACAGCAAAACCTAACCCCAAAGTGACTAAAAGTAAAGGTTATATAGAGATCAAAAATTAGAACAATAAGGTGCACATGTATTGCTCGTATTTGTTCAGAAGCATGGCTTATCAGGAAGAAGCAAGTCTCCTGTGTACACTATTTGATCATCCTGACTCCTCTCTACCTGCCAGGCTAAGCAACTAATCAAACGCAGATTGCTATGTTTACAGTTTGTTTTGCGTTATATATAAACACAGGCTTCTGGTTTAGTCAAAACTTCAAAGCAAAAACTGATTTATGATTCTAACTTGCTTGAGCATGATAAGCTAGAATTCTAAATAAATGCACTTAATCATGATCAAGTAAACAGAATGATAATGTCCCTGATTCTATAACTCCGATTCCCAGGTGTTAAATTTCTTTTATTTTCCTCTTCCCTAAATTATGTTTCAGAAAGAAAACAATGCATTGCGCAGCTGTGCTAATTTTGACACTTATATTTTACTTCAGACTAATTCAAAGTTAGAAATGTGATATAAAATTAATGTGATGTAAATAAAATATTGGAAAAGGAATTGAGACATATCTGCAAAAAGTGGGGAAAAAGCAACAGAGTACAATTCCTCATAGCAATTAAGCTGTATGTAGTGTGCTCAGGCACCTAATTTTAATGAATTTTAATGAAATAATTTAATTATTTCATGAAACTTAACTTGATTTCTGGCCTACAGAAGTAATTCCAGAGAAGATTTACCAGGAAAAAGAGGTAGAGCGCAGGAGAAAAAGAAATTGTATATTTGAAATTATCCTAAAAGGAAAATGTAATATCAAATCAATGTTGTTGACATTTACCAATAATTGCAGTTTTCATACAATTTTTCATCTATGTTCTTCTCAAGGATCAGAAATTAGATGGTTTGTTGATTTGGTCATTGAAAGAACTATTTTTTTCTTCTTAAGCATTTAACAGTTTTCTGCAAATCAGCCACAGCTGTGATATTCTTGTACCTATGAACAATAAGCACTCATCTGCTTTCAAGTGTGCTGAAAATATATTCAAATAATATAATAATCAATCTATTCAAGTCCGAGACAACTTTTCAAATGGTTTAAATTTGAAACCAGTCTTCAACTATAGTTGCCGGTTCAGCAAGCACCAAATGAAACTGCTTGTCTAAATTGTGAGTTTCTTTTTAGAAAAGAGTTATGCATGCAATTCAACATTATCTATTAAAAATAGTACTGGTACAAAAAACCCCCAGTTTTGCTCTGAAATAGAAGCAGTATATGGTTTTCATCAAGCGGTTAACTTAATCTTAACTTAAACTTGGTTTAACGTAATTTAAACTTGAAATTCAAACCACCATGTATTTTTTAAAAATCCACAGAATATGTTAGGTTACAATCACAAGCCAGAAATGTTTCAGATTTTAAAAGATAAAATCAATATGCAATATAAAAACATATATTTTATAAAAAACACGTTTTTGAAATAATACTGAAAGATTTCCCTAAATAACATTGTTCTAAATGTAAAAACAATCTGCATCTTTCCTTTATAAAGGAAATGCATGAAGTAATTTACATCCCGAAAGGCAAAAAAGTGATTTGATAGAATGACTTTTTAGGATGTTTGCTTCAATTTAAGTATCAAAATGAGTTTTTGTTTTTAAAATCAATCACTAAATCTGGTGAGTGGATCTCTCAATGAAAACTGTTGCCTTATCTATTTAAAATCTTGTAGGCTCTAAATAGCAGTGACAATATATATAAGAATAATTATAAGTAAGTTTAAACATATCTGAATTCAATGTAAACTTGTTTCTTGCTAGATAAATATGGTCTTGGATTACGTATGTAAAACTGCTGAATTAAACTGGTACTATCAGAAATTCTAAAAATCATTTTGCCTTTCCTAACATACAAAGTAGCCTCAAAGATGAAAGTGTGAGAGATATTAATCACATCCACTTTTTATACTAACGTCAAGAGGAACATGGAAGTTACTAATTTGTTCTTTCAATAAAAGAATCAGGAAGTAGAAAAGGGTGAACTCCTGTCACTTCAATATGTTTTAGAGATTCTAACTGATTAAGGAAGAAGAATTTCCTTCTAGACCAACTTCATATATCTGTATCTCCATTACTGAACTCAGGCCTGTGCACCACAAATAACAAAACTGGAACGAGAATGAGGTCAATTTAATAAATAATGTTTTCTGATCTGCACCTGTCAAAATGACAAATATCATATTTGTATAGTTGATCTACATCACTCCTAATTTACAAATTGAAAGATTTTATTATTCAAATAAATGTATAAGATAATAGATGGGTTTTTTTTAAAAAAAATGTTTCTATATTAAAAGAAAAAAATCACTAAAAAGTGATTAAATAAATCTCCAAACATGAAAGTGCCCTTTAAAAAGAATTTCCTCCTACAACATTTATATTAAAACAGATTCACATAAGGCTCCTTAACTGCAATGATAGGAGATTAAAAACTGTTACTTTTCCACTAGATAAAATTTAAATGCCTAATAAAGAAAGCAGTTTTTCAAATTAGTTCTAGGGTAAATATAAAAACTTGGAAACTAGAAATTTGATTAACAAACAAAAAAGCAGAATCCATGGTTACCATATTTACACATACTCTTTGTTGTGTTTCAATGCCACATGATCTGATTCAAAGTAATACACGTCAGGTTCTTCCTCCTCTTCTTCTACAGAATGAAGACTGGCACTTTCTTTGGCAGATGGTAGGGATGGAGCAACAAGTCTATTGTCTGAAGTTGATTTACTTAGTCCTTCCTCTGGGTGTTCTCTGGAATCACAGTAACTTTCCCTTTCACTTGGAGCAATTTCTGTGTTTGCACCAGATCCACTGATATTAGTAACACTTGATTCTACATTCTTTTCAGGGACAGTATGATTGTTCTCCTCGAGCTGACCATTCTCTTTACATGGAGAGTTATGTTTAATAGGGCTAATTTTTGTTGAGCCTGCCCTCCATGGTGATGTTCTCAAGGTGTACCTATGTTCTTGAGATTCTGATGTTGATGAAGTTGGAGCTGAAACACAGTCCAAAACTGGTGGTTCAGGCTCACTTGAAGCAGTTGTACTATCGTAACTGTCCAGATTGCTGTTGGTGTTTTCAGACTGCTCTTTTGTGGCAGTGCTATAACCCACCACGTCTACTTCCTCCTCAGAATCCCTTAACAAAGATGACTGGGTTTCATAAAAGGATCCCTTACCCGTACCAGACTCATGTGTCTGGTTAACAGTTTCCTCAGACAAACAGTTCTTTATTTGTTTATGGTCCTCACAGGTTAACTGTTCTTGTGAATTTGTGCAAGGCACACTGTGGTCTATAAAACTGTCCTCCTTATTTCTGCTATGAAAAAATGATGATGTATTTCCATTTTTTGCTATACTTTTTTCCTCAGATGAACAGGAATCAGCACTGTTCTGTGCAGTGGGTCCATCCAATTGACAGTCACTACACTTTGTAGCACTTGAGTCATTCCCATTAACCCCATTGACAGATTGACAACTTATGAGTTCTTCGTTTACTGAAGAATGGTTTAATTTTTCTGCACAAACAGTTACCTTTTTAACCTCCCTTTTATCACTATTGTCCAATATAAGACATCGGCAAGCTCGTTTAGGCCCTGGATTGACCGTAACATTGTCTGATACTGAATTTTTATGTTCCAACCGATCTTTCCCTGTTTTAGAAGGTAGCACTTCTTCTGAACTATGTTGGGCCTCTGAGCGTAAGCAACGCTTAATTCTCTTTAAAACTGGTGAAAGTGGTTCCACTTGTTTCTTCTCACAATTTTCCACAATTTGTTTCTCAACATTATCCTTTTCTGAAGTTGAGAGGCCTCTCTTTCTAGGGCTTACCCATGATTCTTTAGAACTGTGCTGCTTGACATCATTAGCTTTCCCATTGCTATTTCCCTTCTGAGTTTGCAGAGATTCTGATTTCTTCTTTGGTGATCTTGATCTTACTTGTGGAAGAGAAGGAACCTCCTCTGGATGAGCTATGCTACGGTTTCTTAATGTTCGGCCACAAAAGTTTTCATCCAAACCATTTAACCCCACTGTTGATCTTGTAACACGAGTAGATCGAGAAGCAGCCATACTATGGCAAGTCCCTAAAGTATGTTCCTCATGATCCACTCATTCGAAAACCTTCAAAGAAAAGTGAACAAAACAATGAGAAAAGCATTATAGAAATTATATAGTTAACTGTATAACTGCACTTCTATCTAGCACAGTAGTTTCCTTATTCTGATAACATGAAAAATGATATATAATTTTATAGTACTAAAAATTCTATATTAGCGCTCATATTTATACATAACATTAGCTGCAGAAGTAACTCTGACATTAGGTTTCATAGTAAGTCATGATTTCTATAAAGTAGTTCTGAAATAATAAGATAAAAAATTCTGCTATCAATGAATTTCAGTACAATTGCATTTAAGAAATGGCGCAATATCCTATCAAGCAATGATAGCAATAACTTATAAATTTTAAAACATTAAAATTTAGAAAACCTAGAGGTCTGGTAGACTAAAATAAAATGATAAATCCTCATCTAATTTTCAGCAGTGCATTGCTAAAATATAACAATGATAACCACCAACATTTTAATTAATCTTATTCTGAAAAAGACAAGGTGAAAGACTTCATATTAATCTGGTGTTGATTTGTCTAATCCAATTTTATATTGACCAAAGGTTATTTATACAGATTACATGTTTGTCCATAATTGTATTTGTATTTTTTGTTTGCAGTTATACTGTTGTCAGTACTATTCTTTCTAATAAACAAAAGATTGCTCGAAAATATTTATGAAAAACAGATCTTGAAGAGAAATATGATTTAAAAATAAAAATAAAAGAAATTATACTACAATTTTAATTAACAAATATTGCAGTGCAAAGTCTTCTTTCACAAGCTGTATGATGAAACTAGTGTAAACACACTGAACAATGGATCAGATTATTATCAATTCACCAGTAAGAATTTTAAGTACTTTGGAACTAAAATAGAAGATATGTATTATACTTACTGGAAACTAAATTTGTGGGGTTTTGCTGATCAGGCACAAATAAAGCTGGAACTGGGAAAGCAGTCAGAGAGTTTTTTAAAAAGCATATTTAAAATTGTTTTCCACTTTTTAATTAAAAAGACAGGCTAGTGGAAAGTTAAAATGCATAATATTTCTGTAATGGGGTCAATACTTGCAGCATTTAACAAGATGTAAAATTGGAATATACTTGTCTCCAAGAGACAAAGAAAAACAATAGCAAAAAAAGTAAATGAAAAGGAATTAAATTTAATTAAATTCTTTGCAGGTAAAAGGAACAAAATTTTGTTTTAGCTGATTCTTTTGAGAGAAATCAATTCAACAAGAACATTTTTGAAAGCAGGCTCTGTCAGGTATTTTATATGAAAGGAGGAAATATCTAAATAACCAAATAAGCTCAAAACGTTAACTAAAGGCTTCGGGTTCTGTTATGAAATGCAATTTTCACAGCCAACCAACTTAAATGAGAATCAACTAGCACATGAGTTTGAATTAATTATGTATGTGACATAATCTGTGTCGCATACTACATCAAATTCCCCAATCACTCTTATCCTAGACAGGAAGAAGCTTTGCTTTCTTTTAGGGGAGATTGCAGAGAAAAACTCTTGAAAGGAAAGTGGCAAAAAGGGATGGGAAAGCAAAAGAGCTATCAACATTCTCAAGCTTTCAATTAATTTTCTGGAAAAACAGAATTTCCAGATTACAACTGAAACAGAAAGAGAACTGGATTCCACAACCTCTGAAGAACAGGACAAGAGTTAGATAAAAACCATGTTAATTTTAATTGTTGTGCACTGTGGATGTCAGTTCATATTGTCACTTTATAAATTTATGAAAATTTGGCATTCAACTTGTAGCTTTAATTACTAAATCAAGTCTGGGTTGCATAAAATATACTGCAGTTACAGGGTGGTTTTTTTTTTTTAATAACACAAATATCATTTGGGAATCTAAACCCTGTCTTGCTAGTATTGTGCCAGCACCATCTTGTGGTTTATGGGGGCAAAGCATTAGATATTATATTCTTTTCCATCTTCATAACTCTGGAATCTTTTCCTACATTTGAAATTGGATAGCTAAACGATATTTCCCCTTAATATTATTTTAACATATCCATTTAAAAGCTCATGCATTAGAATGTTTTCTCTTTCTTTTAAATAGAGTTTAATTTTGTTCATCTCCTATGAGACATCTCTCAAAAGGAGGAAGGGAAGGACTGCTAATACTATTTTATATCTTTTATCTATTAAGTGCCCAAAAGGACCATGGAATCAGAGCTCTATTTCCCTCAAATACTAGAGCTGTGGAGAGCATGCCAAGTGAGATGTTCCTTAGAAGGTAAGTGATGGCAGCAGCGACTATAAAGCTGCTACCCCAAAAGCCAGGCAAGAATGTAAAAATTTGAAAAAAGTTTTCTTGGCACAACATGTTTGAGACTGCCACCTTATTACTGGACAGAATTGGAAAAGACTAAAGTTCCCTTACAAACTACTGATTTTTTGTATTATTTTGTGCCACCAAGCAACCATATAGATTTTTTTTTCATGAACAAACTACTGAACTATTTATCAAATAAGTAATGAAGCATACTTAAATTTTGAAATCAGAATGGTCAATAAAATCACCAAGAATGCGCAATTATCATGCCAGCTAAGCACAGTACTTGCAGCAAACATTAGATCAGCGCTTCCCAAAATTTTTCCTTCATTACCCAAAATCACTTCTCAGAAAGTCCTCTTTATTCAGTGTAGGTAAAATACTTTAGGACAATTTAAATATGACTATTGTGATTGGGTAATGGGTTTGTATGTTGTTATTCAAAGAAAAACCTCTTTTATCCAATGTTGGGTACTTTACCCAGGTTTGGGAAATGCTATGTTAGATGAATATACTTCAGTGCAGTAATCTTTCCCATTTAATACTCCATTCCAAGCAAATGCTTTTATAAGAAGGGAAGAAACATATTTTATTTTACAAAGTATGACTTCTTTGAGGGAGTCTGGATATGTATTTTTTAATATACTGTGTCTTATTTTTCCAGTACTTCCAGTTCTGCTCCTTCATTTACCACCTTAGTAAAACATCTTATACAAGGAATACTTCTGTTTAATACTTATTTTGCTGTCTGAATAGGTATCCCACGGCTCCTCCTGTATGGTTAGAACACATTTCCTGAAAGTTACTAAACCAGAATTCAACAATTTCCCCTAAGATTATTTGCAAAATATTTTTATGATCTTAGTTTATACATATTCAAAAATATACTCTCCTGTAATGATTCACTTTATATTTATTTGATCCTCTCTTCATCTTTTAAAAAAAATATACAGACAGAAGAATCTAAATTTGCTAAACTGAAATGGTCTTTTATTTTTGATGAAAATCTTCCAGGAAATTCAAGAGTGATATAAAATATATTACTGACTTTATTTATTTAAACTACTGATATTCAGTAATTTACAATAAGCAATAATGTCTCCAAAATCTGATTTCATATATCATTTTGCATTGTTTTCTAGTAAAATGGAGTACCATTTAAATAGGATAGCATAAGCTAATTTTTAAAATATCAAAACAATTGCCACAAAAATTGGGCATAAGGTATGTTACAGAACTTTTTAAAAAGGTAATATGGAGAAGGCCTGGGGAAACTCAGATGAGTAAATGGAGAAGTTTAATCAATCCTGAATCTGCTTGGTATCTGATTTTACAATTATTTCTCATTTCTGATTTCTAAGAGAGGCATATTTTAAAATGATATTGCATTTTAAAGTAAACAATACTTTATCGGTCATTTCACTTTTGGCCATACTGGCTACAAAATAAAATGTTATTTCACAGTATTTGCATATTTGAACTATGTGTGCCTCAAGGGCGGAGATAGAAAGACCAACAGAGTTTGTGACAGCAAGATATGACTAAGATACCAGTTGCAAGCAAAACTGGGGAATAATCTACATTCCCCAGTTGATAATGATTGATAATAAAAGCATTATTAAAGAATTGTACTGAGGTCCTCTAACATTATACGGAAGCTTCTAAAAACAGAACCAGTGGCTATCTCTGCTTCGATTCTCTTTTTGAGATACTTTTCAAAGTTTGTACTATTTCCTGTTGATAAAAGAGAATGCCCAAGATTTTTTTAAATAAAAGACAGACAAGAAAAAAAAGTGTTAGCTGAAGCTAGAATCAATTAATCATGTTTAGGTTTAATGAATACTAAATAATATCCATAAGATTTAATGCATATGAACTGAGAGTGTGAATGTGAAAGAGAGTTTGTGTGTGTGTGTGTGTGTGTGTGTGTGTGTGTGAGAGAGAGAGAGAGAGAGAGAGAGAGAGAGAGCATACATCCACTTGTCTCTGATGCAAATACTGTGATTTTCTTAATGAGTTAATTTAGCTGCTCAAAACCAGTTGTCCGGTAACAATTTTTCAGTTATCATTACATAAGATGCAACATAAAAAGATGTAGGCAAACTCATCAAATGTTTTTAGTTCCCAATAGGGCATCAGCTCTATGCAGCCAGTGTTGTTCCCCAGACAACTAGGGACAGAATCTCTACAATATCTGCAGGAAATCTCCAGGGTAATCAGTGAAAGAAAGCTTCTTTGTGAAACTAAGCTACAGCTTTATAAAATTATAAAGCTTAAATATATGTAGTCTTGTTCTTCAACTACTAACAAACACATTGAGAAAAGTTTCCAAGCACAAACTATTTAAGAAAGAAAACCACCAAAGGTCAAGGATAGAGGCAAACAGATCTTCCACAGTAAGTACCTATCAATCAATATTTAGATAAGCAGGCACCAGCACCAGATAAACAAGACCAATCAAGGAAGAAGCAATCAAAGTTGGTAGGAGAGTCTATCACATATAAACAGCCAACAAGCTCTATTCCTCCATGCTCTGATGATGTTAGCTACCGGTAGACCAGGGCTTTTCAATCTTTTCACCCATTGTACCATTTTTAGGATATGGCAATATCCGAGTACCATCAGTCGCCTAGCAAGGTGTCAAAAACTTGATGACAAAAAAAAAGAAGGAAAAAAGTGATAAAGTACAGGTAGTCCTCGACTTACAACAGTTTGCTTAGTGACTGTTCGAAGTTACAATGGCACTGAAAAAAGTGCCCTGCAAGCCACAGCCAAGCAAGACCCCTGCCTGCCCACCCGTCGGCACTCTTCAAGGTTTTCATTGTTGTGAGCATTTCTGTTGAGGATTGGCAGCGGGAGTGGGGTGTGGGGTGTTTGGTTTTTATTCCTCCCTCCGTCTGGTGGGTGGTTGCAGCAGGTTTTGGTTACTTCACATGACCCTGGGATACTGTGACCATCATAAATATGAATCAGTTGCCAAGCATCTGAATGTAAATCACAAGACCCTGGAGATGCTGCAACATTTCAGCTGATCGGCGCTTCTTCTGGGCTCAGCGGAAGCGCCAGGCTCAGCGCCGAGCTTCAGCTGGAGCCTGGCGCTGATCCTGGCGCTTCCACTGAGCCGACAGCCCTGAAGAAGTGCTGATCCTGGTGCTTCCGCTGAGCGCTGACAGCCCTGCAGCTCCAGCCATCTCTCGCTCAGGCTTGTGCGGTGCTGCCACCGGTTCAGCTCATTCCCTTCCCCCGCTACCACTTTTCTAGGATGATCGCGTACCACCTGCCAGGTGCCAATGTACCACAGGTGGTACCCGTACCACTGGTTGAAAAGCCCTGAGCTAGACTGATTAATAAAATGTCTATGGGAAGAGAAGCAAGCTCAAAAACCAAGAACCCCTCAAAAATTAATTATTAATGAAATGCCCACAACATTATCCCATTTATAAAAGTAACTGATTTCCTTCTGCATATGTCAGCCATTCTCTCTTACACATTTAACCACACATATATAGACATGAGTGCCAGTTTGGTGCAGTGGTTAAGGCATTAAGATGAGTAAAAGAGGAAAGTGAGTTCTAGTCCTGCCTTAGAGAGACAGCCAGTTGGGTGACCTTGGGCCAGCCACTTTCTCTCAGCCTTTTGGCCAATGGCAAACCTTGCCAAGAAAACTGCAGGGACCTGTCCAGACAAGAAAAATATATAAATACATTCCAATACTGCCTTCTACAAGAAACAATTAAAAAAACTAAAAATATAAACAATAAAATGGGATGGAGATAGGTTGAGAAGTAATAGCATTATGGAAGGAAAAGAAAGGGGAACAAAAGCAGATGAAGATAAGAAAAGAGAAACAAGGTACATAGGAAGAACACAAGGGGGGGAGGGCAAGAGAGTGAAAGACCCAGTTTAAGCATTACTTAATTATTAAAGCAAACAACTCCCAAGAAAAGCTGTTTTTCAAGATACTTTTTAGTGTTTTTCCAAGCCAGACCCTGCTAGATAGGGTATTAATGTCCTGAATTTCTATGAGGTATTAAGTAGGGGAATCAGTGCATTCTATATTCATGCCCCAATTTTTATTTTCCAACTGAAACTAAATTATTTTGCTGTTCTTTTAGTACCATTTTTAAATATTTTTTTAAACTTTTGCAAAATTCATTAAGAAAGCTGATTATTTTTGTGAATGAATACATGCAGTCTTTGTTTAGTGACTGCCTCAGACAGTTACCTTTTGAAGTTATGACAGTAATAAAAAGGAGTGTGAGGGCTCATAAGGTTAGGATGATAGGCTGACCATTGGTCAGCTTGCTTTTGAGACTCAATTGCTGCTACGGGTTGGGGTGACTCCCATCACATGCTCCAGCTCCTGCTGACTCAGCAGTTCAAAAGTGGGCAACTACAAGTAGATACCGGTAGATGGGTACCACTTTGGTGAACAACCTAATGAAGACATGAAAGGAGCTCCCAATGGTGATGATGTCACCATTCAATCCTTTCCACCTGGAAGTGCTTTGGTGCTCCTGACATGAATGTTGTAGTAGTAGTAGTAGTAGTAGTAGTAGTAGTAGTAGTAGTAGTAATAGTAGTAGTAGTAAAAAATAATTTTGTGACTATTCCTTCCATTTAAGACCTCTGTAAAACAAAGGCACAGATGTGGTTTAACTTAGCAATTGTTTCACTTAATGCAATGCTGCAGGTCCAATTGTAGACACTAAACAAGGACTACGTATATAGACAAGTAACAATAATCCTTTGTACAGTTATCTGTATGTATATATTTTAAATTAACCTTATCCTCTAATATATAAGAAGGATAGAGGAACTGTAATGGTGGATGCAGATGGCAGAGGGGAAAAAACCTAAACGGTTATAAATATTTGCTGCAAAGTTTTGGAATACAGACCTATTCCTGTAGAATATTGAAACTATACTGTATAACTGTTCAAAAATGTTATAGAAAAAAAAGTTTTCAACAGAATTTAAATAAAAAGGCAACTCACACAATTTTTAGAGGCAATTACAAGGTTATTGCAAGATAAATAAAAAATTGTGCTATTAAACTGTTTCTTTCTACTTTTTTCCCCTCCCCATTTTTTAAAATTATAAGGATGCAAGCAAGCATACACTTGTTCCTGTTTGATGTGGAAAACTTACTAAGCTGTAATTACATAAATAATGGAAATAGCACAAAGAAATAGATATTAAAGAGGAATTCTCATAAATATAATTTATCAAAATAATCTCAGTATCAGTCAAACAGAAAAGTTTGGGATATGCCAATAATATCTACATTCTGATGCTTTTTAAGCACAGTATGCATTCTGTTGACACTGCTGTTCAAGAAATGTTTAAAAAAATTAATGAATTTTCCTTTCAAGAGCATTTTGAAAGTTTAACATCACTAAGACATTATGTAGTAGTATGCCCAAAAGGCAATCACCCTTTAATACCTTTAAAAAGACTTCCTAAAGATGATTTTGTGGACTATATTTTGACTCTTCTGGAGTTCCAAAGTGCCTTTAATTATTTAGGCAACTAAAGGGGCAATGCTGATTCCACAGGATAGAAATCGGAGCATCTCAACCATTTCTTCTCTTTTACACACCTTGGCCTATCTCCCTGCCTGTTTTGATATACCTATTTCATAATTACTATTACCAACATCTATTTTTCTGGCGGATGCCTTTACTTAGGTGTGCTACCCTTTAATCTTAGTGTATGAAAAAGATAGGCTCTCTGCAGCTTATATGAAGATAAAATACCACCATCTCCTGGCCCCAAAAGCTAAGTATAACTAAGTATGCGAAACATTTCATATAAAATCATCAGATTGATTTACTTAATGTGTGTTGGTTATTTTTAATAAAAATAAAAAATTTTATAAAAAAAAAAGATCTTATCCTACAAACTTTGGAAAAAAAACCTTTCCTCCCTGATTTTCTTAATTATCCTTTATAAATTGCAACCTTAAATCAGAAGCTTGGGGGAGAAATGTTTCTTTCAACTTTTACTAAGGTAATTGTTGCCTGAAACAAACGTTACTTGGTTCAGTTATTCCTGGATTTCCTCCTTAATTTCTGAGCATTTCAGTGCTGTTTTTTGTTTGTCTGGAGTGTATCTGATGGCAAGCCTGAGTGAGCCCAATGGGGTGCTTAAAGAGGTCCATCTGGTCACATGTTTTAACAAAAAAAAGGTAGATACAGAAACTTTTTTTATGCTTATGGGAGCTTATAGGCTCTATTGTGGCTGGAATTTGGGTATTTTTTCCCTTTGTCAACTTAGTTTCATCCTATAGCTTTGTTTTCTTTCCCATTATTGTGGGGGGGGGAGAAATCAAGGTTGAAACTTGACTATTGGTGTAATTTCAAAATGAGATGGAGCAAGAGTAACAGTCTACTCCCTAACATCCTGGGGTAGGGAGTCTTCTATGTATGCACATCAGGCTGTGCTGTTACCCAATTTTTCAATTAATAGGAATTTTAATAGACACATTTCTGTCTTGTTCATGGAGGAGCTGCTATTTCTTTCTCCATTTCCCTTTGACATTTTAGAGAAGGGATTGCACTCTCTGCTGTAAAGTTCTCTCCCCTACAATATCCTATAGGGGAGGAATGGGTAATTAATTTGCCCAGGGGGGCAGATGAAAAACTGAGACTATGCTGCCCCCCAAACCACAGCTGCACTGCTGCTGCCCCACCCCTCCACCCTGACCCCCACTAATACTGGCTGGATTGGGACTGCATGTGGGCCAGATGTGGTCCGCAGGCCGTAAAATGCCCAGGTCTGCTATTGAGTATTACTTGAGTTGCCCATGTGCAAGTGTTCATCCCTATGTCAGAACCTATTATTTCACTCAATGGATCAAATTGCTATTTGTGGTACCACCTGATGAGATGGTAGCATTTGCAGTCATGGTGGTTTTAGTTGCTGGAGGTATGTTGTTATTTGGTGTTCCCTGACCACTTGGCCCACTCCTAAGCCATAAGAGTCCCTCTTTCCAGAAAGCTCTCATCCTGCTTCTTGCTTGTGTGGTTCAATGATATATGTATATCCCTTTTGAATGAGCAATTATGGTGCTGGACTTGATGTTTGCAGCTTTCAGGAGAACTTTCAGCTCTCTCTTCTAGCTCTTAGGGGATAGGGGGAATAGGTCGGATTCTTTATCTCCCAAAAGTGGACTAAAGTCAGAATTAATAGCTGAAAAACTGGATTTAAAGAACTATTTCAAGAACTTTATTTCAAGAAATAAAGAACTACTTTATTATTTCTAATACAAATTCAATCAAGAACATTGGAGGAAAGATACAATATAGTATCAGCAATGTTATGTTGGTAAGATAGAACTAGCCAATTAAATACTAAGTGTCAAATTTAATTAGTGCAACGCAATAAAGTGTACATTTCAGAAAAGTTAACTAAAACAACATAATTAAATGAGGAAAAGGGGACTGTTTGAACTAGTTTGTTACCGTGTACTGAAATTATACAAAATGTAAATTTAACACTACATCTTAATTGTCCATTAAATTAAGTCAAGATGTAATATGTGTCAAATGTAATTCACAAGAAACAAAATCTATGCCATGAATTATAAATTTGTTTCAATTCTGTATTTATTACCAGTTGCATAAATAGTCTAGTTATGGAAACCTGTAGCACAGAGTTCCCCAATGTTTCTGGCTTTGCGGACTGGTGGGGGTGGGAGAGGGCATGGTTCCAGGGATGCAGCTGGCAAGCGTGCAAGTGAGGATGCTCATGCATGAGCCACTGTTTCCATGGCCCAGTAGCAATCCCCTCAAGGCCCACTATGGGTCATGGCCCACAGGTTGGGGATCCCTGCTGTAGCAAAATATTCTCAAGACAAGGGATGCTCTCTTTTTTTCCTTCAATGGTTAATATATAATTGGTATTTACATTCATCAGTCAATCCATGCTGTATATTGTCTGGTCAGATTAAGGCTTCAACGTAAAATTTACAAAGAAGAACATAGTCACATTAAAATCACATAATAGTCTTTTTAATTAAAATGTTTAAGATTGCAATATTAGTACAAATTTATATTTCTACTAAATTTTATTCAGATTTTTTAAACAGATCAGATTCAACAAATAATTAGCAGAAAATAATTAACACTCTTTTATTTATGTAATGTAAAGTGACATGTAAAATCTGTAGCTTTCAGATTGTTCATGTGTAATGCACTAAACAAGCATATTATATCGGAATTGGTTGAATTTTTGTGCAAGTTATTTCTGGCATGGAAAAAATACTTTTGTGTGAAATACAATTTTAAAAAATGGTATCTTAAAATAACAAAACACAATATAATTACAGTACTTCCAACATTAGTAAAAGCAAAGAGGTCACAAAAGTATATCCAATTTAGCCATTTAGCCAATTCAAAGGCAAGCAGAGTTATAAATGATTGTACAGAGATTTTAGTCCTTTAATGAAGAAGACATGTCATTCTGAATAAACGGGAGAATTATGGCATGCATTCCATTTTTTTGTGCATATGTTCTCTGGGATAGAACTAAAGTTAAATACTGTGTGATATTTAGTGAGGCTATATTCCAAATTCGAATGAACTCCAAGGAAAATTAAAGTAAGTCAGAGCAAAATGTAATCAACCCAAAAGAAGCAGATATCTCTAACCGGCCTATACAACTTATTTTTTTCTAGGTTAGGCTATGAAATGAAAAGCAAAGAAGAGTAGATTCAGTTTTAGGATTCAGAGACAAAAAAAGAGTACATCGTAAGATGATTATCGTGCATTTTGCTGAACTTAAGGAATCACACTCTTGTCTTGAAGAATAGCAGGGTCAATACTGTCAGGAGGACTGGCAAGGGGAATGTCAAGATTGAACAAGTGAGAATAATTTCATTCTTCCTTCAATATGCCCAAGACCATATTGTTTCCAATTTATGAGGAGTTAGAACAAGGACTGTTTAAATATCTGAGAGGTGGATGAAGAAAATACTTTAAATGTAGTAGAAATATAGATTTCTACTGAAAGTCTACATTGAACAAACAGATTTTTTAAAAAGACTTGGCGGCATTGCCAATTACATTTACAATTTAAGAACAGAACACACAAACACATTACAGAAGGTGATAAAGTGTTTTAACAGGAGAAAAAGAATAAAGCTCTTGGGATGAATCAGATCAAACAATATCCTGAGCAACACAGTATTGAGCAGCATGGTAATAGAACTTAAACACGGACTCTAGAAGGTCATGCAACTCTGCTAGATAGAAATATTTCTATATCTTTAAGGTAGGTAGCCTTGAGATACATACAATACTATTCCATTTGGAGTGGACTGACATAGAAAATATCAAGAGTAAAAGAAATCAAAACATGCACAAAAATAAGTTACCAAAAATATCCCATTGATTCATTAATATTATTCTATGATGAAAAGAGTGATTAGAATAAAAGTTTTAAACATTGAATGATACAAAAAACAATACAATTTTGTGCAAATATGTTAAATGGCTCCTACCATTGCAAAATGAATGAAATATGAATGCTTTTCCTTGAATCTGAGGAATTCCAATGCTGCTCTGCTGATCTTATTAGTCATCACTCTTAAAGTCCATGATGCATTCCATGCATTTTATCTGATCATTTTGTTTCCTTTAATATCGAAACTGTACAGAAAAGACAACAGAATTATGAAAAGTGAGTAAATAGTATAAGTCAACTCATAAGTACTTCTTAAACAAACTGTATTGCTTAAACTGAATTCTGAGTATTTCCTTAAGTTTATACCATCTCTTTAAAAACAGCCTCAAGAGAATTTAATACAAATATATTAGAACTACTAAATCTACAAAATTCATACACTAATATTTTTCCTTTTATCAGTAAGGGGCTCTGTTCTCAAATTTTGAATATTTATAGAACATACTTTATAATAATTTTTTCAGTATCAGCTTATGAGAAGCTTTGAAAATGCTGAAACATAGCTGAAAATGCCAGTTTCTTAAGATACTTGGAAATATGTGAACATAAACAGAATGACAGTTTTAACCTTTACTTACTGCCTATTCCCATATGTTCCAAAGCAGAAATGTACTGTAAAAAAATTCATTACAGAACAGTGTGCATGCTAAATGATCAAAACTGTTGAATTATGCCCCTTGTTAAATAAAGGCTCTATGTAGTCCCAAATAGTAAAGGCCAACTGTTTAGGAAATGTTAAAAATGCATAGTAACATTTTTCTACTTTGACAATTTCAATAATTTTACTCTAATTGCATTTTTTGATTACACAATTGTCACAAAAATACATTTAAATTCCTTTGCTCTATACAAAAAAGTATCCTACACGGCTTGCTAACAATACCACCACTGTAACTTATTCTAAGAAATCCTTGTGACAAAGATAGTTTAATTTTCAACGTCATGCGGATTGTGCACAACTGATACTTTGGAAGCTTTTATATCAGATTGTTTGTTGTTCTCTCCCAAGAATGTATTATCCATGTGACATATCTTTTTTAAAAAAACATATCCTTTCAAATATTTACATTGCACCAAAATGAAAGGGGATTATTTCAACACCCTGCCTGAGCCAATTTGCAATTCTCCAGATATCCACAACTCCTATTTATTCCAAATCAAAACTAGCAAAATAACTAGGAAGTTGGATATTGTAGTCAATACCACATAGAAGGTTCTCAATTGGAATAGAAGTATCTATGTTCACACCATGGTCACATTTTTGTAGGAGAAATGGGGCGTTGTCTTACCTGAACGCCTTTTCTCAGCATGGTGGTGTAGAATCCACTGGATTGGGTTATTTCAGCTTGCTGCTCAGAGAGACTAAGAAAACAAAAGGCTTAGCCACGCCCTCCTCTGGGCGTGTCTCCCCAGTTTTTGATGAGGCGAGGTACCTAAGCTCTGACACCGTGGCTCCGTAGAAGGATGGGTAAGAATGCAACCGGAGGAGGCTGCCCTCCGTGCAAGCCTAGTCCCCTATTCGAGGGAGGGTGTGGATTCTACACCACCATGCTGAGAAAAGGCGTTCAGGTAAGACAACGCCCCTTCTACAGCATGGTGGATGTAGAATCCACTGGATTCGGACATACCAAAGCTCCCCATGTCCCCTAGGGTGGGAAGGACTAGGCTGGCGTCTCCCTGGAGGCAACCACCTGTTGAAGGACCCGTCTGCCGAATGCGGCGTCCGCCGTGGCAAACCTGTCAATCTTGTAATGGGTGATGAATGAGGACGGGGACGACCAGGACGCCGCCCTACAGATCTCCTCTACCGAAGCCTGGGTGGACCAGGCCGCAGAGGTTGCTGCGCTACGTGTGGAGTGAGCCGTGATTCGAGATGGAACTGGGAGTGACTGCGAGATGTATGCCCTAGCGATGCAAGCCCTGATCCACCTGCCGATGGTGGAGGAGGATACCTTGTGGCCCATGACTGACGGTTGGAAGGAGACAAACAGGGCCTCCGACCTGCGGAAGGACCCGGTGCGCTTTATGTAAATGCGCAGGGCCCTGCGCACGTCTAGCTTGTGCCACTGACGTTCTAGTCTATGGGTTGGGGTCGGGCAGAAGCTAGGTAGTACGAGATCTAGTGATCTATGGAAACTGGTGTTGACCTTGAGAATGAAGGATGGGTCTAGTCTGAGGACCACTCTGTCTTGATGGAAGATACACAGGTCCTCCCGGACTGACAGGGCGGCCAGCTCCGAGATCCTTCTGGCGGAAGTGATGGCTATCAAGAAGGCAACCTTCAAGGAGAGGAAGTGTAGGGAGCATGATTGCAGGGGCTCGAAGGGAGCTGCCGTTAAGGCCTGTAATACTGTGGGTAGGTCCCAGGACGGGTATCTATGGACCGTTGGCGGACCGGAATTTGCTGCCCCCTTAAGGAAGGCCGCGATCGCTGGGTGGTGAGAGAGAGGACCCCAATTGTCGCAGGTGAGGACCATGGATAAGGCTGCCACCTGTTTGCGGATAGTGTTGGTGGACAATCCCTTGGAAATGCCGTCTAGCAGGTAGTCCAGGATGTTCAGGGCAATTACTGAGAGGGGGTCCAATCCCTTTGAGTAGCACCACTGGCAGAATTTTTTCCATGTTGCGTCGTAAATTCTGTTTGTCGATGGGCGCCTAGAAGCCTGGATCATGGTGATCGCCTCTCGGGAGTAAGCCTGCCTGGTTAGACGCTCCCGCTCAAGTGCCAGGCAGCTAATTGTAGCCACTGAGGATCTGGGTGGTGAAGCTCCCCCTGGGAGAGGGCCACCTGGTCCTGTGGTAATCTCCACGGTGGAGACAGGGCCAGATCCACTAGATCTGCAAACCACGGGCGCCGAGGCCAGAATGGTGCAACCAAGATTACCTCCGCTTGCTCCAGGAGTAGCTTGCGGATGGTCGCCTGAATTAGGGGAAGGGGAGGGAAGGCATACAGTAGGCCCTCTGGCCATCTGCACCGCAGTGCGTCCGTCCCCTCGGCCCCTTTGGCAGGGAACCTGGAGAAGAACCTGGAGAGCTGGGCGTTGGCCGGGGAGGCAAAGAGATCCAGGCATGGCCTGCCGAACCTGTTTGTTATTAGTTCGAATGTTCTGGTGTCCAGTTGCCACTCTGCGTGGTCCACGGTCACCCTGCTCAGCGAATCTGCCTGTCGGTTTGCCTCCCCGGAGATGTGCTCCGCCCTTATCGACTTCAGGTGCGTCTCTGCCCACAGTCCCAGTTCCCTGGCCTCCTGGAGGAGGGCCCAGGAGTGTGTGCCCCCGTTTGTTGACCTGGGACTTGGCCGCCACGTTGTCTGTTAGGACTAGCACGTGCTTGCCTGTCACTAGGGGGGAGAAGTGTAGGCGGGCCAGGTGGATGGCCCTTAGTTCCAGCCAGTTTATGTTCTGCTTGAGGTCCTCCCTGGACCAACGGCCCTGTGCTAACCGGGTTTGGAGGTGTGCCCCCCAGCCAAACAGACTGGCGTCTGTGGTCAGGGTTAACCTGGGGGGTTCCTTGAAAACAGTCCCCTTGGTCACGGCTGCGGAGGACCACCACCGGAGGGAAGCGAGTACGTGTGGTGGCACCTGGACCTTCTGTGAGGAGGCACTGAGGTTCTGCTTCTGGAAGGGAAGGAGGAACCACTGGAGGGTCCTCGAGTGGAGTCTTGCCCAAGGGACTATCCCCATGCAGGATACCATCTTTCCCAGGAGCTGGGACAACTGCACCAAGAGGGACCCTTCTCGCGCCCCAGATCTGGGATATCAGTGTCCGGATGCTGTGTCGTCTATCCTGGGATAGGTAGACCCTGCACTGTTCCGAGTCTATCAGGGCCCCCAGGTGAAGGAGTCGCTTTGTGGGAGAGGTGTGGCTCTTCCCGAAGTTCACTGAGAACCCGTGGGACTGGAGGACCTGTATGGTGGTCAGCACGTCTGCTTGCGCTGACCGGAGGGACCTGGACTGGATGAGGATGTCGTCCAGGTAGCACTGCACGCGCACCGGCATCATCCGCAGATGGGCAGCCAGGACCGCTAGGATCTTTGTGAAGATCCTCGGGGCTGAAGAGAGCCCGAACGGGAGGGCCCGGTACTGATAATGCCTGTGCGCGTAGCAGAAGCGCAGGAATCTGCGGTGGTCCTGGGTGATTGATATGTGGAGGTAGACCTCTGTGAGGTCTATGGAGGAGAGGAGGTCCCCTTTCCTGATGCCTGCCAGTATGGACCTTAGGGTCTGCATTTTGAACCGCCGGTACACTAGGAATCGGTTCAGGCCCTTTAGATTCAAGATCGCTCTCCACCCTCCTGATGCCTTGGGGACTACGAACAGGATGGAGTAGAAGCCTGTCCCAACCTGGTCCCCCAGTACAGGCTCTATGGCCCTGATGTCCAGAAGGTGTTGGATGGCGGTGGATACCAGCCGTGCCTTGGAGGGGTTTCGCGACACCTGGCACTGGAGGAAGCGATCGTGCGGGATCGCCTTGAACTCGAGTGCCAGGCCTCACCTGACTGTATCCCTGACCCAGGAGTCGGTGGTGGTTTGCTCCCAGACCTGGCAGAAGTGCTCTAGGCGTCCCCCTATTGGAGTCCCTCCGAGGGAGTCACTTGGACCGCCGGAAGGGGCGTCCCCCCGACCCCTTGAAGGGGCGTTTAGTCTAAGGTTGGCCCCTGGGTCCTGAATTTTGGCGGTCCTGCTGACGGTCCTGCCTCTGGGGGAAGGAGCGTGAACCTCTGGGCCCATCCCAGGACTGCCCTGTCTGAAAGGGCTGCCGCCACTCCCACTGTGCCTGGGAGCGTGAGGCTTGTCTGCGGGCGTCCGGCTGTTGCCGTCTGTTGGCCTTTCTGGCGGGGTGAGCAATGACCTTGCGCTTATCCTTCCCCTCGACCACGTGTGGGTCCAGTATGGAGCCAAACAGGTCCTTGCCTGCGTACTTGGCCAAGGATAGGCGGCATTTTGCTCTTAAGTCCTCCCTCCCGTGTTTCAGCCACAGGAGCCTGCGTGAGGCCACTGTGGCGCCTATTGAGCAGGCCAAACACTTGGCCGAGTGGAGGGAGACGTCGGCCATGTACTGTGAGGCCCCTACCAGCTTGACGAGTATGTTGTGCACTCTGACCTGTTCCGGAGGGATTGTGGCCTGGAGCTCCTTGAGCCACATGATGGATGCCCTGGCGAAGAAGGAGGCGCCTGTGGCTGCCTTGATGGCCTGACCGGAGGTCAGGTGTGCTCTTTTGTAGTTCGCCTCGAACTTCTTGTCCTCCGCTGTGAGGAACTCTGCCATGTCTCCTGAGGCTGCAGAATTTGAAAACAAGGAAGTTAGGGGAGAATCCACTGATGGGACCTCTATCAGGGAAGCGAAAGACGGGGCCACATTATAGTTTTTTCCTGGGAACTTTCTCTGGGGATGGCGGCCAGGGAGGTCCACTGGGCCTCCACCGCTTCCCGGAACACAAAGGGGCAGGGGATCTGCTTGTGTTCCACCACCTTCACCTTGAACAACGGATTGGACTCCTTGTCTGCTGAGGTGGAGGGTTTCTCCTCCTGCACGGAGGTTAAACTGGTGGTGTCGCATGCTTTTGACAGCAGGGATGTGAAGATGGAGTGATCAAGGAGGCAGGATGCCGAGGCCTCATCGTGTTCTGCCTCCTCCTTATCTGACCCTGGGATATCCTCCATGTCCGAATGCTTGGACTCCCCCTCTCCCACCTGTGATGAGGCTTCCGAGATAACGGATTCCAGAGCTGGGATGTAGTCCTGCTGGAGTGGAGGGCCGGTGGGAGGTGCTGGTACCTGAGGAGGAACCTGTGGCATCCTGGGTACGGTCATGAATTGCACAAAGGCATGCTGCATGAAGGCCTGGAATTGGGCCTGTGACCATGCGGGCCCCCGGCCCCCAAGGGTGGCCCCTACCAACGCTAGGACAATAGCCACTTGGGGGCTCTGCTGAGGAGGGGAGGAGTGAGAGGGACCTTCCTGCTCGGTTTCCCCCAGAGGAGTGGTAACCCAGGCGGCATCTGGTTGGGAAGGCTCCAGGTTCATGGTATCCAGTGGGGCAGGGGGAACCGGATCGGCCCCACTGGATAGGAGCCGTTGTGCCTTGGAGAATTCCCTCTCCAATGCCTGGTGTCTCCTCGAGGCCGCACGCTCGGCTGACTTAGTGGTCTCCTTGGTGGTAAGATGCTTGGTCTTAGCCTTCTTCTTACCCCCTGCATCTAGCTCTGTTGCCCTGCGCTTTGTTTGCGCGGTGGGGGCACCAGGGACCACTGAAGCCATTTGCGTGGGACTGTCTGCCATTACCACCAGCCAGGCCTGCTATAGGGTGGCTGGTGGAAGGGAATTGGAGATTAGGACCGCAGAGCGGTTGTCAGGGAAGCAGCTCGATCGCTCTTCACTCTGAGCCCAGTTGAGGCAAGGCAGATTAGCCGGACAGGGTATATGCCTGTCCTACCGGCCCTGTGGCTAAAGGCCACTACTATAAAGAAACAGGCGGCCTGCGAAAACCCCTCACTCCTGCCGGGGCCTAGGTAACCAGGGCCCGCGGGGTACTGCCTCCTCCAGCAGCCGTGGATGATCGGGGCTGGCGGCTGTAGTCTTATGGCCTAGGTGGGGCTGGCTGGGACGGCCGCACCGGAGGCTGTCAGCTGGCCTTCGGGCGCTGTGGGGACCATGTTTGGGGCTTTTCCCCGTCGGGCCTGGTGCCCGGGATCAAGGCGCGAGGTTCTGGGGCTGGGCCCTGTGGGCCTGGGATCAAATATGGCCACCGTTCGGGTCTTTAGTATGAACGGGGACCATGCAGTCCTAAGATGGCGGCCGCCTCCTTCCTTTCTTCTAGTGAGAAAAGAGGCGATTACCCCCCCTTCCGAAGGCCGGGCTCGGGGGTGTAGGAAGTGGTGCGGAGCGAGCCTCGCTCCCACCGCTCTCCCCCCCAGTTCACTTGCGTTTTGGCGTCCTTTGGTGTCCACGCTCTCCGGGCGTACGCTGAGCCTTTCGCTGCTGCGGCCGATCTGTGTTCGCTGCGGCTTGCCGGCTCTTTGCCGGCTGCGCGGCAAGCCCGGGGGACCCTGGAGGGGGTTGGAGGCGGCTGCTGTTTGCCGCCGGCTTCCTCTGTTGATCCGAGTTGGCTCCGGAGGCTTGGAATCTCCGGAGCTCAATCCGGGCCGGGGCCGGAGTCTGGAAGCTCCGGACTGGATTGCTAACCTGGAATGGATTTAAAGCCTAATAATTTGTAATCTTTTTGGATTGGTTGTCAATTTCAAATTGTTTTTAGTCTAAAAACTACGGAGCCCACCTAAAAGGTGTCTGCTCTGAGCACGAGACTAAGAAAAAACTGGGGAGACACGCCCAGAGGAGGGTGTGGCTAAGCTTTTTGTTTTCTTAGTCTCTCTGAACAGCAAGCTGAAATAACCCAATCCAGTGGATTCTACATCCACCATGCTGGAGAACAATTAATACAGATCAATTAATATTTGCAACCACCCATTCAGCAACCAGTTACAATGGTGCTAGTTGTGGCCATTACAGTGTCCCTGTAGTGAAGCATTGCTAAATGAGGCCTTTGTATACTTATTCAGCCAGTTTATTTAGGGGTATTTTTATTAGTAATCTTCACAAATTCAAAACTAAATAGTTTTATGATCAAATTTCATGACCCTGACAACAAAAGTTTTCTGTGTGAAACTAATTCAGGAAGAAGTGCAGGGCTAGAAAATTCTAATAAACTAATTAAGGACTGGGTTTGTTAACTTGCAGTTACCATTTTTTCAGGAAATACTACTCTGGAGAAAAGCAGCTCAAGAACAGATGCTGTAGTTTGTTTAAGAAAACTCTCTGCTCTCTGAAGGGACAAAAAAAGGGGGCTCAGGAATGGGACACTGTACAAGAGAACTTTATCTGAATGACATGGAGCAACCAGTGATCTTCGAAGCATCTCTTTTGATCATGTGATTACTTAGCAAACATTTCACTTAACAACCAAGTCATTGGAATGGAGTTTGGTCACTAAATGATAGAAGGTGTACTGGAGATGCATATGTTTGTTGGAACTTTAATCTAGATGGTAGAGCTTATAGTCTGGTATAAATTGTGAACCAAGAGAACTGAAAGGCTAGCCATCATGGCTTCCTCCATATTTAAAATAAGTTTTCCAAATGAATTAATTAAAAGAAGCATTGACTTACCTGAACACCTTTTCTCAGCATGGGGGGATGGAGAATCCACTGCTGGGTATTCAATGTCTACTGCCCAATAGAAGACTAGGTCCGAAATTTAGCTCCGCCTCCTGGCTTCCTTCGCCAGTTTTTGACAGGCGAAGCTCCTCATCAGGTCGGACCGTGTAGCTCCCCTTCAGTGTCATGTAAGAGAATTCCTGCCTATAGCTAGAGGAGGGTGTGGATTCTCCATCCCCCCATGCTGAGAAAAGGCGTTCAGGTAAGTCAACGCTTCTTCTCCAGCATGGGTGGATTCCGAATCCACTGCTGGGACGTACCCAAGCCCTCATAAGTCCCCTTGGGTGGGAGTCTAGGCTATCTCTTACTAGGACTCAACTATCTGCTGCAGGGCTCTCCTGCCAAACAAACCCTCAGCTGCAGCAAATTGGTCAATCTTGTAGTTCCTAACAAAGGAGGACGGAGAGGCCCACGTGGCCGCTCTGCAAATTTCCTCCAGTGGCGCCTGCGTGCGCCAAGCTGCCGAGGTGGCCGCGCTCCTTGTGGAGTGAGCCGTGATGTTATTTGGTACCTGCAGATCCAAAGATTCATAGGCCTTGGCTATGCATGCCCTGATCCACCTCCCAATGGTCGAGGAAGATACCTTCAGACCCTTGGAAGAAGGATGATAGGAGACGAATAGCGCCTCCGATCTCCTGAAGGTTGCTGTTCTATTAACATAGTGACGCAGAGCCCTGCGCACGTCTAATGTGTGCCACTGTCTCTCCATACGGTGCGTGGGATTTGGACAGAAGTCCGGAAGGATCAGTTCCTGGGACCTGTGGAACCATGTGTTGATCTTAGGAATGAAGGTTGGGTCCAGCCGCAGGGTCACCCTGCCCTCTGCGAACGTGAGTAGGTCCGGGCGAACCGACAGGGCCCCCAGCTCCGAAATCCGTCTTGCCGAGGTGATCGCCACGAGGAAGGCCACCTTCAGCGTCAGGAAATGGAGTGAGCTGGTGCCCAGCGGTTCGAAAGGAGCCTCAGTTAGCGCCTGTAGCACCTTGTGTAAATCCCAGGATGGGAAACGGTGGACTGCAGGGGGCCGTCTCGTAGTGGCCCCTTTTAGGAAGGCGCTCACCGCTGGGTGTTGTGACAGGGTTCCCCGGTCTTCACAGACCAGGACCGTCTGTAGGGCTGCTACCTGTCTACGGATGGTGTTGGTCGCTAGACCCCTGTTCATGCCCTCCCACAGATACTGGAGGATGTCGGGAATGGTGACTGACAGGGGGTTTAACCCCTGCCTGCTGCACCAGGAGGAGAAGTTCCTCCAGGTGGCGTCATAGATCCTATTGGTGGAGGGTCGACGGGCATCCTGGATGACCGAAATGACCTCCTCTGAGAAGGCCTGTCTACTCAGCCCCTCCCGCTCAAGTGCCAGGCGGCTAGTTGGAGCCATTGTGGATCTGGGTGTTGGAGTTTCCCTTGGCTCAGAGATACCTGGCTCGGAGGGAGTCTCCACACTGGCGAGAGTGATAGGTCTACCAGGTCTGCGAACCATGGACGTCTCGGCCAGTAAGGAGCAATTAGTATCACCTCCGCCTGTTCCTGAATCAGTTTGCGGATTGTCGCCTGTTATTAGGGGTGGAGGGGGGAAACCTGCATCTGAGCGCGTCCGTCCCCTCCGCTCCCCGCGTCTGGAACCTGGAAAAGAAGCGCTGAGTTTGAGTGTTTGCTGGAGACGCGAAGAGGTCCAGGCAAGGCCGGCCGAACCTGTCTGAGATTGCCTCGAACAGTTCCGGGGCTAGCCTCCACTCCGCGTGGTCTACCGTAGTTCTACTGAGGGAGTCTGCCTGCTGGTTTGCCTCCCCCGATATGTGTTCTGCCCTGAGCGAGGCCAGATGCTGTTCTGCCCAAAGGCCCAGCTCCCTGGCCTCCCGCATGAAAGCCGCTGACCTGGTCCCGCCCTGCTTGTTTACGTGTGCTTTTGCTGTTACGTTGTCCGTCAGGACTAGCACGTGACTCCCTGACAAGTGGGATGAGAATTTGCGCAGGGCCAGGTGTATGGCCCTCAGCTCGAGCCAATTTATCCTGTGACGTAAGTCTTCTGTGCTCCACCTCCCCTGGGCTATCTTGTCCGTGGAGTGGGCCCCCCACCCGAACAGGCTTGCGTCGGTCGTGACTGTGATCCTGTCTGGTTCCCTGAGCGGGGTGCCCCTTCTTAGGGCGCCTGACCTCCACCATCTGAGGGATGCTATGACCTGGGGTGGAACCCTGACTCTCTTGAGCGAAGCGCTCTGGTTCTGTCTTTGGTAGGGGAGCAGGAGGCATTGGAGACTTCTGGAGTGGAGCCTTGCCCACGGAACAATTCCCAGGCATGAAATCATCTTTCCCAGGAGCTGAGAGACCTGTACTATGGAGACCATCCTTCTCTGTGTTACCAGGAGCGCTAGCTTCCTCAGGCTCTCCCGCCGCTCCTGTGAAAGGTAAACCATGCCCTGCTCTGAGTCTATGATGGCCCCCAAGTGTAGGAGCCTCCTTGATGGTGTGAGCTGGCTTTTCTTGTGGTTTACTGAGAAGCCATGAGTCTGGAGGGTGTCTATGGTGATTCGAATGTCTGTCAGGGCTGCCTGGTGAGAGCCCGACAGGATCAGGATGTCGTCCAAATAGCATTGGACTCTTACCGGTCTCATGCGTAGATGCGCTCCCAATGTTGCCAGGATCTTCGTGAACACTCTGGGTGCCGAGGACAGGCCGAATGGTAGGGCCCTGTACTGGTAGTGTCGTTCCCTGTAACAGAATCTGAGGAACCTTCTATGTTCCAACCTTATCGGGATGTGCAGGTAGGCCTCTGTGAGGTCTATGGATGACAGCAGGTCCCCTCTTCGAATGCTGGCCAGGATGGACCTGAGGGACTGCATCTTGAACTTCCTGTACACTACATAGTGATTGAGACGTTTGAGATCCAGGATGGCCCTCCAATCCCCGGATTATTTTGGTACCAGGAAGAGGATGGAGTAAAACCCCCGTCCCTCCTGCCCTGGAGGAACCGGCTCTATCGCCCTTATTTCCTCCAGGTGCCTTATGGCCTGGTCTAGAAGGCCCACCTTGGCCTTGTTGCGTGACAACGGGCACCTTATGAAGTGATCCGGGGGAATGGAGTAGAATTCTATCGCTAGGCCCTGGGCCACTGTCTCCCTGACCCAGGCATCTGTCGTGGTCGTCTGCCATGCTTCGCTGAACAGCGCCAGACGGCCCCCGATGGGACTGCCCCAGGCGTCACTTGAAGCGTCTGTAGGGCCGGCCACCCCCCCTTTAAAGGGGCGCTTGGAAGGTTGGCCCCTGCCAGAGGCTGGACGGTCCTGGCCGCGCTCCTGTCTATATGGAAAGGTGCACGGAGTTCTGGGCCCCTCCCAGGACCGTCCCCCTTGAAAGGGCTGTCTCCATTCCCCGCTCCCGTTCTGGCGGGGAGCTTGTCTACGGAAATCCTGGCCTGCCCTATCTGTCTTTTTTGAGGGGTGTGCTAACACCTTTCTTTTGGTCTTGTCCTCAATCACGTAAGGATCCAGGATCGCTCCAAATAGCTTTGATCCTGAATACTTAGATGTGGCCAGTTGCCATTTTGACTTCAGGTCTGTCTTCCAATTTTTAAGCCATGTGAGTCTCCTCACTGCTACTGTACCTGCGATGGCTCTGGCCGCGTATCGTGAAGCAAACATTGTGGCGTCCGCCGTGAACTCCGCTGTCATGCGCAGCTTGGTCAGCGTCTGCTGTATGCGTACCTGTTCTGCCGGAACGCTTGCCTGGAGTTCACGCAGCCACCTAATTGCTGCCCTGGAGAACACAGAAGCCGTGGACGAGGCCCTAATGGCCCAGGCCGCTGAGTGGTGTACTCTGCGGAGGGAGAGTTCTACCTTCTTCTCCTCCGCCCTCATTGCCTCTGACATGTCCCCTGGAATGGCTGAGGAGGAAAAGAGAGAGATTAGTGGCACGTCCACCTGTGGCACCTCTATAAGAGATGCCAGAGGACTGCATACATTAAACATCTTCTTCTCCATGCCATTTGGTGAAGGAATAGCACCCAGGTTTGACCACTGGGACCTTACCGAAGACCTAAAGACCTTTGTACACGGAACCTGTATGACCTCCGATACTGGTGAGGACATCAGGGGGTCCTTAGCGTCCTCCTCCTCTGAAAACGGTGGTCTGGTCTCTCTCGTCTTCGCTGGCAGATCGAGTGCGGAGCATATTTTTATCAAGAGGGGGGTAAAAAGGGTGTGGTCAAATAGACCTGAAACCTGAGTCGATTGCTGCTCTGACTCCTCATTCTCTGATAGAGGGGCTCCCTCTTCTTCCCATTCCTCCAGCTCCTCGTCTGCCACCTGTGAAGATGCTTCAGATACGTCAGTCATGGAACACTACCTTGTCCCCCCCCCGGGGAGCATGTCTCCGTGATGAGTGAGCCCTCTGAGGAGGCGAGTCACTCCTCGCGGGCCGGAGATGTTCCAGGGCTTCCTGTAAAATGGAATGAAGCTGGGATGACCACTGGGCCTTGGCAAACTCCTTCTCCAAGGCCTGGTGCCTCCTCATGGCCTGACGCTCAGCTACCTTTGAAGGCTCAGTTAGATGCTTCGTCTTGGCCTTCTTCTTGCCCCCCCCGGTTCTTCCGGTCTGCGAGGAGGCAACGGGGGAGGCGCTGAGCCTTGGGCCGAGGTGCCATCTGCCATGGCCATGCTCTGACTAGGGCCTTGTCCCGGTAGCTGGCAGGCCCGGCAGGGGTCAGCAACGCTAGAGGGAGTTTATACCTACTCTTGCTCGACTGTGGTGTGGACGCGGCCCGTAGGTTCTCATAAGAGTCCGTCTGGCTTGGCCGTCCCTTCTAGAGTTGTTGAAAGATTAACAATGCCCACACACACCTTCGAGCACACACTCTCTCCGATCACCGGCTCCCAATTTCTCGTTATTTTCTTAGGCCGGTGAATCCTTTCACCTCTGCCGGCCGGTGGCCGCCTGTCTCCCTAGGCCCAGGCCCAACGGGAGGAAACAAAGAGGCTTACCCGTCCTCCTTCTTGCAAGGATTTTTCGCGCCCTAGCGACGAAAACCAATCAGGCGGCACGGAATGTCCGGCGACGCCCCCTTGCAAAATGGCGATTCGCACCAGTAGCCGGGACCTCCCCCTTTCCAAAATGGCCACCGCGCCAATTTTTTGGTCGGAGCTCTGCGCTCCCGACCACGCGGTGGCTGCCTTCTACCGGCCCCGGTCTACCCGTCTGGCTACGGACGGCTCCCTCCTCCTTCTACCGACCCGGTGGTCCGGCGGCCTCCTCCCCGCCTTCAAAGAAACCCCACTTGCGGTTAGTCGTAATGGTCCCCCGCTATTCTGCGGCGATCTGGTCGACGACCTCCGGCGACGTCCTCTTCCTCGACGCCTGCGATCCGGTGGGGTTCCTGTCCGCTTCCCGGGCTCAGTCGGGAGTCCAGGGATGTTCTTTGGCGACTCCCCGTCCCTCTCCCAGGCCCCAGGGCAGTCGCCCTCACGCTCCCGACGGAGAGGAGGAAGGATTGGACCGAAAAAGTGTCCAAATGACCAAAAAGGTACTTTAAAAATTAAAATCTTCCCTAAATTTCGTCTATCCAATTAATATCTAACAAAAGTCCTGTAGAGAAAATACTTTACCAGTCCTATTTAACCAAAAAAACCTTCTTTCTACGGAGCTACCAAGAAGAGCTGTTTTTGGGCTTCACACTAGGAAAAAACTGGGGAAGGAAGCCAGGAGGCGGAGCTAAATTTCGGACCTAGTCTTCTATTGGGCAGTAGACATTGAATACCCAGCAGTGGATTCGGAATCCACCCATGCTGGAGAATATGCATATTTTACAGATGGAAATTTGGCTGTATCCCGGACTCCACATATTTATCTAGGATCCAAACTGTCACTAAGAAAGAAACAATGGCAGTGACTTCTCTATTCACTACAGACACTCAACCTTTACAGAGAAGAATAATAAGAAAGATAGGAAGCTATCCAACTCCCCCCCCCGTAATTGATTATTACAGGATTTCATGTTGGTTAAACAAGCTGACTTAACAAAATTTACTTAGAAGTAACACAATGGAACTTATAACAATAAACATATATGGGGTCATGCTCACTGAACCCTGCAAAACATTATTAAGTTTTATATTATTTTCCTCCTTTCTTTATGCCATTCTTAATATACAATCCCTTTAATTTTACCTCATCCTTTTTTGTTTTTTTTACTTATAGAAGAATAAAAACTAAAGATGTATGTGTGAAAGAAAGGCATGTTACACATAAAGATGAGGCATTAACTAATCGTATAAATGGGCTAATTTCTTTACATCCTTTGCAATAACCTCTGGCTAGTGTGTGTGTGTGTGTCTGAAAACACATGTATCTATATAATGATGTCATATTTATTTGGGGAAAAAACTCCAGGATTGGTTTCAATTAATTAGCAACTTTGGGTAAGAAGACTTGGGCACTGCATGTCTTAATGTAAATTTATTATCTGGTTACTTTTCTGATTACGTTTCCCCCCTAAAACAGTAATGATTCCTTTGATACTACTTGTCAAATATATTGCTCAGTTCTTAGTAGGAGCTTTATTTTTGGAACATATTCTAACACAGTTTTTATTATTAGTTTTTAATAACCTAACATTACTTAATCTTATATATTACAGTTAATATGCTAAAAATTCTATTGACTAAATAATTTGATTGTTCCGATCTTTGGAGTATACTGAAAATATATATTCATTCTCATTTTTGTCACATATAAAGCAGAGCTCTACTTGAAATTCTCAGTACCCTCATCTGACCTGCAATATGCTGCATATTGATCAAGGTTTATAAACAGTAACATCTCAAACTGACAAAAATAAGTCCGGTTGCCATGATGCAACTTCTAGACATTTCTACCTGGATGACTGAGAATCTTCATCGACATTTATAAACAGAACTTTTCTTTAACTAAGACTCACTGAAACATTAATTCATACTACATGTAATTTAGGGAGAATTCAATGAGTAATAACACATTCTATTAACTCATGTTTACTAAGCATGATCTGTTAATTAAGCCACAAGTGGCTGCTTTGAACAAATATACAAAGCCATAAATAATATTTTATAAACCACTTGGCCGCAGCCATGGCCCAATGAATTAGACCGCGTAAGCAGCTGGTTGCCTGACACGCAGGCAAAACTCGAATTGCACAAGCAACGGGCCAACATGTATGCGCAACTCAACTTGCACAAGCCAGGCCACCACTTGCATGGGCTGATTCCTCTCCTTCCCCACTGGGCTGCCAAGCCATAAAGATTGGGGAATGCTGACATACTGTATCGTGCCAAAAAGCTACCAACTGCCTTGTGCTTAATTTATAAACCCAGCCAGTACATTCCTTGAAATAATGCCATCGTAGCCATTATAGATGTTAAGAGAAACACTAAACTGAAGGAAAAACAGATCTTTAAATATTCAGTACAAGGTACTGTAACTAACTTGTTTTTAGATAATTTTCCTTTAAATTAGCTTATATCTGTTTTAAAGAAAATAAACATAGACTTGGTTGTGAAGCTTAAAATGTTAAAAAAAAGTACAAGAAAAGGTTAGTGAATAGAAACAGTGGAGGCAATGGAGAAATACTTTTCAATCCTACAGTTTTTCAAGACTACAAGTAGTTCTTATAACCTGTCAGTTATGACCAGGCCATCCAAAAGCTGCTTATGATCTGGTTTTGAAATTCTGACATCCGAAACACTGCTGCAATTATGTGACTACATTTTGGGTGCCTGGCAACTGGCCCACATTTACAGCTGTGGTCACATGACTATGATTTTGTTATTTTTGTTGGAAAGAATGGATTCACTTAACAACATTGCTGTTTGCTTGAAGACCACTTAACACAAAAAAGGTCAAAAAATCAAGTCTGGTCACATGATGACCCACTGTATGACTGAAATTGTAGGTTCAATTAAGGTCCCAAGTTAAAGATAACCTATAGTAGAGATGATGAGCTTTTAACAATTTTATATAGAATGGATCAAGTTGATCCTTACTAGCTAATGTTCTTACCTAAATACCCAACTACTTCTCCCTTTTTCCTGAGAGGTGAGGTTAGGAGTCCCCCCCCTTTTTTTCCTAGTCCAAAACAGACTAATATTAGGAATCAGTATTCTGCCTTAATGGGGTTGAAGGCATGCTTTCTGTCAGTGCTACTTTCTTTCACTGAGGTAAGGGTTTTCTCTATTTCCTATGACATTTTTCAAGAAATAAATGTCTGGCCAGTGTTTGAATTGACCTTACTTCTTTTCAAACTGACAAACCCTAACTTTCAGCTCTTCAGTGCTGGCACAGGGGAAATCAAGCTAACTTGAGGCTTCCTAACAGCTCTTTTATGCTTCTATGTGTTGCATTAAATACATACGTTAAATACAAGAAGACTATGCCAAACCAATTTTGCATTGTTATAAAAAAATCAACAAGGATATATTCCTGTAATCAGAAGTTGAGCTTGACTTTAAGGAGACATTGTCTTACAAAAGACTGGTCAATGATTAGGTTTCCAAAGATATACAAGATTAATGAAGAATCAGATGATTATTTAGTACTGAGGGAACTGATCAACAAATTCACAATTCAAGTAGAAGTGTACCATGCCAATTCACTTGAAACTATACTGAATTTTAATGTAAAATGAATTATTTAAAATAATTTGATAAAATAAATATTTTAAAATGAATGTGCAACTTTGAAAATAGCTTTACATGAAATTAAGTACTACTTTCTTCTAACAGTTTCATTCTTATTAAGGTTTTAAGACTTAAAAGTTATAATTTCTCAAAATTCATTGTATAGATATGTTAGCCTTACACATATCTTAATTGTTTATGTATTTACACAATAAAATGAATCTAATCCTGTTGTGAGTGTCCCTAGACCAGCTTGGGAAGTATCAGATGATGAGGATCAGCAGCCAGGCCCCTCTGGGTGTTTTCCCCTCCCGGCAGCCGAGGAAGAGCAGCCAGGCCCCTCTGGGTATTTTCCCCTCCCGGCAGCTGAGACAGACAGGGAGGAGATTTACAGGCAGTCTGGGTCAGATTCGCAAAGTGAGGGGTCAGATTTGGAGCAAGAAGATAGATGGCTTGATCCGAGATTCCGAAGGTTTGATAAACGAAGGTGTCAGTTAAGTGGGAAAAGGAAGTAATGGGGGGAAGTGACGTATCGGAAACTATATTAGAAGGGGACAGAGAGACTACGCCTTTGTCACGAGCAACGTTAATCAAGGAGTAGCCTGATATCTGGAGCCGTGCGTTTGAATTCAGTCTTCTGATGTTTTGGAAATCTACGGGAGAATAATGAGGCCTTGGACAATGTGATAAAGAAAGAGTGAGTTAATTGGAAGGTGTGGAAGGAGCATGTTTTAATCTAATTGTAAATAAATGAGACTTGGCTGTTTATGCCAGCAAAATGCCAGCAGCGGGCTTTGAAGTGAATTCTTTTGAAATGTGTTAAATAAACCTCTTGAAGACATATTTATGTGGATTTTAATGAGCTGAGAGGGGCCAGACAGAACAAATCCTGATCATATGTAAAAAGGGCTTTTATTAGTAAAAGGATTCAAATGTAATAAGCCAAACTAATATTTATATTTTTTTAATTGCTCTTGTGAAGGAATATATAAACTATGAAGAAACTAGATATCCCCACCATAACTATTTCCTCAGAAAAATTCTAGTATATTGTTACTTCTCAACCACATTTGCCCACTGTATTATCACAATATATACAATATCATGCTGTAATTCACTGCAAGATTAAAAAAATAAGATGAATAGAAGAAAAATTATTGTCAACTTTGCATGCGGAGTATTAATTATATCCATGATCAATCATCACAATGTTATTTAAAACATTACTAGGTGAAACAATAAATTAATTATTGTGTGCTGTAGAGCTTGCAAGTGTGATCTAGCTTTAAGATCTATTTGCATTAAATAAGAGGCTGAGAGTATATTGGTATATCTTGTTGCTTATGATCTATTTATTTTTTATTTTATTTTCAATTATTTCCCATTTGTCAAGAATTCTTAAAATTTATTTTTCTTAGTTTTTTTCTAGAAACCCAAGTGAGGACTACTAAGATTTCATCTGTAGTGGACGCAGAAAGTCTATATACCTCTGTTAAAATGCCAGGTTTTTGAGATGCAAAAAAAATCAGACTAAGATCAATCACTTCCAAATCAAGAAAAGAATGGCTTCACCAAAAGATCAAAATTTTGGAACGGGCCAGCCAAAGTTCATAGTCTAGGCCAGGGGTAGGCAATCTTGGCTTTTTTATGACTTGTAGACTTCAACTCCCAGAATTCCTAAGCCAGCCATAATGGCTCAGGAATTCTGGGAGTTGAAGTCCACCAATCATACAAGAGCCAAGGTTGCCTACCCCTGGCCTAGGCTGAAAAATCTGTGGGATGACCTTAAGAGGGCTGTGCACAGAAGATGCACTCGCTATCTGACAGATTTGGAGTACTTTTACGAGGAAGAATGGGCAAAGATTATCAAAGCAAGATGTGCCATGTTAATAGGCTCCTACCCCAAAAGACTGAATGCTGTCATAAAATCAAAAGGTGTTTCAATAAAGTATTAGTTTAAGGGTGTGAATTTTATGCAACCATGTTATTTTAAGTGTTTTATTGTTGGTTCCCCCCAAAAAAGATTTCAATTTGGGGTTTTTTTTTTTGTTGAATGGTACAGCTTATATATTATATTAAAAGTGGAAAAAAGTCTGATTTTTTTACATCTCAAAAATCTGGCATTTTACTAGGTTTACCAAGCATTCCACTGTTAATATAACATATAAGCTTTCTACATCCACTATAATTCCAATAGATATAATGGTATTAAAGTTGTATCATTTACTACATTAAAATACATTGTGGATATTTATACCCAAGTTTTGTACAACAGGAAATAAAGCCAACAATGAATAGATTTGGAAAACAATTGTGTCTGATGTTTGCAAAGAATGGAAAAATATGTTCTGGACATATGACAACTGTAGAAAAACAAATGACAACAGAAGCAGCTAAGGCAGAAAGCACTGGCTGTATATGGGAAACAAAGTTGAAAAAAGCAGGTTAAAGGAAAGTAGAAGGTTGAGACATTTTAGAACAAATGGCCACAGAAGAAAAAAAACAGAATTAAAAATATGGAATAGTAAGTAGAAATGCATATAGATTTGGTTGCTAAAAAGCATGAAGAAACAGGTAGACCTTTACTTATGACTGGAAGCTTAGCAACTGTTCAAAAGTTATGATGGACCCCCCCAAAAAAGGTACTTAAGATCGGGTTCCAAAGTCTCAGCAGTGCCCTTTGGGGCTACAGGACATTTTAAGCACTTTGCAACCAGCACACATTTATGCCCATTTGTAGTGTCCTGTGGTCACATGATCATGGTTTATGACATTTTTGCCAAAAACTAACATTTACTTCTGGTTTTTGGCAAAAATGTCCCAGAGTGAATAATGGATTCACTTAACAACCACAGATTCACTTAACAACTATGGTTATTTGCTTAATGACCACAGCAAAAAAAGTTGTAAAACTGAATGTGTCCCGGTTTTAAGTCAAGGACTTTCTGTACAACAGAAAACAGAAACAGTAATAAAAGCTTCAGGTGAGATGGCAGAAGAAAACTAAATGACTGCTGTTAAGAAAGGGGAATGCCAGGAAAAAAAGAACAGTCAACCACAATAGTTATTGAGACTACAGAAAATAGTACAAAATAGGAGCATGAGTTTGAAGGAGGGAAAAAAAAAGAAAGATTCCTTGGCTTTAAGAAGCACTGCATTTAATACTAAAATAAATTTCTCCAGATGATGTCAAGCAATCACATTAAGTAAAAATGGAAGAAAAAGATCAAATTGGTAAGATAAGATGATGATGAAAAGGACACTGAAATTAGGGGGGGCAAACCCACATAATTTAAAAATGTAAAACGTACAAGATTGGATGAATCAATCCTAAAACCTACTCTAGTAAAATATCATTTTTCCTACTTTTTCACATGACATTGATAAGTGATTTTTACAATTCCACAATGGACAACAGCTAATACCATTTCAGCTATTTCCAATATCATTTGGAAAAATGAAAATGGAAAAAGTTTCAACTGGGAGACAAGGAAATTAGGAAATCTAAACAAGAAGCAGCTATTAATGGTGATATGATGCTTTCCTCAGTAGAAATATGGTTATGTAAAACTGGAAGAGAGCTATAAAAAAACAAGTTATATACACGAATAACTGGCAGACAATAAAATTGTGATAGTTGGTTGTTTGACAAGACAGGATATATAAGAAGAATGTATTTATTTTGTGATGGGGGAACAGTCCATTTTTCTTAAATCTTTTATCCTACAAGGATAGCAGAGGTAAGCTTTCATTATAAATATGTGATGAAATGGTAGACTATTATTACAGCTGGGCAATGCTTGTTAAGACAGAGATAGAAAGTTGAGTCAGTTTGAAGAGTGAGAGAGAGAAGACAGAACAGATGACAACCAAAAGAAGAGAAATAACTGGTATATATAAAAGGAATGGAAATAATGACATCCTTTGTGACAATCATTCTACAGGTCAGTAGTTCTGTTGTATAGCTAAGACATTTTGTTGATGTACCTTTAAAGAGAAGGGAATTTTGTGTTGGTATTTTATAAAATGAAACACACAGATGCATTCATTACTTATCGTATTGCAATTTATTGCAATCAGTATAGAGAGTTAAAGGGATTATCCAAAGTTTCCATGTGACATTTGATATATTATACTATTGATTTTCCTGACTGTTAATATTACGACTCTGGCAAGTATATCATTGATTAAATCCACTCAAGAGCATACCTATTTGGAAATCAATTCCATTAATTTCAGTGTGACTTAGTTTTCAGTATGTCTGTGTATGGATGTAGTATGTATATATGTCTTTCTCTACACACACACACACACACATACACAAAATACTGTATAATTAAACTGGGGGGGGGAGGACAGTAGCAGCCTAATTCTAGAGCTTGTTGGACCAGCATGTAACTACTGAAGACAAAGCATTAATTGTGCTATCAGAATAACATTTTATTTTATTCATTTATCTGGCTTGTTAAAGGTCACCCAATTCCAAAAGGACACCCAGTGGTTTACAAAATATCAAAGACATAATTGAAACAAAATTAAAAAACAACATAATGAAACACAACTGCCTGGACAAAATAATAATTCTCCAGCAGTACTTCTACACAACATAAAGTCTTCATAAAAGAAATCAGTCCACATTTTTGTATACAAGTTGCATAATGGAAATATGTTCTTAGTGTAAAAGAAGCAGCAATTTAACAGGCAATCCAATAATTGAGTGGATTTTAAAAAAAAGAATATTGAAGCTTTTATTACTGTACATGAATATATTGGTGACATTTGGCTGGATCTTTCCTATGGAAATGCAGAACAAGAAAAGAGGCTGTTACCAAGAAAATATAGAGATTTTCATGAAGACACCAAGAATCCAACTTGATCAGAAGGAAAATACTTACCATATTACATCTTAATCTCACTCTCCCTATTGAATTCCATGGATTTTCTAAGAAACTATTTATAATTGCAACCGCACAGTAACTTTGCATGATGCCTATTCAAGCATTAGTGCCCTTTACATATTTGCAACGTATACAAAAATATTTAAAAATGTACCTATAAATAGCAAAAGTTAAAAAAATAACAATATTTACTTTCAACCAACCCCCCCTCCAAATCTAGAAGTTCCGACTGAACAATATAAAAACGTTTGGTTTGGAAATTCAAGCAAAACTACCTCTTTGAAACTAATTCATAATTCATATAAATAGGTGTCTCTGCAAGCTAGTTTTGTTATACGTGATTTGCAAACTTGCTTCATTAGCTGCATACTCAACCAAAGACTACTAAACAAGCAGAGTTTATGCTACATGAGAAAATCTATTAAGACACCTTCACACAAGACTAGCAGCAAGCAGCACAAAATATGCCTTCGGACAATATTGATACGTAAAACTGATGCACTTTATTGACATGCTTTGTGCCTTGGCGTCTTTTAAAGAATTGTATATTTTCATACAGTAGTTTTTTAAAAAAAACAAAACGCAAGGACAATTGCTGCAACGTACAGTATTGCAGAATAAGTGTTTAGCATACTTGGCAAGTAGAATAGGAAACTCCTTAGGACTGCAAGCCATGGCTCTGGCAGAATAATTATTTTAGTGCTTTCTTATAGTGAGGTCACCTCCCAGATCCCATCCATCAATGCAGCAACTACGGGGATGCTATATAGCGACCCCAGGCACTTGAGAAGGAGCAGCGATGGTCCTGACAATTTTGCATCCCTGTACTCGGGGGCAGCGCTTTTGAAGGTACAGCTCAAGACCTGCTTAGGTACAAATTAGGGGCGAAACTAAGGGGCCAGACGGCCGACAGGGGGCGCAACAGCACCATGTGGGGACGAGGCGCCGCAAAGCGGCGGGGCACCTTCCAACCCGAGGAAGGCGTGCGGGGGGGGGAGGGGAGAAGCCAACGAAGACGCGCAAACTCTTGCCAGGTCAAACTCCCCGCAGTGTTCAGCCCCGCCCCACACGCGTCGACAGACTAAGAGGTTGACACTCAAGTAACACGCACACCGCACCGCCCCTAGCCTCCCTCCCTCCCTGCGTCCCGGTTGCCCGTTACCATTATTACCCATCACGCCCAGCGCAGCGCCGCCATCCTGCCTCTGGTCAAGCTCCCACGGGAACGAGGGCTGACCTCGCGAGAACTCCCATCTCAACCCGCCCACCCACCGCCTCTCGTCCTGAGCACTAACATGGCAGAACCGGCGCGCACGTGTCCGTGAGTCCCAGATACTGTATACATCCAACAAACGCCCCGAACGTGCTCGCCCGCGCGCGGAGGAGTGGTCCGGGTCAAGGGGAGGGGGACGTGACGTGACGCGACACGCAGGCGGGCCCCCCCCTCCTCCCGTTCCTTTTCGCAGCTCGGATTCGAACAGGGCGCGCGAGTCGCAGCTTCACCCTCCTCCCCCTTCCTTCTCCGCACGCGCAGATCGCATGGGAATATAATCCTCCCGCTGCCGCCTGCTCTTCAGCCCCTCCCGTCCAGCAACGAAACCCCATCCGGGTCCTTTCGCCCCCTCCTCCCTGAGACCCTAGGGAGGTGGGGGGGCTGACCTGGTTGCCGTAAGACCGAAAACAGATCCTGTCGGTGACGAGACAGTCCTTTCTTTCTCTTGGTTCTCAGAGCCAGCCGTCGCGCCACGCGTCAGCCTTTGGCCCCCAACTACAACGCCCGCTGGGCTCCCCTCAGCAGCAACAGCAGCGGCAGCTCCTCTTCCGCTTCCTCCCCCCCATATTCCCTGCGCAGCCCGTGGAAGGGGGGGCCGCTCCCTGCAGCTCCGCCTGCTGGTTGACTGAAGGAAGGTGACGGGGCTGCCCTGAAGAGGCCGGAGGTTTGCGGAGCCGCGGAGGGACGGCCCGCTCTGCCCTACTGCGGCTGCCGTGCTCCGCTTCTCTCCTCGGAGAACAGGCGCGCGAGATACAAGCGGCCTGGAGGGCGCTGCAGGTGCGGTCGTTGCCCTGGCGGGGAGCGGAGGAGCCGACGTCCGGGTTTCTGCCGGCGAATTCTCGCTAAGTCATTCCCACCCTCACCTCTCTTCAGATTTATATACCGCTGTGGGCCGGTGGGCTTTAAAAAAGCCCCTTCCCTAGACTGGCTGGGAATTATGGGCCTGGATGGCCTCCGATCGGGGAACCCTGATATCCAATACAGGTAATCCTCGCCTTACAACAGTTCATTTAGTGACCATTCACTGAATGGCACTGAATAAAGTGACTTATGACCATTTTTTCAGTTAACGACTGTTGCAGCATCCCCATGGTCATGTGATCAGAGTTCAGATGCTTGGCAACTGGTTCATATTTATATATCTCATTTAACAACAGAAATTTTGTGCTCAATTGTCATAAGTCGAGGACTACCTGTACAGATGTTATTGTGGCTCTTCTTTTGGTGTAGCGTTTAATTTAATAAAAATATTGAAATATGATTTAATTCTTGTTTATTTTTGTAATAACATTGAAGGGAATCTTGAAAAATAAAATACATTTAATTAAATTAAATTAAGAGATACCCATCCTAAGTAAATATGTTTTGAATTGCAGAAAATGCTTGGCCAGAATAAGCTGGTGTGATCAGCAGATGGCAAACTGTTGGCATGTTAAAACCTTTTGAATATTTATTTATTCATGAATATTTATCTGCAAGATAATAGCATAATGAATTATATTGGAATACCACAAGGATATACACTTCGTAAAAAAGAAACCATAAATATAATGTTTTAATTGCTTTTGATTCTAGGTATAGTATGGCAAGTTTGAATACATAGTAATGACTTTTGAATTGGGTAATTGCCCAATAGTCTTCTGATTCATGAAAGAAATCTCTTCTGATATTTTATTTATCACATTTAGAAACTGCCCATCTTCCTCACAGAATGAGCCATGAAAGTGTACGTGTAACATAAAACCTAACATCTATATATAAATATTATATTAGACAGTTAAAATGAGAATAAAATATTTAAAATTCAAATTTTCAAATGTTGAACTTCATATTTTTGACAAATATGTAGTTGTGTAGGATTTTAGAAGATCCATTTTTGCACAAGACTTGTATTAAGAGTGTTTTAGAGACAAGCTTTTTGTCTAAACTGAAAAATGAATTGTTTAACTTTCCAATCTGTCTTTCCTGTACAGTGGAAAGTGGAAGTCATGTAAAACATGCATAGGAGATGATAGCATGTATCATATAACATCTGTACTTCTCTGCTCTGAATGTTTTATGGAAATTGTAATATATAGGATTTTAACTTTATAGAAAAATTGAATATTGTGTTGTATAACTGCTTAAATAATTTTTTGGGAGGGTGGAGCAGTTCAGCAAATATTTTGAGTTGTATTCCAGCACATCTGAAAAGATCTGTTGGAGAAGACTGAGTTACAATTTCAGCTTATAAGAAAGAAAACTCAACAATAACTTTTCACAAAATGCATCAGATGTAGCATGGAGGATACTGTACTTTCACCTTCTTCTGCGAACAGTGAATAAAAATATTAAAAAGTACACATAATTCTGCAGTAAATACTTTCCTTCCAAACTATATATATCCTTATAGTTCATGTCTTGGCTGTTAAAAATTCACATTATATATATATGTATATACCATACTGATGTTTGGGTTACTGAGCCAAAAGCTTGAATCTATATATATTTATTTGAATAGAACTTACTGAACTCAGCAAGGCTTTCAAGTGAATTCAAAGAAAGCAATCTGACTTGAATACAAACTCTACAAAGGACAATTATGCAAAAAGTGCTATGCTAATTAATTATTTTTAGTTATGAGCCATCTGTTTTCTGAAACTCCAATCTTTTACTTCTTGGAGAATGCCTGCCCAAGTGTTGTCTTCTCAGAAACTTCCAAGAATTAAATGAGACAAAGAATTTCTTAGAATCATAGCATGTTGGAAGGTACTTTAGAGATCACCTGTTCCAGGAATTCCATTTTGCAACATCTCTGCCTGTCTTTAAATAACTCTAGCAAAAAATATTCTACTATTATTCCATGAGGCAGCCTATTCCATTATCAAATGGTGCTTACTGTTAGGAATGTTCTTCTGGTGTTCAAACAGTATTGACTACCTTGTAACTTAAAAGCCCTTGGGTTTTTGTTTTTTCAAAAAAAGCATTACTTGCAATAAAAGTGGAGTTCCAAGAAAGGAGACATTTCTCAGAGAGAGAAATCTATCTGTGGAAGTATGCAGACAATACAAGAATTTGAAATACTTGTAAAAAAACCCAACCCATCACATCTGGTTAGAATAATAAATGCAGTATAACATAAACCTGGACATGATCTTCCACACTCGTTCCTCCAATTAAACAATCAAGCAATTTTGCCCCTCTTCAATCATTAGAACCCCCAGAATGGTTGGGGGGGGCATGGAAGCACTAGATCTGCTCAATTGGATTAGATTGCTGCATAGATACAAGGTTCAGACTGATCCCTTTTTCTGTAAATAATAGTTGCTTCACAATGGTCAATTATATATTCTTTCAAGAAGGAATATTGCAATTCTTCTATGAGACTCTTGGATGTGGGAGATTGTTTAAAACTTTGCATCAGGTGTGTAGCAAGTTCTGATGGCTGAGGGGGAAAGCAGATGACAATTATATTTCATCCTAATATATTTGTTGATAGGCAAAGACTTTGTATGGCTGGCTGCCTTACCTCGGGCACTTCCTTCATCTCCAGGATTTTTAGATTCAGTTTCAACTGATTTTAGTGCTTTCTCCTTGGCTCTGCCAATATAATGTGGGGCATCCAGAACTGAATCTGACATCAGTTATACTAATCTGTAAAACTTAATGATACATTCTCAGTATGTGGTGGTACTACTTTGAGTAGAATCAGGCCCAAATTGTCACTTTCTTATTAATGTAGCAGTATCTTCTGGGATAGCCGATGATGTGCTTAAAATCTACAATTCTGTCAGAATTGTGTTTCCTTGCATCCATGGGGCCCTTGGAGTGACTGGTTTGGATACCAGGACTGTGACAAAGTGCTTCTATCTAGTCCATTTGTCCATAAGGTAGTTGAAATTTGTCAAACTGGGAAATTAATGTTCTGTTTTCAAAGGTTCTGACCACTTCTGATTAGATTGGAAAAAAGAGTAGTTGAAAATCTTTTTTAAAAATGACTGAGAATCTCGTTTTAAAATATGTACCTGCTTTTGAAGGCAGTAGTAAGATGAAATCATATGTAAAACTCACTGTACCCAGGGTTTCAATTTTTTCTGATCTATTATTTGAAAAACGGAGAAGAGGGATATGTTGCTATGGGAACCAGGACATCTTGGTTTGATGCAGCATATTATGAAAAGATACCTAGAATGAAATTAAATCGTGTTATGTGTATGTGCTGCATTGTTCAACAAAATCATATTTTGTACAGGATTTTGTTTACTATTCTCAACTCTGACAGGAGGGAGGGAAGGAAGGAAAAAAGTTGAATATTTGAGTCCGCATTATTACTCTATTACAACAGTCTTCTAGGTTTTTTTAAGCAAAATTTTATAATTTTGTTTTGAAGATTTTCTTAATATTGCCAATTAGCAAAATATATGACATTAATAAATATCCTACATTTTACAAAGAACATTCAAAATGTTTTCCAGTATAGGTTCAGGCTAGGAATTTTAAGACTAAAACCCTTTGTAGTTTGGTGAATAGTGCATTTCAGGAACTGGATTAAGTACAGATTGCAACTGGTTTTTCTGGTCCTTTCAGTAGCATTACTACCATGGATTATTGTATCTTTCTGAGGCATTGAGCCAATAGGGGATTTTGCTAAAATAGCTTGGAAAAAGTACTTGTGCCCTTTATTCTACTGTAATCTTATCTGGCTGAGTAAACACAGAAGAGCCTGCTGGGACTCTGTCTAAGTTTTAAGGCTGTGGCCTCATCAAATCTCTATTTTCTCATTATCCCTTTGAACATCTTAAATGAAACCATTAGACAGTCTGGGCATGGCTTCCTTTATGGTGATAATACTATGGCTTCTACCCCTTTTGGGAAGCCTTGCTAAACTATATCTCATTTTCTAAAATGGTTAACTTACTCAATTGATGGTAGGAACATTAGTGAAATGCATTCAAAATTTTCAAAATATTCCATGATATTCTACTTTGTAAACTAGCGAAAAGTGATTGGTTGGCAAGAAAATTAAATGGATATACAGCTGGTTTGAAAATATTCAGTATACTCATTAAGTTTCTCATCAAACCAACAGGAAATGTCAGGTGGGTGGTGGACAAAAAAGCAGTGGGAATAGGAGCAAGTTCTGACTTCCTGATGGCTTGCCTATTGAGTTTCCTTGTGGGAAGCTGGTAGGGAGCCTCAGAAATCCTTTCCTTCTTCATTCTTAATAAAGGATTTATTAGACCCAGCTCAAGAACATAAAACAATCCAGCCAAAGTCCATTTCTTTATTTGTTCACACCAAATGGACAGATCTTGCCAGACTGAACCCAAGTTACTACTCTTACCCTAATGGATATACCCTGAGAGATTATAGGAGTGGCTATCTCTTGATTCCTATCCAGTTGTGGGGTGTGTTTTCTCCTGTTTTGCCCCTTTCCTTGGAATGAACTCCCTCTTGGGAAACTGCCCCTCACTGTAGCCCACCACACCATCACCTCCTTTGTAGCCACAGTCCATCACAGGGTATCACCAATACCTACTCTCAGGAATGGATTTACATTACAGAAAAGCTGTGAATACTTTTAAGATATTGAAAGCAGAAGCCATATTTGTGTTTGCTTGTACCCAAAGCACAACACTGATGAATGCAGATCCTCAAGTATTACTAATGTTGCTTGGCAAAGCTACTTAAGGACAAATTATTGCATTTGCATCTTGTAAAACTTGTTTAGAATTATGATCAATTATGGCAAGATATATTCAGCAAAGATCGTTTTTCCACAATCAATCAATGTTATAATGCTATATAATTTTTAATCTTTCCATTCACAAACTGATTGTATTTATCTATGTTTAAAACATCTATGGAATGGAAGGAGAGGGATGAAAAAACAGATCTTTTTCTTACCTTTTGTAACTTCTGAAATAAGGTTTAAATGCAAACGTGTAACATTAGTTCCTAATATCAGGGATGAATAGTGTTGCTATAACATAATAAGAGTCTTGAGCCAACCTTACAATACTTGTACCCACTATGCATCTCAGTTCCTAATAGTACAAGTTAATAGTTTAAATTGAAAAATAATTAAAATTAGATTTGGTAAATTTTGTATGTTTCATTCTATTTTTCCTATAATTATTTGTAAATGAAAGCATTCCTTTTCATGCACAAGATAAATTTAACAAGGCAAGTTTTTCTTCTCCTAATTTTATATTATGAACAATTTCTATACAAGGGTGATTTTTCAAAGGTTTTTCCAGTCAAAATGAATCTTGTCTTCCATTTTCTCTTAAGTTCAATCGGATGAACGTGCGATACATATCTTTATTTGATTTGAAGTTCAAACACTTTATACAATTTTAGAAATGACTTTTATTAAACTAGCATTTCATAATATTGTCTATACTGTGGCAATATTCAGGAAGAAAAAATCATTTGGATGACATTCAACATTTCAATATGAATAATCTAGAATGTTTTGCAATCTTGTTGAATGCATTTAACATCTGACATATATCATGCCAATGAGCACTGCATTACTATAAATTTTCTCCACGTGGAACTATTAATGCATTGAATTAAAAAAAGACTATAAACGTCCTAAATTGCATGAGCAATTAATGTACCCATTTCATGCTCTTAAAATCAATTTTTCCTAGAGATTATAGACCTGTTCAGTTACATATATGGCAAAAACATATTAGAGCATTTAAACAGTACATAATTTATATTTGCTGACTGAAACAGTGATTCATCTGAATTGTTTACATATCTGATAAACACAAAGAAAACATTACTATTCCTGAGTTTTTATACATTTATTATTTCTATTTTCTTAATTGCTAACTAATGCCACCTTTCCATCAAATGATGTTCAATAACCTTGACAACTTGTCTTGATAAAACTTGAATGGAGAGGGCCTGGTAATTTACAGTTCTAGTGAAAAGATCAATTACATTTATAACACATAAATTATATATATATATAATGTTTTCTGAGGTTTTCGCGGGTGTTTGTATATAGGTCTTTGGTTATTCGGGTTTTCTCCCGCGTAGAATTTGAAGTGTTTTGGCGACGTTTCGACGAAGTCCCATTCGTCATCTTCAGGCTGGTGCTTTCGGCTTCGTGCTTCTAGGAGCACGAAGCCGAAAACACCAGCCGGAAGATGACGAATGGGACTTCGTCAAAACATCGCCAAGACACTTCCAATTTTACGCGGGAGAAAACCCGAATAATCAAAGACCTACATATACATACATACACACACACACACACACACACACACACACAATGATGTAGAATAAGATCACAATTCCAAAGTCTCTTTGAAAAGTTCTAATATTTATAATTTGTATATTAGAGGTTTCAATCTCAGTTCAGTTCTTGAGTATGGTCACTGACCAATATGTGTTTCAATTCACTTTCCATAGATAAAATGCCTGCCATTCTCTTATTTCACAGGAAAAAAAGATAAAAACAGCAACTTGAAAAATTTGGGGAATGTATGTTGCTAAACAGAAGGTATCTTATAAGAATTCATTCCTTGATTTGATGGCTACAGTCTACGTGTTTCTAATTCTACTTTATCTTCTGTCTGTAATGATTCAGATTCACTTTGAGCAACAGGTGGTCGCAGTGTGATTTCTGGGCCTCCTCCATAGATTGACTTTAGAAAATTCCATGTTTCTTCAGAAATCTGTCCAGAATCAGCTCCTAAAAGACACACATATTTCCATAAAGTTCACCTGACATTTTAAAAGATTAAATCTGGAAAGCACTTCAGTATTTATAAATACATAATATAAAAAGCTCAAGTTTAATATTGTCTGGAACAGTCTGGAACTGTTTGCTGTGATACAAATGATACAGCTCAATCTATTATCTGCCGTTTGATATTGTTTTGCGTTTGTGAGTCATTATATAAAGGGAACCTATAGCAAATCTTGAAGTAAGATAATTCTGACAAATTTTACATATTAAAATAGATGTTCACAGATTTTCAAATTTTAATTTTTGCACAACAAAGGTAGAAGTGTCCATATTTTTTAAAAAAAAAGTATGTTCAGAAAAGATTATAGCGACAGATGATAAAGCTATTTCTCTACAAGTCGTGTTGAACTGCATATAGACTTTTAGAGACAAATTCAGAGTTCCTTTTTAAGAGCAATGACAAGTGTCAAATACAGATTTCAAGTAGTGCTCCTCTTTAGTAGTTAATTCAACTAGATTACAATCTAACCTGTTGAACAGCAGTATTTAAAGAAATTTTAATTATAGCTGAAGGCTAGAGAATAATGTAAGTAATTTCTTTTCTCTACATTATGTGAAGAGGTGGATTATAGTAAATTGTATGAGAGGCTAACTGGAGAGCCAATGAATTCAATCAATCAATCAATCAGAATAGAGCCGGAAGGGACCCTGGAGGTCTTCTAGTGCAGGGGTCCCCAAAATGGCCACCAAGCCGCATGAAGGGATGGCGCTTGCACTCACCCCCTACACTTAGCTAGTGCTGCCGTGAGCATCCCACCGGCGCTAACACCACCCCGCCCCGAGCATCCCACCAGCACTAGTGCCACCCAGTGTCCCACCAGCGCTAGTACCGCCCCGAGCATCCCGCCAGCACTAGCACTGCCCCACCCCAGAACGTCCCAACGGCATTAGTGCCGCCCATAGCGTTTCAACAGTGCTAGCGCTGCCCCATTTGCAGCACTCCTGCCCATGCAGCCGTTTGCACATGTGCTCATGTGGCCATTTGCATGTGCGCATGCCTTCGAGCGTGGCCCATTTATGGGTACACGAGGGGGGTCATTTTTGCACACACACATGGCACATTTGCAAATGCGCATGTAGCAGTGCCTGCCTCCCTTTACGGGCCGCCAAACCAAAAAGATTGGAGACCTCTGTTCTAGTGCAACTCCCTGTTCAAGCAGAAGACCCTATACCATTTCAGACAAGTGCTTGTACAGTCTTTTCTTAAAAACCTCCAGTGATGAAGTACCCACAACTTCTGAAGGCAAGCTATTCCATTGGTTAATTGTTCTCACTGTTAGGAAATTTCTCCTTAATTCCAGGTTGCTTTCTCCTTGATTAGTTTCTATCCATTGTTTCTTGCCTTGCCTTCTGGTGCTTTGGAAAATAAGTTGACCCCCCTCTTCTTTGTTTTTTTATGTTTTGTTTGAATTCCCCATTCCTCTATATTATGTACTTTTAAGAATAGAAGGGGATTATTTGTTGATGGAATGGTTAATCCCATAGGAAAAATGTACAGATCATACACAAAATGATCATAAATGAACATGACCACTGGTAAATTTGCATGCAGAGAACTATCTGTGTATTCATACCTTGTTTCAGAACAAGCAAACCACATTTACCGACACCAATTTTGGTATTGTCAATAGGACCTGGAGGATCTAATGAAATAAAAAGTATGTTACAATGTAAGATAATAATACTATTTAAACAAACAAAAGCCTCAAAGAAAATCTCTCATATTTTATAAATTATTTTAAAACTCCACATAATAAAATGTAGCAAAATACACATTTCAATCGGGTGTATAATTTGAAACAGCTGCATACAAGTTAAAAAAATGTTGTTTGTAACTGAAAGAAATCCACCTACTAAATGAAGGCTCCCTAAACTACATACAGATCCAAACTGAACTATTTATCTATATGCATTGTTGCCATGTACTCGGGTTAGGTCCATTTTCTATTTTATTTAACGTGTGCAGAATTCATTACACTGCCCTGTGATTTTACTGTAGTATTTACTACCTAATTAAAACTATGTGATCTTTATATAGCATTTGCTTGCAGTCTCTTTGAATTACAAAAGTACTCACCGCTTTCCTTGCCCTTCACAAATGCTTCCCATTCTCTGAACCATTGCATACTGATGCAATAGAATATAGATGGAGATTCCTCCTCTTGGAATGCTCTATTCAACTGAGAGACAGAAAAAAAAAAATCTAAAAGCAGATGTGAACAACCCTAACATAGTTGCCTCAGATTCACTGTTACTGTCCTCAAAACTCTCAAAAGTTACAAATAGTAAATGCATATTCAAAATTAAATGCTTAAAAAGTGTTGGATCAATGTTCCTATTGTAATTTAGAAAAAGAAAAGTTATTGAGATGAATAAAAGAAAACCACATCTCTACATAGTGTCTGCTAATGTATCTATATACTTCTAAACCTTATTGTTCCTGTAACCTTCAACTGAGTGAAACGGTGCATCGTAGGGCAACAAATTTTGAACCAAGGTACCTCAAATGGGCTAACTTACAGAAGGCATCCAAAATCCAGAGGCTACGACATCCGTGGAATAGAAATTTTGCAAATTTTACGAAATATGTTATGACATAACAATCATAAAACAGTTTATGGCATATACAAAATGTCATAAAACATTTCCCTTGTTGATGTTTAGCTCTGCTATACAGTTCAACATGGGCTATGTTTTAGGCAGATAAATTTCTGAAGGTATCTCAACTTTTCCAATGAAGGAAGTACATTACGAGCTCTGTCACTGTTGAAAGCATTGAGGAACCTAGTAAGGAAATACTTCTGGAAGGACGATCCAGCTAATCAAGGGTTGCCAATTACACTACAAAACCTCTATGTGTAATCTTTAACTGGGTGAAACAGTGCATCACAGAGCAACAGTTTTTGAATCAAAGTATCTCAAATGGCCTAACCTAAGGAATGTGTCCAAAATCTGGAACTGAAGTTTAACAACTTTTGAAAAATATTTTATGACATAAAAATTATCATAAAACATTTTATGATATAATACATTTCCTGTGGTCAATTCCTGATGTTTGACTGTGCTATACAATTCTACATGGGCTACTTTCAAGGCAGATGCTTCTATGAATATCTGCTGAATTTTAAAGAAGGAAATAATCTCTGAAACAATGACTCAATGGTCAAGGATTGTCTAGTTACCATTAAAACTTAGGACCGTGGTGGTAAACCTGTGGCACGCAGAGCCCTCTCTATGGGCACATGCGCCGTCGGCCCAATCCTAGGCCTTTAGTTGGGTTTTATAAAACCTTTTCGCTTTAGGCCTCCGTTGCCGTGTTCAAAAAAAAAAAGTTCAATCAATTTTAACTTGCGGGGGAAAAAAAGATCTCGCAAAGTTGGAATTGATTGATTGAAATTTTTATTTCCCCCGTCTGCCGTTACCACTACAGCCACGCCCACCCAATGGGCCACACTCACCCAATGGGCCACTCCCACCCGGCACCCGACAATACGTAAGTAGGTTTTGGGTTGCAGTTTGGACACTCAGTCTCTAAAAGGCTCGCCATCACTGACTTAGGGTATACAATGTTGCTTAAAAGTTCATGAACTCTTTACATTTCTGCATAAATATGACCTAGGACTTGTCCATGCAAGTCCTAAAATTAGATAAAGAAAAATACTGAAAATTCAAAAGGGTTCACAAACATTTAAGCACCATTGTATAAGCTCTAATAATAATATACTTAAAAATGTATTATTGAAAACAAATGGATTAAATACATCTTTAAAAAATCTTCAGCTCCTGAAATTTTCATACTGTTGCTTTTACATATCTTGTGTAATGCTTTCTCTTATAATAACTATTTCCTTTTCAGTTAGAAGCTGTTACAATCTTCACAGATTGTAAATCAAATATTCTATGATTTTTTCTCAGTTCTGAAATTCTATTATGACATGCCAAAATGAGATGCTAAGAAAATATGAAACTTTACATTTTTATTATCAAGAGTAATTATGAATCATTTTGAATAATTTCAAAATATTAAGCTTGGTATGTATGTTCACTTTCTATTTGCAATGGAACTTTGTCCTTTGATGGGTCCTACTAGTGAAAGAACTGGGGTAGAATATGTATTTTATTTTCCCTTTTCAAGTCCATATCTGACTACATTGTTTTGAAGAAGCACTCAAACTGTTTGGGGACAAAGAAAATGTGTGAAATTAATAAAAATGTGTATGTAGCTCACAATGTATCAAGATAAAAGCTATTAATTTAAATATGTATAACTTAAACAAATATAATCTAACAAGATAGAAAAAACATATTTACCCGAATAAACATTTCCAGTTCTGTCTTCCGTCTTTTTTCTATTTTTTCTGTTTCCATTTGACATGTATAACATACATACAGATGATTAACTGCTGGTCCTCCACCATATCTGTGATAATAAATTATTAAATAAATCCCCATATCCTTTAGGTTTTATAGAATCAAACACTATACTTAGGAAACTCATTTTTTGTTCAGATTTTTTTAATTTTAGTAGAAACAAGCCATACATCTCTGAATTAGTTGTGCACGGTATATCTATTATTCCCAAACTAGTTCTATCAAAATGTGAATGTCCTTTTTTACACCTAACTTAGAAATAAGGGTGGTTCTACTGTTCACTTTTGTCCAGATCATGTACAAAACAATATTGCTTGTTTTTATTCTATTTTATTCATTTTTCATTGTACTGTTTCTTTGTGGCTTCAGAATCTTTGATTTGTTATACATATTTTGACCAAAAAAGTTTGAAACATAATAAATGATTTTATAGTAATTTTTGTCCTACTTTGCTAATATACTATTTTTTTAAAAAAAAGAAAATCTCCAAATGCAATTAAGTGATGCATTTTAAAGAAAACTTAGCCATTCAATGATAGATCAAAGCTTAAACTACAATGAAATAAATCTAAACACTTACTGGGGACAGAAATGTTATTCTATTGAAAACAGAAACACTAAACTAATGCAACTATAATACCTAATCACATCATTCTATTCAGATTGCTGTTTGAGCTGTCAGATGTCTTTGTATTTAGAAACAAAGTGAAATTAATTGGTTTTTTCTTTCCCTAGTCCTGAATCATCCTTGTCTCATGCCCATCCACACACTATCTGATGGGTAGTAGAGGAGGATGCATTCAAGAGAATAAATGAAAACAGTAAATCTGCCTTCTGTTTATAGATGCTTTTCTGGATTAAAGAGGCTTAGAAAGTGCCAGTCCACCAAAGGATTCAGTATAATGTTCTATAGTACACGATATGCAGATTTTACAATTACCATCTCTTTGATAATGTTCAGGCATCAGATGTAATCTGTTTCACGATTAAAAGTTTACCTGCTGTACAAATTATCCCATATGTTCTGAGGAAGCATTACAACCAGATCTTCTATAAAAGAAGCTTTGTATGGAGGAACTCCTATGGAAAAATAATTTTAAAAAATTAAATATGATTTAGTTAAAGGGGAGTAGAAACCTTCAAGTAATACAGTTTGTAAGCAGCAGCAAAAGCATAAAACATCTTTGAATGAAAGAAACAACCTCCCACTGTTTTATATTAAAGCTAATATATTAGCTACCGTGTCTTTCTAAAGATTAATATTGGGACGTCTGGTCCTGCACTGTAGTGACTGCTCGCGAGCTTGCGGACCGCCGCACCACCACGGCTAATTTTTGTCTTGCCTGGAGACCCTAATGGATCCAATCCACCCCAGAGAGTCGGTGAAGAAAGAAGGGTGCCCCAGCAACTCTGGAATGATGGCTGTCGTTCCGTTCGTCTTGGGCAAAGCCTTCTAATCCGACAAGAGAAAGGCTGTATTTCACCGATCAGCCCAAACTACTTGCAACCAAATCCAAAAGAACTAACCAGCACAATAGTAAACAGCGTGCTTGAAACTGGGTGAGGAATCTGATTTTTCCTTTTCTATTCTACACTTAATATCCTGGAAAAGTTCCCCAAGAAGCAAAATATCTCTGAAAGTGAAGGAGGGGTACTTCTGCCCCACCCTTATACTAACGGAAGCAGCGAATTAAAATTTCCATGGAGGATCAAAATATATGGTAGTGAAATAAATTTATAAACTTGAAAGCTAAAATTTAACTTTGGACAAGTTTAAAATTGTTGAATGGTTAAGACTCTCATTTTAAAGACCATTGTTCATATTGAAAACTAAATAGATGCTGACACCTAGTAGTGGATGAAGATTATTACAGATGATTTCCATACAGAACTTGCCAAAACGTGGGAAAAGCTAATCTGTGTTTGTGACCTTCAAAGCTTTAATAACAAAGAATAGCTGTGACAAAAAAAGACAACAATCTGAGCTGCAGACAGAGAATTATAAATTTTAGAAAAAAAATCTTTTTTGAATTCTTTGGATTACAAATATCTATTTAACCGGGACTCTAAAGCTATTTGCAGATAAGAAGGAAAACTTCAGCTTTTGGCCATCATGGATCAGAGACATGTAGATAGAACACACCAAGAAAATATAAATACCTCTCAGGAGGAGATATATAGTATACTGCAATTAATTCAAATAACACTGAGTTCAGATCACAAAGAAATCCAAAATAAATTTGAAAATATAAATCAATCTATTTCTAAGTTAACTCTACAACAAAAAAACTTCCAGGAAACAATAATAGAGAAGGAGCAGACAAAACAAATAAGTGGACATAAAATTGAAAATAGAGACTCAAAGACGGAACTTAACAAATCAAGAAAACATGATTTAATCCTAGTGGGAAATTTTTTTTACAACAAATGGAAAAAACAACTCATCCCTTACTACTACAAAATAAATCTGAGGACAAAAAACAGATTGGCTAAAATGGAATGTAGAGATTTTGAAAACATCAATGAGAAAGGAAGTGATAAGAGAAGCAAAGAAGGAGAAAAAGAAAAAGATTTTCAAGATTCATGGAAAGGCAAAAGCCTCATAAAGACACTCTATTCGATTTACTTCTTATACCTACAGCAACAGTCATGAATATATGGGAAAAAAATTTGATTCAGCAAAACACATTGATCAAGAAAGATACTGGTCAAAGGAAAAAGATTAAAGTGAAAATTAAGAATATAGATGATGGGATCTACCAGAGGGAATATATAAAAAAGAAACATTTGTTTGAATATGGTTAAAGAAATAGAAGGTTCTGAATATATATGTCATTCTAAGAGGGATGAATTCCTTAAATAATACTGTATGCTTTTCCCCCTTTTTTATTTTATTTCTTGATATAAGTAATATAATAGTTTTAGAAGGAATTTCTTTAGATAATTAAATGTGTTTGAATTTAGGGAAATTATAATGTATAAAAAAGAAAAAAATGTTTTGAATAACAGCTAAAGGATTAGGTGACTAGATATATTAAATGGAATATTTAAAGATTAAATATATTTTTAATTATGGTTAAAAAGAATAAGAAATTTTGGAATAAATATATGCTAGCTTAGTAGGAATATATATTTTAAGTAGTATTTTACTTTTTATGTTTCTTTACTCTTGCTCTCTTTTCCTTTTCTTTACTGTTTTACCTATTCTTTAAGAAATGTAAAAGTGTTGAGATGGTTTATATGGGAAAAATGGATTTAAATTTTTAAATGTAATTAACTGTTGAGAAAATCTTAACCAGCAAGAATACTTTGAACTTTATGGGAGACACAAATCTAAATAAGGATTGTAACAGGATATAAGATGAGGCAACCAGAATGATTAGATAGAAAAGAAATATTTTATTAATGTGATCATTATTTCTAGGAATATTGTGAAAAATCATAGATGTAATTTATCAAAATAATAAGAACTGTATTAATTCAAGGTTTGCAAAGAAGACATTTTGGGGAAAAGGGGAAATCAACTAAATGTACTATGTGGATTATGGATTATAGAAACCAATTGTTAATGATTTTTCTTTACAAATGTAAACCCAGCAAGTACACTGTTTACCAACTATTAAGTGATTTATATTTTAAAAAAATCAATAAAATATATGCAAAAAAACCCGAATATTGAGATTTACGTTCTTCTAAATTTGTTAACTGTGGTTAAAAGATGGTACATAAAAACAATCAAAAGCAAAACTATTTCATGAACATTTTTTGACAACAATTTAAGTTAAAAATAGAGAACGCCAAATTTGTGACTGAAAATCAAAGCCTTATTTCCATCAATCAATAAAAAGCAAATTCTACTTTTACCCTGACAATAAATTTAGTGATTCTGAATGTAGGCATCCTTGAAGTTTGCTTTGTATAACTGACCAAAATTATTAATAAAATTTCTAAATTTGGTTAATATTGCATATCACATTGTGGAATCTACCTTCAAGAGAAATGACAATCTTTACTAACAAAGGACCAAATCAAGCTGACTGATAATCTTGAATTTCTAATTTAAATTGATCTTTCTGAAGGTTGGGATAATTTTGTTTCTAAACAATTAAAGTAAATTCTTAATGTAAGAATTATCAAAAAGCAAAATGCATCTTTTCTCACCCCATTTTACTATGCAGTCAAATTTGTAATTCTGAGTTTCTACCCCACAGATAGATGCAATCTAATTTATCTTACTATAGAATTAAACTGTAACCTAACAAGTCACAAGCAGTAATTAAGGACATATATTTTTTTTACTTTCAATTAGTAAATTATCCAAAGTTTGTGTCTGTCATTCTAATAGTGACACAGTTAGCTTTACATTTGAAGAAATGGATTCCACATAACAAAAATTCAGGCTGTCATCTTCTGGATAATCAAAAAACACAAATTGACTACAGAGTGATATTCTCATTTAACAGAATAAAAATTCCAATTAAAAGATGTAAGGACAAAAATACACAGGATGGCAAAAATAATGGTCAAAACCTCAAGCTACAGAAAGCAGTAGAATTTATTGTTACAGATAATGAAAAGTTATCTTCATAGGAGAATAGTTTATATGATTGCAGTCTCACCTCCATGTATGCAGAGAAAATCATTATTTGAAATAGGTCCTGGTTCAGCAAAAGTTCTAAATTTATTCAGCCATAAACGTGAAATATAAAATTGAAGGAGGCTTGGTTCCATAACATTAAGGCTTGACACTCTCTCCCTCTCTCTTTTAGCTTCTTCGTTACTTTTTCTTTTGAAAAGACACAATATTAACATTAGTATGCTGTTTTGAAATGAGTACTGTTAACAACAGATAATTTCTACATGTTGATGATGAAAAGGACCTCATCCAAGTTTGAGTTGAAATAAACCAAGAATCCTTTTTAGATCTGTATTACTTTGTTTGACTAAAAATATTCACTTTAAGACAGCTAAAGTCAATATTGGATACTATGTGTTAATTTTCAACTTAAAAAAGCAAAGGTACTTCAAATCTTGATATATTCCAAATATTTGAGTTAAGCTGAACTCTTAAGAACCAGAGAAAAACACATTAAAACAGATTTGCAGTACTGTCTCCCTTCTTTTTCCTCCTGTGAGAGCATCGACTAAGCAAAACTCTACTCAAATGATGCTTTCGCTGACAATGACAACCTCTGCATCTAATCATTGTTGTGTAACTTCACACTTGCTTTCTCACCTGTAGAAGAGAACATAAGCTTCTGCATTTTGGACAGTTGATTCTGTTACTTCTGTGACACTTTGATCATCAAACTCATACCATCGATTATTTAAATTATTTCGACAATAAGCTATATAATGCCCATCTAAATTAAAGAACAAATTAAGAGAATTTTTTGTTTTAAAATTTCAGGAAAAGCAGATTGGTACAGATTAATGTAATAAAAAATTTACATCAGTTGCATAAAATGTAACGTACCGTACGCATAGCCTACGAAAATACTGATTATGTATACTCACTGATTGCAGTTCCATGGTGGCAGATGACAGACAAAAGGTCATATACTGCTATTTGAGCAGGACTATCTTTAGTAAGAAAAGGTTGAAGATCAAGTCCTTCCAAAGGAAAGGATACATGAGTTCCAATTTTTGTGGAAAACATAAGATCGTGTCTGAATCTTTTGAGATGAATACATAAAATCTGCGAAAAACAATTGACACTTATTTGATGTTTATCTTTTATTTTAATAGTTAAGCAAGATATTCCTTATTAAACGGCTAATGACTTTTTAATTTCCTCATAGAAAATGAAATTACCACAGAAGCCTTTATTTAATCTCATTATTCTGTAGCACACTGTGGTTTCTTTAGGGAAGGGGGTAATGAAACCAAATGTCTAAGTCCTTTGTGCAACCCCCAATTTTCCTCCTTTGCTCCCAGTATTTAGTAGTGGGTTGTTTTTACTGCTCCATTTGAAAGTGCTTTATGACCTCAAAATTACATCATGGCTATTATGATACAGCTATCAATCATCTATATTTGTTCGTCAAACTCCTTGGCAGATATCCTTCATTAGTATTTCTTTTAAGATTATTGATTTGGTTGGGACCCCTGACATGTTACCCAGCACTAATGCAACTTCTGATCTGAAAAATGTTGTGAACAACATGGCAACAACAATTATTATTATGCTTGGCACTTTTCTATACAAACATCGCTAAAGCAAAACTACACTGAATGACATGAAACTTATGTATGTACTGCATATTTTGTTAATGTGCATGGATGTGGGAAATTCTAATATATCATTTACAAAACAATATTGATGTTTATATTTCCTTAAGAAAAGATATGTTTTAAAAAAAACCCAAATAATTCTAATCTTCTAGAAAACTTTCAAATTGTGGAATTTGTCCCAAAAGTATCACACTGATCCTAAGTGATTCTAATACAATTCTTTGTACTCCAAGCTATCAGTAATATTTTATCCTGAATTATTTTATTAGGTAATTCTCAAGAGCTTGGCAATAATTCAGCTGACCTTTGCTGATTTTAGAAACTAAGCAAGGTCAGCCCTAATTAGTATTAGGATGGGGGACAGCCTGGCAATGGCTAACCATACTTCCAAGAAAATTACATGAATGCAATAGCCAGGAAACAAATTTGACTAGTCTTTAATTCTCAACATTGAATGTCTCTTAAGCACATTAATAATTACATCAGAAGCAAGAAACATTTTCTTATATTTTTAGGTAAGCACAAAAATGTACATTTTTCTATGTTTAATACATGATGATACATATGTTAAAAGCAATCATAGAATTTTAGGATTATTCTCAGTCACCTCAAATACAGCACTTTTCAGTGCAGGCCAAGTTCAAATATCCAAATAAATGACATTAAATTTAAACATGTTAAGTGAACAGCTTAAAATACACTAGTCCCAACTATCTAAAACTGTTGTATAGAATGTAACAGTTGGTCCTCAAGACTGATAGAGCTTCAGGTGACTGTTTTGTAAATAACAGTCAGCTGCAGCTTTCCCGTTACCAATTAATCATCTTTCTAGTGCACCCTAAGGTTATGAGAAAAAGACCTAGGAAATCTTAGCCATAGCATCACCTGAGCTATAAATGTAAAATACTACACTCTTTCATGAATCTTGCTAACCACTAAAATTGTGGCTGGAAAAAAAAACAACTTTTCGTTGAAGCAGTTATACAGTCTGACAGAAAATGTAATTCAGGATAGAGACCATAACAACATATAGAAGAAATTGATTTATTTTGACTGTTATCTGCTAAATTCGTCCTGGAAAATGAAGAAATAGAACTGAATACAAATCATGTTACATGAAGTAATTTGTTGTTATGTTCACACTGTTTATTATAAAAAGGAGGGGAAAAGAACATTTTTATCCAGTAAAGCAAAGCAAAGGACATTACCTCAGGGAAGTGTTGAACTTTGCAGAATTTTACTCCATTTCTTAACCTGAGATAAAGTTCACATTTAATAACATTGTAAAAAATATTGACCACAAAGTTAAAAAAATTCTAATATGCATCTTTACTATTTTAGAAATGCTGACTAGAGAAAAATGGAATGGAATTAGAAATCTATACTTTTTCCCACACATTTCTCAACGATATATAAAATAAATATGATAACTTACTATATTAAAAAATCCAACATATACATTGGTAAAGTACTAAACTCAATAAGAATAATAATTGGGTATAATTTCAAAACAGCAGGAGCACCACTTTGACACCAGTCAATTGCAAAAGGCAGCTTTACTTGGAACAGCTTACATCCTACAACGATATCTTTAATATTATTAAATAACATATCCCTATCCCAGGTCCTTGGGAAGGCTTAGTAGGTGGAGAAAAATACCAAATCCAATCTAAGCATCTGGCTGACTGTGCAACCAACTATAACCGATATCAGTGATGGCGAACCTTTTAGAGACCCAGTGTCCAAACTACAACCCCAAACCCACTTATTTATCACTGGGTGCCGGTGATCATGGTCGCGGTAGTCATGGCAGACTGGTTGGGAGGGGCCAGGGCGGCAGGGACCAGTCCCTCACCATCTCTGGGACATGGCACACATGCCCACAGAGAGGGCTCTGAGTGCCGCCTCTGGCATGCGTCCATAGGTTCGCCACCACTGACCTATATTAATGACAATGAAATGCCTTTTCTTTCCAACTATTTATTTATTTCCTGCCTTTACAAATAACTGGAGATGGCAAACATATCCAACACACCTTTCCCCTCCTGTTTTCCCCACAACAACCCTGTGAGATGGGTTGGGCTGAGAGTATGTGGCAGGCCCAAGGTCACCCAGCTGGCTTTCATGGCCAAAAAGCAGCACTTGAATTCAGTCTCCTGCTTTCTAGCCCAGCTGCTAAACCACTAGACCAAACTGGTTCTAATGGAGAATATATGGCTGTAGCTCTGAATTACAAGTTTTAACTCAGAATATAAAGTGTTTTTTTTTAAGTGTACGTGTTAAGATTTTACTGAATCCTGACTTATTAAGAACAAGTAAGTATGCAGTACCACTGTTGTTATTTGATATCTTTTCAAGGTTGGCCAGGCCAGGAAACAGACTCCTGAAAGACTACTGGACCTCTATTGTGACAGGGTCTAATAACAGACTCTTGAAAGCCTTGCAAAATTTCTCTCACCTTCCCCTCTTACACCCTAAAGAATCAGTCAAGGCAATCCTAAGTTTCTTTCTTACTCCCTCTTCCTTTGAAAACCCAACCTGGCTTTTAAATAACTGTGCTTGTATTCAATTTTTTAAAGTTATTTCTGTACTACTATGCAGTGGCCCAGATAGAACTGGTATGCAGTTCTCATTCATTCAGCGGGTAGCAGCTGTAACCAGGAATATCTTTGCACAAAGCTTTCTTGTGTGCCAGTTGTGTTCCTGCCTTGGTCAAGAGCTCCTCACAATCACTCATGAGGCTACTTTTGTAGACTACTCAGAAGTTACAACTGGTCTAGAATGTAGCCATGCAACTATAAGCACTTATTATTTTGCTTACATAGCTCTGGTAGGCTTCGCTTTGTAGGTTATTTGTTTAGCTCTTCATAGTTTAGTCTAGTTACCTAAAGCAGGGCTTTTCAACCTTTTCACCCATTGTATCACTTTTAGGATATGGCAACATCCGAGTACCACCAGTCGCCTAGCAAGCTGTCAAAAACATGATGACCAAAAAAAAAAAAAAGGAAAAAAGTGATAAAGTACAGGTAGTTCTTGACTTACAACAGTTCACTTAGTGACTGTTCGAAGTTACAATGGCACTGAAAAAAGTGCCCCCCAAGCCACAGCCAAGCAAGACACCTGCCTACCCACCCAGCCGCGCTCTTCCTCCTATCCGAGGTTTTCATTGTTGTGAGCATTTCTGTTGAGGATTGGCAGCAGGGGTGTGGTGGGGTGGTATTTGGTTTTTATTCCCCCCGTCTGCTGGGTGGTTGCAGCAGGTTTTGGTCACTTCACATGACCCTGGGACATTGTGACCATCATAAATATGAATTAGTTGCCAAGCATCTGAATGTAAATCACAAGACCCTGGAGATGCTGCAACATTCCAACTGATTTGGCGCTTCTTCTGGGCTCAGCAGAAGTGCCAGGATCAGTGCTGCTTTCCAGCTGATTGGTGCTTCTTTAGGGCTCAGCAGAAGCATCAGGATCAGGCCGAGCTCCAGGTGGAGCCTGGTGCTGATCCTGGCACTTCCACTGAGCAGACAGCCCCGAAGCGCTGATCAGCTGGAAAGCAGCACTGATCCTGGTGCTTCCGCTGAGCCCTGAAGCTCCAGCCATCTCTCGCTCAGGCTTGTGCGGTGCTGCAACTGGTTCAGCTCATTCCCCTCCCCCACTACCACTTTTCTAAGATGGCCGTGTACCACCTGCCAGGTGCCAATGTACCACAGGTGGTACCTGTACCACTGGTTGAAAAGCCCTGACCTAAAGGACTGTCTTTCTCCTGTTGTTTCCACTTGACTAGTTAGATCTAAGTGAGTTGATAAGTCCCAGTTGTAAACCAGGGCCTAGGAAACACACTTTCTCAATAGCTGGGTTGTCCTGCAGAACAGCATTCCCCCTAAGTTTTGCATGGCTGCACCCTATTGGGCTTTCACAAAGTTGTCAAAACCTGACTCTTCTGACAGGCCCTGGGGCAGGATACAGCAATCAGCTCCCTAGTGGTGGCTGGCTGGGAAAATGTTTGTTTAGTTATTCTTCATTGTTGCATATCTTGCATTTACTGCTGATCCTACCCTTTTTTAATTTACTTATTATTTTTTGCTTAATAGAAAATAATCTTAGCAGTTAGTTCATATCATGTTGAGGCAGCATACGAGTGGTAAAATATAAAATAAAACAGTAACTGCTAATGTTCAAGCAAGTGGCAAATCTAAATGATTCCTATGCTTAGTCTAAATGGTTATATGCATAGCTCAGATTAGGCTATGGCATGAAACTATTCCTGTTTGCTAGAAGCAAATTAATCTTAAGCATCTTTTTATTAGGTTTCAAGGGTGTTTAGGCAGTTTTCAAGAAAGCTTAAGAAGACAATCAATACTTAAAACTATTTTTAAACAAACATTAAATCAGAATGGTTCATACAAAAGGCCTGTTCTTGGCCAAGTGAACTGTGCCTGTGTATATTTCATACATACATTACATCATGTTCCTGGTTTCAATAGATTTATTAATGAAAAAGGTAGAAAAGTATAGAAATTATATATATTTAAACGTAGATCACTTACTTTTTACATTTTTCACAACTGTACATATTGTCACCTGCAGACATTGTAAAGAGGGAAGGATAACCATTATTCTAAAACTACAAAATACTTTTCTCCCCCTCAACCCACACTAAACCTGTTCAATTTTGCAATACAATAAATTGATCCTAGCATTTTATAAAATACATCCTCATGAATTGGAAAATTGTTCTTAAAAAAATCCAGACTGTGGTTTTAAAGTTATTCTTTTGCAATTATGTTTTCTGAATTTTTGTCCTTGAAAATATTTCTCAATTCAATTTCAACAATAACACTGTGGGGAAAATTCTAATATGCTTTCTGTTCTGTTAAATGTGAAATCTGATTCAAAACAATAAATCACACACAATAGCTAAATCTGATGTTTGATAAAATATGAATCTCTTACCTTTCAATTCATCTCTGGCAAAAAAGGCAGCAAGACAATCTTGTAAGGTTACTGTTGGACCCCAAAACCAGCTAGGGACACATGAGACAACAAACCTGAAATATCATCGATAGAAAAACAGCAATTGTTCTGCTGTTATAGCAGAAACATTAGTGCAGAAGAATTATTGGAGTAGTAGAAAGAAAACAACTAACCTTTTGAAATATTCCACAAAAAACGCAATCCAACCTTGAGGAGCATATGCTTCACCACAGGATCCTGCCTTGACAAGAGAGGTCTGTTGATTTGCAGAATGCAGCTTAGCGAGATCTTCCTTACCTGGAATAGGTAAAGACAAATCCTGGAAAGTTTCCAGGGTAACTGAAACCTATGGAAAATAAACGTAAAGGCTGTCAATATACTTAATCAAATTCTATAATTACATCTGCTTCTTTTAAACTTCTCATAAAACAAAACATAGCAATGCTTAGCTGCAATTATACTACTTGATGGGAACTGGTATATATTTAAGTTCACTATAAAAGTGCATAAATATAAGTTACAGGTTCACTGTAAAGTATGGATAAATATAAATATGTACATAGATATTGATAACTATTAAAATATAAATAGTGCACAGGATAAAAAAATAAAGAACTATGAACAGGAAAGGAACTAATCAGAATGTTTATATAATCTAACTTGAATAATCCAAGAATTGTTTATATATATTATTTTTTTAAAAAATGTCCACATAGAAAGTGAGAAATTTTGCATAAGCACTGTAAAACTTACCCGATCACATGTGAGACACTGTACAGAACTTAAAATAGAACCATCAAATATATCTGATATAACACTTCGGTATTTTTTGTTTTTCTTCTTTTTAGAGGAAAACGCAGTTGGAACTAAAAGAACAAGAAAGCATTACAAAATATTATTTGAACTGTCCAGGGCTAATTAACAGTAATTTCTACATGGATTTTGGGAAAGCAGCAGAGAGGGCATGGCATGGGCTCAATCAGTGAGGGAATTCCAGTGGGAGGGGTCCAGGAGAAGAGACCTCTCTACTATGGCCGCTGCCCTTTGTAACATATCCCGAGGTGAGAACTGCATCGATCTTTCTGACCTTCCATAAGGGCCTGAAGTCCTAGTTCTGCCAGTGGGCCTGGGGCCCCAATGGGGGGAGTATCACTCTGGAAGTGATTAATAAATTGAGAGAAGACCCTACCTCTGTACATGGTCCTTGTGATAACTTTTTAGCATACTTATTGTTGTATCTTATCTTTTTTTAATGTTTCTGATTTTAAAGTTTGAAAGCTGCCAAGATTTGCCTCTGGGTAAGATGGGTGGCATACATAAATCCAGTAAATAAATAAAAATAAATAAAATGTCTTCAACTTCAGGGGCAACTGGTATCAACTATAATTCTACACAAAAGATGGCAATAACCATAGACTGTGTTTACAAGCAATTTTCATCTGCAATCTGAATTGTCACAGCCAATCCAGTATCTCAGTTTTATATCACAATATTTATATCATTCTACCTCGTGCATGTATCAAAAAGATGATCTCATTTGCAATTCTTTGAGACGCTGCAAGTATATTCTAATAGACATGGAAGGATAGAGTGAGAAGAAGTTTCAAAAGTAATGTCAGTGGAAACACAGCTGGGTTTGGAGAAACAAACAGGCAGTCCTCAATTTATTAGCTGTTAAAATAGCACAAAATATTTGCAGGGCTACTTTAGTATATATCCTGCCAAAGTAAGCTTTCGATGGTACTAATCTACCTTACTTGATGTTGAAACTACGGTAGTATTTGGAGACATTTAAAACAAAATAAAAAGAAAGCAGTGGCAAACTATTTCTTTGTTGTAATCAAAGACATATACATAGAATCTCACTTATATGTTAGCTTTGGAACAGAAAATAAATTTACAAATGTACAAAATTATTTCAGTTCAATTCAATGCAATAAATCAGAAAATAAAAAAAAATTCAATGAGCCTTACTGGAAGTTTGAAAACCCCGCAAAATGAAAGACCGTGATATTATTGGAAAATAGCACTGTATTTAAACAGTGCTTTGATAAACCTAGTAAAATGATGCAACCCCCAAAGGGCAAGCAACAGATAAACAGAAGTTGCAGTTCTAGTGCTTAATCCCTAGATAAAAATTGTCTTGCTTCACTTACATTGTTGCGTTACTTTTATGTCGATTGGAAAAATGGCTGGCAATTACACAAAGTGGACAACTTCCGTTGAGTCAGCTGTAGACTACAAACCAATGTCTCTCAACTTTAAGATATGTGGACTTCAACTCCCAGAATTTTCATGCCAGCTGGGGAATTCTACGAGTTGAAACATCTTAAATTTTCCATTTTCTGCTCTTCAAAATGTATTCCAAACAACTGAAAATAGTCTAAACTCACATCACATACTTTGGTAGCAAAATGGCCAAATAAAAACAGATTTGGATTGTTTGGGGAGACTGGTAGGACTAAGGATGGAAATGATGGAAACTCTTTTCATTCCCACTTTTTAATAAAATAAAAATGGGTTCTGCCATGAAAAGTATGTGCATGGGCATTTGCATGCATGTATGTATGTGTGTATTAGAATTAACTCTACAAGAGAAAAAGTTAACTATTTGTTTCCATGCATGAGCTATCTACATAAGTAATTTTATGAAATTTATCAAATCAATGAACAAATGCCCACATTTCCTATTTATAAACATATACTATAATATACACTATATTCTAGCCTCTTGTACATCTCCCTCGTACACTGAAGGTTTTCTAACTCTAAATTATACATTTGAGAGGATATACCTGGAGAAAGCTTTCACTACAAATGTCATGGTAATAGATGAACTATTAAGTGACTTATTAGAGAGACTAAGAATTGCAATAGTGGTGAATATCTGTAGCTCGGGTGTAGGATGAGGGTGAAGATTCGTTCTCCGAGCTTGTGTGTTGGTTTCCGAACGTTTTGTTACCAGGCTAGGTAACATCTTCAGTGGTGTTTTTGACATACTACAGAATCATTAAGTGTTATCAGAATCACTTGAGTAAGGGCATAGTATGGCACACTAGTAGTTAACAGGTTTTAAAGTAGAAAGGATGCTGTATAATCTTGAAAAATACATAACGGAGAAGGCAAATGTTAGGCAAGTTCATGAAATAGAAATTTATGTTGTTCCTTTAGACACTCCCTAATCTCTGCCTAAGACTGTCCCCCAAGCCTCAAGGATACACATAACAGGAGACAAAAGAAATTAAGAATTAGTTCCATCAGCATGACATCACTATGTAACCCAAACTAATTTTATGCATGTATGTCTTTTAACGACTTTCAAATAATATTCAAACATTCACCTGAATATCTGCTGTGTATTTGTACCTTCACTGTTTCCTGATTATTCAAAAGTTCAGCTGTTTCACGGAAACTGTTTATATCTTTTTCTGTGTCGTCCGTAGAATTTGTTCTAATCATTTTGGTACCCAAGGATCTCTCTTTTCTATAATCTTTAGATGTATTTTCATCCTCCTCAATTAACATTGCATTTTCTGCAGGATCATCAGTCACAGGTTTTGACCAAGGATCGTTTTCTACCTTATCATTGTTAATACATTGAAAATCTGCATCTGATGGGCATTTTTCTTCTTCCATTCTCTCTTCAACGGTTGTGGTGCTATTATCTTCTCCTGTAATAACAGTTTCTTTTAACTCTTCATGAAGCAAATCCATTAGACAACGTAGAAATTCCTGGGCATCCTAAAATTTAAAACAGGTAAAATACACATCTGACTAATGTGATAGGTTTAAAAAACACTAATTAGAGTAAATATGTATGAAGCAGGGTGTAGATGTAACATACTGTACTAGGTGTAACATACTGTTCTGCTTTTAGTTACTTTCATTTTATAATGTGATTTGTAAAAGTATAGGGTTAGATCCAGAGGAGTATGCAGGGAAGAGAGAGTGGGATTTTTTTCAGTAGTTCCTCTTGCTCATAGAATCTCCCTGGGATGTCTATTTTGCGTATCAGACAACCTTCTAGATAGCTTGTGCCATTGCATGAAAGATTTAGACAGAATAATGTCTGAATATTTCTCCTGCCTGATTTTTGCAAAAGGGCCCTTGACCATCAGAAGATGGGGCAAAAGAAAAGCAACATCACCAAAGTCTATTTCCTTTATACTAGATCTATTACTATAATTAAATCTAAATGTTATATTAATCAGCATTTTGAACATTGAAATGAATTTGTCATTTACGTTATTTTTAAAACAAAAAAATATGGTCCTAGCTCTCTTCCTAGAACTTTCTGAATAGAAAAAAAAATAAGCTTTTTATTGCAAGGTGTTTATATTACACCACAGTGTAGATATAAAGCCTGAATCAATCAACTTAATTGAATAAAGGAGAAATATACAAAAAAAAATCCAGCAGTTTGCCAGTACATTCAACATCCATTATTTCTGTTTCACTAGATTATAACTATACCCAGTATCTTTTTTTATGCATATATGTTTTACCTGTGTTTTTATTTCTTTGAAGCTTGCAACTGTTTAGCAACAATCATTTTAGTGGCAGAAAAACAGGAAAAGCTTACTTGTTGCGAATAGCCTCGAAATGTTGGATTAACTGCTTTAATTCCTTGAAACAAATTTGTGGGGACCACAGCTCCAGGCCTGGAACAAAAAACACTTAATTTTGTTTACGCTTTCTCAATCTGAATAGATTAGAGCAGGGGTCCCCAACCCCTAGTTCATGGACCAGTACCAGGCCATGGCATGCCAGCAACTGGTCCACACAAACAAGCAAGCAAGGCCCCATCTGTGGGATGCAGGCAGCACACAAAACCACGCATCCTCTGGTCCACGGAAAAACCTCTCTCCATGGAACAGGTCCCTGGTGCCCAAAAGGTTGGGGACCTCTGGATTAGAGTACTTCAGTGTACCAATGTTCAGTTTAGCAAATCAGGAATATTGAAGCTAGGAAATTGTTAATTTTACTGTGTTAATATATCACAATCATACAAAGTCTAACAGGATTTACTTCTATGTAAATATATACAGAATCTACTCTATGGATGGATATGGTTCCACTGGTGAATAGTCAGAGTTGGATGTTGCTTTTAAATATTAATGTTTTGTTTAAAATGCTTTGCTATTTATTAAATCAAAGTATTGACTATTGTTAAACCTAAGAAAATGAATAGGCAGCTAGAGTAATAATTGCAAACCAGAATTCTAGTTCATATATTTATTACTAACAAGCATTCCAATGGTGTGTTCCCGTCTATAGAACTGTGAAGTAGAAGGTTATCTTTCAATGTTGAATTTCTCTCCTCCCAACTCTGATATTCTCAAGTTGTTTAAGATGACACTCCAATCCTGTAGATCAGATATTGGAGGTTCATCATGGAATTTGAGGAATAGTGGACAAAATCCATTGTATGAAGAGAAATATGTAATGAAATGTTGGATTTCATTCTTAAGATTGCATGTATTCCATTATTTGGAAAGCATTCACATTTGAAAAATATTATAAACCAGACTGATTTATAAAAAAAACACTATCAAAATGAAAGTAACACCATACCTGCTTTTATGCCAGAGTTCTGTTATAAGTTTGTAATAACTTCTGCAAATGGCTGGTTTTTTATCGGTCCTAGCTAAACTCCCACAGTCAAGGAAAAACTGTGTCAATGGGGGGCTGATAAGAAAAAAAAACACAAAGTAGTATTTTGAAAGAATGCTACATAATCATGGTTCTTCAAATTCAACTATTATATAAATTCTTTATCATTAAACAAGCATTTAATGTTCAATGTAGTCAATAATATTGCTGAATCCTCATGCATCTTTTCAGCATGTTAAGAACAAATCTTCTTGTATGTCATAATCGGTGACAAAAAAGTTACTTTTGCCATTTCAACAGTCAATACTTAAGCAAAATATTTGTTAGATCAAATATATAAGTTGTTATTGGAATATAATTCAAGATTGCATGATTAAAGAGATGGAGAATTTAAGCAGGGTAACTGATGTGTAAAACATGGCAGGGGTCCCCAACTTACGGTCCATAGACCAGCATTGGGCCACAGCATGCCAGAAACCAGGCCACGCAAACAAGCAAAGCCCCATCCGTGAGATGCAGGCAGGATGCGAAACCATATCCCCTCCGGTATGCGGAAAAAAACTCTCTCCACGGAACCGGTCCCTAGTGGCCAAAAGGTTGGAGGCTGCTGACATATGGGAATATCAATAAAAGGTAAATATTGAGTTTACCCTGAATATTACAGAATATTGGAAGACATTTGTTTTTAGTATTATATTAATTCAGCACTGACCGCCAAAATGAATATCTCCTATTTTAAAGAAGTAATGCACAATCAGGTTGGATTGTTCTTCCACATTTGATGCAATTTTACAAAGCTGAACAATTTTAAAATATGATCCTTTCCTTTTCTACCAATTGTTTTTCAGTTAAGCATCACCAAGCCTTATATTCTCACAAAGTATATTCAATTGGTTTTATATGTAATAATCACTACTAGACACTTTCTAGTAGAAATTATATTCAGTCCCTTCAACAGATAACTGGTAGATTAAGCTTTAGGAATATGTATCAATGTCCAAAAAATCATATCTAAAAAGTTTGATAATAAATTTGGAAACAATTCATGGACTATAACTCTTCACATAGCTTTCTGCCATATCTACAATTGTTGTTTTTTCCAATGTAAGGTTTTAAAACTCTAGATTTTAATGTTTACTGCTTCAGATAAATTCCAAAGTCTTGTTTATTACTTTGACTGTAAATCTTATCATTTCAACAACTTTTATCAATTTGTGCTGCGATTCTAGTATCAGATGTTCAAATGTTAAACTATTGTATGATTATATTTGTTCAAATTAAATATGACTTGTAATTTTTTTAACGTTTTGCAAATTCTTTGTGCAATTTGTACAGTTTGTGAATCTTAAATATTCCCCTTTTCCCCAATTTCCTTTTTTATTTTTTTCTCTCTTCACTTCTCCTGTATCTCTAAAAAATAAGTAACAATAAACCTTACAGAATTGACATCTGAAATATATATACTGGATTAATAAAATCAATATAGCTCATTACTGAATATTATCTGCTGAAGCAGAACTTTAGCATTATATCAAAGTAGATTTCAGGTTCTTTTATTTATCCATGAAACAGGAAGTAACTAAAAACCTATGTTCTTACAAATTTCCAAGGAGAAAAGTCTTTCCAAAAATTTTGTTTCCTGTTCATGGAAATCTTCAGAAGCTGGAAAATGTACAGCTAGAAACTTTTAATATAGATTAAAATGTATTTATTCATTTATTAAATATATATGCTACCAATCCCATCAATAAGATAACTCTCATACATGGCTACTTATTTATCTTTTATCTTTTCCCTAGATTTGTGACTGAAATTTCTGGCTAAAGGAAAGGAAAACACTAACAGTTTTATATTCATTTTTTTTACCAGTTTGAAAGTGCTTGTAAAGCTGCATTCATGTAGCAGGTGTTTCCAATATTTCTCAAGCCCGTCAAACCTGTTATATAAGAAACACTGCTTAGCAAGCCAATGAAAAAGTTACAGTGTGTACAGGATATAAATAAGTCTTCATTCTGTAGAAATTTAGAATCAGCTTTTTTTATAGTATTTACAGAATTTCTGAGTATTTTGTATCCTAAAAACAATGTTATTATAATGCTATCATACAGAAATCTGCATATATGACAATGTGTGACATTTGCCATCTAACTATATTCCCATTTTTAGGCTATGTTCCCATGAGAAATCAAGCACATCCTAGCAACAGAACGTTTTTGTTAACCCTTAAAAATTAATTAATTGCAATTATATTATTAACTTGTTCATTTAATAATAGTCATGAGAATTACCCTATTGTATTACCTCTAGCCTTTAATTCATCTTCTTCATCAACTTGTACATCTAGGTCATCAAATGTTGCAATTAAAGGAATTTTCAGTGTAGGGATACTGGGTAGCTTAATATCCTTAATGAAAGATTTAAAAAAGCAAATTCTAAGTAGCGTTCTTCAAAAACATTATGACTTTTCTTTTTCTTTTTCCTAAAGACCCTATGAAGGTATTTATATCAATTTCCAGCATATGTTTTCCATACAAAGCCAAAAGTTTAATGATGCATAATATCATAATTTCATTGAATAATATAACGTGGCTAAAAGAAACTCTCATGTAGGAACATAAATCTGCCACAACATACTGTCTGGCAATAGAAATGGTTTCATCTGCTTTACAGAATAGCTGCTTATTATAAATTAATGATGCAATAGCTTTGATGTAATATTTTGGGATATTTCTTAGTTCTGTTATCAGATAGATCATAGTTTAAATAAATATTGTGCACATAAATAAACACAGTCTATTCACAGAAGGAATTGAGACATATATATTACAAAAAAACATGCAGTAAGCTAGAACTATTTTATTACTTTTAAGCATATTTCTACATAAATATATCTAAATCAGATATTCTTCTCTTGTCAATCTGCAGGTCTTAATACTTAATATTTAAAGAATTAATTATTTTTTTAATACTCGCCCAAAAAATCCTTGGTGAGGAGCTGTTTGGATTCAAAGCCACAACACAAACATAATTTATATAAAAATAGTTATATTACTGTCTCAATTATAAATACTGATACATATTTTGATTTTCAAGGAAATCACCTAGGATTGCAAAAACAGCTATATTTTGTTAACATTTATATTATAATATTTATAAGCACAATTCTTTTGTAAAGGCATACATTTCTCATATTAAAGCTTTTTTAAAAATATTTTTCTTCATGCTATCAGACAGAAGAATAAAATTCTCCTTTCCTAGTTACAATATTACAAATCCCAACAGGAATAGCAAGAAATGTTATCTCCCTATAAAATCCTAGTAGAATTCATGCCTGATTACCTGTGTGATATGTTCTGGACCAGGGGAAGATAACCGTACATTTTGTAAGGAAGAATGAGTTCTTAGCTTCCTATCCAGAAACACTTCTTTGCTGCATGCGTAACACCAGACACGAAGTGTTGTAAGATTAACTGTTAAACAGTGTTTTGTTTCCTAGAAAACAAATACTAATGAGATTTTTTTATTATGATCAACACCAATATGAAGTGCACAGTATAACTCTCTCTCTCTTTGTACTGTACATATACTGTATACACATCCAGACACAGTCTAAATCAATCCACTACAGCTTTATTACTGATTATAGACTCTAATTGTCCCTACTGTGGTCCTATGCTTTTAGTATACAGATTTTTTTTACTTTCCAATCGAGAGTCTAAGAGTGAGTGAATGAGTGGTCGTAAATTAGCCAATTTGCTTCTTTAAGAGACAATTAAAACCTGGGATTCTCTGCTCCTGATATAGCATCTCAAATATTGACTCATATATTTACCCACCCACCACCATTATTGCCTTATAATTTGTACTTTATATAATCTTTAGCAGATCACGCAGAAGGAAAATGAGGGAGAGAGATGGTTAAGTCCACATATATTAAAAGGTCAACAGTTTCAAGGGAATACCATACCAAACAAAATAACAGCAAATCTCCTGGTCCTGTATAATTATTAGTATCCTTTCCATGGAACAGAGCATTTCTTGTTCAGATTAATGTTGTCTATAGAGCAGAGGTCCCCAACCTTTTGGGCACCAGGGACCAGTTACGTGGAGAGAGGTTTTTCCACAGACCGGAGGGGGTGTGATTTTGTGTGCTGCCTGCATCCCGTGGATGGGGCTTTGTTTGTGCAGCCTGGTTGTTGGCATGCCGCGGCCCGGTACTGGTCCACGGACCGGGGGTTGGGGACCCCTAGTTTAGAGTGTGTTTCCCTTGCTTCAAGAATCTCAAGTACTGCAAAATAATGCAGTTTTACTGGTTCAGAATTGAAATCTCTCTTCCAACATCAAGTTTCTACATGATGCCCCCTTTAGTAGAAATATTTTGGGAATTACAAAATAACATGTTGTAATTTTCATAAACATTTATCAAACAAACCCATTTTACTTCATTGCATACTGCGAACATTAGAAGCTATTCACTTAGTTATCATATTACTAACAAAAGTATCAAAATATTGGCAAACAATATACATGTCAAATAGTTTAATGCTTAAAAGCAGCTTACAAAGATTATATTTTACCTGTTCCACATATCTTATTTAGTGTTCAGAATAAACATTATCAATATCAATTTAGATGACTATGATTTTAATTAACCATTCTTGAACAATTAAATAATTCAGAATTATAACTTGTTTTCATTTCCTTAGTTTGGCTAATATTTTCATATTTTTATATGCTTGTTTTCAATTTTTTTTTTGCTCACTGAATTCCTCAGAAAAATAGTATATAAATTACTGAATAAATTATACATAATTGAATTATTCGGGGATTCCAACATAAAGCTATTCAAATTTCTGTTAATCATGCATATAAATAAATCATTAGAAAAATGTGGCAGGACAGAATGCTATGTGTAACCACAGAACACCAAGAAATTCTGAACTGTGAAGATTGTATAAACTGTCAGACAAATATGCAAACATACCTCTGAATGTATGGTGCTATGATCTATATGTGATTCCCCACAACCAACATAGGAGCATCTATTCTGTTAAACCAAACAAAGTAACCATTAACAAGATACAATCCATTACAATAATAAACACCTAAACCCACTGCAGGTTTCATAGGAAATAGAACATAATAATAATAATAAAGTTGGAAGGGACCTTAGAGGTCATCAAGTCCAACCCCCTGCTCAGGCAGGAAACCCTACACCCGTGGTGGTGAACCTATGGCACCCGTGCCACAGGTGGCATGCAGAGCCCTCTCTGTGGGCACACAGGCCTTCAGCTGGGTTTTATAAAACCTTTTTGCTTTCGGCCTCCACCGCCGTGTGAAAAAAAAAAGTTCAACCAATCAATCAATTTCAACTTCTCTTGGGAAAAAAAAAGATCTCGCAAAGTTGGAATTGATTGATTGAACTTTTTAGGCCCACCCAGTCTGCTGTTACCACCACAGCCATGCCCCCCAATGGGCCACGCCCACCCAGCATCCAACGATACATAAGTGGGTTTTGGGTTGCAGTTTGGGCACTCGTTCTCTAAAAGATTCTCCATCACTGCCTTACACCATAGCAAATAACTACTAGAATCACCTTAAAAATAGAACAATGATAGTGCCAAAGAAAGCCTTTGAAGAGGCATGGTGAATAAGATTGTGGAAAAAGATTTATGGAAAGGACCAAAATGGTCATATTTGATATTAATAAATCTGTTATGAAACCTTTTGGAACCATTTTAATTAATTCACAGCAAAGCATTTTCTATTTAGGTTTCCATAAATTATCCATTCTAACAGTACAAAAAGTTACAAAACCAGAAGTGAAATGCTATTCCCTTCAATCACTATATAAAGGAATTTATAATCTGCTAAAAGGATTTGTATTTATTTTAGAAGCTGAATGTAAAACCTACAAATTAATGTTTTGCCCTTGTAATAAACAATCCAGCTGTTTATTTTATTTTTAGGTTCAGTACAGTATCATACAGAAACTACAACTGAATTGCTTGGGGAGACTCTCTGTAATAAAATTGAATGTCTTGCCTAGAATGATCTTTTTGTTTTAAACAATACCTGTTTTGACAACTGATGCACCATTTAAACAGTGGCAGAAGGATATATCTAGATTTGTGTGTCAGGAAAAAACATGAGTTAAATATATTTCAAGATGCAAAGGAAAGGAAAATGGGGTCTACCTATTTTAAAATTATATTCTGCAGCTTGCTTTTATTTTGTAGCTTACAGCTTGTATTTTGGATTGGATAAAAGAGGGGTTCTGCTGAAAAATAGAAGACTTAAGAGTTAGAAGAACACATGGTTATTTGTGGTACAATAAAATTAAGGTTAATGTAAATTTTAAAAATCATTATGTTAGATGTGCCGTATTGAGAATAGATCCAAACACAGATTGTGCTCCAAAACACTTCTATAGCTCTCAGCACAAGAACATTTTATAGACAAGGAATAATAGGCAAACACAAATAGCTAACTTATCGTGAGATACAGGCAGTCCTTGACTTAAGACTGGTCGCTTAAATTATAAGCATCTTCAAATGGAAATGGTGGAACCTCTTAGAGAGCTATTTGTTAGTATACAAGAGGGTGGTCAGGTTCCACCTTCATGGAAAATAGCCTATGTTTCTTTAATTCCCAAAGAGGGAAGAGATAATGTTCAACCAGAAAATTTTAGACCTATTTCATTGTTGAATACGGATTATAAGATTTTTGCAAAAGTGATGGCTAATAGATTAATGACAGTCCTACAACAAACAATTCATTCTGACCAAACCGGTTTTTTACAAGGGAGGCAGATGAAAACTAATGTTAGACAACTTATTAATAAATTAGAATACTTGGAGAAGCATATTCAAGTGCCCGCAGTTCTTATGTTTTTGGACGTGGAGAAAGCATTTGATAGATTGAATTGGTTGTTTCTGAAAAAATTGATTGTTAGGATGGAAATGGGGGATCAGTTTATTAATTCTATATTGGCGATTTATCAGAAACAAACAGGACAGGTTATTGTCAATGGGGATTTAACAGATTCATTTAATATAGAGAAAGGTACTAGACAGGGATGTCCATTATCCCCTTTGTTGTTTGTTTTAACTTTAGAGGTTTTATTGAATAAGATAAGAGCAGCAGATGATTTAAAAGGTATAGAGATTAAAAGACAAGATTATAGATTACATGCTTTTGCAGATGATTTAGTTGTGATACTGACTCAACCAATACAGTCAGCCAAGAGATTGATGGAGATAATTAAAATTTATGGTAGGGTATCAGGTTTTAAGTTAAATATAACTAAAACAAAGATGTTAGTTAAAAATTTGAATTTTAACCCAAAACAGGAACTGGAAAGAATAACGGGATGTGAGATAGTCAAGAAAATTAAATATTTAGGAATTGATATTGAAGCCTCTAATGGGAAGTTATATAAAAATAATTATGTAGTTCTGTGGAATAAGATACAAATAGAATTGGAAAAATGGAAGAAATTACAATTATCTATGTTGGGTAGGATAGCAGCAGTTAAAATGAATGTATTGCCTAAATTTTTATTTCTTTTTCAAATGTTACCTATATTTAAAAAGGATGCGAATTTGGAGGAGTGGCAGAAGGGTATTAATAGATTTATTTGGAATGGCAAGAAACCGAGGGTCAAATTAAAAATTATTCAGGATACAAGGGAAAGAGGTGGTTTAAAAATGCCAAATTTTAAGTTATATTATCATGCTGCTATTTTAGTAGCGATAAGTGATTGGGTTAATTTAACTAATGATAGAATATTGAATATTGAAGGGTATGATTTATTATATGGTTGGCATGCATATCTAGTTTATGATAAAAAGGTGGATAGGAGTTTCAAAGAGCACCTATTGAGAAATGCTCTGCTGCGTGTTTGGAAAAAATATCAGTGCAAATTAAACGATAAGATTCTTGTATGGACGGTTCCCAGACATGCAATAGAGAATATAAATAGAAAACAAATACATGATGTGGTGCCTTATGAGAAACTCCTATTTAAAGAAGGGAATCTTTTACTTTTGAAGTCCTTGAATATTTTAAGAGAGGAATAATCCTTACTTGGTTTCAATATTTACAATTGCAGATTAGATGGAAAAAAGATTTGAAGACAGGTTTCTCTCAAGTAGATGAAAATTTAATTAAACAAATTAGAGATCAAAGGTCAATGCATATTAAAAGATTGTATAATGTATTGATAGAAATTGATTCGGAAACTGAATTAGTTACGGACAGTATGATAAAGTGGGAACAAAATTTTGGACAACCAATCATGATGGAAATTTGGGAGAGGATCTGGGTGAAAAATGTAAAATTTACACAAGCACAACATTTAAGAGAAAATTTTTATAAAATGTTTTATAGATGGCATTTGGATCCGAAAAAATTATCATGTATGTACCCTAGCTTACAACCCAAGTGCTGGAGATGTGAATGTATGGATGCTACTTATTTTCATGTATGGTGGACTTGTAAAGAAATCAAGGCTTTTTGGATAAAAATATGGTGGATACTACAAAATATTTTGAAAAAAACGTATTGAATTTTCACCACAGCTGTTTTTATTAGGTATTATAAAAGACTGCACCACCATAGAGATGAATTTGATTTTGAACTTGATTACAGCAGCGAGACTGTTGGTGGGACAATATTGGAAGAAGCCAGAATTACCATCTATTGAAGAATGGACTTTGAAAGTTATAAATTTGGCGGAAATGGCTAAAATATCTGCTTATTTGAAAGATCATTCAAATGAAAAATATATGTTGGATTGGAAAAAATGGATAGAGTATATTCAAGGGAAATATCAATCTAAGAAATTGTATTTAGCACACAGTTAAATTTTTATTTGGATTATATAATACTTTTGTTTGATGTAGTGGGGTTTTTTGTTTTTTTGCTTTACCCTGTATTCACTTTGGGAAGTCGGGGGGGTAGGATGGGGGGGTATAATAATATACTCAACTGTAACACTTGTAATACATAAGAAAGAAATACTTATTGATATATGAGGGGTTGCTCGGACAGTACCTCTGGACTATATCTGGAGGGGGTTGAGAGGGAGGAGTGAAGGAATGGAGGGAAGTAGGGTTGGAGGAAATGAGGGTGAAGAGAGAGGGAGGGAGAGCTGAGGAGGAGGGAAGTAGGAGACAGGGAGGAAGGAAGGGGATGTAGTGAAGGGGGTGCTGCCGAGCAACACCCATAGTTACTTTATGTAAGTATCTAAAAGAATGTATGTTTTGTTTTTGTGTGGGAGAAAGTTAAAAAAGAATGTTTTAAGTTGAGCTGTATTTAATTTGATTTTTTGTTTAAAATTATAAAACCAATAAAATATTTGGGGAAAAAAAAGACTGGTCGCTTAACATTGAAAGTTGTGATAGACTCAAAAAAAAAATACTTATGATTACTTTTTGAAGTTACAAACTGCTGCACCACACCCATAGTGATGTGATTACATTTTAGACACTTGGCAACCAGTTGGTTGCAGCATTCTGCAGCCGTATGATCACATTTTGTGTGGTGGTTTTTTTTGCCGTTTTCCAGGAAACAATGCCCATTGGATAAAATGGTTTCACACATACGACCACATAATTCACTTCTTTGTATCTTTTTTTTCTTTTTTCCCCTTTCCTGCATTTTAGCTTTCTTTCTGATTTTTTCTTTTTCTTTTCTGCTTATTTTACATTAGTTTTTATCTTCCTTTTTAAAAACAATTTAATAAAGTTATATATAAAAATGTAGCATTTTACAGCCAATTATGTATCCTTTAGAGCTATTACTCTTTTCAATGATTGCTTAAATCATATCAAATGCATATTTATTTATAAATTCAATTTCCGAGGCACCTTATTCAACAATTAGTCTTACATGGCCAAACTTTATCCGTAACCCTATAATTACTTGAACCAAAATATATATTATAAAAAGGTTTCATAACATTACATAATGATCTTTAACATCGACCAATGCTTTTCAAATGCAATTCATTTAACTGACTAAAGATAAATGACTATGATAACATAGAAAGCTTATGTTTATAAGCATGGTTAAAAATTGTATCTCCCTGAAGCTGTTATGCAGTTGAATAGTTAACAAAAACATAAAGAATGAAATGCATCAATTTATTTGAATTGATATAAATTCTTAGTATAATGTTAAATTATTATAAGGAAGTTTATATGTATGTTACACTAAGTTCTTCTGATTAACAGAATTAAGAGTTAAAATATAAAGTGACTTCAGTAAGAAAACGTAGGCACGTGTTAAAAAGTTTTTAATATGCCATTCCATTTATGTAGCAAACTATTTTTTCACAAAAGAGACTTTATAAAACTATATGGCTCTCCTCAATTATCTTAAAAATGTTCTTTGGAACAACGTAATAGGAACTTAACATACATTTCATCCCACATTTCCAATAAAAATGGAATGTTAACCTGTGTACTGTGGTTCGACTGTTAGAGCACTAGACTTGATTGCCAACTTTGCAAATGCTAAGCAGAGCTCAAAAATGGATTTGAAATGTAGCCCTCATTAAGAAAACAATATACAATTTGCATACAATCACACCATCCAGAAATTTCAAATAATCCTAGTTATGACTAGAGATCAATCACAGTCATTGATGAATAAATAGTGGTTGCAGAGTTAATGCCTGGCAAAGCTGCATTTTCAGAAAGAGAAATTCTTAGTCATTGCATATTATATATGTTAATTCTGCTTACCTCTAAGCATGCCCACAGATTTGGTCCTTTTACCTTGCAGTCTTGACAAGTCCCCTATAAAAACAACAAGGAATCAGGCAGTTAGTTAATAAAATTAGCTAATATGGAACAAAAAAGAGAAACTCTATTATTATACTGGAAATACTAAATACTTATTGCATAACAACTTAAAAACTATTATTTTAAAATAGATGCTTATTTACTAAAATATTATTACATTTTTGGTTTCAAAATCTTTTATTAATGTACATTACGTCTAATCCATAAATACATGATATCTACATTCTCCACTTAATAAATTAAGTAAAACTTCATGACTTCTTCCCAATCATTAATTTACCGTAATAACACCTTAACAACTAACACACACTGACCTTACTTAAATGACAAAGATGAGAATTTAAGAATGAAGCAAAGATGAATACAACAAAAAGATTATAAACAGAAACTCACATGAGATTTGTGTATCAAGTCTTCTTTGGTTATCTCACCAACAGATTCCAAATGTGAGCAATCATTGTTTTGGTGTGGCATTTTAATCGCAGTCACGTTCAAGTATTTATAAACAATATTATCTACATATCAAGAACAAAATACTATTATAGTATTATGAAATGTAATTGTACAACAAACAATATGCAGCAAAGTTTATTAAAAATGAAAAAGTTTATATAATTTTATATCATTTATAAATGATATATATGGAATGAATATAGGATAATAACGCAAAAAAAAAAAGAATGGACGATTGAAGACTAGAGCTATGAAAAGCACTGAAAAGGGGCAGACTATGTTAGTACAAATGAATCATTCCTCCAAATATGGCTGCTTCATAAGCTGTCATCAGCCATATGTGCCTATGTAACCTAGCAAAAGTATTTTTGTGCATGCCCATGGGAACAACTTTCAAAGCAGTTTTGTCAATCTTTCAAAGGATATGGCTACTATAATGCTTTCAGAAGGAGTGCCAGCAAGCTTTGCAAAGATTCCCTTTCAAATACTATTTTTGTAAGAAATGCTTTTGATACACAATTAAAATAAATCAAATGCTTGCTTTACAGTAGGACTTGTTTTATAATATCCTGATACTTGTTAGTATATCTAAATCAAATTTGGAAAACACTTAATAAGAAAAACTGTGAATATACTCTATGTAAGAACCATGGTGGTGCAGTGGTTAGAATGCAGTATTGTAAGCTAACTCACTGCTCAATCCAGGAGTTCGATTCTGAACAGCTCAACAGCCTTCCATCCTTCCGAAATTGGTAAAATGAGGACTGAGATTGTTGGGGGCAATATGCTGACTCTGTAAACTGCTTAGAGAGTGCTGTAAAGCATTATGAACCACTGTATAAATCTAAGTGCTATTGCTATGTAATACAACATAAACATTGATTCCAAATCACAATGATGCCAAAATGATGAAACATGCACTGTGACATCACAATATAAGCTTCACCTTAATTTGCACCATGACACTGCAGAACAAGCATGTAAACCACAGAATTCATGTTACATTCATTTCATCCCTTGTTCCTCCCTTGCATGGATGACTATAATTCAATATAGTATTTATTTTTCACATTTCTATGTAAATGGTGATTCCTTTTATGTTTTGAAGAGTTCACAACCCAATGTAAAACATTAAATGCTAATTTGTAATTCTATAACATTAGTGACATGGAGAGACTTTGCTTTTAGGACTTAGCACACACAGTTGCCTTTTTTTCAGATCAGAAGATGAGTTTTATTACTAGAGAAATAGCAAGAGGGGGGATTTATCAATAGTTTTGAAGGAGAAGGGTGTACTACTTGGGAAAAACCCATTCCCAGATCCAAAGAATTTAGATAACTATTGTCCATTCTCCAACCTTCCTTTTTAGGGAAGGTTATTGAGATAGCAGTAGTAGACTAATGTCATAGTACCTTAGAAGAAATGAATTATTTGGACTTTTTTCAGTTAGGGTTCATACCTGAATATATATAATGATGTGTGGGAAAGACTTTGGGAGACAGACATAGAGATACTGTCATGGGAACAATTAGATAAGAAATAGCAAAGCCCACTACTGGATAATAGGCAGGGCAAGAGACTCAGCAGAGATACTCCCTGGTTTCAGACTAGCAAGATTCTGTCAATACAGCTTTACAATGTAGTAAAACGGCTCACATATTCATAAATTCTGAGCAATAGGTGTATAACACAAAGTCTACAGGCCCTGAACTAATTGCCCATTGGCTGTTGGTAGCTCTCTAAACAGATGGTGTTATGTTATAAAGGCCTTTACGGCTTGATATCTGAAGGAACACTTCCTTGGAATTGACCTGACTAACTGGATTCTTTGGAAAGAAGCTAATTATAAGTCCCACACACTTCCAGGATGAGGTGGGGAGAGAGCGTGAAGTTAGAAGACTCTGCTTTTCTGTTTTGGAATAACTTTATAATAGAGATCAGATTGGCCATCACCTTGTTAACCTTCAGAAAAATGCTCAAAGATTGAGTTATTTCAGAGGACATTCTTTTAATTTAAGCACTGTACCATATTTTATTTATTTTTCTGTTTTCTCATGTGTTTTGTTAATGCTATTTTTATGTTATTTAGCTATGCTTTCATTTTTTCCCCTAAGGAAGCTGTTAACAGTATTAGATTGGGACAGGATATAATGTTAATAAATAAATATCAGCATGTTTCTATGCAAGCCCCATTAAAAATAGCAATTTGTGGATAACTCATATTTTTTTTCTAATTCACTATCTCCAAAGTTGTGGCCAGGGGAAACTTTGCTCAGCTACACTGGTATGTCAATCATGACTTTACTTGGGACAAAAAGATTTGCCTATGGTAGGTTGCACCTTCATCACTATGACTAGTACAATATGTTCTAAACGGGGCTGCTTTTAAATACCATGGTGAATCTTTAGTTGGTGCAAAATGCATGGCCTGAATGCTAGGGCACATATTGCACATATTTTGTGGACCCTGTTTCCTATCTGCTTTCAAGTACAATTTAAAATGATGGTTTTAACCTATAAAACCCTTTAAGGTTTGGCATTGGATTACTTTGGACCACTCATCTCTCCACTGGAATCAATCCAACCATTTTGATCATGCCAAGAGAAACAGAAAGTTGTCCTCCATTTTTCGGAAATTAGACAGCCAAGATTCAGAACTGTAGTTTTTCTGTTGTTGGACTGGCCCTCTAGAATGATCTCCTACAAGTGCATTTGGTTCCAACTACAGTTGCCTTCTAGAAGCTTCTCAAAATGTAGCTATTCTGGAGGGCATTTGGGGAATGAGACCAGATGTTACCTGAAATGTAGGTGCATTTATTTTTTATTGTTCTTTATTTTTTTTTTTGCTATTCTTCTTCTTTATATTGTGTCAAATAGTATATATAGAATTGCAGCAAGAAGTACCGGTAAATGTCATACATTAATAAACAACAGATGGTTTCAATACCTGCTTTACTCTTCCTGTATTTAAGCAAATTATATTTATTCTTTTCTCTTTTCAAAACCATAACCCTTACCTCTAATGCAATGTGAAAAATTAATATATTCAATATGAGAATAATTTGTAATTTTTTTCATGAATATTTTCATGGCTTTTTTTAAACATGTGGCTAACCCTATTTATATACTGTATGTTCAGAGATATATTTATAAGGAAGGACCCTTTGTGCAATATTAATTGTAACTTTGAAAAAACGAAAGCAGAATCAACAGCTGAGATAAATAAGCATTAAGATGGGTTCAGAAAATAAAATATTTTCTGATGACTGTTACCTAATCTATTTATTTTTTCTTTCTATTCTTCCCCAAGAGTTCAGTATCATAAAAGAAACAATTTCACAACAACTCAACTCTTTATCTGCCTAGTCAACTGTGTTAAGTCAAAGCATTTCAAGATATCCAATTATCCAAAGCAATAACACTAAGTTTAGTACTATAATCTATGATACTTGGATTTTCATTTCATTCTTGGAGAATTAAAAAAATGCATGTACGCTGTGCTGCAGTGTATTCTGCTGATTGATCTTTTTGCAGTAAAATTGCTGCCCCAGCATTACTGCAAGCTGTAGCTGAGTTGTCTTCCATCCCTATATTTGTGTTCTGCATTACAGCACAGATTTCCCAACTGTTTATTAAATGAAGTGGCAGCATTAAATGAAGCAATACACTGACCTAAAGTTAATCCTCTAATTTCCCTCTCCTGTTCTCACCAACAAATATATATTTTATCCCACAGGTTTGAGATACCTGTACTTCCTTTTTTTTCAGGTTAGTGGAAATAAAAAAAAACATATTTTAAAATAGCACTGCCTTATGAAATAGAACATATTTGTATTTTCATTCCCTGAAGTCTTACAGCCATTCTTCCTGTATAAAGCAGTAAATGGCTCAGTGTACCTTCGAGTTTCATAAATTAAGCATTATTCAGCTATATTATGGTTCCAAAAATAATCTCATTTATCTCTGGATCTAAGGCCGGGCATCTCTCCTTCAGAATTTATTTCTTTAAACTTAGAAAAATATCTGGACCCCAGGGGGAATGCCTCCCTCAAGAAGCCTCGTTCTCTTTAGAAACGCACAGGCTTCATCCAGGAAGGGACTCTGCACATGTTCAGAGGCTGTATTCGGCTTCAAAAGCACCGGCCTCATATCTTTTAGATCTACAAAGGGGTCCTGCACTAGATTCCAGACTTGAGCTATGGTCCAGAGAAAGAGAGAGAAAGCTAGGAAGAGCCTAAAACTGGTTCCTGAAGGAAGAAAACGGACTTCTTACCGGCAGCAGCAGGTAAACTCGTCCCCTGAATACACCCCTCAAGGTTCTGAGGGCAAGGAGTGGAATTTCATCCGAAAACCTCAAGGTTTTCCTTACATCCTTAACGGTTTCTCCATCTCAAAGCCAACGCTCCTTCTCTTCTTCGTCCTTCTCCTCACCCGTATCCTAAGGCTAGTCCAGGAACACTAAACGCGTCCCAGAGGCCTGGAGGAGGAAGACAAGGAGACGCCCCGGTTTCCTTCGCTTTCCTCCCCTTTTTTCCAGCGGTCTCCCGAACGCCGGCGCCTCTCAACTCTCCTGAGCCCCGCAACAAAGATGGCGTCGCTGGCTTTCCTGGGGCTCTAGGGGGCTGGAGTTAGAAGGCTAGAGTGCCCAAAGCAAAGATGGCGGCGGTGGAATTTCTCAGCCGGCGCGCGGTCCCGGAGGTGACAAAATCGCAGGTAGGAGCGCGCCTGCGCTGAAAGCTGACGGTAGGAATCGGTAGATCCCTTGTGCGAGGAAAGGAGGAGGCTAGTTTCGAAAGGCCGGCTTTTCAATAAGCCGATTCTCAGAGACGTTTACGCAGAGAGCCTTGCTTTTTATTCGGTTTGATTTCCTTTGATCTCGGAAACACATTTCTGCTGTGTTTTCCCTTCAACGAAATACTGCCTCATAGATATAGAAAAATTAAGAACCAAAGTTCTGGATGTCTTCAGGTTTTTGGCTGCTAGCCCAAAGTTAACCTACCATGGGGCGCGTTTAGGCCAGGGGAGCCTCTATCTTAGTTGTAATTTCCAATTAAAAAGAAATAGCGTTACCAGATCTGGACTGCAAAATCCGGATACCAGAGGAAGGCAGGATCGAGTTAGAATTTTTCTAAATGTCTTTTCTACTATCTAGTGGTCGTCAGAATATTTGCAGCAAGGATCCGATAGCCCTAAAAATGGGTTTGCTGCGATCTTGTTCTGACTCCACTTGTGCCATTTCTCCACTTCATAATAACTAATGGCAAATCAATAGAGCACTTCTAGCATGTTACTTTTTAACATTGACTTTGCAGTGTTAAAACTACATTGTAATTTTAACACTTAACTTACAATTCTTAATTTAAACTACAGTTCTCAACTAATTTAAGATCAATATCCATTGACCTACAATGGTACTTTATTCTATGCATTCAATCTATTCTGTATCATGATCGCTAATATTAAACATAGTTGCATATAAGGTTCCTAATATGGAAACAGTTATTCTGTTTAATTTTCTTAATTTAATTCAGACCTAGTGCCATCTTAGTTCCTATTATCTTTATCTTTATCTTTATTTTGACTTATATGCCCCCCTTCTCCTCAGACTCAGGGCGGCTCACAACAGAAATACAAGTACAAATATATAAGTCATATAAAATAATACTACATGGACAATTCTTGAAAAAGGGAATCCAGTACTTAATTCAAACTAAATTAAACATCCCCTATCATTATAGTGTAGATATTACTTGGCAGAATAGCCATCAAGTCTTTGGGAAAGATATTCAGATGTTGTAATGTGTCTATATCTATAATAGTCAGAAATGTTCAAGTCACAATATTCCCTGTGATATTCTTAAGGAAGCAAAAGTTGTACTTTGAAGAAGGATAGGAAGAGTATTGAAGCTTTTGAACTTTGATGTTGGAGAAGACTCCTGAAAATACCAAGAGACAAATGGATCATCAAACAGATTGACCCAAAGTTCATTTGAAAAAGAAACGGCCAGGCTTAAATTTTCATACTCTGGACCTATTATGCAAAGAACTGGAGAAGGCTCTAATAATGGAAATGGTGGAAAGAAAGAAGAGAAGAAAACAGCAGCAAGGTAGATGGACTATATTACAGTGGCGAGGGTTTCTTTATATGAAATGCAAAATTCTGGATGACCATAGGATAATAGTAAAGAATGTTTTCCACATCTCTTTTCTACCATATAGTGGTTACTAGTTTTTTGGAACCAAAATTTGGTAATCCAAAGAAAAACTCCACTGTGTTCAATAGAGACAAAACTGATTTAAAGTGTATAAAATTGAAAGTGGCAAGATATTTGAGCAGTGGAGACTGGAATTTCTGCAAATACATCTTCAACTCTGATATTTGTAGAAAAATAGAAAAGCAGAGTGCCTTATATCTAAGCAAAATCCTATAGACAAGAGGAACAAAAAAGGGTCATGTACAAGTTGCTGCATCAACAGAGGGATAGTACAGGTAACCCTCGATTTACAACAATTCATTTAGTGACTGAAGTTACAATGACATTTTAAAAAGTGACATGACTTATGACTGTTTTTCACACTTATGACTGTTGTGGCATCAAAATTCAGATTCTTGACAATTGACTCGTATCTATGATGGTTGCAGTATCCCAGGCCATGTGATCACCTTTTGCAATCTTCTGCAAAGTCAATGGGGAAGCCAGATTCACTTAACAATTATGTTACTTAATAACTGTAATGATTTACTTAAAAGCTGTGGCAAAAGGGTCATGAAATGGGACAAAATTCTCTTAACAAGTGTCTTGATTAGCAACAGAAATTTTGGGCTCAGTTGTGGTTTTAAGTCAAGGACTACCTGTATTAAGATTACATGAAGTGATAATACCACTTTATACTGCACTGATAAGACCACACTTGGAATACTGCATCCAGTTCTGCTAACAATACCCCAAAAAATGCTGAGACTCTAGAGTGTAGAGAAAAGCCACAAAGATGATAAGGGACCTGGGAGCTAAGCTATATGATGAAAAGTTGAAGGAACTAATTACGTCTAGTCTAATGAAGAGAAGGACTAGTTTTCCAATACTTGAAGGGCTGTCACAAAGAAGACGGGGTCAACCTTTTTTCCAAAGCACTTGAGGACAGGACAAAAAGTAATGGGTGGAAGATTATTAAAGAGAGATCTAACCTAGAATTGAGAAATTTCCTGACAGTGAGGACAATTCATCAGTGGAAGAGCTTTCCTCCAGAAGTTGCAGATGCTCCTCCTTCATTGGAGATTTTCAAAAAGAGGTTGGACAACCATTTGTCTGGAATGGCATAAAAGAGCCAAAGTTGCCTACCCCTGGTATAGGATCTCCTGCTTGAGTAGGGGGTTGGGCTAGAAAAGACCCCCAAGGTCTCTTCCAAACTCTTTTTCTATGTTCTATGAGTGCAGCACATGTGAAAGAAAATATATGTGAATGTGTCCATCCTGAAGATACCTTATACACTACATTTTGGCCACTTCTTCAGTAAAATTAAGCATCCCTATAAGTAACCATTGATACATCTAAAAGCTATCAGTGATCAAAGACCAACTTAACTCAGAGCTATGTTCAGGCCTAAAATTTATTTTGATTAAGAAAATGAAGTTTCAGACAACAGGAATCTCAAATGGAGGATCTTAAGGTCTCCCATGAGAAATAAATAAATAAATGCAAAAGAAAGACCTAAATTTAGTGTGCTACATCTAATTGGCTCTAGTCTGGAAAAGGAAGTTAACCACAACTCTTTGCCCCTCTTGTGTTCTACCTTCAGAGGTAAATCTGTGCCTTACAGACTAAATGGAGATCTCAGAAACGGTAATATGATAGCAATAATAATAAAGACAGTAATACAAAGGCCATAATACTATGGGAATAGAAAGAAAAATACATTGGTTTTAAAACTCCATTATCTTAATCAGTGTAATGACAAATATAGCTTTTTTTTAACCATAGCTCTGTGTCTTCTATGTCACAGAGTCATTCTTCTGAGGATAACAATCTCTATTTTGTTCCAATCTAAGCTGTATCCTCTTAAGAAAAATATCTCTTGCAAAACATATCTCAGGTTGAGACAAGAATGAATCCAATCCGGTCCCTGAATTCATGTCACCATCTCCTCCTGCAATCCTTTTTAACATAAGGATGATGTGTTGGGTATTATTATTATTATTATTATTATTATTATTATTATTATTATTATTATTATTATTATTATTATTATTATTATTATTTAATTTCTATGCCGCCCTATTCCGGAGAACTCAGGGCAGCTCACAACATGATAGAAATTACAATAAAATACATAAATATAAAAACCCTTAGTTAAAAAAGAAACCAATCATTCCACAAACATACACACAAACATACACATACACTGGCTAGGGGCAAGGTGTTAGCTTATACATCTAATATTCAATATTTATAGAGACCACTAATCAAATTCTTATCCAAGAGTCACATTGCTCTACATTTCTATCTCTATGGTTTCTCTTTTTGCCTGCATCTTCCTTTTCCTAACAGCTCCATCAGAAACTGCTACGGTAGCAAGAGCAAGGACTGGTGCAAAGGAGAAACAAGGAGTGCATCGTCTAAAGCTGAACTGGCTGACATACCTGCAGAGGTAACTGACAGAAGTCCTTCCAACTTAATGAGTTTATTATGCTTTTTTTTTAAGCGATGGCAAAAGATTGATTTCCTCTGTATAAGAAGAGCTGCCCATCTCACCCAAACAGGACAGAGAAGTCTTCAGTCTAGTAGATGATGAAGATATCGTGGTCAATATACTGGGTTTTTAGAAAATTATAAGGTCCTGTCATCCGTAGCCACAGTTTCATATTTACATCATCCCAAGCATCCATTATCTTGTTTATCACCCTGGACTCGAGGGATACCTCTGCTAACCCATGGGGATATAATTATACAGGTCTTTGAAATAAGCAATGGAGTCTTTTAAGATTCTTTGCTCTTCCTGTCTCAGCCATTTATATATAAAAAAAACCTCATGCTTTTCAATACAGTTGTAGAAGTAACAAGAGCTAAATTTCCTGTTAATTCTAAATGCTCATTTGTAGTTTAGGAGTTGTATCTCCTCTGGCAATTATATGAATAGATTTAGCAGTGTAACAACACCAAGGAAAGTCTGCTTTCCTTCTGTGACTGAGGAATTTTGCCTCTCAGATTTTAACTGTTGGTTTATAATACAACCTTTAATTTACTCAGAATTCCATTGAGTTAAATGGAGCTTATTCCTGGGCGTGTGGCTCTAGAAAGGTAGCTAGAATTAGTCATGACTGAAAAGCTCAAACATTGTGCTCTCCGCAACAGTCAGGGTGTATTACTGCATGCAGTTTTCTTTATGGTACCCTTAGACTGAAACCAACCTATTGAAGGAATATCTCAAAGCTAGTTCAATATTTATCTCTCTTTGGCAGACTATCTAACCCAGATAATATGATTCTGATTTAGCATTAGTAGATGATGATATAGGAAAGAAGGAGCAATGTCAGAAGACGCTGCTAACGAGACACGTTTGCCTTTGAAGACTGCAGCTTTAAGAGTATTTGATCTTCCACTCTCCTGGTATAATTCATTGATACAGGTAATGATTGCATTTGTTGTTCTTTATAGCTCTGTTTCAAATGCCTAGGGGTGCTTTTTAATATATGTCTTTATTTTATTAAAGTAAAGTTTATATGCATAGAAGTATATGTTACTAGTTTGTATTATTATTGCATGGGAAATATGTTCCAATGCTGTCTTGCTAAGAACCACACCCTCCTTCCCTTCTATTCCCTTAGGTGGTGGTGGTTGTTGTTGTTGTTGTTGTTGTTATTATTATTATTATTGTTATTACTGAATTTCATGGACTAATAAAACAGTTTTTTTCTGGTTTCTTTCTATAGATTCAGTGGTGTTGATATCCTATAGATTTTCTGTTGAGTGTGCCTCAACTGATGCATTGATATGAAACTCTTGAAAGTTGACTTACTTATTGTGGTCTGTGAAATTAGGAATACATTAATTGCAAGGGTTTTTTTGTTAGAGGGCTACTTGTATTTAAAACAGGTTAGGGCAGGGGTGTCAAACTCGCGACGTCACGTGAAGTGTCGTGACCTATCGCAACTTTTTTTCCATTGCTGGCAATGGGGTGGGTGCGATATCGCCATGACACATTTGGCCTGAGGGCCGGCAGTTTGACACTCCTGGGTTAGGGTAATAATTAAGCTAAAAGAAGAAACAAAGAAAAAAATGAAGTTAATAATTATTTGTTCCAAGTTACACTAAACATAGACTTGCTTGTGAGTTATGCTACAGTGTGGATGAGCAAAGGTTTCTCTGTAAAAATTTTAAATTGAAAAAAAAAGGATATGTCTGCAATCTTATACTTCAAATATGCAAAATGCAGATTAGAAATATGATTCAGAAAAGGGTTTTTTTTTCAAAACCTGCAAGTAATAATATTCACAATGCTGTTTTGCAGTCCCAGACAAACCATGCACAGCAATAGAATGCTATGTGGGATTATTATTTACATGAATAAATGCTGCTCAGAAGATTGAAAATCCATATTATATCCAGCAGCCTAACTTGCTTTGCAGAATGGATCTTCTTGATCCATAAATTCAGTGTGTATTTATTATATGTATTTTTGCTGCTGTTTTACTAGAGATCAACCCAATTCTTTTGGGTAATGTCAGGTATGCTTTCCCCTTGGGGTGGGGAGAAAACTAGGGAGAAGGCAAAGCAAAAAAGCTACAAATCCAGCTACAATTTTGGAACTGGTAAACAGAATAAAATGTCACCATTTCATAATTAGCAGTACCCTAACAAAGTTTCTAGTGGTCACATAGCACTAGCAATGGTAGATACTATGATAGATAGATTATGTATTTTGGAGTCCATACCCAGTCTTAATTATGATAAGCACAGATTAGGATGGTCTATCTCCAACCTGGGTTGGGTGAGGTTATTGATTAATATACCATACTGATGATACTCAGGTATATGTCTCTGTCTTGGGTCACCCAAATGATGCCTTAGAGATATTTTCCCAATGCCTGAAGGCTATGCAGATCTGGATGGAAAAGCATTGGCTTTGGCCCTACCCTGTCAAGACCACATTGTTATGGGTTTTAGGGCTCTTCTACATCTTGTGATTTTTTTTTCATTGATTCTGGATGGGGTAACACAGAGGTTCCCAACTTTTTGGGCACCAGGGACTAGTTCTTGGAGAGAGGTTTTTCTGCCGACCGGAAGGTGCATGGCTTTGTGTGCTGCCTGCATCTAACGCAGCGGTTCTCAACCTATGGGTCGCGACCCCATTTGGGGTCGAACGACCATTTCACGGGGGTCGCCAAACGACGCCGTCCGCCTTTTTTTTTATTTTTTTTATTTTTTTTCGGCCGGTGCATGTGCAGTTTGGCCCATGCGTAGCGCAACCGGGCCGCTCGCCTCCCACCGCTGCCTCAGAAACTCCGGCAGGCACACGGAGGAGCGGTCCGGAGCAGGCGGGCGCAAAGCTGCCTCCTTCCCGCTCTGCCACGTCCCAGGCCCGGCCTCCAACTCGCCCTCCGGCAGCCGGCCAAGCGGTCGGGGCAGCCGGACCTCGAGGCGGCCTGCACTTCACCAAGACCAGCTCGGCTGTGGAGAGAGGCGCCTGGCGGCCGCCTATGGCCCCCAAGTCTGCGCTATGGACTGGCGTCCAGGTCGCAGTGCTCCGCCTGCCAGGCTCGTCTGGGATTCCCGCGCCTTCCGCAGGGCTGGCAGCGGCCGCAGGAAGGTAGGCGGGCGGCAGGACTGGGGAGCCCGCCCGGGCCAGCTCCCTCCCTCGCTCGGCGGCGGTGGCCGAAGCAGGAGGTAAGGCGCCCAGCCAGCGGATCGGCAAGATGAACTGGTGAGTCCCTGCCGGGCGTGGGGGGGAGGCCGAGCCGGGGAGGGAGCCGGGCGTGGGGGGAGGCCGAACCGGGGAGGGAGCCGGGCGTGGGGAGAGGCCGAGCCGGGAAGGGAGCCGGGCGTGGGGAGAGGCCGAGCCGGGGAGGGAGCCGGACGTGGGGGGAGGCCGAGCCAGGGAGGGAGCCGGGCGTGGGGAGAGGCCGAGCCGAGAAGGGAGCCGGGCGTGGGGGGAGGCCAAGCCGGGGAGGGAGCCGTGCGTGGGGGGAGGCCGAGCCGGGGAGCCTGGCCAGACGCCCCCCGCCCGGTTGGCCGGCCCGACCCGAGCGGGACTGGCGGCGAGAGCGAGCTGGCCCGGGCGGGCTCCCCAGTCCTGCCGCCCGCCTACCTTCCTGCGGCCACTGCCAGCCCTGCGGAAGGCGCGGGAGTCCCGGACGAGCCTGGCAGGCGGAGCGCTGCGACCTGGACGCCAGTCTGTAGCGCTGACTTGGGGGCCGGAGGCGGCCGCCGGGTGCCTCTTGCCACAGCCGAGCCGGTCTCGGTGAAATGCGGGCCCGCCTCGAGGTCTGGCTGCCCCGACCGCTTGGCCGGCTGCCGGAGGGCGAGCTGGAGGCCGGGCCTGGGACGGAGCAGAGCGGGAAGGAGGTAGCTTTGCGGCCGACCTGCTCCGGACCGCTCCTCCGTGTGCCTGCCGGAGTTTCTGAGGCAGCGATGGGGGGCGAGGCCAGCCTGGTCTGGAGCTGGCCAGCTTGCCGGTTCTGCACATGTGCAGTTCGGCGCTTCGCGCGCATGCGTGGTTCGGGCCTGTCGCGCACGCATGCGCAGATTGGCCGTCACACGCACACGCGCAGATCGGCCCGTCGCGGTCCGCCATTTTTTTATATATTTTTTTTCGCACCCAAGTCGGGGTCGCAGCGCGCATGGGCGGCGCAAAGTGGGGTCTTAACCTGAAAAAGGTTGAGAACCACTGACCTATGGGAACCAGGGCATGCTCACTCTGCCCAATCTGATAGGATGAGCAGAAATCAACAGCCAAAATACGGTCACATAAGTAACTTGATCCCATGCCGAGTAGGGCTTCAAAGATGACATTAACATTTTGAATAGTACTCCAAAGCCTGCAGGAAGCCATTGCAGCTCACAAAGCAAAGATATTACATTTTTTATATTGTGGAGCATCCAATACCTCAAATGCTATTGCATTCTGGACCAAATAAAGCTTCTAAATGTTTTCAAGGGCAGCCCACACATACAGCACATTTCAATAATCCAGTCAGGAAGTGACTAAGGCATAAGTGACTCATGAGCAATAGCTTTTGATTGAGGCAACTGATGCAACTGACACACAAGATGTAATTGTATAAAGACTTTTCTGACCACACTGCTACTTGCTCTCAAGCAAGATCTTGAGCTCATGAGGTCTCCTAGATTATATACCAACTCTGTCTGGGATAATGTTACCCCAGCGGTCCCCAACCCCCGGTCCGTGGACCAGTACCGGGCCGCGGCATGCCAACAACCAGGCCGCACAAACAAGCAAAGCCCCATCCATTAGATCAGTGGTTCTCAACCTTTTTCAGGTTGAGACCCCACTTTGCGCCGCCCATGCGCGCGGCGACCCCGTCTTGGGCGCAAAGCTGCCTCCTTCCCGCTCCGCTCCGCCACGTCCCAGGCCCGGCCTCCAGCTCGCCCTCCGGCAGCCGGCCAAGCGGTCGGGGCAGCCAGACCTCGAGGCGGGCCCGCATTTCACCGAGACCGGCTCGGCTGTGGCGAGAGGCACCCGGCGGCCTCCTCCGGCCCCCAAGTCAGTGCTACAGACTGGCGTCCAGGTCGCAGCGCTCCGCCTGCCAGGCTCGTCCGGGACTCCCGCGCCTTCCGCAGGGCTGGCAGCGGCCGCAGGAAGGTAGGCGGGCGGCAGGACTGGGGAGCCCGCCCGGGCCAGCTCGCTCTCGGCGCCAGTCCCGCTCGGGTCGGGCCGGCCAGCCGGGCGGGGGGCATCTGGCCAGGCTCCCCGGCTCCGCCTCCCCCCACGCCCGGCTCCCTCCCCTGCTTGGCCTCCCCCCACGCCCGGCTCCCTTCTCGGCTCGGCCTCTCCCCATACCCGGCTCCCTCCCTGGCTCGGCCTCCCCCCACGTCCGGCTCCCTCCCCGGCTCGGCCTCTCCCCACGCCCGGCTCCCTTCCCGGCTCGACCTCTCCCCACGCCCAGCTCCCTCCCCAGCTCGGCCTCCCCCCACGCCCGGCTCCCTCCCCGGCTCGGCCTCCCCCCCCCACACCCGGCAGGGACTCACCAGTTCATCTTGCCGATCCGCTGGCTGGGCGCCTTACCGCCTGCTTCGGCCACCACTGCCGAGCGAGGGAGGGAGCTGGCCCGGGTGGGCTCCCCAGTCCTGCCGCCCGCCTACCTTCCTGCGGCCGCTGCCAGCCCTGCGGAAGGCGCGGGAGTCCCAGACGAGCCTGGCAGGCGGAGCACTGCGACCTGGACGCCAGTCCGTAGCGCGGACTTGGGGGCCATAGGCGGCCGCCGGGCGCCTCTCTCCACAGCCAAGCTGGTCTCGGTGAAGTGCAGGCCCGCCTCGAGGTCCGGCTTCCCCGACCGCTTGGCCGGCTGCCGGAGGGCGAGTTGGAGGCCGGGCTTGGGACGTGGCGGAGCGGAGCGGGAAGGAGGCAGCTTTGCGCCTGCCTGCTCCGGACCGCTCCTCCGTGTGCCTGCCGGAGTTTCTGAGGCAGCGGTGGGTGGCGAGCGGCCCGGTTGCGCTACGCATGGGCCAAACTGCGCATGCGTGTGCGGATCGGGTCGTCGTGCGCGCCGCACATGCGTGGTTCGGCCCGTCGCGTGCACGTGACGGGCCGAACCGCGCATGCACCGGCCGAAAAAAAATAAAAAAATAAAAAAAAATTTAAAAATGGCGGACGGCGTCGTTTGGCGACCCCTGTGAAATGGTCGTTCGACCCCAAATGGGGTCGCGACCCATAGGTTGAGAACCACTGCCATAGGCGAAGCAGTAATTTTTGGTATTTGCTAGGAAATTTGCCATCTCTCTCATGGCACCTGTCTTGTGAAACAGCCTTCCCCCTGAGATGATGGACGTTCCTGAAGCTGCTGACCTTCCAGAAGGCCAAGAACACCTGGTTATTTCTCTTGGAACTGGGACTATAATATTAATGGAGCTCTGTTATTGTTATTTGCTATTAAGATTTTTTAAGAACCTTGGCCTTGATCTTTTTTTCTGTAATATAATGGATTGTGTATTTGATTTGTTTTTATTTTTGATTGTTATCCTGAGTGCCTTTGGCAGATGGGCTGCTGTATAGATAGGATAAATAAATACATTTGATTCAATTACGTATTACCCATATAGTTTTGATCCATTTATTCACTGTACATACCACTAAAAGCTTAACATTGGGAACATTACTAACTTCTATGGATTGACTGATTCCAAATTCTTCTATGTTGTTTCCAGTAGGCAACTTTGAACAACATATAGGAAAATGTACATTATATATGATTCATTCCAATGCAGGTACATCTCCCATTCTTGTCTCAGACCCCGAATACATATTTTAAAAACCATGTTGTAAAAACTTCCACAATACTAGGAGTGAGAGTGCAATTCTTATGTCTAATGGGAGGACATTCCATAAGAAGGAAGCTCCTGCAGAAAACCCTTGGCTCTCAATCCCTTCTTGCTGCATCTCATGTAGCGTGGGAACTCTCAGGAAGCAATCTCTACATGATAAAACTATGGCTAGAGTACTGAGTGAGGGTTTCCAAATTTTGGATATCGCACCCCATCTTAATTTTTTTAGGGAGTCTCATCCCTGTCACCTAGGCCAACCCTGCCATTTTTAAAAAAAAACCTCTCAATTCATAATTAAAACCTGAAATTCAGAAAAATATTCATTTTTCCCTTTAATTAAAAATAACAGAAATGTTTTTTCCTTGTAGCAGCAAATTAATGAGAATTCAATGTAATGTAAAAAGAGCAGAAATAAAACATATTTACATTCCTACCCATATTCCCACAAGCCACCTTTTCCTTGCAGTCTTTCCACTGCATAAGCACAGATGCACATTGGGTGGTGTTGCCTGCCTTCTTCCTGTCTTTCCCTCCATAACATTTATAATCCCTCTTTCCCATTATCCAGCTCACCATGACTTTCCCATCAACACCTATAAATCTTCATAGTATTTCTTTTCTTCCCATTCTACCATGGGCTCCATCCACTTCCCAATCTGCCTGCCACACACTGCTGATTTTCATTGTGCCTCCTTCTTTCCTTCCCATCAGCATATTTAGCTATATGGATTTTTGTAGTCCATTAGATCTTCATTGAAAATTGTGGCATTTTTGAATTTCACATTTCTTTTCATGCACAAACACATTTTGAGGTCCCTGATAGCAGGGTATGGCATTTGAAATCAACTTTTTGAATTTTCTGGAAGTAATGCAAAAAATAAAACATTTATTTTACCAAAATAACTACAAACAAATGCACTTGTCTCAAATATAATGTTAGTAGAATAATGTAACTCGCCATACAGTTGGGCAGCTATGTTACTAAAATTATCTGTACACTTTTTAAATTACAGTTTCATTTAAAATATGCTAAGGAATGTGAATTGAGGTTCATATATTGATAGAAGTGCCTACATCATTGGATGCAGAATTCATATTTAACACATGAATGTAACATGCTTATAAAAATATTTTTTTGTATTTCTGCACAAATGTAATATAACTTTTTTTAACTATTTGTTTTAAGGTTAAAATCTCACCAGGGCTAAAGAAACTATTTGCGATAACAGCAGTAAGTGCCATAACAGTGCTTTTTCTTGCCCATCACTTCAAAAGAAAACGTGGGAAGAAAACCAGGAAAATATCTCCAAGGGAATCAGACCATCTGATGTTCGATTATGCAAAAACTTCTGGGTCAGAGAAAAGTAGGCGACATTTTCTCTATGAAAAACTAATGTTCAAAGAGAGTTACTTGATACTTATTTGGAAGTAAGCCTTATTGAAGTGAGACTTTCGTTCAATAAAGCATCAGAGGTCTATGCTGCATAACTTACAATTATAGGTAATCCCCGAGTTACAAGTGTTCACTTAACGCTTGTTCAATGTTACGTGATGAGCGCCCCGAGTGCTTACGAGCAACTCTCGAAATTACAAGTATTGCAGCACCACAGTAGTTATTCTTCCTTATGAGCGACCGCAGTGGCTCTGCAACACTCACCCGGGTTATTCCCTTCCTCCCTGCCCCCACCACAAGTCTCCCTAGGTACCAGGCCTTCAGTACTCACCCTTCACTTTCTGTGGCCCCCAGCAGCCCAATCCGAGCTCTGGAGGCCTGGATCAGGCCACGGGGGGCCAAAAATCACTCTGCGGCCATAGATCTGGGCTCTGGAGGTCTTTTCCAGGCCTCCGGAGCCCGGATCAGACTGCGGGAGGGGCGCAAAATCGCTCCAAGGCCATAGATTTGGGCTCTGGAGGATTTTTCTAAAGTCTTTTTCCTTAGTTAATGGAAAAGAAGATGCATGTAAGGTGAATAACACTATTATTCGCCCTCTTTACCTCCACAGATTCTAGTTGTTGCAGTAGCAGACAAAATCTAACACTTTCACTGAATTCCATCAAAGAAAAAGGTTTTCAATCTTACGTCCATGCCAGTGGTGATCTCTTCAATAAATATTCTGGTTCCGTGCAGAGTTTGGCCTCAGTAAGTGTGATCTATTGAGAACTATTATATGTATTTTAGGAATGAAAAACAGAGGGTTGTTTTCTTTGCTTGAGGAACTCTTTATAAAAAGCAAGTGCTGTATTCACATACTTCCTTTTTTTTTGGGAAAGCATTTGACTGAAAATAATATATGACTATTTCCGAAGAAATGGTTACTTATTTTCCTAGAATAGGGAAATCAGTTATTATAGGCCCACAATTATTTTTGATTTCCTCATTTTTGTACTTATTTTTCATGAAACCAAAGAGTAAAATGCAGCTACTAGAAATAAATTGTTACATTTCCCTTGGCTTACATGCATATGCTTGTTTGTTTTTTTAAATTAGGCCCACAGTGCCACCTCTTGTCCTAGTTGTGTTTGTGTGAATTCTAATTCCTGGAATAAAGCAGATGAAGATAATATGAAGCTAGTCAATATTCCAGTAACTAGTCCAGAAAATTTATACTTGATGGGTAAATATGTAATATTTATGGTATTATTATTATTATTAGAAGTGTGGTGTAACAAAATAAAATAAATAGATTTTAAAGCATTTCATCATTCAGTGCAAAATATATGCTATTGTAAAGAATACTGTAACTAGTATGCCTTTTTAAATAAAAGATATGGGTGCATTGATTTTTTTTAATAGATGCTGTGTAAAAGTATTAGATGCAGATTCACAAAATGGTTTCTTATTGAATCTCCTAGCATTGATTGAGTGATTATATCCTGTCAAGTTAGTGCCCACTCTTAGCAACCATGTAGATGTTGTCCATGATGATCTATGTCTAACTTGACCTCTCACTGTAACAGTCCATCCACCTGGCTGCTGATTGTTCTCTTTTTTCCTTCCTTCCTTCCTTCCTTCCTTCCTTCCTTCCTTCCTTCCTTCCTTCCTTCCTTCCTTCCTTCCCTCCCTCCCTCCCTCCCTCCCTCCCTCCCTCCCTCCTTTCTTTCTTTCTTTCTTTCTTTCTTTCTTTCTTTCTTTCTTTCTTTCTTTCTTTCTACTTTCCCAATGTTAGAGATTTCTAATGAGAGCTGGGTACTCACATACTGGGTACTCACATACTGTCTCTCAAGTAGAATAATATGAACCTGGTCATTTGTGCCTCAGTTGAGAATTCTAGCTTTATTTGTTCTGTGATCCATTTATTTGTTTAATTGGCTGTCTCAGGAATCTTTTCAACACCAAAATTCAAAAGCATCACGATAGCATTCTTCAAATCCCTGAATTAGTTCAGGATGGATTATTGCACAAAGCAGAAGGTTGAACCTTGTGGTCTGACTATTCCCACACAGTCCTATACTTCTAAGAATATGAGGGATTTATTCTTAACATTTCAGTATGATGGAAACTAAATCCATCTAATTAACTCTTTTGACTACGCTTGTTGGGGTGTTAAGAGCTGTGTTCAGGAAAATGAATTGGGGAGGAAAAGACAGCTAATTGAATGCAGATCTCTTGTGGGGTTTAGAATTTTGACACAGTCTCTCTGGATTTCCTAGCCGGGACATCTAGTACAGTGTGCTTATGGAAGAGTGATTCACACTTGCAGGTAAAACAAAGAAAATGTCTGATATAAGGAAACTTTACCATTTTTTTCAGGGATGGAGCTATTTGAAGAAGCACTACAACGATGGGAACAGGCATTGACATTTCGGAACCGACAAGTTGAGGATGAAGCCAGCTGTGGTGCCATCAAGCTTGGAGCAGGTGATGCTATTGCAGAAGAACATATAGAGGTAAGAAGATGTCAGTACACACAGCATTTGCTGCTTGTTAGGTAACTTTATGCCGTTATATGAGCACAGGGGGAAGGGATACACATATTAAAATTGTATGTTCCATTTTCCACTGAACACATTGAGAAAGGCAGATTGTATCTGCAATTTAAATGAATCCTCTCCCAAGAATACATTGCTTATATTGTCATTCTCCCTCAATACCAAATTATAATATTTGTTATAATTTTAACATCAGAAATATTTTAAAATTTTTATGTGCCAAAACTTATGTTAATCTGATGATTGCCCATAATGGTTTTGAGGCACTAAAGATAACTATACGTAAAATCAGAGAGAAAAAAATTAAACTTTTCAAGTGATGTATTTTTATGTATCTTTTGTGTTGTATTACAAACACATTTATTGTCTATGGAGCGTCCGTGAACTCAAATGAAAATTTTTTGTGCGTTTTACATTTTTCCCCCTGTAGGATATATCTAGAAGTAAACATATTGGTATTGATTAATTTAAGTGGGTAAATAACCTAACTGCTGCTTTATTTAATTCTTCTGACCCTGCTGTTCTTGCATATGGTGTAGCCTAAATAATTAATCACCACAGTAAATTAACCAAATAAGCAAATCATCTCAGCATTTCCATTAGCTGCTTAAAATGTTATTTTATATCTTGTAATTTTTATTTACAGGATATCATTAGTGCAGAGTGTATACATAAGCTTGAACTTTTGCTCCAGAGAGCTTACCGCCTTCAGGAAGAATTTGAAGCCTCCCTTGGAGCATCTGATCCAGCGTCCTTTGCCAATGAGGCTGGTAAGTTTTTTTTTGTTTTTAAGTTTCCATGTTTCCTGACACAATACAGTTCACTTTTTCAACTCCATGCCCTCCAGATGTCCATGACTGTAACTCTTGTTAGAGATGACCTGTGCTAACTGAGAATTACGGGACCGCTTTACGGGACCATCTTCTGCCACATACTTCTCTACGACCGGTGAGAGCGCACAGGGTCGGCCTCCTCCGGGTCCCGTCAGCGAAATAATGTCATCTGGCAGGCCCTAGGGGGAGGGCTTTCTCTGTTGTGGCGCCCGCCCTCTGGAACCAACTGCCTCCTGAAGTCCGTGTTTCTCCAACTCTCCCGGCCTTCCGGAAAAACCTAAAAACTCATCTTTGCCGGCAAGCCTGGGGATGATTGTAGTTGATTGTTGCATTGAATATGTGTTTTTTTATTGGTTTTTAGATATCTTGTTTGGGTTTTTTATATTGTAATTCTCTGTTATATATATGTTGTTAGCCGCTCCGAGTCCCCGGAGAGGAGCGGCATACAAACCCAAATAAATAAATAATTATTATGGTCCAACAAATTGGGAGACCCCTAGTTAGAGACGACTGAACTAACTATTACACTAGATAACTAAGGGAATCTGGGATAATGGTAAATTAATTTATTTGTATTTTTCTTTCCTACTTTTCCATAAAAGACCCATAGAGTTGTGTTTATTTCTATAATCATGAAAGTAAGTATCAAAAATATGTGGAGTATTTTTTTTAAAATAGATAGCCTTAGCTTTTCCCGACCTAATCCCTACAGATTTTGGCTATTCCCTTATCTGTTTTAGTTATATGCCCCTTTCTATTTTTAAAGCTGGTTCTTTTTGTTTTTCATTTTGTCAAAAAGCACTTTATGCAACTATACCAGATTCACTAGGTATCTCCCATCTTTCTTTTTTTTGTGGTTGGACCTCATTTATTTCATTTTTCAGGATTTATCAACTTTGCTAAATATTGTTTGCCCTTAAGATTTCCATCAATGGAACTTTTTCCTTTTTAGCTTACTGAAGTCAACTGCATTCAAGTCTAAAATTCTAACCTGACTGCCTTTAGTTTTCCCTGTGTGCAGTATAGTGAATTGTAAAATTACATAATCTCCCAAGGTTCCTACAACTTCTACTGTTTAACCATTTATTCCCTATTAGTTGTAATGCTAATGTCATGTGTGTATCTAATATTACAAACATTTATATACGATTTTCCTAGAAAATAAAGACATCTGATGTATTGCCAGGGCTAAATATCTATTTTAACTTTTGGATCTATATCTCTGGCTTCACTCTCACCATATTACAGTATTAATATGATTTTCAAAGCAATTTAATATGGGAAATCTGCTGTTTCATTAGATGATATCACAAACAATATCAAGTCCATCAATTTATTACATTCCTATATTTCATAAGCTATAGTTTCTTTAACTGAAAAGTTGAAGCACACAAGGTAAGAGCTAGCAATAACTTTTTTGGCATTGCAAAATAGCAGAATCCTGCCAAAAACAGCACAACCTCAGGCACAATAATGGAAAGAAAATCTGGCAGGAAAAGTATTAGTAATGTAATAATACTAGGAGGAATTGGGTCAGTAAGGCTAAAAATTTAAGACTTTCTGTTTTCTTAGTCTCGTCTGTCTGAAGCTTGAGCCAAATTGAACATGACACTTAATGGGGAATGGAATAGTTCTGTGTGGATTGAGCTAGAAGAGTGCTTTTCAAACTTAGCAACTTTAAGATGTCTGGATATCAGCTCCTAGTATGCTGGCTGCAGAATTCTGGGAGTTGAAGTCCGCGCATTTTAAAGTTGCCAAGTTTGAAAAATAGAGACTTTAAAGAAGAAATTGCTATACGCAAGCAGTAGGTTCTCTTGGCAAAAAAAAGAGAAAAAGAAGAAGAAAAAGTTTATCCTAATTTTGAAGATGAAAATATTAACCTAGAGTCAACGTAGAAAAAAAGGTGCAACGCTTTTGTTTGTGTGTTTCCAGTGTTAAATGCTGCGCTTGTCAATTTTCATGGCCTAAGGCTAACAAATAGGGAATTAAAGAAGAGACAGTGCATATATAAAAAGAATAACCAGTTCTTTTAAAACTGTGCTACCAATTTATATATTATTAAGAAAAATATATAATCTGGTTGATATGGCGAGATTTCTTGGTCTGGGTGATAGCTGAGTATTAGGTCCTCGTAAACAAAAATCTATTACTGCTTGAAAAGGAATGAAACTGCGCTCACTGGAATTTTTGACATTTTAATATCCCTAGGCTGTGCTAGTGCCTCAATCTGTATTAGAAAGGATAAGCATCATATTCTGTAAATTCTTTTGATTCACATTCTACTATAGAGCATCTATTTATCGATCTTTAGGGCTTTGTACACTGAATCCACTGGAACATTGACTCATCTCATTTTGGTTTTTACATCCATTTATAGTTATGTGAAAGTGGCAACTGTTCTCTTGATTTCTCCACTTCATGATCACATCCCATTCTTCCAAACTACTTACATGGGTCAAGGTATACGGCATAGATGTTTGCAGCTTTATAATTTTCTGGATAATAGTAAAGTAGCTTCCAATGAATAGGAATACATTACAGCTTAATGTGACTGTGGATTTTTGTGGAATCCTTCCCCCAGTGTTTAATATTGCAACATACTTTTGCTATTCTCAAGCTGTGAGAAGTAGGCTACTTAGATCTGAATTAAGAGCTGAGTTTTATTTGGATCCCGATTCACAACTTAGCTGCTCCAAAGTCATATGTGTCATTCACTGACGTTAGTCACAGCTTCAAGATAGGTGTATTAGTTAGGATTTGAAAGACGACTCTACTGCCCCTGCTCCTCACAGTTCTCGTATCACATATAGGATATAGGAAATTTATTTTTATTTATTATTTATTTTATTTGACTTATATGCCGCCCTTCTCCCCAGACTCAGGGCGACTCACAGCAAAAATACAAGTACAAAAATATAAATCAATTAAAATAGTAATATACAATATAAAAACTATATAACTATTACCACTCATACAACATACAGTCCCAATCAAAGGCCAAGGGGCAGAGCGCAGCTCACACGCCCCAAGCCTGTCTGAATAAATGTGTTTTTAAGAGTTTTCGGAAAACTAGGAGGGAGGGAACAGTACGAACCTCTGAGGGAAGTTGGTTCCAGAGGGCTGGGGCAGCAACAGAGAAGGCCCTAACCCTAGGTCCCGCCAGACGGCACTGTCTAACAGACGGGACCCGTAGGAGGCCAACCCTATGCGCCCTGACAATATTAATTATGAACTGCACATTGGTAGAATGTAAACTTTGTTTTTCATACGAATGGTAGAAAGGACAAATTAGTCTATCAGTTATTTGTAACAGGAATTAAAATGCGCTCTGCTTTATTTTTTCTCTTTTTCCTGCATTCACAAAAAGCAAGTTAACTGGACATATTTATTTAATCACTATGGAAATATGCACAGTATTTTATGGCTTATTAAAAATACAGCCTGCCAATGTAAATTGTAACAAACCCAAATACCAGAGATAATGTCCAGAATTTCATGAGTTACATTATTATCATTACATGTTAAGTAATCCCTGTGTTAAGACCCTGCCATGAAATTTACACAACCAGCTGGTTTCAACTGGTTTGCTGCCAGACTAATATTTTTGCATAGACTAAAAATTTATTCTTATTTGCCAATAAATAGCAGTTTGTAAAAGAAGAATATTACCCCAAGTTTTGTCTAAATGCCTTATGCAAGGGAAGTACAATATATATAGGCAGAGATAGCGAGATAGAGACAGTTGAGAGAATTAGATTGTGTTAAGCCATGTATGCATTGTTTATATTCTGTCTAAATTTGTGAAAGCCTTCTGTCCTAAGGCACAGTCTGAAAGTGGAACCCCAAACAAATTGTAATCAGTTGCAGTTTTTTCTAAGCATTATATTTTTAATGTTTTATTAATAAACCAATACTATTGTTAGTAGAAAATAATTTCATAGACAATAAAAATAACTGATTCTTATAATCATTAATTCTTATAATCTAAGCTTGGTTCCTGGTTAATTATGATGGCATTCATTGTATATTTGCCCTAAAAAAATTACTCAACATGGCCTATGTGATTCATGATAATGTTTTTTTTAATTATTATTGATCATTGCACAGTCAGCCAGATGTTCAGACTGGATTTGGCATTTTTGTCTACCTATCGAGTCCTTACCAAGGACCTGGGATAGGCAGATGTGGATGTTTGATCATGTTACAGATATCATTGCAGGATGGAAGCTGTTCCCAGTAAAGCCGCCTTTTGCAATTGACTGATGGCAAATTTGTCAATGCCAATGGTGTTCAAATGGTGGGCCAGTTGTTTTGGGATTGTACCCAAGGTAGTAGTAGTAGTAGTAGTAGTAGTAGTAGTAGTAGTAGTAGTAGTAGTAATAATAATAATAATAATAATAATAATAATAATGTTGGAAGGGACCTTGGAGGTCCTGCTCAGGCAGGAAATTCTATACCATTTCAGACAAATTTACTATTGGTACTATCCCTTCTTACCTTTGCCACAGTCCTTCTATTTCTATTTGTAGGTCTTTGTATTTTTTTATCTTCTCCAGTTCTTTCTCTTCAATTCTGTTGTCTCCAGGCATTGCAGTGTCCACAATCCTGACTTCTTTGTTTTTCTTATGGACAATTGTTAAGTCCAGGGTGTTATATGGCACGTGCCTGTATATTTGAATTCTTCTTCTTCTTCTTATTATTATTATTATCATCGTCGTCATCATCATCATCATCACATTCTTTGGAGCTTTTCAGAGTTTGTGAGACTTGGTGGGAACTCTAGAATCTCTAGATTTAAATCCTACTACTTTCAATTTCTTTCAATCAACATAGTGTTAAGCACTTTGAAAAAAAAAATTCCATCACGATTATTTATTTATTATTTTCATTTTTTTATTTTTTGTTCTTCCTTTTTTAGGATGGAAATTCCTATGCCTTTATGTATGTTTCTTTATATTATAAACGTGTATCTTTAAGCTTGCTGGTTGCAAGTCTAAAAGCTTTTAAGTCCCACCTTAAAACTGGTATAGTGTCAGCCAACTTTACCTAGAAAGGGCTATTTGATAGATTTTCCTATTAATGCATGTTTTGCTACCATCACAAGCTGCTTTTTAAATCAATGCAAATGTAATACATAGAATTTGGAAACGTCTCTATTTAAAATGTTTGCTATGACCATATTCCTTTTAGGGGCTTACTATAAAGTCATAGTGATATATTATCCAGGTATTAATACATCTCTTGGATTCTTCATATAGGCTTACTGCAAGGCTATTGGTATGGACTAAATTTCATTTAATCTTGGAACAGGAGTGAGCTGTTAGAGGCCATGTGGTGTTAAATCAGTAATGGGTAAATAGATTTTGAAATGCAGAGTCAAATGCAACGTTATTGCCAGCTTTTAAATTTATCTCTTTCTTTTATCTATTAAGATTCTTGTTTCAGTAACTTTTAATTGTGGAAAATGGTGAATCATAAGGCAAAATGTTTTGAAGGTGTCTCAAATGGGCTAGCTTACAGAATGTGTCCAGTACTTGACATCCATGACTCCGGTGGAATAATAATTTTGTAAATACATTTTATGATAATATACTTTTCCAGTATATTATAATTGTTGAAGACCTCAAAAAATCTGGTAGGGAAATGTCTCTAAAATGATGACCCAGTGGTTCATAGGTTTCTAGTAATCTTATAAAAACTTGTCTAAAGAAGACAATTATGCTGAAAATAAGAAACTACAAATGTTAACCTTGATAGTTACACCTTTATTTAACTATATTTTGAATGTATAAGCTTATCATTTCTGTTGCAATTGCAGATAGAAACAATCAATTTAACTTTTCTGAAGTCACCTTATTATTTTGTAATATTCTGAAATCGCCTATTGTCTGTGCTTCTCTCTAAAGTCCTATTTCTGTTAGCTTCTGACAATCTAAAATACTTTTATTTGAAAAAAAAATCATGAAAGTTTTCATTCTCTTCTATTATACCTGCTTAAGAGCCTTTTTTCCCTGATAGTTTTCTTGATTTCCTTGTTTTCCCTACTAAAACGATCTTTGGCTTGTAGACTATCCCATGATGAATCAGTTTATATTCTGGTTTCTGTTGTGATTTTTAGTGACTCCTTTCCTCGAGTGTACTGAAGAAATCTGACCCTCCCAATGTTCCCTTTCAGCTGAATTTTTAAGTTTTCTAGCTCCCAGTATCTGGGGGGCACAGAAGGTGGTACCAGTAAAATGTTAGCTAAGTTAGGCAATTAGATTCCTCCTTAACAGTTGCCTCAAGGGACAGCTGCCCAGTGGGTGACAATGACTATGAGGAGAATTAACAGACACATGGGAAGGGTGGGGGGACATTGCTCTTTGCTCTGAGTTATCTAGCAAAATGCCCAAGTTCAAATTACCCCTGCAGCATATCAAGTGGTAATACTGGTATTAATAAACACCAGTATTAATAAAGGGGTTGAAGTTTCAATACCTAAAGGAATTGACAAATAGAAAGAAAAGAACAGGCCAAAATAATAGACCACGGTTAAATAACTCGATGGATATTTTGAATACATTTCTGCAATTTAAAAAAAAATGTCCCAAATAGGAGCTAGTCAATGTGCTGCTTGAGTTAGTGTCCTCCAAAATAACTCTTCCAGGGTCTTCTTTAAACAGTATCTTAGAAGAAATATCAGGAAAATGTTGAAATTTACCACTATATGATGTTCTTTCCTGTCTCTTAAAACAGGCCTTAACATTAAGCTGCTTAATGAATTCAAAATAATTATGAACTATTTCTTTCCTGGCAGAGAAGCCCAGTATGTTTATGAATTTCAGACTGTATATGGGTTTTACTTTTCCTGCTCTCCCACAAATGTAAGGAATGTAAATAAAAGTCTCTCTGAGTTCATTCATGTTTAATAGGGTAGAGAAGCCAAACACTACAGTCATTATTAAGCCTCTCTTGCTTCATTTTCTTTTGCCGAAGTTTTAAAGTGTTCTAAAACAGTATTGTGAGATATTCCTACTGAGATCTCTGTGCGTGAATACCTTGAACTTTATTTGTTGTCTGTGTGGATTTTAATTTTTGATCAGTTGAAACTTGTAAAGAGTGTGCTGGTTTTGAGGATGTTGAATGCCTTTTTCCTCAATGTTTTGAGGCAGTATCTAGGGTGTATAATGGATGTTTCTAGGTCTCTTATGAAGTTATTTGTCATTTTGTTCTGGGAACAGGATGCTGGATGAGATATATTTTCAGTCAGACACATCACAATTTTTTCTTCTGCTCTAGAAACAGAGCAAAGCCTTACACCATTTCATTCTTCCTTGAGCCTCAGTCCTTCTCTTTAATTCAGGAGGTGGCAGGCAGTGGGTGACGTGAACTGTCCAGATAAAGAGCTAGACTTGGCCTGGCATACTGGCCAAAGTGATGCCATACTACAGGACAGACTTGCTGCTGAGAATTGTGTTCAAGTGATCAAGCTGGCTGTTTTAATTGTAATAAAGGCTGACAGGAAAGAGAGTACTGTCCTGTTAAGCATGTTTTGCAAAAGTGCTTTTGGAAACAGGCAGTGGTAGAAAGCATGTAACAAAAATGTTCCTTCGATATGTATGAGGATTTAATGCACTGGGATTATACAGTAAATAATTTAGCAAAGAGGAAGAAGGTCAGGGCAGCTGGGAATGAGAGCAGTGTGTCTTTGGGTCTGGGGATTTGGAGCTTACTGATTTTTAAGCCTCTTCTGTGAATTGGACATTTAAGCTCTTCCAGACAGACAGCGCGTGAGGATCAGTAGCCAAAAAGCACTTTGCCATTATTTTACCGTTTGCATATCACAAACATTTTGTTACGGATATAAGATGGTAGAAAAAAATAACTTGAAGTTGCAAATAATACCATATTGTATTCTGTAAACTTGATAAATTCTGTTTCAGACAGGGCAATTGAATAATGAAAATTACTTGGAGCTGGTCCTCCTTTTAGACACAGTGTATGTATGTATTTTAACAGTATCTCAATAACTTCTTTTAAATTATTGTTTTGATTTTACTACAAATAATTATATAATGGTGAAAATGATAAAAATGTATAAGTATACTGAAATGGTTCAGGTAGAAACAAGAAACTTGGGATGATAGCAGTCAGATCCTAGAAGTCAAAAAAAAGGAATGGAATTAATGCTAGAATATTCTTGGAGGACAAAGAGTAGCTAGACAGCCATAGAAGGCCAGTATTAAATAATATATCTGATAATAAGCAGTAGGATTTAAAAATTTGTTTTCCATCCCATCTTTCATTTACAAGCTGATCACATTTTGCAGGATCCTAGGGCACATATATTTGCCTTCATTCGTGATCAAAATTTCCTTTAATTATGTGGTTAATTGTAATCTCTCCTTTGAAAAGATAGATGAAGAATATTTGTTTAAATATTAGAAAAATATTAGTATTGAAAGAAGGAAAATGCTCGTATTTTTTAAAAAGTAGGAATTCTGTGAGAAACACATTTTAAAAAGTAATTTTGCAAGGAAAAAAGCAAACTATCCAAGGTTAGGAGAATTATTCTGGTCTTTTCAAAACAGTTATATCACCATAAAAGTGGCTTTTTAAATATTTTATATTTGTTAACATGATGATCAGAGAAGGGGAGTGTAAATTAAATAATAATTGTAATTAGTAATAACTGCCCCAAAATGAGTAGTAGATCCTTGTATCTTTTATTCTAAATGCTAAACTTTTTAAATATAAAATGCTTTATGCATTTATTTAGTCAGCCATATGTTATTTCTCTCTGCTAATATACTGTAAGTAATCTGATTTTAGGTTACTTCCAAATTTTCAGTTTTATAGCTTGCTTTGCTAGAATAAGCTTTAGAAAATCCAGTGACACTTAAAGACAAGAGGATATATTTGAGAACCGTGTCTTCTGAAATAAATAGGGTGATAGCATATGAGGTAACTAACACAGAGTCAGGACTTTGTAAGAATCTGGGACTAACTGCCTATGATGGCAGGGTGGATCAAGCAGCTGTGCATTCCTAGAGTTTTCATTTGCCAGTGTCTCTATCTCTCTTAAACATTTGTACATTATAAATTTGAACATGTGGACGTCTAGGAAAAAATTAACCAAATGCTCTCTGAATAACACTTGTCTTTGAATTTAAAAAAACTCATTGTAACGAGGAATTACTGTTCTAACAATTTTGAAATATTCAGCATAATCTTGCTTTTTATTTATGTAATGTTTTCCCCATGTAGGACCTATAGCCATATGTTACCATTAGTAGCAAATGGAGGAAATCACTAATTTGAGAAATCTATAACATTCATTAATGCTGCTGATATTAGTTAATCAAATCAAAAAATGCTAGCTAAAAAGAGTGCATCTTACAATCTCCTTCATGTATCTGACTTTTACTTACCTCGTTTAAGAAGTTGGGAAGTCTGCCAGAAATTAACACAGCTGGTTTATCGTTTATGACTCAGAAAATGATTCAGTTTGTTAGCCTAGTAACTTATTTCTAAATATTTCTTCTAGTTGTTTTTTTCTTCTTGAACAAGTTACTTTTTTTAACCTTACAACTTTGTATTTGTGATATACCATAAAAATAATTTTCAGAAAATATCCAAGATACCATCTCAAATTGTTAAATGTGCTATCTAGTCCAAAGAATTGGAATCCACATAGTTTTCCTCTGTTTTCTTCCTAAAAGCCATTTCAGTATTCTTTAAAGGTTAGTTGGAAAAACGTAATTTTTCTAAAGCCTCTCATTTGTTATGTGGCAAATGATAGATTGTGCATTATTTTTGTCTCTTTGTTTTACATACCAATTGTAGTACCAAGATGCTTCCGTAGGCTTCATTTTGGAAAATTTGACTAGAGAGATGAACACTAAAGATAATCTTTGCAATTTACAGCAGTGAACATCTGTCTTTAGTCTAATGACTTTTTAGGGAAGAGAAAAACAAAAACGGGTTCTGTAACTTAATACTATAGCTATATGACAGAAAGCCGGTAGGTTTCAAAGAGCTCTGGTATAATGTAGTTTCAAACATTTAATTCCCCAAAGTGTTAGGAATGCCTGTAGTAATAAAAAAAAAATTTCCTTCAAGATATGGGTGAAAATTTTAAAATTCCTGAGTATATAACTTATACTACTGTCCACATGCATAATAAGAAAATGGTATTTTACTATTGGAAGATTACTGTAAAAAATAAGTAAAAATAAAATCAAAATAACTTTTTTTTAATAATGTGGTTTTACTTTGCATGCTTTGGGTCCAAACAGCTGAGAACCTGGTAAAATATTTTATTTATTTTTAAAACTATGCAAAAGATAGAAGGTTCTTAAAATAGTTTATGAAATAGAACAAATACTGTTGTATATAACATGCCACTTTAGGAATTAATTTAAAAGCTCTCTGATGTGATTAGTGTCTATCTAATATAAATTTATCAGTTAAGATTTAAGCTGAGTCATACTGAAGTTTTCTTTAACGAATTTCCCTCTAAAGCCTAGGATTTTATATTTATGTAACACTTAATACAATTCAGTAGGTTTTGATTAAAACTCATAAGTAATGCCAGCCATTTTATTTTTGTAGCATAATGTATGGTTTACCATTGTATCTGAGCCTATCAATATTCAGAACAGCCATCTTGGAAAAAGCAAGCAATAAATTAAGATTAAAAATAGGATAAAATAAAATTAGTCATAATTGTTGGGATTGTAAAGAAGATTCAAAATATAATCAATGTGTTTCTTCTTTTTTAAAGGTAATCAAATGGATAATACTATGAAAGATATTACAGATGAATTCAGTCTGCGAGATACTATAAGCATTGAATCAACAGATTCATTTGTTTCAGCTGCTGAGGTATACTGAGGCAACATTTGTTGTCGTATTGTGTTAATTATCACCTGAGATCTTGTACTCAATTAATTAATGGCTTCTGCTGGTCTTTAATTAAATCTCCTAGAACACGGGTGTCAAACTCGCCACGTTATGTGACATGTCGTGACGTATCATGACTTTTTTTTTGCATTGCCAGAGCTGGGGTTGACGCGGCCTCCATATGATGCAACCAGCCCGCGGGCCGGCAGTTTGACATCCCTGTCCTAGAACAAAATGTCTTGACAAATGTATACAGATTCACAGATATGTAAAGATTAATTGTGATTGTCTGACATTTAATAATAATAATAGTAAAGTTGGAAGGGACCTTGGAGGTCATCTAGTCCAACCCCCTGCTCGGCAGGAAACCCTATACCATTTTGGACAAATGGCTGTCCAGTCTCTTCTTAAAAACTTCCAGTGTTGGAGCATTCACCGCTTCTGGAGGCAGGTTGTTCCACTGGTTAATTGCTCTCACTCTCATTTAAACATTACAAATACTCATAACATTTTTTTCCCTTTCAGTTGTGTCCGATTCTCAGAGACTGCCTGGGCAAGTACCTGCAGTTGTCTTGGCAAGGTTTTTTCAGTATTTGTTTGCTGTTGCCTCCTTCCTGAGGCTGAGACTGGCTATGAAAGAGACTGGCCCAAAATCACCGAGGTGGTTTTGTGCCTAAGGTGGGACTAGAACACATGGTCTCATGCCTTCTATCCTGATGCCTTAACCACTACTCAAACTGGCTTATAACAATTATGAATACATAACATGCAACATAACATGCAACATAACAATTAAGAACACATAAAATGAAATATTCACAGATGCATCACTGGAACATGAAAATTTCCATAAATTCACGGGAAAGATGCCTATTATATGCCATTCTATTAATGACATAATGAATTCTAATAGTCACTTTTTTCAATAAAAACATTGCAAGGAAATTGATGGTTTTGAAGTTCTCAGCTAGTTACACTATTGGAATTGTAATGTTTATTTCCTAGAAAGACATAGTTAATCTGGGACAGCTGTAAGCTAGATTGCATCTGTCATTTATTTTGAAATATAACAACAATTTCAAGGTATAGATTTACTTACTGGATTATTGAGAACGGGGTGATTTTAAAGGGCAATGTTAATTACAGTATTAATTGCTCATTTTAGGATGATTGTAAATTGTTCCATAAACATTGGTTAAAATCCTGTTTGTGGGTGTAAATCAAATACATATTATTGTACTTTTAATATAAAAAATTAATATTCTGCCTTAAAAGTGACTTGCAAACTACTATCTATTGGAGAATAATGCCATCTAACTTAGGTAAGCAAGTCTTCATGTTCAGCAGATACAATATTATTTAAAAGTTTTCCATTGGCTGTCAATTAGCTACTGAACCAGGGTCCAGGAAGTTATTCTCCATTTATAAATCTGTATAGCTCTGGAGTAGGTTATCTGGGAAATTGCTTTCTTCTATAGGACTACCTATTTTTATGTCCTTCAGATGTTATCTTCTTAGTATAGTTTGATAATATGCATATAATAGTGATGTGGCAGAAAGCATTCACTCTAGAGTGCTTTCTATGTGGAATAGGATATTTGCGGAATTCCATTATGAAGATGTTTTCCCCCCAAATCAAGTAATTATTCATCAGGCTATTTCTGACTATCAAATTGCTAAGTTTAATAATGACTGTAAGGTTTTACAGTTTGGACTTTTACAGGTGGATTTTATTACGTTTTATTACATTACATTTACTTTGGGAATTCATTTATTAAAAGGCTTTGATACTTTTCTTTATAACAAAAGAATCCCTCTTTCAGTTATGCAAGTATTGATACAAAATAATGTTTTACTTTCCCCATTTCTTTGTCCCTTCTTACAGACCACTTAAGTCACTTAATTTACTTTGAACTTTTGAAAGAGAGAGAAAGAGAGAGAGACATGTGTAAATTAATCTCTAATTCTTTTCTGCATTTATTGTGGCTACATATCCCTATTTTGGGGAGAACAAAACTATTTTTGCTGTCCAAGAATATAATTTTCTGCCTTAATATACTGTGGATGCTTATTTCTCTATTCTTAATTTCTCTTTGTCCTGCTGCTTTTACAAAGTAACATGTCTGTGATGCAGGTGTTACCTAATTCAGTGATGGTGAACCTTTTAGAGACCGAGTGCCCAAAAACAGGGCCCGCCCCCACCCTGCTCACTCTGCCCCCACCTCACCCCATCCCACCCCTAGCCCCGCCTGCCTGCAGGGCCACCCACCACCTCCACAGCCTACTACAGATCGCCCAGGCGGTCCACCAGAACCATCGCAGCCACATCCTCTGCCTGCGCCCCACAGAATCAACTGTACACGACAGGGCATGAGGGCAGAGTCTTGTCCCCACTGCCTGGCTGCCATGTTCTTGGCTGTGCTGTTCCACGTGGGTCACGCTCAGGGGCGACTCTCCTCTGGGGGGCTGCTGGTGAGGTGGGGGCTGCGGGGTTGGGGCAACGGCGTGCGTGCCCATGTGTGCCATAGGTTCGCCACCACTGCCCTAATTTTTCTTTCACATATTGGATTTTCATAATTATCTGTAATTTAAAGTGATATTGAAAAGCTGGTGCCATTCAAAAGATTACAAAGGTGTTATGTTTGCGAAAGTAACTTGGTAACTAAAACTATTTTTTTTTTAGCTTACAGAACATAAAGAGAGCCGAAACTATTATCATCTGGATTCACTTTGCCACTGCCCATTATATGAAGAAGCTTTGCACATGGCAGAAGAGGGAAAGATTTATTCACGTGTCTTAAGGTGAAAATGTCTTTACATTACTGAAAATTCTTATGGCAGAGTTTTTAAAACATTGTCAGAACTTTTATTGATTGTTTTCAACTATGTCTAAATTAAAGTGCCTGCCTGTGATTATCTTTGAAATATTATTTATTTTGTGCATAGGACTGAAATGTTGGAATGTTTGGGAGACAGTGACTTCCTTGCTAAGCTCCACTGTATTCGACAAGCTTTTCAGGTAGAACTCTATGAGACACATTTTAATTCATCTTTCTGCTACGTACAGTGCATCTCTATTAAATTATTACATAGAGATTTGTAATCAGAACCAAACAAGTTACATAATCAGTATTATGCAGTTTTTGCAAGGTACAGATAGTCCTTGATTTACAACTGGTTGCTTAACAACTATTCAAAGTTTACAACAAATTTGGACTTATGACCCAGATTCAAAGTTCTGACATTTGCTCCCCCTGTGGTCATATGACTGCATTTGGGGTGCTTGGCAACTGGTCTGCCTTTATGGCCATTTGCAGCACCTCATGAATATGTGGCCACAACTTACGATGTTTTTGCTGAAAATGAGCTTTTACCTCTGTTTCTAGCAAAAAGAGTTTAAAACATTTACAAAGAAACTAACTAGAGTGTTTAGAAAGCTAGCTTAATCATAATCAGATGCTATTTATAGTCACTATCAGTTAATGTTGTTTAAATTTAGCCATTTCCAGGGATGTTTAAAATACTGGCACATCTGGAAAAATCTCTACCGTTCGTTCCCTTTCCAAGCACATATGTAGGTTTTGTTTCCAGGATAAAGTCTCCAAGAATTTCATTATTGATTGACATTTTTTTCTGCCGTGGTTCATATAGTAATTTAGGTACATGCTTATTCATGATTCTTGACAAAATTATAGTTGGCTGGGGTCATACACTATGTTAAAACATAATCTGTGGATTATATACCCCAGTGGCTTTGTTCACACAACAAGCTAAGCTAAAACCAAGCAAATTATAAGATGGCTTAGGGCATTGTGTGAACACAACCATAGATTCCATTCCCCTTCTTGTTAAAATAAGTTTACTCAAGAAGATATTTAGTGACATTACTCTTTGAGTAATAGGGCCTAAAACTTAGATGGATTTGGGCATTTGGTTTCAATTTTGAGTTCTAACAACTTTCACTCATTAATGCTTTTTTTTAAAAAACAAAAACAGGTCATTCTTTCAGACTCTGCAAATCGAATATTTCTTGCTGAAAGTGGCAGAAGAATTTTATGTGCTTTAATTTTAAGAGCAAGAAAGGTAAACCTATTTTGTTTTAATAACTGGTATAGTATATTGTAACAGGTCTGATCATTTAGTGCCCTTATAACACAAGTTAAGAAACAAGTATTCCTATTTTGGAAAAGTAGTATCCTGCTTTTAAGATTATAAATTTGGTCTAAATGTGGCAGTGATTGTTCATATGAGTTTATGGTTATATATTTCCAAAATGTATTGTTTTGCATGCCATTTTCTAAAACATGTACACAAAGTCAGGTATCAGAATATACTATGCCTTATAGTGAGATACTCTTTATTTCTAGATTACCCTTTGACTTACAAATAAACAGTGATGTCAATGGTAAGGCAAGGATGAAAGAATCCGTATAACATGCACGCTATTTTTTCAGAGTTTTCTGTTCTCCTTTACAGAATCCAAAGAAATTTGAGGAAGTATTTGATGAAATGATCTCTTTTTTAGAACAAGCAGATCAATGGATTCATACTGAAATGGAGTTGGCTGCTTGTGGGGTATGTGCAGTGTATTGTTACTCTCTGCTTTCAATTAAATGTTTTAACTCTTTTTTTCTTTCTTTGGCTCTAGATAGCTATAATTCCTTACTGAGCTTTATTTTGTTTATATTTCAGGAACTCTGTTATCGTTATCTAGTTTATTTATTCTTTTATATTTACTAAGTTTGAATAAACAATTTGTTTAAAATGTCACCAGGATTTTTATTGTAATTTATAGCATGGACTTGTTAATGATTTTTCTTTTTTATAAATGTGCTCAGTACCCTTTTTAAAATTTGATCCTCATGTAGGTGAAACACTTAAACTTTTATGATGTTGTTTTGGACTTCATATTAATGGATTCTTTTGAAGACTTAGAGAACCCACCCATGTCTATACAGAATATAGTTAATAACCATTGGCTGAACTCTTCCTTCAAAGAAACTGTAAGTCCATATTTGTTTCACTCCATGCTTCAGTAATACCATTAACTGGTAGGAGATATCAACTCCATGTATTAACATCAGGCTGGGACCCAATTTGTGGAGAGAAGTATTTCTCAACTTTTTAAAGTATGGATAAGAGGCAGCCTCTGTAGAGTTCAGGTCTTTGAGAAAGCATTTTAAGCAGAATGAACAGGATGCTGGTACTCCATTGAGAAAGAAAGAGGGATATGGTTCTCTTGGATCCCCCGAGAAAAGGGTCGGGGTGTATTGGTTCCAAGTAAGATGAGTCATACTTTGAATGAAAACTTATTAATAGTGTTTTCCTTTTCTTATGTAATGTTTTCAAAATTGCCATGGTTGTGTTTTCTTAGTTGATTTCAGTCTCTCATTTTTTTTCATAATTTAGGCCACATTTTTATAGTAATATCCAAGTATAAAGGAGTATAGCATTCAATAATTTGATATGCTACATGTGAAGAAATGTCATTAGACATCTTACACAACGGTCTAAATAACTGTTTCTCTTCTACATTTTGTTATGCTCCAAGTCAGTTAATATGTCCCTCATTCATGATTTAAGTATGTTAGGATGCATGTAAAACCAATATTGGAACTGTGTATACAGTAATCAGCCTTTTCCTATATTCTATTCAGCATCAGAACAGGTTAAAGGGTTGGGTTAGGGTTAGGGATAGAGTTAGGCAGGTTAAGCAACTGTTTGCAGGAATTCCGTGTTAACGAAATTCAGACGAGACGAGTTTCGGAGTTAGAAAAATAAAGTTCTGTTTATTGTTCAAAACTGTTTGCAAAGCGTGGTGGAACTCTTACCAAGCACCTCACGGTTACAAGGAAGAGCCACACCCTCACAGAAGCGTTAGCAGAATTTATAGTTAGTTAGCATCCCACCCCCCTTTTCATACATCACTAAACTACGTGTTCCAATCATATCTTGCTATTACAACTATTTCCTTATATGGCTATTTCTACTTCCTTCCTCATAGCTACTGTGCCCATTTTCTATTGGCTAAATTCTACTTCCTTGTTTTATGCATAGTCATGCACATTGCTAAGTCATGCACATTGCTAAGCATGGTCATGGGTCATGGAAAATTTTAAACCTTTTGAAAATACTCCACTCAATCCCCCATTTTTTATTTGGCAATTTGTTTAATATTTTTCTGAATTTCAATCAATCTTCCTTTTTCTACTATACTTTCTTTCATTGGCCCAATTGTTTCCATACCTTCCAGTAACTGAATCTGATCCTCTATTTCTTTTAATACCATCATTGATTTTATAGATGTCTGAGTTTTCATCATTCCTTCTATTGAACTTTGAACAATGCTCCGTATTACAGGAATTAAACAGGATAACATCATTAATCCAATAATTGTTATACATCCCATAAATAAGGCTTGTTCCCAATTGGCAAATATTCCTCCTAAGAAACCTTCTTTATCTAATAATCCATGCCATGTTTGTACTGGTACGTGGGCTATTTTAATCATTTCTGTGGTGATTTGTTCTACTACTGTTCCAGATCCATCTATTTGTATACAACAATTTGTTAGATTAAACTTTCCACAGACACCTCCTTTTTTAGCTAACAAATAGTCTAAAGCGAGTCGGTTCTGCATAATATATGTTCTAGACAATACACTTTCCTTAGCTAATTTAGTTAAAGCTCGAGCAGTTTGGTTAGTAATTATTTCTACTACAGCCTGTAGGCGTATTATACGATTTAGCATATATATAGGAGTTCTGTAACCCCAACTTCCATCCTGTGCCCAAGTTGCAGGACCATATTCACAAATAATTCGTTCAGGTGGCCATTCATCATATTTCCATTTCCTCTGAAGACATGAAAAGTCATTAACCTCTCTTTTAACAATTCTTCCTACACTCTCATATACCGGAATACCCAACAATTGTTTCCTTTGTATTGGCAGAAGGAAAAATGAGGGTTGGATCACTCCTAAAATACAAGATCCAAACCATCCGGCAGGAAGAATATTATATGCAAATGCTCCACAAATCCAATATAATCCATCGGGAGTGATCCATTGTAAAGTATCATTTTCTGGATCTTTTAGAAAAGATAATTGCTCAATTTGGGATAACGAGTTGTTTTCAGGCTGGGTTTCATTAATTTGGGATGTCCAAGTGTTATTTTCCCATTCATTCAAACACCGCATATATCCCATTGGTCTTGTTCTACCACTATTATTCGCCCTGGTATAACATACATTCCCAACCAAATTAATAGATAATCTCCAGGTCTCATTGAAATGAATTTTATACGTAAAATTCTTGTTCCATTGTTGTATTTCAGTATAGTTTGCTTCCCTAGCATGCCATGGCCATTCATCCCCCATATTTGTCCCACCGCAAACAAAACAATTCTTTAATATTAATTTGTTAGCCACTTCCTGTGCCAATTCAATAAACATATTTTTGGCCTTGGGAGGAACAGGGAGTTGATTTGTCTTTGTAATCTCCTCTTCATATTCCCAGAACACTTTAACAGGTTGATTGCTTAATTTAGTGGATTTTACTTGTATAATTATATATCCATAAGGATCCTTTCCTGTTCCATCAATTCCTATACCAAAATAATAATATTGAGTAGATGAGATCTGAGGAACTGATGTTTCTAGACATTGTGTGCATTGTCCCGATGAACAATCTGTAGCTACTGAACCCATGGATATGTTAAATCCTGTTGGCCCCTTACTCCATTTCTTTGGCTCTTTCTCTGTATACCAATATGTGTGGCTAGGAGCAAAGGCAACGTGGCCAGTGCTTGCTTGGGGTGTTACCATTTGAAACAAATATTTCTTTTCTTTTACATAGTCCCTTTCCCACTGATAACTTCTGCAGCTTACTCCATACTCATCATTATGACCTTGTCCTATGCTTATTGCTTTACAAGTATCAAAGCAAACAGATATTTTCTGTTTTCCCCTTGTCTGATTATGGGCTATATAACCACCTTGACTTTGGGCATGTGTAAATAATGTTTGTATTTCTTCTGTTCCCCCTTTATATCCATATATATATATGCTTCCAGTTATGGGTCCCACTGCTTTGGGTTCATAACATTGAATTCCCTGTTTTGTATAACATCTGGAATATTGTGTTTGGTTTGAGATGCAAGGTTCTATTCTTGTATTATTGCATTCTGGCTTATAAGTATAATATAACAAAGTTTCCACTATTCTGGTCCCTTGTTTAGTTTTCCGAATACATTCTTTGCATAGATCTTTTACTCTATTCCCCATACTTCTGGCTGTTTCGCTTTGTCCAACACACAGGTCTGCAGCAGTTCCTAAAAGCAGGAAGAGAATCAAAACATTCATTGTCTTATAAATTTCACTTTTAGAGGGTTTCCAGAAACTGGAATTACGTGCCACTCAGCCGTTGATTTTTTTTTCGCTCGAGTATAATGGGTCCAGCCTTTCTCTTTGGTCCTTATCGCTGTGTCCGTTACCAACAGCACCAAGAAAGGGCCTTCCCACTTGGGTTTCAAAGTCTCTCTTCTCCAAGTCTTTATCCACACCTCGTCTCCCACTTCAATGGAATGTACTTTGAAGCTCAACGGAGGTGTCTGTACGAGATAGCCAGTTTTTCTGAAAGAATCAAAAGTCTGGGACAGTATTTGCAAGTACTGAATTAACCCTTTATCTTTACTGGGTAATTGTCCAATTTGTATGTTCCCACCCCTCAAAGGGATGCCAAACATCATTTCATATGGTGTTATTCCCACATCCCTTCTAGGTTGAGTCCTTCACCTGAATAAAGCTAGTGGCAAAGTCTTTATCCAATTACTTATATACTTATATCTGCCTACTTGAGGCATTTCAGTAAAATCAATCTGCAGATTTTGGAAAGGATACAACGCTAGAGGTCGCCCTCCTCTCAATTGCTCTTTTACATGATTTTTATTTGTTCTCTGGCAAATGACACATTTCTGTGTTACTTGTTTAGCAGCAAGCCAGCATATGTTTTTAAGACCTCATCTATCAAAGCTTGTGTTTCCCCAATGACTCCCCTCATGTAGTCTTTCCATTATTTGTTTCCTAGCCATTCCTTTTGTCCGTATTTACAAATACATTGCTCAGTAAAGAGCCAACAAAGGAGCGCTCTGCTTGAGTTTGTTTGCATACAAATCTTTATTCAAAACAACATAGCTCATTTATACTCCCAAAATTTTTCTTAACTCCTTCATTTTAGACAAGGGTTGAATTACAATTCCTTCAATTCTCTTAGATATTATGTTTTATCAGTGTGTCCTGCACACAGACATAAAAACAAAAAATAAATAAATAAATAAAACAACGCCCCCCCCTTCTTCCTTCTCTCTCTCTCCCTCTCTCTCGCTCTTAAAGCAATACAGCCAGCTAAAAACGAAAGAGGGGGGGAAAGGGGGAAGAAGTTTTGCAAAAATCCTTCACATGCATTTCTCTCACACATCCTCCATGGAACTCCTCTCAGGCAAACACTCGCCACCGCTTCTCAATTGACCCCTAAAACAATAAAATCTGCCATTCACAACTTCTTCCACAGTCTGGGATGGGGAAGAAACTCACTCACAAACACACACTCGCTCACTCCCCCAACCTCCACAGTTTTCATGATTCCCAGTTTCTTCCAGCAATCTCACATTGCAGGCAACTAAATTCCTGCCTTTCAGGTATCATACACACACACACACACTTGCACATCAGCATATTCACACATTCACTTCCATTCAAACTACTTGTATAAACAACTTCACATACAGATATTTCATTTCATACTTTCTCTTGACAAATCAATAACTATTGGTCCTTCATTCCACATTCAAAGCTCTCCCTATTCTGGTATCCACCTCGAAATCCTCTTTCTCTGCTCCCATTACATACTGGTTTCTTTCATCCCTCCTATATTTTCTCTGCTTAAACTCTTTTCTAGGAGGTTTTTCCTGCTCCCATTACATACTGTACTATTGCTACCTTCGTCTTACTTTCCTGCCTTACTTTCTCTGTATCCCTCTAAACATACACTTTCCTCTCTGTAATTTCCTTTTAATGGCAACATCTGTTCCCCGGCATGTCATAGATCGGAACCCAGATGATGGCATAGTCCAATTCATTGTTTAAACTTTTGCATTTCTTCTTTTTAACATATGTATATAAATTATGACACTGAAAATAAGTGGCCATTCTACGTTATCGTCCTCCCACCAAATAAAACAACAAAGGTTAACCATATCTTCTTTGTTTAATCCTAACCTCAAAATCTCTCGATTGTAGGGTTGCGAACCCCATCCGGCCAATAATTTACCCAAAGGGCCATTAGGATCAATTTTGAGTTTAGGATTTTTACGGATCCGTTTTACACACTTTTTCCCTGAATCTTTTGAATTAGTGTTACCTCCCATCTGTCCCACAGGTGGGGTTTGAGTATGTTCCTGTGTTCCTCCCAGTGGCCCCTCTAATCACACAGCACCGTCTTTTGAATTACTTCCCAAGTATTCCCCTCGCTCACACCGTCCTGCAGATCTCCCCGAGATCCCTCAAAAGGACTTCCACCCGGCACCGCCACCAGTTCTCACATTCACTACTCTATCTGACCGCCCTGGATCTTGTGTTCTGTACTCACCAGGGTCAGTGCACGGATGTTACCCGGTCTTTCCCAGACGTCTCGTTTTCAATTATTTCCCTTTTACTTTATAATTCAACTCCTATTAGTCGTCTTTTTATGATTTTAACGGGTATTCAAGAGCCGTTAAGGCCTCTGGGTGGTTCCCCTCTGTTCAAAACGGAACGGGGTGCACCTTAGGAGGACCCTTCAGAGTCCAGAAGCGGATTGAATCCCAGCGGTGCCTCCAATTTGTTTGCAGGAATTCCGTGTTAACGAAATTCAGACGAGACGAGTTTCGGAGTTAGAAAAATAAAGTTCTGTTTATTGTTCAAAACGATTTGCAAAGCGTGGTGGAACTCTTACCAAGCACCTCACGGTTACAAGGAAGAGCCACACCCTCACAGAAGCGTTAGCAGAATTTATAGTTAGTTAACATCCCACCCCCCTTTTCATACATCACTAAACTACGTGTTCCAATCATATCTTGCTATTACAACTATTTCCTTATATGGCTATTTCTACTTCCTTCCTCATAGCTACTGTGCCCATTTTCTATTGGCTAAATTCTACTTCCTTGTTTTATGCATAGTCATGCACATTGCTAAGTCATGCACATTGCTAAGCATGGTCATGGGTCATGGAAAATTTTAAACCTTTTGAAAATACTCCACTCACAACCACCCAGTCACCTGTGACTGATGAACAGAATCTTAAATTTGGATGCTGATAGTAATATTTTAATTAGATATACAGTAGATCAGCTAAGAATGCTATATAGTGGTATTTGAAAATGACCTCGGGAGACAGAGCAAAGAGATGAGCCAAGGAAATAGTCAGTTAAAAGACAGCTGAGCCTGTAGCAAGAATATGAACAGGGCAAGAAACTCAGAAGAAACGTTCCTAGTTTCTTGGTCTGTAAAGGAAATGAGGAAGAGATAACTTTTAAACCTACAAGCAGTGGTGGGATTCAGGTATGTGAACAACTGGTTCTCTGTGTGGATACCACTTCTGGAAGTCCATTCTGGGCCTGGGCAACAAAAGTTAGCTATCAGTTCTGTCAGACTGATGCAAACTGGCTGGATCCCACCACCACTTACAAGATTTTGTTAATGCAGCATTACAACAAAGAAGAATTAGCTCATCTGGTCCTATTCTCTGTCTGGTCTAATTTATAAGGCTGGCGTGTTATTACCTTCATGGAAACCATGACTCTCCGTATATATATCAAGGTGACATTAAGAACAAATCACACTTTAAATTTTACTTTCTCAATTGGACAGGAAGATAACATTGTGAAAATGTCACATTTGACATTATTGTTTTATCAGAACAGTTTGTTTGAGATTTAGGAGTGCAATAAATAGTCTGCTAAAGGATGTAAGTATTTTTAGGGTAGCTTCAACTTTTTGATATATAGCTCAAGGAGGCCAAAGTAATCAATTGGGAAACAAATAGACTACATTGAAAGAATATTCTTTTTAGATTTCGTTAAGCTTACTATTGAATCTATTCAGTGGGAGTGATAAAATGAAAAATATTTTTTATTCTTCAGCCATCTTCAGTTCTCTCAACATTGTTATTCTTTTGGGTTTTAGCTCAAACAGAAGAGCTGCTAGAATATTTTGTAGCATATTTGGGAGCATTATTGTTTACAGAAAGTATAGCTTAGATTTTACAATACATACGGTACATTACAATTTGGAATATCCAGATTGTTGCATGTTGCAGTTTTAAGGGACCAAGAATATGGACAATTTGTCTGGCATTTTGTTGTTCTGCCCTTTGCCTTCCCTGGCTTATTAGAGCTAGGCAAATTATGATTAGTGAGTCTTTAAGAAACAGAATATTGCAATCCTATTAAGGAACATAGTACCATAGTGCCATTTTTTTAGCAGAGCCATCATCAAATGTAGATGATCATACTAATAATTATAGTTCTTGGTTGGCATTTCTTTTCTTGGCAAAGAGCTTGAATATGTTGTAGTCCTTCATGATTCTTTCTTATCCTCTGTGCTATTTATTATTTTCACAAAAGCAATTAGTTGAAACTCCTGGGAGATTTATAGATTAGTATTACAGGTAGTGTTCGATTTACAACCACAACTGAGCCCAAAATTTATGTTGCTAAGTAAGACATTTATTAAGTGAGTTTTAGCCCCATTTTATGATACTTCTTGCTACATTGTTAAGTGAATCACTGCAGTTGTTAAGTTAGTAACATGGTTAAGTGAATCTGATTTTCCCATTGACTTTGCTTGTCAGAAGGTCGCAAAAGGTGATCACACTGCAACTGTCATAAATGTGAGACAGTTGCTAAACTTTTCAATTTTGATCATGTGACCATGGAGATGCTGCAATGGTCGTTAAGTGTGAAATATGGTCATAAATCACTTTTTTCAGGGCTGTTGTGATGGTTGCTAAATTAACGGTTGTAAGTCAAGGACTATCTCTATTGACATATGGACTGTATTTAACATTCATAGATTGAAGGCATTTTGTAATTTCTATTTTTTTTTTTTTGAGTAGGGGTACAACTTTCTGCCTCTTAGTATATTTGTTGGCATCCCAGCAACAAATCTACATGGATAGAGATTGCTTGGCTTCAGTGATCCATCTTTTAATAATCTCTCATTTCATTTTTTTGCAATGCATTGTACAAGGGGCTGCCTTTGGAGATGGTCCACAACTGCAGATGTACGAGCCCTGGCATCAAGAACTGTGACTGGAACTGGATGTTCCAGTCACAGTGAATCATCATTGGCTTTTGGCCATTTCTGGATCCAATTCTAAATTCTGTTTTTAAATCCTTTGCAGCATCTTCATACATATACCTGAGCTCTAATAGCAGAGGTCCAAGGGCTGTAATGTACTAACAAAGTGAGATTAATTTCAAAAAAATATGCCATATGTTAGATTCAGTTAGAATCTGAACTTCTCTACCTCTGAATTTTGTTTCCATTTTTTAATCTAGAGTGTATTTCTTTGCCTCTCAGCTCTTTATCTGTCTTGGAAGCAGGTCTGGCCTGCCACTGTTATCCATTCATTCCTTTCTGTACCAATCCAGCATCCAGGGTGCTGGATTGGTAAAGAATCCAGTTTACTCATTCCTGTTGTTTCCTTTCTTCTTTTTCAGAGATATATATATGCACCTTTTCTTTCTTCTCACTTCGACTTTTACTCCTCGGTTCTTTCTGTGCTATTTGTATCCAATCTAATTTCACTGTAGTAGACAGAGTTGTGAGCTTTATGATATTATCAGCCCAATTCCAGGAAGAGGAACAATAAATATGCCATATATTTTCTTCCTTGCCTATTTCATTTGACCAGACTGGCTAAGATCTAGTAAAAAAAGGGAGACAATGGCTATTTGTAATTCTCTGAGAGGAAGTCATACATCTTTTAGTGTGCAAGCTTTCGTTCTGTTTTGAATAGTTTTACTTTCTTTTATTATATATTTTGTTTATGTCTGCACTGTCCTTTGCCAGTCACATTTTACTTCCTAGTACTTAGAATGTTGTAGTACATTCCATTAAAATTCTGCTACATCCTACGGGAAGTAAATGTCTAGATTTGCCATCTGTATATTGTATGATTCCAGTCCTTATTAGGACAAAACTGCTTAGCTGTATCAAGAACTATTTAAACTATGCTTTTTCTTAGAATAGGTTTTTTTTTTTTACAATGCAGTCAAAACAAAAGAATTTGGTTTTATTTTTCTATCACTGCAGAGAGTTCTTGTTGATAGTTTTACATAAATATGTAGCTTCCTTTAAACACTGAGATTAATAAAATGTTTTTTAAAAAGTCTTAAAATTCATATGTTTCAAAAGTTATTTCCAAAAGACTGTTTTTCTAAATAAGAAATATCATAGCACAATTGGGTATCTGCAATTGGAAGAGTTAAGACTGTTCTAGTAATGAGCATTATTAATTCTACCAGTATTGATGTTAATGCTAATTAAAAGAATGAGTTTAACAAGAAGCAAATTATGTAGAAACTGTGTAACATTTTAATTAAATTAAAAGAAATTAAAGAAGAACATTCCTAATCTTTTATAAATAGTAAGGCAGATGTATTTGGGCCTGTTCTTTACAGTACATAGTTTAGAAACCATTATTCCTATTTGGCACACTGAAACTTTCTGTGGTATTGGAAAACTGGCATTAGAATAATTGCACTTTGCTGGTTCAACCATACTTCTTTTAACCAGGCTCCTGTTTTTTATTAAAATGCTTAGATCTAGATGCTGCAAAATACTACACTAGGAGGTAGCAAGCAATGGATATTCCCACAAGAAAAATTATTGTGGTATCAGAGAGATAATAAAGGACTATTGCATAGTTGTACTATTGCATTGATAGTATCTTGTTTCATTTCTCCTGATGGCACAGGAAAATAATATTTTCAAAAATCTACCTGTATGGAAGCTCTTTTGAATATATTAGAGTTTCATTTTCCTACAGTCCCCAAACAGAAATTATTTGAAGCATTGCAAATACAGTAATATAAGCCTGAGACCACCACTGCTTGGGTTCTTATTTCTCTTTGTTCCATGTTGTTTTGTTCTTTATTGTAAAATACTTTGTTATAGAGATATATTTTTTTCCATAGCTGATTTGAATATGTTTAGTTTTCTTCTTGCTTTTATTTAGTCTTGTTTTTCCTTAAATAATGTGCAATATTAATTCATTTGGAACATAGAAAATAAAATAATAAAGTTTGAAGGGACCTGTATTCAAAATAGATCTGTGCAGTAGAATTAAATGTGTGGATAATAAAAATTAAGAACTAATCTAAACAAATGTAATATTACAGATGACTGCTCAGGGTGCATTCTATTGTTTCCTCCTTTTTAAGTGCTGCTCGTGTGTTTCCCAATGTGCATTTCCCGTAGAATATGACTGATGTGATTCTGTTACATGAATAGCATGGCTTTTTCCTGTCGAGTGGCTATTGTAAGGGATGTGTGAAAGAACCTTGTGATTATCTTCTCCCATGTCCCAACAGTACTCAAACAAATAATAAGCATGTGTACACACATATTAATTGAGTCATACTGATTACTGGTTAATACGCACAACACCATATTACCCCAATCTTATAATTTCTTAACCATAGTTGATGTGTTTTTATAAAGTTAGCCACAAACTCAGCTCTGCTTACTACAACTGATAAGTAACCCAGGTTTCAAACTTTGATTGCTGCTCACTGAAAATGATAAGCCCCAGATTCAGATAACAATGAAGAAAGATAACAACAGGAAAGTCATTGTTGTTAAAGAACCATGTTAGACATTGGAAAAATGTCATTGCACTCATTCCAGTTAGCTAAACCAAAATGACCCAGATTTCTGGTACAAAATCTTTCTGGCCATCCCATGGATATTATTGTATAGTGACTGTACATAAGAATTCCTATTCTGTATGCAGAAATATCTTTCAGCTTGTACATTCTATCATCCACCTTTATAATTTTAGATCAGATTATAAATATTTGCTGCTGTCACAAGAATATAGGTAGATTCTTAATCACTAAGGTACATTAACTTTTAGAAAAACTGCTAAACTGCAGTGAGAGAGCAAGAAAAATGAGATGCAAATCCCATACTTTGAGCAATAAATAATGCACATTTTGTAAAATTATTTAAATTTATATTAGTGCAAGGTCAATATATTTTAAATTTAGGTCAAATTATTTTACATTTTAGCTGTTACTTCTAAATATAAAGTGTTTCATGCTTGCAAGTAAATAAAACCAAAATAAAATATCTTACTTAGGCTGTGGCTTCAAGTTGTTGGTCAGTCCTGAAGCAAAAAAAGCAACAAATGAAAGTAAGTAGCCTGACATTTTACATTAGAAGACATCTGTGCAGCGTTATATATTTGTTTTGCCAATTTAAGACAGTCTGTAGATTGTTTAGCATTATTTGTGTATATCTATAGATGATGGTAAATTATTAGAACTATGAATAAAAAGATAATAGTGTGTATTCTTGAATCATTTTAATACAATTTATCATATCTGAAATGACAGTTGAATGATAGGCAAAAATAGTAATCTCAGGAGTGAGGTAACAAGTTTATGATTCTGTTAAAAAACTGGCTGAAAATTGAGGGAATTGTTTAAGAGTAGTTGCTTTATATCAGATCTGGGCATTTTACAGCCTGTGGGCCACATCTGGCCTTTCGGCTGTTCCTGTATAGTCTGCAGCAGTGGGGGGGGAGGGGCGGTAGTGGGCAGGGCAGCGGGGGAGGCAGTGAAGTTTGGGGTGAGGGTGGTAGTAGTGGCGGCCCTCCACCACAGTCCAAGTTATATGGATGTGGCCCCTTGGGACAATGAATTACCTACCCTGCTTTATATTGTTCACAGTTGTATAAAGTAAATGCTGTTCTGAGAATAGCAATACATTTTGAAATTTTAATATATAATCATAAAGAACCATAAAGTACATTTTAATCCATACATCTCAAAACAAGAACAGCAATCTCTTAAAAGTTAGAATGTATTTAATATGCTGTGTTAATTCACATCCTGATGTGTATATGTCCATATAGAGTATAGGGGGGCGTGGGGGTGTAAAAAAGTAGAATGAAAACTTCAACAGAAACAACTTAGAACACATGTTTGTTCTCAAGGGCATTGAATGATCATTCAATAAAAATACAGGGCTGAATGCCATGAACTTTGCATGTGGAAGAACAACTTTCACCTGCAGTTTGCAATTTGATGACTTATCTCAAATCCTCAATTACCACACCGCCCTATTCTCTGATTCAGTAGATATTCATGAATAATGGGCACCCTTCTAGTCAACTACAGTAAAGCAAAGTTGTATGGTTTCCCATACTAAAGCTGCACACTACTGCATTTTTTTGATAAATTACTCTTAACCCTTACCTATAACTTTTCAGAACTAAATCCTATTCAGCTTAATCCATTTAATAAGATTGAACTGTAAGATTGAGCAACCTAATGAGCATTTACATAGATAACAGCTTCATGTGACCTTCATGGGCATGTTATTTGGCCACCAGGAGTTGATATTAAGTTTATAAAAGATTGCAACTTTTATGAGTTTATTATGAAGATTGCAGGTTTAAAGATGTCACAATTGTTTATACTCAAGATGCCGGGTATGATTAGCCTTTTCTGTACCAATTACATCTTTAGGTTCCTGATGGCTTCTTTGCACATTTCTATGCTGTTTGTGAACATATTAGCCCTGTTCTGGCATGGGGATTTTTAGGTCCTAGAAATTCGCTGAATGAATTATGCAGCTACTTCAAGGTATGTGGTTTTATTTTATCAAGAGTTTACTGAATACCAATGAAAATACAAATGAACTAGTAAATGTTTTTGTGAGACATCCTATAGACTACAGCTGTTAATTAAAACATTTTTATTTTTTGCATTTATTTTTGTTAGAATCAGATTCTTTATTTCCTGAAAGATATTTTTGACTTTGAAAAAGTGCGATACTCATCAGTGGATAATTTAGCTGAAGACCTTCTGCAATTGCTAATCCGGCACACTAATCTTTTATTGGTCTACTTTGGAGTAAGCGGATGTCAACACCCAACAGCCAGTGACCTTTCAGCGGCAAAAGTACAATAAATTTCTGTTTCTGTTCTTCATGTGAGCATATTTTTGCCTTTTTCTCCCGCAAGAGAATTTAATATTGTTTCTTTTTGAGCAAGTACCCCAAAATCTACAATATTGTAAAATGTGGCCTCAGGGAGATTTTTATATATGTAGGTCTCTGATAATTTGGGTTTTCTCCCGCATAAAAGTTGAAGTGTCTTGGCGACGTTTCGACGAAGTCCCATTCGTCATCTTCAGGCTGGTGCTTTCGGGTTCGTGCTTCTAGGAGCAATGTGTGATTGTAGCTGTTTCTTCCTTTTAACTGTCAGTGGGGGTTTGAACTGATTGGCTGGGAGCTTGGCTGTGTTCTGATTGGGGGGAGGTGTGTTCTGATTGGTTAGGGGCTTGGCTGTGCTCTGATTGGATGGGGTTGGCTGTGCTCTGATCAGCTGGGGGAGTGTTCTGTTTGGGTGGGGGCTTTGTTGTGCTCAGGTTAGACTGAGTTGCAGGGTGATTAGAGATGGTGAGCTGCATAGCTGTTTGGCTTGTGTTCGTGGTCGTGGCTCATCTTCATGGTGGGTGTCAGTTTGCTTCATGTATGGATTGGGGTTTAAAGTGGCTAATGATGCAGCTGTGGTCTGGCTTCTGGTTTGTGGTCGTGCCTCATCATCGGTGTGGGTTTGGGTTTGCTTTTTGCATGGATGTGTGGTCCTAGAAGCACGAAGCCGAAAGCACCAGCCTGAAGATGACGAATGGGACTTCGTTGAAACGTCGCCAAGACACTTCAAATTTTACGCGGGAGAAAACCCGAATTACCAGAGACCTACATATAAACACCCGCGAAAACCTCAGAAAACACACAAACATATATATATATATATATATCATGCTTAAATTATTGCTGTACATATCATTTAAAATGATATTTCAATTGTCCCTGGATTTATACTTAACATATATTTTTAAATGGTTACATAAATTTTATTTGTGGGGATAAATACATTGTTCAGATCTCTGTGATGAAAGTGATACAAAAATACATTTTATAGTAAATAAGTTCCTCCCAGGTTTACAATGTATAAATTACAGTGTACAAAACTCTCAAAAGCTCCACCTGGTGATATGTTTGCCAAGACTTGAACCTTTTTTGTCTTAACAAATGTGCAATAAAAAAATACAGTGACAGATGATATAGTTTATGTATGTATAAGCTATAATTTACCGTATAGTGTAGCAACTGTAACAATGCATTTGGCCTTCGGACAATATTCTATGAGCACTATTGTAAAATTTAAGAGTTAATATCAAATATTTATGTAAATTATTTCTCATGATGTTTTACGTTGGTTATACTGCATAAAATCAGTCTGGTGAACCCTTAGTAGTTGTTTTGAGTAGTTAATAATCTATGCATATTTATTTATTTAGTAAATTTATAGATTGCTAAATATATAGATAACTCTCTGCACAGCTTTTAAAATTTTATACATACTATAAATAAGATCTTGTCTAATTGAATCTATTATTTAAAGTATATTTTAAGAGGGAAAATGTATATTAAAAAGAATAAAATGGTGCAAGGGTAAATACATGATCCATTACAATTTTAAGTATGTGTTTGTCTCTTTTTAAAACAACAGTGATGCCAAATTAATACCTTTAATACCATGCATAGATGTGTTTTGTTTGATCATGTTTTATTGTATTATCCACAATTGAGTATACAAAGCTATATAAGACATGGTTTATAAGCACAATGGCAAGATTCACACAATACACTGATCCTCAATCATAGCACATATTTTTATTTAGAAGGATAAGTGAGCCTAAACCAGTGGTTCTCAACCTTTTTATTGCCGCGACCCCCAACCGGTCATAAGTCGAGGACTACCCAACCGGTCGTAAGTTGAGGACCTCCAACCGGCCGTAAGTCAAGGACCCCCAACCTGTCGTAAGTCGACTATTTCCCTGCCCAGGAGCACCGCGCATGCGTGGTACTGCCCCCTGCGCCGGCCGAGGCATAGCTGGCAAGGGGCAGTGATGGCGCAGGGCGACCACTGGCTGGGCCACCAGCTGGCCCAGCCCAAGGGAGGTAAGGCACCCGCCGGGCCCCACGCGCGCCAGCAACCCTCCCTGCACCCGCCGGCCTCCCATCTCCCACCCCTGGCCCTCTTTTACTTACATTTTTAGTAGTTGCTCAGCAGAGAGGGGTGGAAACCTCCAGACAGCTCGCCTTCGCTGCAGACAACTTGCAGCACCGTTTGCAAACTGGGACTTTTGGTGGGCTCAGCAGGACAGAGACATCCTGGACAATTCCTATTGGCTTTTGAAAGCCAATAGAATTAGACTCTATTCAAGAGAGTCTATTCTATTGGCTTTCAAAAGCCAATAGAATAAGAGGGAGTAGCACAGCTAAGGAAAAGGGGGGAAAATGGCGGACTGCGTTGTTTGGCGACCCCCGTGAAATGGTCGTTCGACCCCAAATGGGGTCGCGACCCACAGGTTGAGAACCACTGGCCTAAACGGATGCTGTGATTGCTCTCTGAAACAGCACTAATCCTAGCATTCAGCCAGGAAACTTAAGCCTAGCTATTGTCTGTTTCCCCATGCATAGTGAAAGTATTTAGCCTTTATATTGTAGTAGTTTGTTGGATTGGATTTTCAAGAAGTCCCTTGCCCAGTTCTGCCTTGTAATTCCAGTCTCTGCCCATGTCCAAAAGCCATTCTCTGTCACAAAATTAAACATTTGATTTGAAACAGTATCAAACATTGAGATACCCTATCATAGAGTGTATCTATGTATTATTCATGTTCTGCATATTTATTGTTTTATATATTTTTATTACATAAACATGGATAGTGATATTCCCTTGCATGAAGAAACATTTAATGCTACCCAGTCAGCACATAAAAGTCCTAAAATATTGTGAATATATGATACAGGAAAATGTCATTTGAATCTTTATATTATGTAATACATACTAATATTTTCAATATTCTTTTTCCATCTACACAAAAGCCAAATCAAAATAAGTTAATCTCTTTTTCCAGTTGCAGCAATTAGAAGACCATTCCTTTTGCAAAAATGTAAAATATGCATTTATTGTAAGCTGCCCAGAATCACATAAAAATGACACATAAATTGAGCAAATAAATAGATAAATGACAGGATCCTAATGTTTGATTAGCAGTATCTTGAAAAGACATTAAGTAAGTGAAAATTTGAATGGGCAGCTAATGGAGGCAACGGTAGGAAAAAACAAGATTAAAAAAGAGATCCTGGCTTAAAAGCAAACCAAAGAGAGGGATCTGTGGAAGTTAAGGCCACTGAAGAGGAAAATGGGTCATATTCCATGAAGCAGGAAAGGGAAGCTGAAGCTATCATTGAATGATAGCATATATTTATGGCATTGTTTATATATACATTTTGTGTACCATGATTTCATGGTCAGATCATCACAAAGAGGGACACACCATTCTTTCTCTGGTCATAGTGCTTCAGTAATAAGGGAGTAATAGATGTAAGTGCAAGTTAATAACTTTCACTGAGTCAAAGGGGATTATTATTTTTCTTACAGGTAGTCCTCATTTAGCAACCACAATCAGGACTTGTAATTTGGTCACTAAGTGAAACCACAACTGTGCTTACAATCTGACATCAGCTTTCCTTCACTTTACAGACCCACGAAGGTCATCAATGTGAGAGGATTGGTTGTAGAGTGACTTTTCCCATCACTGTCATTTACGGCAAATGGGGGCTAAACAAGACATTTGCTAAATGAGGACTTCCATACGTTTAGGGCTAAACACAGTGGCATGATGTTAGATTAGATTAGGTAGACCCAGAGACAAATTCTCATTTACATTTGGAAGTTCACTGACTGTCTTGGGATTAATCACTATTTCTTAGCCTAACTTACCTCACAGGGCTGTTGTGGGGATAAAGCTGGAAGAGGAAATGGAGTGTATTCGACTGTGTGTGTCAAGGATTAGCTACAAGGTTAATTATGCCAAAACAAAATATCAGCATTAGAAGTATAATGTGTCGGTTTGCTATCAGAGCTCAGGAAAACAGGTTATGTAACTCCTTAAATGAATAAATATTGCTATTACGGTAGTAAATAAACTTTATGCTATTGGCCTATTGTTCATTTTATATGAGGAACAAAGTGGAAACCAGGTGGGGTACAGACTAATCTCAACTTATTCTCTAGTCAGACACAAGTAAAAGTAATAAAAATTCTTTCTACCCTACACTCTACCAACTGATTCAGAAGTTAATTATACTCTGAGATACTCATGTATTTATTTTACAAGATCATTGCAACTGCTGATTTGACAATAAGCTAATTTGACTACTACATACAATGGGGTGGTTTCATCAATCTGATGCTGGCTGGACTTCATGCTATCATAATTATCTGGTAAGTTTCTATTATTAGTCGCTTGCTCTGTGCAAGTTAGGGCTATAAAAAAGGCTACCAGCATTCACCCTCCTAACAGTTTCACTTCACAAAAGTGAAGCTTGCCAGAGATTTATCACTGTCCTAGAGGGCTGTTATCCCCTCGATCTGGAATATTTGTATACATGGAAGGAAAATACATACACTCTTAAAACTAACAGTAAGTAATTCTTTTCCCCCAAAGCGTTTAGATCTAGCTGCATCTGTTTCAACAAAATTGTAGTAAGAAAAATAGCTGGGGTGACTGTGATTCTTACTGTATATTTGTGCAAGAGGGGCTGATATGAGTTACTTAATTGGTGTCAGATATTTTAGAAATCTATGTGCTCTCTCCAACCTCTGGTCTTTTACTTACTAGGATTAATGGAAATTGTACCGCAAATAATTGGAAGAGAAGTTGGGAAATGGCTATTTACTGGCCTGACATTCCAAGGTTGAGGCTGAGGACGTACTTAATTTAATATTAATAACTTAGTCATAACTCTGTCCCAACGTGGGAACAAAATATGGTTTAAAAACCAAATTTCTCCTGTTCCATTTGGTGGCGAATTTAAAAACGAAGCGGTTTGTGGGGAGGAGGCGATCTTGAAACACAGCTTGATTTTCTGTGGCTTCTTGGACAGCTCTTGTATTTTGTCCGATTATTCTGTCGTTATTCGACCAAAAAAAAAAAAAAAGATCAATGCCGTGGGAAATGCACTCTGGATATGCTCAGGAGCCCCCCCCCCGCTTTTAGGCGATTGCTGACACTCAGTGATTGATGTCGAACACCAATTATACCCCGACCTCTCCCTCTCATCCCACTTTTTAACTTGTCCGGTGCGTGGGGAGATTCTTTCTGAATCCAGGGGGCTGGGAAATTTTGCAGTCGCCGGATATTTATAGCCTAACGGCGTTTTCAGCCCAAAATAACCCGGCTGGGCCGCTGAGGGGCCTCCGGAGGCGCGGCAAGGGCGCTGAGTGGGGGAAAGAAAAGAGGGGGCGGCCGCCGTGTGTGTCGGGACAGCTGCAGCTCGGCCTGGGCGCGCTTGGAATGCAGAAACGGGCTGCGCACCGGGACTTTTATGGAAACTTGCAGAGCCCGAGGCTGAAGCCGCAGCCAGCCAAGGGGCGCGCAGCACCAAGGATAGGAGCGGGAGAGACGCTCGCCGGGGTCTTCTCACGCCCACCAGCCGCTCGGGATTAAACGAAAACGCACCGCGCGCCGCTCCCAGGTACCCTCAATATGTTTTTTGTTGCGGGGAAGAGGGGGGCGATTGGGACACAAAGGACGGCCTGCGCTCGTCTCTGACGCGCCTGGAGATGACAAGGCAGAGGGGAAATCGCTCGCGGCGGGGCAAGCGGGCTGCGGCTGGGTCTTGAGGGAAAGGATCTTGGGGGGGGGGGGCTGGCGCGTCGGCTTTCTGCCTTTGGCATGTCCTCTGGCGGGGCTCCCTGCGTTGCATTTCGGCTTCACTGAGGCGTTCGCGGGGTAGATTAGACGGGGGCCAGGGTCCTCTCCCGCACGCACATACGGTCCTTGCGGGTTTTCGGTGCGGGCGCGTGGGTGAGAACGGCGTTTCCCCCCCCCTCCTCTGGCGCCTTGGTTCTGCTGCTTCGACTCTCCTCAGAAAAGCGGCCGCTCGCCCCGTCTGGACTGCCGTCAAAAGAAAGAGCAACAGGCTCGGTCTCTCCCGGCAGTTTTACTTGGACGAAAATCCCAGACGCCCCAACGCGTTAAAAAATCTCAGGGGATCGGATCATAGCCAAGCTATTGTGCAATGGAATAACAGTCCGCGAAGAACATGTTTCTTTCAAGGCATCTTGAATGGGGTAATAAAGCCAGATGCCGCTCATTCTCAAGCAGGGTTTTCTTATTCTGAATGTGAAACATGTGGCAAAGCTCCTGGATCTAAAATTCCCTGCAGAGAAATCCTTCTGCGGTCAAGTCCCGCATATTATACAGTAATACATTTCAGTTGAATTAAAACATTTTCCCACCGCGTTCCAGGCAAATCATCTCTGAAGATGTTTCCTTCTTAAATGTCAGAGTAAAGGAAGCTTTACGATTGCGAGTTAGGAGGTAGTACCAATGATAGTATCAGGACTTAGTGGGAAGACAATAACTGCCAGAACTGTTGTTCTTGCCATTAGTCTGCTCTTTATTATTGTATATAGAGACTTATTCTTGTGACAATAATCAGAATTCCAAAAGTTAAAGTTGCTTGCATCAACTGTATACTTTTAGTATAAATTATATTGTATGATGGACGAGAGAGAGAGAGAGAGAGAGAGAGAGAGAGAGAGAGAGAGAGAGAGAGAGAGAGAGAAGCACAAAGGTGCTATTATTCTTGCATTGTAAGTGGACTTTTTTAAAAAAAAAATCAGAACTAAGAAATGTAATATTTTTGTTTTATAGAAAATATGTTTTTAAAGTCAGAAGATGGAAAAAAAACCATAGCTACTACATTTCATATTTGAAACAGGATGTGTGAAAGAACATATGTGCAAAAATATGTAGGCACATTATAGTTCTTTGATTTTTGTTGACAGAGAGCTCATCCTCATGTTCATGTTAATGCACATTCCTTCAGATCTTGAGTTGGCAGAAACATTTATCTCTGCTTTAACTTGCTTCAGTAATAAGGCTGATGAGTGGTATTCTCCTTACTGGTTTGATACTGGAGAAGTCAAGAACAGACATGGGTTGATTCCCCTGGCTGTATTTCTTCTCCCTTGGCATCACTGACCAGCATGAAAAAAAAACCCAGCTATCATTGTCCTTAATATGTGGTGGGGCAAAGTTGAGTTAGTGTGGTCATGTGTCTGAGATGGACTGTTTAGCCACATAACAAGTTGCCAGAGCAGAGTTGCTATGCAGCTGTGACTTGTCAGTCTGTTTTGAAATGCATCTAACAATCTTGTGAAAGAGAATTAGACCAATGTCCAAAGATAGCCAGGCTGACAGGTCAATGACTCAGTGGAGTTGAAGCAGAAGGGACCATGACTATATCAGAAACATTCTTTCCTGCCTTGTCTTGTTTCCTTCTGGACCATCACTTTCTGTTGAGCTATTCTTGAACATGAGTTTAGTTTTTTTTCTTCTTTTTCGGAAGCATGCTAAATGCCTGTTAAAAAAAAAGTATGACAAGTCACAGCTGTGGAGCACCTTTCCATTAGTAACATGTCTATTGGACAATTTGAAAGGTGGCTAAAACCTGGCATCCCATTCATCTGTCTCAAACTTGTCCCACTACTACGGTATACATTAAAGAAAACAATTAGTTTTTCAACTGGCTGGTGATGCTGTGGGAAGAGAAATACAACCAAGTGAATCCACCAATTGCTGTCCTTGAGTTGCCCTGCAACAAAACTCTAAGGACAGCCCCATTCACTGCCCTTGTTACTAAGAGGCATACTTCATGCTGGCTGAGTTTGGTGCCACCTTAAGGAACTGGAGGAATGTGTATTAACAGCTGTGAGGAAGAGCCCCCAAACCAGGACGGATGAACCTGAATTTAAGCTGCCTCTGCTTTGGGCTGGGGATGAGACAGAGGCAATGACACGAGGATATGTTGTTGTTTTTTAAAGATGGTTAGTGAAATATTTTTGTGACATGTTTGGTGGGATGTAAAAATGAGCTTCTACACTTTGATGTTGAATTAAATTAAGACTGTACAATATTTTATATTACTTTATGGCATGTAAAAAGACAAAGAGGGGGTATCTAAAGTGCTGTGTTTTGTTTCATTTAGATGATACTTAAAATGTCAATATTTTAACTGTATTCAAAACTGGAAATTCTGTACATCTGTAAGTGCTCTGCAGTGCCCCCAAAGTATCTATGCCTCTATCAATGCCTCAACTCTATTCTCTGAACTGAAATAAACAAACTATTTTCTCAAACTTATAGTGTTTCAGTATTAAAAAATGGCATCCAGCCTTACAAGATTATTGTAACAAGTATTGAAATAATCCACTGAGAAAGTACACTATTCTATTAAACCTGTTAATTCTTATAGTTTTATATATATATATATATATATATATATATATATATATATATATATATATATATATATATAACTATATATATATATAACTATATATATATATATATATATATATATATATATATAGTTATATATATATATATATATAACTATATATATATATATATATAGTTATATATATATATATATATATATATATATATATATATATATATATATATATATAGTTATATATATATATAGTTATATATATATATATATATATATATATATATATAGTTATATATATATATATAGTTATATATTCACTCCAGCTATAATAAATAATAATCCATGTATTCTTTAAAATATAGGTTAATTAGTCTGATGTTACTTAGTCTGGCACCAGGTGCTAATTCAAATAAAAATATATGGGCACAAGTTCGTTGAATTAATTTAATTTGCTTAATTCAGTGTTCATTTTTCTGGTTTCAGAAATACTAAAGTAGAATTCTTTCTCTGAAATGTTCCAAGATATTGCCTGACTCCCATGGTTTCTGTCCATTTGGTAAGATTAGGCAGAGCCAATATGATTTCGGCCCTTTCAATCAATAGACCCATCTGTTTGGACCCAGATCTATGACTTTTCTGTCACATCACCTGTTCTACGGAGTAATATCCCTCCAGACATCATGTAGCTCCCACCCCAAAGGTGGGAGATGTTCCCCCCTAATGGGTAGTGTGCCTATGGAGACTTGTTGGTTGTTTTCTGTTTGTGTATCTGGATGCATTGCATTTCCTTTCTATTGGTATCCAGTTCTGGAGGTAGAAGGGTTACTTCTGCTTCTAATTCTACTTGAGGATTATTACTGCACTAGGGTAGGCAATGCAGTATCCACAGATGTTATCTGGTCTTATGCAGAAGGGCTTCATCTTGGGATTTGCAGACATTTTTGGATTTTATGTATTTTTGTATTTCATGTTCAGAGAGTTTCGATGCAAAACTGGCTGTTGCCTGCCTAGCATAGTTAGTTTCTAGATGCTTTGTTTCCCCGATTGTGCACTCCACCTGGAATCAGACATACTTAAGAAGTAAAGATTGTAGGTAGCTGGAAGAACTGTTTTTTTATTCATTCTCATAAATTGGGACTGGGGCAATTTACTTCTTTTTATTTTTACCAGTTTGCCTTTTGTGAAATAAGTATTTTGTGACAAGTTTTGTTCACCATATTAAATGTTTGGGGATGACAGTTTTTCAAACGTACAGTGTGTCAATCTAAGCAATTGGTCCTATTAGAGGTCCAGTCTTCCTAAGTATTTTTTCCCAAGTGGTCTTCAGGGTAGGGTAACTAATGTAGAAATTCAAGAGAGTAGTGATAAGGATATACGAATCAATATAGAGCGTCCTACCTGCTCCAGGGAGGGTCTCTAGCAGCATACCAGTTGCAACTGAGCAAAGGCCATCCTAGCCATGCCTTCTACTTGTCATCCAGCAGTAATCAAGAGTCTAGAACAGGGATAGGCAACCTTGGCTCTTTTATGACTTGTGGACTTCAACTTCCAGAATTCCTGTGCCAGCCATGCTGGCTCAGGAATTCTGGGAGTTGAAGTCCACGAGTCATAAAAGAGCCAAGATTGCCTACTCCTGGTCTAGGAGGACCTTTGAGAGACAACAGTGGAGCCAACAAAGAAACATAAACAACAAAATACAGGTCAATGCTTTCAGGTTTCACTTGCTTCATCCCAATTAGACCTCTTATTGATTCCAGAACACTGTTCTGTTGTACCAGGGTAGATAGCTAAAAAGAAAACTTTTGTCACTTATACAAAATACCCTAGAGAGGAGGAAAGAAAGAGATAACACTGGATTTAGAAACTGATAGGTCTAGTTGAATAAAGAGTGATTCTAGTAATCCAACCGCCATCAGTCACCATAGTGTCTTTGGTGGTTGAAAAGATCAATCAAATGAGTGAAGGTGCTGGTATTTTTTTTCTGGTGGCCAGAGAAATGGAGAAAGCAGGGCAGGAAGTAGTCAAATTGTGGTTTTAAGGGTTTTGGGAAAGTCTGAGAAGTTGTTTCTAAAACACAAACACAAACACACAAACACAGAGAGAAAGTATATACTAGTATTTTTTAAAAAAACATTTTTAAGAGGCCAACTGATGGCCCTTCAATTTGCTTTAAGTGTAATGGTTTCAAAGTGGAAGAGAGAAAAAATCAGAGGAAAATGGGCTGGGTTCCTAATTAGAGAAATATTCCCACCGTTTTATAAACCAGCAATTCAGGTTTTATAAAACCTGTAATATCTTCATTTGCTGGTGTTCAGCTAACGTTTGCCAAAAAATTCCTGTTTCCACTTGTATTGAAAGAAGAGTATTAGAACAATTTCCTTCCATGTTGATCCTTTCTGTGAGTATGCACTTTCCTTGATATGTAGTTGAATGCCACACTGTATCCTATACATCCAGTGTTTAATTTTAATTATATATCCTGCTGTTTCACCAAACTGCATCTGTCTGATTTGTAGTTATACGTTGTTCACTATTGCTTTTCTCCCATAGGTAGATGTTAATGCATACAGGACCATTACAAGCTACCAAAAAGTATAATTAAGTTCTTTATAATAAACTGTATAGTGCACAGCAAAATAACCTGGTATGTCTGTCTGCATGCATGTTTGTCAGTGTATGTGTTCCACTGCATTAACTCAACTCCGCAGCCACTGCTAGGATAATAGCGCAGCCTAATTATGCAGGAGGCTTCCCTGTGAGAAACAGTTCACTAGATGAGATTCACCACTTTCTGTCTTGCCCATTCTAGTCTGTTGCTGCAAACATTTGAAACTGGTCAAAGGAATGCAATTTGTCAGAAAAGCTTGGAAATAAAGATAGAGCCAACTTTGTTTTCTGCTTGCTCATTCAATATACTTAATGGCTTTTCTGAGTTTGTTAGCACCTGAATAGATTGATTTTTTGTAACTGTTGATCGTATCGAACGATCAAAGGAATAATAGGAATAATTTAGGAAACTTGTACGATCATGTGAAAAAGAAAGTACACCCTCTTTGAGCTTTATGTATTAAGTACAACCTCAGATGAACAACAGCACGTGACAAATATCATTTATTGTACAAAAAGAAAGCCAAAATAAAAAAGCCATGTGAAGATGACATGGTGTAATATGTCATATGTTGTGGTTTATTTGATGTTGTATTTACCTAGTTTTAAGAACTGCCAAGGACCAAATGATTTTTTCCTATGTCCTGATATGTAAAATCATAGAATTCAAAGCAGGTGTATGTTCTTTTTCACATGACTGTATGTTGCCTGACTATTAATAGTTTTAGGTGGCTCACATTAAAAATATAGCATTTTTTGTGAAAGGAATATTATCTGCCCCCAAGAATGCAGGACAGGATAATAAATTAAATAAATCTCTATTCATGGTACCTTTTGGAAGATAGATGCTTTAACCCAAGGCTGGAGCAGGTGGACTATTGTATTTTCTTTTTTAAGTCAAGTGTTATGACTGAGGATTAACAGAAAAGCTCTATTTGATTAAGTATCTGTACCAGATATGAAAGTATGGGCAGTTGTTTTGAACCTGAGGCTACATTTTTTTATTTGGAGAGATTGCTGTGGGTCCCAGGGAATATAAAAGTTATAACATCAGCAGTGGATGGGGACAGAGTTTTCAGTCTGTTTTCTTCTGCTACATGGTGAGCCTTAGTTTTTAAGATACATTAAGCATATTGGATGCTTAAGGTAAATATTGTTATTTCCTTTAGTTTCTCACTGTCTTCTGGCGTTTGCTACCAAATGGTGGTAGAATTTTGTCAGTAAGTGCCCTGAAAATTGTTTACTTGATCTACAAACCCTCAAACATCTGTTGGCTCCAAAAGCTTTTCTTGAAATACCCTTACTGAAATTATAGAAGCAGTAATAAACTCTTAACTCCTTAACCTTTTAACATTTTACTAAACAAATAACATCCCTTGGGCCGTCCTTTGAAAGAAAGGAAATGCAGTCTGATATCACCAGAATGAGCACTAACTTTTCCGGAATTGTATTGCTGTTACATGAGTGGGGAAAAAAGCAGTAGGAACAGGAGCAATTTCTGACTTCCTACCAGCTTCCCCATTAACCTTTACTGGTAGAAAGCTGGCAAGGAGCATCTGAAATAGCAATAGCCCTTTGACTTATATACCGCTTCATAATGGTTTACATCCCTCTGTAAATGGTTTACAGAGTCAGCATATTGCCCCCAACAATCTGTGTCCTTATTTTACCGACCTCGGAAAGAAGGAAGGCTGAGTCAACCCTGAGCCACTCAGGATTGAACTCCTGGCAGTGAGCAGTCAGTTAGCCTGCAATACTGCATTCTAACTACTGCGTCGCCACAGCTTTTGATCACGTGACCATGGGGATACTGTGATGATCACAACTTTGAAAATAAAACTGGTTTGAACATTCTGGAAATGTCAATTCCAATGGAGTAACAGGTCCTGGATTTTTTTTTTTATGCCTTCTTTAAGTTAGCAAATTTTAGATAGCTTGATTCAAAAATTGTGGTATAATGCATCATTGGGCTAACCTGAGGATAGAAACAGACAGACAGGTAAACATAATAAGAATTTTAGTACAGGTAGTCCTTGACTTACAGCCACAATTGAGCCCCAGATTTCTGTGCTTAAGTCAGAGACATTTGTTAAGTGAGGTTTGCCCCGTTTTATGACATTTCTTGTCCCAGTTGTTAAGTGAATCACTGACGTTGTTAAGTTAGTAACTTGTTTGTTAAGTGAATCTGGCTTCTTCATTGACTTTGCTTGTCACAAGGTCGCAAAAGGGGATCACATGACCCCAGGACACGGCAACCTTCATAAATATGAACCAGTTGCTAAGCATCTGAATTTTGATCAGATGACCATGGGGATGATGCAAAGGTTGTAACTGTGAAAAATGGTTATAAGTCACTTTTTTCAGTGCCCTTGTAACTTTGAACAGTCACTAAATGAACTGTTGTAAGTCGAGGACTACCTGTAATATACAGATAGATTCCAGGCCACTAAGGATTTTAAAGATCAGCACTATTTGGAAGCAGATGGGCAAGCGGTATAATTCTATAATTGTACATTGATTTGAACAGTTCGATTTAATGAGCCACTGGAGCTCTGAAGATTATATGGACTGGAAATGGAAAACCAAAAATAAGACATTCAGATAAGGATGTGCAACACAGGTATAAGTGAAAGAATATCTAAATCAAAACTTATGAAACAGTTTCAAGATCAGAAAGAATACTAGTTCATAAAGTCCATAGCTTCCATTTATAAACTGTTGCTTAGAAGTATAGGAAATAAATTAATTTGAACTTTCATTATAGGAGGATAAAAGAAATAGAAATCATGGAAAAGGAATCTCCAGAGAAATTTTAAATGATGGGAGGAAATCAAATATTCTTATGCTCAAAAACGGTGAGAAGGAGACTCCATGTAAGTGCAGACCAGTCAGGCTAGCATCAGAGAAACCTAGAGCAAATCATGATCAGTCAGTAATCAGTTTGAAAGCAATGCAGTGATTACTAGAAGTCAATATGGATATGACAAAAATGAGTCTTGTCAGATTTATTTTTTTGAAGTTCTTAATAGATTATTGGAATGCTATAGACATAATATATCTTGAGTTCAACAAAGTAATTAATTAAGTAATATATGATGTTCCGATTAACAAAACATTTAAATATAGGTTAGATTACATGACTTTGAGGTGGATCAACTACTTAAAAATTCCTCATCGGGCTGGAATGATGTATTAAGTTGCTACAAGGTTTGATCTTCAATCATATATCAGCACAGATTAATGACTTGATTAAAGGAATGGTTATCTCATTAGCAGACAACTCAAAACTGGATGGGGCAGAAGACAGAAATAAATTCCAAATAATCTTGGTAGAATTAGATAGATAGTGGACTAAAAATAATACCATGAAATCTAATATGAGTAAATGCAAAATTCTTATTTTAAAAAATAGATTCAAAAGATAGGGTGCTGAAGACAAGTTCGATGATCATATGAGTAGGAAAAAATGGTTTCTAAAGCTGAAGTCAGTCGCAAACTGTTTGACTGACTTTAGTTATTTGCAGTTGAATTAATTGAAGATTTTATTTAATATATAATGTACTATATGTTGCAATAGTTTAACAACGAAATGGTTACTAGAAATGGCCAGCTCTGCCAAATGGTTACTATTTGAATAACTCTACAAGTGGGAAGGATGGCTGTTGAAAGGGAACTTTTAAGGGAGAGTTTCAGGAAAGATTGCATGAGAAAAAAGCTCAAAAGTCTTCCTGCCTTGTGCTTGCTTAATATAAGTTGAAGAGAAAAAATCTGACAAGATTATAAGGTATTTTTTTATTCTGTGCTACAACAATAAACATTTCTGGAATTCCTGCTGCACTTATTTCTTGACCACATCTTGTTTGAAGGGATAACATTTTCAGGTTTTTTTTAAAAAAGAAAAAGAAAAAGAGGCATTTAGGTAGTCTAAAATGGAGAGTGCAAAATGTGATTCTAACCAGATTTCAGATACCAGTAAGTGTGGGAATGTAGGACTACCTACAAATTGCAAACCAGCGAGTTCAGAAGGACTATTGTTCAGACCTTGGCTGATCTCAAAAAACTAAGTACCGGTAGATTTATTAGTATTTGTATGGATGACAGTGGGGAATCAACAGCTCTATAGTAGACTGGAAAATAAAAACAAATCCAGAAGAATTTAATGGCAAACTAGTTTTGTATTATTGGCAATATAACTACTGTCATACTAATATCGGATGTTTTTGCATTGACAATTACACAATATATACATGTAATCACTAGGTATGGAGTTTGGCTCAAGGAAGGAATCACATTTTGTCTTTATCATCCCATCAAAAAAATTAAAATAGGTTTAATAAGTAATACTCCATGAATAAATCAAAGAAGAGAATTAATTATAATTGCAATAGAATGGGAAACGGAAGATGGTGAGTTCAAGTCCTGCCTTAGCCATGAAAGACAGCTGGGTGATTTTGGGACAGTCACTCCCTCTCAGCTCAACCCATCTCACAGAAAAATAAGAGGGGAAAGGTGTGTTGAATATGTTCATTGCTTTGAGTTATTTATAAAAATAATAAGGAGGGGATACAAATAAATATAAAGGTTTAAGGTTCGGTCAAGCTTTCATAAACATCTTCCACAGAGCTTTTAATTGATGAGGAACCAGATAGTTGTTCACTGGATGCTGCTTTTGGGGTTGTGGGTTTGCTTTTCCTCTGCTTGAAGACGTCACGCAGCTTTTGTGTAAACTATATAGAATCAGATTCTATAAACGAATGAAGAAAAATATTTTTCTACTAAACAGTTTCATGAGAGGGGGGTACAGATTTTATCAGTACAATAATGTGAATATGCTGAAGGATCAGAAAAAAATATACACGAAATAGGGAACTGAAGTGCTGCCCAAATGGCTGAGTTCATACACCACAGTAAGCCATTGCACCTGTTTGTGTAATATGCTGACCATTTTGACTGGTTTTTTAAGCCACCATTAGTGGTTCTATTTTTTTAAAAAAAACTTTTCTATTGGTTTATCAAAATATAAAATACAAAGAGAAATTTTAAAAAGTAATAGAAAACTAGGGGAAGGGAAAAGGAAAAAAAATGGTGTAAAGAGGGAAAAGGAAAGAAAAAGGCAACAGCTTCCGACTCTCTTTAGCACAGTGGAAGATAACATTACAACCACAACTTTTTACTTTTACACAACAGTATGTACAAGCCATTATAACAATAAAACTACCTAATTAGCAAAAACAAAATCAAAGTTTTATTTTTTTCACTGCAATCACAAAATCCGGAAGCAATTTCAAAATAGAACCAAGGTGTTATATATATTCTCTTCTTTGGCTAAAAGAATCAATTTGACCATCTGTGCTTCTCTTTGCTATAGAGAATATTATATACTTCTGTTAACTCATTCATCTTTATCATAATTCATATTAACAGAATCCTCTATATTATTTCAATTTTTTTTAACCCTTTTTCTAATTTGGATATTTTACTAACTTTAAAAAATACTCATGTATTATAATAAAGGGGGAAAAAAGTCTTCATTTTAAACCCAGAAACCAAAACACAAAACTACATTAGACCTTTCATTCAATTATATATATCACACCAATATAAGTCCAATTAACTCCAATTAGCTCATGAATCCAAATCTCTCCCTCCAGTTTATCCTCATGGAGTAAACCTTTTTCTTCTCTTATTTTCAAATTTAATCAATATTATTTTATAAACTTTGGGAATTATTCAGCATTACCTAAAAAGACAGAAGATACACATTTACAAACTCATTTTATACATACAAAGCTACCTTAAAGCTTTCTTTCAATACGTATATCAAACTTAAAAAATCCATCCTAACTAATTAAGTGTATGAATAATTCCATTAATACTAGTTTACAATTTAAATAGTGCCTTTTCTTATTAAAAAGTAAAAAAAACCCACCAGGAATTCAAATGTACAGTATCAATATTATTTGTAGAATGATACTTTTTAAATTGTAAATTAATTCAGCATTCTTACTGGGCTGATCCTTAAAAGTATTTTATGAGCTGACATATTTTCCACATATTACATATTCCACATATTTCATAGTCTGAAAACAGGCTAAGCATGACAATGTTGGAGTCAGAAAATTAATTTCAACCCATACCTTTCATTCTAAAACCAGCTATGCCATATCTTCCTAAAGGGGAAACAAACAAGCTGTCCCTAATAGTTTTAATCAGCTGAGCTAAATTTAAAAGCTTCAATTTTGCTATAAAGTAAGGTCTATTTTATATTATTATAAGGTAACTTAAGAAAGCTACTGTAATTCTACTTTCATAGTAAGATATCCATTATGTTTACCAGTATATATTAAGGGCAGTCACTTACAACAAATTTACTGTATGCTAAATTATTTTAGGTTATCTACAGATGAAGAGAATAAAGTGACCCTTGCTGAGATTAACTTGGTTTGCATAATATGCAAAACTATGATTTATTTTTTAAAAAACTGTAGTCAGAGCGATTTAATTCTAGTCTTAGAACTCTTACACTAACCCAAGGGACAATGGAGTTTACTTAGCTTTAGCTTAGCTTGCAATGTGAACTCAACTATTTATTTATGTAGTGTGTGGCATATCATGCAGAGACTAGCAATATATATTAACTTTTCACCTAGATTAATAAATCACAGTAAATTATTATTATTATTATTATTATTATTATTATTATTATTATTATTATTATTATTATTATTATTATTATTAATTAAATTTCTATGCCGCCCTATTCCGGGAACTCAGGGCGGCTCACAGCATAAATAGAAATCCAATATAAAAACTACATAATACATATATAAAATACATATATAAAAAAGAGAACCCCTAAATTAAGAAACCATTCATTCAGCAAACGTACACACAAACATACACTGGCTAGGGGCAAGATGTCAACCGCCCCAGGCCTGTTGGCAGAGATGTGTCTTAAGGAGTTTACGAAAGGCGGAGAGGGTGGGGGCGATACAGATCTCTGGGGGGAGTTGATTCCAGAGGGCCGGGGCCGCAATAGAGAAGGCCCTTCCCCTAGGCCCTGCCAGGCGACACTGTCTGGCTGACGGGACCTGGAGAAGGCCGACTCTGTGGGCCCTAACCGGTCGCTGGGTTTCGTGAGGCAGCAGGCAGTCCCGTAAGTAACCTGGTCCGATGCCATGTAGGGCTTTATAGGTCATAACCAACACTTTGAATTGCGTTCGGAGACCAATAGGCAGCCAATGCAGCTCGCAGAGTGATGCCGAAATGTGGGCATTTCTGGGCAGGCCCAACACTGCTCGCGCGGCTGCATTCTGCATTACCTGAAGTCTCCGAACGTTTTTCAAAGGTAGCCCCATGTAGAGAGCATTGCAGTAGTTGAGCCTCGAGGTGATAAGGGCATGAGTGACTGTGAGAAGAGACTCCCGGTCCAAATAGGGCCGCAACTGGTGCACCAGGCAAACCTAAGCAAATGTCCTCCTCGCCACAGCCGAAAAATGATGTTCCAAATTTAGCTGTGGATCGAGGAGGACGCCCAAGTTGCAGACCTTCTCCGAGGGGGTCAAAAGCTCCCACCCCAGGCTGATGGACGGATAGATTGAATTATCTTTGGGAGGCAGAACCCATAGCCACTCCGTCTTGTTGGGGTTGAGTTTGAGCTTGTTGGCACCCATCCAAACCCTAACAGCCTCCAGACATCGGCACATCACTTCCGCTGCTTCACTGAAATGACACAGGGTGGAGATGTAAAGCTGGGTATCATCCGCATACTGATGATATCTCACCCCGTGTTGTCGGATGATCTTGCCCAGCGGTTTCATATAGATATTAAACAGCAGAAGGGAGAGGACCGATCCCTGAGGGACCCCACAAGGGAGGAACCTAGGGGTCGACCTCTGACCCCCTGCCAACACCGACTGCGACCAACCAGTGAGGTAGGAGGTGAACCACTGCAAAACAGTGCCCCCAACCCCTCCAGTCGGTGCAGAAGGATACCATGGTCAATGGTATCGAAAGCCGCTGAGAGGTCAAGTAGCACCAGGATAGTGGAAAATCCCCTATCCCGGGCCCGCCAGAGATCATCCGTCAGCGCGACCAAAGCAGTTTCCGTGGAGTAGCCGAGCCTGAATCCTGACTGTTGAGGGCCCAGATAATCGGCCTCATTCAAGGACCGTTGGAGCTGGAGTGATACCACCTTCTCAACAACCTTCCCTATAAAGGGAAGATTGGAGACAGGCCGGTAGTTGTTTAATACAGTTGGATCCAGGGAAGGCTTCTTGAGGAGGGGGCGCACAATTGCCTCCTTGCAGGGAGCCGGAAAGGACCCCTCCCTCAAAGAGGCGTTGACAATCTCCTGAACCCAGCCCCGCGTCACCTCCCTGCTTGCCGAAACCAGCCAGGAGGGGCACGGGTCCAATAAACAGGTGGCAGAGCTCACAGCTCCAATGGCCTTGTCCACTTCATCGGGTGCCACAGGGTCAAACTCCGTCCACACAACAGGATCAAGACGAGTCCCTGTCATCTCGACTGAATCATTATCAGCCGACACTGCATTCCAATTGGAGTCAAGGTCCATCCGAATCTGGGCGATTTTATCCGCGAAAAACTTATTAAAGTCCTCAGCACTACCCTGCAAGGGTGCATCAACCCCCCCCCCGATTAAGGAGGGAGCGGGTTACCCTAAACACGGCGGCTGGGTGGGATTCTGCAGATGCAATCAAGGCGGAATGATACGCGCATCTTGCCGCCTTGAGCGCCACCTGATAAGTCTTGATATAAGATCTTAAAAGTGTTCGGTCAGATACGGATTTACTTTTCCTCCATCGCTTCTCTAGGCGTCTCTTCTGGCACTTCATCCCCCTGAGTTCCTCAGTAAACCAAGGAGATCTCCTGGGTCTGCTACCACAGAGAGGTCGCAGCGGCGCAATCCGGTCAAGAGCCCCCTTCACAGCCATATTCCAGGCCGTAACCAGGGACTCTGCCAAACTGTGAATGAGAGAATCTGATATTTCCCCAAGCGTCCTCTGAAAACTCTCTGGATCCATCAGACGTCTGGGGTGGAACCACCTAATCGGTTCCGCCTCCCTGCAGGGTAGGATTGGAACCTTAAAAACAAGCCGTAGCAGAAAATGATCTGACCATGACATAGGCAAAATATCTAAGCCCCTTAAATTTAGATCATTGCTCAACTGTTCTGAGAGGAATACCATGTCGGGAGTGTGTCCCCTCTCGTGAGTCGGACCCTGAACTACTTGAGTCAGGTTCATGGTTGCCATGAACTCCTGTGCCAACCCAGAGGATTCGCCAAGCGACAGAAGATTCAAGTCCCCCAAGACAACAAACCTGGGGAACTCAACCGCCAGCCCAGCAACCACCTCAAGTAGCGCAGGCAGGGCTGTTGACACGCAGCTGGGAGGCAGGTACGCAAGCAACAAGCCCACCTGTACCCCTAGGTCCAACTTCACAAGGAGTGACTCACAACCCGCAATCTCAGAAACAGCGAGCCTGCATAGGCTAAAGGTCTTCTTGGCTATAATAGCCACTCCTCCCCCCCTTCCCTGGGGTCATGGCTGATGCCATACCTGAAACCCGGCTGGGCACATCTCAGAGAGAGGAACTCCTCCCTCCAGGCCCAGCCACACATGCGAGGTCGGCCTCCTCATCCAGGAGAAGATCATGGATGAGGGGAGCTTTATTTACAACCGACCTGGCATTGAGCAGCAACAGCCTGAGCCCAGGGTCCGGATTTCGCCCATTACCAGTACTTCGGGCTGAACTCACAGGGTTGGAGCAAGGGATCGCTTTTAGACAGCGAGCTCTTGTTCCCCGGGAATGGCCTACCCTATGGCTCCTGCCATATCTGCCTCTATATAAATGTTAAATATAAATGTTAACATTTATAAAAATATAAATGTTAAAAAGATCTATGTTGAAATACGAGTGTCTACTCTAGGCCATCTTACCACAGGATAGTTTATATGATGCTGATAAACAGTATCTGATAAAAAAAATCAGATACTGGACTGGTATATGCCCTCAGCTTACAACTGGTCACAATGTGATCTACAGTTTGATATGGGATCCCACAGTCACACTGATGAGAGGATACTATGCCCCATTTATACTATGAGTACCAGCAGACTTTTTTGTATGATGTGCAAATCCTATTCAGGATTTGCCATTGCTGGCATGTCACCTTTTTTGTAATTTATATACCTTCCTATGTCTAGTGTTCAGTGACCCATTTGGCTTTCCATTGGGAATTGACGTTAAAGTTGTTGGGCAGATGTTGTGCAAGTGCCAGTGAGGGCTTCCTGGATTTTAGTTTTCTGGCCGAAGGTAGGAGTTGTTCGCAATTTTTCTGCATTCTCTCACTAGTGCATGTTACTTTGTAAAGCTGGTGGTGCTATATGGCTCAGAACAGGAAGCCAGCAAGTTGGAGTGGTTGTGATACAACCGCTTATAATCCTCATGGTGTCACTAAGTCTGTGAACTCAGCTAAATGTTTTTTAGTCATCATAACATGGTCATGTGTATACACTGAGTCTGTAGGTTGAGAGTCACCTGACATATACTAATTGGTAAAAAAAGAAAATGATTAGAGCTAGATCCTGCTTTAGGACATTCATAGCTGAACTACTAGAATCTGGATGCTCACTTGGTGGCAGCAAAGAAAGTTTGCATATATCCAGTAGGGCAAGCTTTGGTCCCATTGCTCAAGCAGTATTATCTAGAGGGACCCAGGAGATTATCTTCTGAATCACAGCATCTGCATTCTGGAATGAGATACCTCTAAAGATGATTTCCCACAAGGTGTTCAGGAAGCTGTCAAAGACCTGGTTACAGTATTCTCCCAGGCTTTGGGGCAGGGTGATGGTTGATCTCCTACTAGACAGGTTGGTTTGGTTTACTGTATGCGTTGGTCTTTAGGCTGCTTACAATCTCTCTTTTGTCTTTTTCATTTTTTAAATTGTAAGCCACACAGGGTTGTTGCATGTTGGGTAGTCTACATATTGTATAGATAACTAAGAAAGTAAGTTTTTGCAGCCCATATATGGAAGTCTTACTTGCTCAACTCAAGCCAATGTTATATTTATTATATCTATAGGAAAATGCATTCTAGCTAGACTTCTGATAGTTCCATTCTTCAAATCATTAGAAGATTTCTAAAGAGCAAATATATATTTTGTTTATGTCTTGTATAGGTAAAACGGAAGACGGACATTTTTGCAGACATTTCTTACTGGATTACAGAAAGGAATCATGACTGACATCGTACAGAAGACAGAAGTATGTATAAAATCCAAAAGGAAAGTACTTTTAAGGAATTTTTCTGTTTCTCTGTAATCTCAAAATAGTGTAAAGAAACTTAAATTACAATTCACTCAGCTATACTGGGAGATAATGACATGTATGTGCAGACAGATTTTTTAAAATTAAAATGTTTTAACTAGTAGTTTCTTTTTAAAAAATGAATATCTTAATAGAATAAATAAATAAATAAATTTGTCCACAAAATATTAATTAAATTTAATTTTAATTCAGTTCTTAATCTGTATTGTATTAGTGTTAACAAGCCTGAATGCTATGTTCAAAGGCATTTTGTTGATTTAGAGAAAACATACAAGCAAAGATGCTGGAGTTGTGAAATATTTTGCAAAATATGAAACTGAAGGCTAGTTGCTAAATGCAGGAAGAGTATATATGATGGACATGTATAAGATTATGTGGAGAATAATAAACAGCTCATTACTGAATTGAAGATAAGAGTACCTTGCCCGGGTTTAATGTATTTATAGACAAATGTACAAGAAATGCTTGTCATAACTTTACAAGTGTGTTGACTGGGACCATGAATGTGTGTATACCACTGGATGAAGTCAACCTTTTGTTGTTGGCTGTGAATGTGAATGATTTGCAGTGAATATTAGAGTATATGATGCAACAAAGAGAACTGATCTAATAATCATTGAAGATGAAAACATCTGGATTTGATAAGGAAAATTGAGTGAATAATTGCAACTTATACATAAATGGTAAAAACTAGGGCCAGTTGATAAATTAATGGACCTTGTCAGAATGTTTGGAAAATGGACGAAAATGTAGAAATGCCAGTAAAAGTTTACCGGGTAATATGAGATCTGTTTGAGGAATGAAAGTTTGGTGAAAGTTGGATGGGATCCTCTATAAGAAGTGAGAAGTTTAAAACATCAAAATATATGAAGCAATGTATGGAAATGGCGGAAGCAAGCATGGTTTTTTTAGAAACTATATAGAAACATAACAATGTTGATAAAACTAGTTTAGGCAAATTTATACATTTTTTTGGTCTGACATCTTTAATTTCTTTTGCCCACTATTTCTGCTTGTCTTTCATTTACATAATATTGCTTTCATAAAAAACGGAAGTGCTAGATACAGCATGCATCTACGTATCTAACACACTCTGCACTATATCTTCATTTGCTTCTATCACCCTTTCCTGATCTTTGCCTTTTCTACGTCTTCACTAAGATTCTGCTTTCTTCATCTAAACCTGTACAAAAGTCCTATGTGCCCAAACTTCGAAAAGGTGATATAAAGGATAAATTTGAAGCCATGCAGAAAACAAGGGAAGAAAAAAATCAGAGACGAACAAGAGAAGAAAAACAAAGAAGAAGAGAACAATATATTAGAGAGAAAGAATGGAACAGGCGAAAGCAGGAGGTCATTTTTTTTTTGCAATTATTATTTGTTTCTGTTGTTTTGATTTCAGTTATACTACAATGCTGGTATAGAAAATATACTTGAATCTTATGTAAAAACATATCAGAGTTTTTAAGACTGTCTGCATTAATATCTTCGATCCATTATTTAGATGAAAGAACTTCTTGCTTCTGATGATGAAGAAGAAAACTCTTCTAAAGTGGAGAAAGCCTATGTTCCAAAACTGATAGGTAAGAAATTTTATAAAGGTTTTGACTTCCATTATCAATGCTTTAGTATCGTGCTGTACATTGTCTAAAACATTCCACTTCTGTACTATCTACTACTTCGTAGCTCTTAAGTGCCTTTCAATAATAAAATTAGTTAAGGCAGCCTGAACATACCTATTTTGCAAACCCTTGGTAGATTTTTTACTCCAAGCCATGTTCATAATAACCTGATCTTAGTTGTGAGATTTGAGCTGCAGAGCTTGGAAAACTACTTCATTGCAGCAAAAATATACATAAAATGCTCCTAGGTTTTATGGATTCATATGTAACTCTTACTGTTGGCGTTCTAATTTCTTCTTTAAAATCTGGATTATTGTTTTATTGCTTCAAATGCCTCTTTTTGAATAGCTCAGAAAATTAGAAAATATTAATATTCTATATTTCCTATATAAATTTATTCCAAAAATAGAGCCAGAGGTGTATTAGAAGCATTCATTTGTGTTTTATATGCTCATAGGAACTGTCAAAGGAAAGTTTGCAGAAATGGAAAAGCAGAGGCAAGAAGAAGAAAAGAAAAGGATGGAAGAGGAGAGGCAACGAAGAACTGAACAAGATATGATAGAGAAAAGAAAAATTCAGAGAGAACTGGCCAAAAAAGCTCATGAGGTATGATTATTGAGCTTGGTAAAATATGCTTCATATGTAAAAATAGCCATGCAAATTTGAATGACAGTAGTATTCAGTTGTACGGTAGTTTCAAAGGGAAAGCCTTTGTGTTGTGTATGAAAAAAAAGATCAGTGTTGCACTGTATCTGTGTGTACATATTTTCAACCTGTGGTCTCTTTTCCTATCTATGTCTCGGATTCCAGAAAGCAAATGCTAAGAGAATAATTTTTAATATTTTAAGTTGCTGGCAATTTACTTTTATTGATCTGATATTCCTGCAGTTTTTCTAGTTAAATAGATGTGCTTTCTTTTTGCCAATAAAATAGCTCATTACCAGAAGAGGCTTAACTTCCATGGAAATACTTCCAGTAAGAAGGGAATGGAATTATACCCAGTTTAACTGCAACTCCTGGTGCTGTATCCACAATCTGTTCAATATTTCTTCAGAGAGCACAGACTCTTCCACAAATTCTTCTAGCAGGATAGCCCTGGTTATTCATTCAGGAGTAGACTTTTTCTGAAGCCAAAAAGTAAAGTTAATCAAGCTGAACTTGAATCACTAACCACCTGTAGTTTCAGTAGTTTGTCTTCTGTATGAGGATGGGAGAGTTGATCCTTTTGGCTTTTTCAGTGGCATCAGATTTTGATAGTATTTGTGAATTCAGCTTATTAGAACGATGGTACTGCATGATATGTTGTGCCTAATGTTAAACTGGGAAAAGAATTTTTTAAGAACTTCGTCCTGGGATCAGGCTCCTAATGCTATTATCTTCTCAATAGAATGCCAATTGTGATAGATAAGTAGAAACATAAATCTGATAATTGGTTGTTACCAGCTATATATCTCTTAACACAAGGTATGGCACTTAATATTATTAGAGACAGAAAATGTCAATATTCCTAAGCAAAATATCTAAAATTTAATGTTGGGAAAGCAAAACAAGATTTCCTTGCATTGAAAATGACCAGCAAGATACATAGCTTGAGTTTACATATTACCCTAACTAAGGCATAATGTGGTTTGAAATTTGTATCACTGAATTATGCTGATTATACTGATAATGGCTTACCCAATAAGCCATCATTAAAAATATGTGAATGCAGACATTGGGAAAAATGAGGTAAGATGTTTCTGATTTGCTTTGAACAAAAAATAATTGCACTTTTTATTGGCATACAGATATTAAGAAGCAAAACATAATACTACCGTATAAATGAAACTTGCGTTCGGAGTATCTGTGCAAATTATTACTATTTTAAAATAAAACTTTCAATTTAAAGATTGTCCTGACACTGAGTTTTGTACTAATATTCCTTTTTAAAAAAATATGGGATAAAATATACCAAAATGATTATAGTTGTTGTAAACAAGTGTTTATGCTGAAAATGATTGTGTCTGGGGCCATATATAATGACTGGACATCAAATAGCACTAGATATTTTAGTATCCTTTATCAGGATAAAAACTCTGTCATATTGGTTCAGTAAGTTATTTTTAAATTATCTTTATAATATTGCATTGAATTTTTCTACCAAACAATTCGTTTAGTTGTATAATTGTATAATTAAATGCTATTAAGAAGTCACAGGAATGCTCCAACTATATCTAGCTTTAGCAAGTAACCCTTCATATCTCTGCTATTAACACTGCTAAGGATTCATGTATATATAAAACGGGAGGATGGTGCATTAAATTTAAATCATTTGGAATTTTCATTTCATGATAAATAGTGTAACAAAGTTTCTGCCCTTGGAATGTACTTGTTTTATAATATATTTTGTGTTCATTGTTGTAGAGTAGACCAAAACTAAATTTAATAGTTTTTAATATTATAGACATAAAGATGCTGTACACATAATGATGCTAATTAACAGTTGTATAATTCAATAGTAATTTTATGAAACTAGCACATATTTGTTGCTAATTAAAATCTAGGATAGTTCATTTGATAGATCATATGACATGGTTTTACATTAATTGATAAAATTAATGTGAACTAGTGCTAAACTAATTAACAGAGAAGAATAGATGAATATAAGATTATTAAAAGGTAACTCCAAAGTAATAATACATATTAAAACTAAGAAGGTCTAGACTCTAGAAAATCATGTTACAAATAAATCAATTCCACGTTGCTTAAAAGTTTTTTTTTCTTCCTTTGCCAAAGTCAGAGAAATAATTCAAATTTGACAAAGTACATGTATCAACAGTCCACTGTCACAGATCAGTTAAAATTAGACAAAGCACTGTAGAATGATCATTCGCTTAGCCAGCCTTCATGTCCCCCTAAAGCAGGCATATCAAACTCACGTGACATCATGTGACATATCGCGATTTTCCCCCATTGCCAGCAATGGGGTGGGTGCGGTTTCAGAGTGATGCATCCGACCCACAGGCCGGCAGTTTGACATGCCTGCTCTAAAGCATAATACTTAATGTCTTAAGAGGTTCTAAATGTTGGTGATATAGCCAAGAATGTCATCAAGGTTCATCTTAAATGCTTAGGATGTAGTTGTTGCCAGTGAAATCACATGCTAATTTCTTTAGAGAAAAAAATGCTATGTTCATTAGATTTAGATCTAACACAATCAAAAAAGATACTGAGCAGGTTACCATACATTAGAATGAAGAACAGATGAAGAATATAAGAGAACAAGACCAACTTGTGTTACATATGGCTCAGTTTAGATAATATGCAATATCCATATATTATTATTGTTGTTGTTATTGTTGTTGTTGTTGTTGTTATTATTATTATTATATCTGTATTTGGGCTCACACCACAGCATTGAAATTATTTGCCAGTGAAATCCAACAAACTGAAGAAAAGTTTTTTAGATATTAATTTCCAAAGGAAAATTGGCACAGAGAAAACATATGAATTGGGATATATATTGTAATTGTATGAATAAAATATATCCCTAACCATGTCTTCTAGTCTGCGAAGGATATTTAAATCATAGGGACAAGAAGAAAAGGGATGCTATTCTTTGCAATAAAAATAACTTAGTTAAATTTATTATCAAGTTTATGCAGTATATGGTTTGCAAAGTTCAGCAGCTGTTATGAAAATTCATCATGGCTACCATTCCCAAACTCTGCATTACACCATGTGGGGGCACTGCAGCAAACTCACAAGGCACCTTGGCATACTAAGAATCACTAGGAGCGCCATGGATCGAGAAAGTTTGGGAATCTTTGAACCAGGGACTTACCAATCTTTTTCTTTTTGCTACTTGCCTACAATTTAAAAAATGGGCCCACAGTCCAAAGTTGGAAGACTCGGCTTAGCTTGGTAGTTTACAAGCTATTCCGTTTTGTTTTATGGAAGCAGGGATGAAAATATTCTTACTGCATTCTCTCTAAAAACATGAATTGTATACAAATTAATATGTAAATGAACATACATCAAACATATTTATTGAAAGCAGAAGTGCATTATATTAGCACTTTTCAGTGTCACATTTTGAAAACTGCTTGTTCAGATTCAAGAATATTTTATGCTTTTTTTAAAGGTGGAGGGAAAAGAACAAGAGTAACTATTGTGTAAAATTCTTATTTAATAGATTGATGAACAGTTAAACAATTCGGGAACTGAATCGACATCAGAGGTAATCAGACTTCTTTACAATGCAACATTCACTTATTTCTGAATCACGTTAGTTATCATAATAATGGCTATGTTCAAAAGCACTCTGTTTCAGATCAATTTTGGGAAAGGCACAAGATCACAACTGAGAACACAGTGTTAGCACAATTATTTCTGCCCTAATTTTGTCTTTTGTCTGTCTAAAAATCTTGCACATTACACCTGTAATAATACTTGTATATTATACCTGTAATAATACTTGTATATTATTTTTATTATTATTTTCTGATTGATGTTATCATCATTATATCTGCTCTGATTGAATTTTGCAATGCGGTTTAGCTAAATGTGAGCAGCTTTTTGACATTAAGTGACATACAGATTGTGAAGTACACACATTTATTCATGTACATCTTATACTAAACTACATTTTACTGTGCCTTATTGAAAAGTCACCTTTAGCTATGTTACATATTTAAATAGGCTATAGTGGGCTCAGATTCAAAATGTCTGATTCAATCAATTCACTAAGCTAAACTTAAGCAAATACAACTTTAGGTGATCTCTCACTCATTTATATATCCACCATTCACTAACTGGATTCACACTGAGTACTATAATGTGGTTTGCTGGATTTGGATATAGCAAGTTGTACAAAGCCAGCCCCCGTGTTTCTAAATCATAGTTTGAGCCATGGTGACGCAGTGGTTAGAATACAGTATTGCGGGATAACTCTGCATTCCCATTGCCAGAAGTTTGATCCTGACCTGCTCAAGGTTGACTCAGCCTTCCAGCCTTCCGAGGTCGGTAAAATGAGAATTCAAATTGTTGGCGGTAATATGCTGACTCTGTAAACTGCTTAGAGAGGGCTGTAAAGCACTGTGAAGTAATATATACTGTAAGTTTAAGTGCTAGTGCTATTATGCCTCAGAATGATGTGTGATCCAGCCACACACTCATGAATCACTCTACCTTACAAACAGATCATTTATATTTAAATAGAACATGGATGAATGAACTTTGGCCAGTGAAAAGCAATATTAGACTTAATGCATGTGCTAATGTGATACTATTAATCATATTATGAGGGATTAGTGTTATTCTTTGGGTAACACAATCTTGATTGTAGCTTTACTGGCATATATTGTACATGCACAGTATAATTCTCATCTAGCCTGTATTACAGAAAATTTACCCATTTAAATTATACAGCTGGTAGCCATCTCTTGATACCATGGGTTCGGTGTCACATTCACATGCTTAACTTAATTATAGTAGCATAATTATGAAATAATGTAATTTAAAAGCAACATGCATACAGATTTTTTAATTTTTTTCATAGCCAAATCATGGAAGTTTCTAATCTACAGAAGTTAAATTCTGTATTTGTATAGTTGAGCACATATTCTAATTTTTTTAATTGAAATTTTTGTTATTTACAAATTGAATTTCAATACTTCTTGAAATCCTTGCATTACAATTTGCCTTTAACAGAATCTTTTAAAATGTAAGATCATCCAAGCAATTGTCTACTATTTTAATAATTAACATTTAGATGATTCTAATCAGTGCTTGGATGGGGAATTTTTGGAGGCTATTTTGAGCCATGTGGAATTTTGATCATGGAATATAAAATTAATGAAGCTGACACTGCATTTATCTTTAAATTTGAAATAATAATTAAATATTGAATGTTTAATACCTGATTGTAAGTATTATAGTGTGACATAATTTGAAATATATTGTACATTGTACATTATTTATGTCTTGGGGTACCTCAATGTAATTGTGTGGAACTGTTTAAATATCCTAAAATGAAAATAATTTGATCTGTGATACTATAAAGCAGAAATATTTATATAGTATTTAGGTTAAAAGAGTCTAATGTTTTAAGATACCTTTCCATCTTTCTGTATCAGATAATGGAACTTCCGTGTGCTTACAGTCAAGGTTCTTTACTGCAAGGGTCCCCACCCCCGGTCCATGGACCAATATCGGTCCGCGGCATGCTAGCAACCGGTCTGCCCAAAGAAGCAGAGCAGGCAGCACACAAAACCACACACCCTCTGTTCCATGGAAAAACCTCTCTCCATGGAACCAGTCCCGGGTGCCCAAAAGGTTGGGACCTCTGCTCTACTGTATGTTGTAGCTGAATAGGGGATCCAACACAAGATATTTCCATGCCTTTTATTTATTAGGCATCAGTATGTATTTATGAAACAACATACAGCTTTTTTTGGGTTTACAGGGAACGGAATTTTAGCAAGAACAGAGATGGCAAAAAGGAACGTTGAACTGATAGCAGTATTTTGCATAACACACCAAATAGGATTGTTGGATGAGCTTTTCTCTTGAGCAATAATATTGTAATAGGAATTTGATAGAGCACTAGCAGTATATTGGTATAATATGCATTTATACATATCGTGGTATAATTCTATATGCATTCCACATTAGTCAAAGTGAAAGGAATAACCTTACTAGATATTATCCAATTAATATGGCATTTTTGTAGATTATTTTGTTTAAAAGCATATATTTACTTTAAAGCATATTGATGGGCACTGGCTATTTTTTACATTGAAGTGCATATTTCATATTTTAGATTTTAGCTGTTTTAATGCTTGTAATAGTACAATTAAATCTGTATGTAAGATGGCTCAGTCAAGTAATCTCTATGCTAAATTATATATTCGTTTTTTTTCAGATTCTTTTCAATGAACTCAATGTTGAAAAAAGTGTATAGATTATGTTCTTGCATACAACATAATCTTTAAGGACCGAAATAATTATGATTCCTATTTTCCAAATAAGCAAGGCATATTATATAGTATTTTAAATATTTAGTAGACACTAGTTGTGATATGTAGTGTTGTTAGCAGATTAATCTAGAGTTTACTTACTGGGTATCTTTTAGTCAACTACTCTGCCTTTCAGCCCTTCATAAAAGAAGTTGCTATCATGACTGAACTTTCATAGATCATGTGTGTTCTACAGAACAGAAGAGATTGATTTTTTGTGGATATTCCCTTCTGCATAGGTGATTCCATTTTTGAAGCAGTTTTCTAGGGAGTTGTAGGAGGAAAGGGAAAATTCTGTTGGACTGATATTCTTTCTGCAAAGAAAAAGAACTCTTTCCAACAGACTAGATTATTTGAGTCAAATCACGCACGGTGAAAATTTCTGCAAGGGAAGTCTGGCTTCCTTTGATGACTGGCTATCCAAAGGTTATCGGTTACTGGAATTTCTTTGCAGCCATAGATTTTGTCCATTCATTCTTTAAAAGTGGAACATTGTATGGAAAGCAAATTTTTCACAGGCATTGGTAACTACCCTATTCATATGTTCATGGCCATCTTTGTTTTTAACAACAGGAAGGTGACGAGTCACTGCTAGTGACAGTAGTTCCTGTAAAACCTTGCAAAGCACCTGGAAGGATGAAAATAAGTTTTGAGGACCGAGAAAGAGAAAGGGAGGAACAAGAAAGAAGAAAGCTTGAAGAAGAAAAGCGAGTGAGATATGAGCAGGAAAGGGAAGCTCTAAAAGAAGTCAAATATTTTTCACCGGATGCGGTAAGCTACTTGGCATGTAAAACTGTTGCATGATCCTCAAAAGCATATTTATTTAGAAACAGCCCTCCTCTGTGAATGAAGGGAAAGTTTCTTCCCGGGAAGTTAAGAGCATAACTATGGAGAAAGTTGTTTTAGACCACATGTCTCAAAAGGGTGCAAATCTGAGAACTGAACCTTCTGTATAGGATGAAGAGGAAAGCTTTGATAATGAAAGGGAAGAATCTCCCTCTCCTGGTAAAGTTAAGTTAACATTTGAGGAATTGGAAAGACAAAGACAAGAGAAAGAGAAAAAGCAAGCGGAAGAGGAGGCAAGGCTACGTTTGGAAGAGGAAAAACGTGCCTATGAGGAAGCAAGGCAACAAATGGTAAGCATGTTTCTTCAAACGTATAAAGCCAGGAGATTTTTGTAACATAGGATATGGCAGGATGATTTTATTAGCATATAATGGAGGATGTATCCCACTTAAGGAAAGTTCAGAGATTTACAGGGTCTTGAACTTCCTTGTTTCCTATTCTCCTTCTCCTCCTCCCCCTCTTCCGGGAGCCAAAATGTTTTTGGAGAGTTTTTTATTTGTTCCTAGTGGCTGGAGAATCTCTTAAATAGAATTTTTACAGAGGATAGTCCTGTTACTTGAAAAAGGGGATTTGGGTTGATTTCTGCCATTCTCCAGAAGCAACTTGTATTCTCCTCAGCAGATCTTCCCAAATATTCTGGGATCTATATCTTTGGGTGGAATTCCTTTGCTGAATCAAAGTTTCCATAAACAAAAGGCATTATTTTCTTGGTGCAGAAATCAGAATCCAAGCTGTTTTTTTTTAATACTGAGGTTTATAGATGTAACTATAAAAAATATTAGTAATCTGTGATTTGGTGGGCTGCTATTCTTTAAAAAAATTAAATTTCTTTACTTTAACAAATTCATTTCAGATTTGAACATTCTTTCGAAAGCTTCTTAAAAATATGTTCTTTCCCCAAAGAGAAATGAAGAAAATGAAGATCAGGAAGCTGAAAATTCTGTCAAGGAGTTTCGTCCTGGAAAACTGAGACTAACATTTGAGGAAATAGAAAAACAAAGGCAAGAGGAGGAAAAAAGAAAAGCAGAGGAAGAGGCCCGGAGGCGTATAGAAGAGGAGAAAAAAGCATTTGCTGAGGCGAGAAAAAGTATGGTAGGTATCCCTTTAATTATTCTAGCTTTAGCTGTTCATTTTTGCTAGATTCATTTATCAGCCATTAGTGGCATTACACCAATGGGTTAACACAAACTTGTAAGACTGAAAAAAATAAAAACACCCCTTCTCCAAACAAATCCCAAACTAGACTTATATCTCTGTGAATCAAGGATCCTGTGGAGTTTTCCCTGGGAAGAGGGTTGGATAATTTTCATTGGTGTCTCTTTCACGTATATCCCTCTCCACACACAATATTTTCTTGTGCTGTTTGCAACATTCTCAAACCTTTTAGGGCAACCCGTAAGTCATAATGACTAGCATTAATTGATAGTTAGTTTTCAATCTGCTGAAACATCAAGACTGACCAGACTAAAAAAACAAACCAAAATAAGAAATCAGTTTAATTGAAATGCTCACATACTATAGATTTGCCTATTAAGTTATTTCTAGGTCATCATTTGAGTTAGAAAGATTCTCTCCACATAATTTTTATTGGTTTTTTTAAATTTACAAAAAAGACACATAATAATAACTCAACCGAGAACTAACATATACTACATTTTCCAAACAATTAAAATAGCTGCTCGGCACCCCCACCACCACATCCCCCTATCCCTAACCACCCTTCCTTCCTCTTACCATCTACCTACTTTCCTCTCACTCCTCCTCTACTTCTCCACCCACCATCTCTACCCCCACTCTTGCCTCCTCATACCAACTTCCTACTTTACTTACCTCTACCTTCACTCCTCTTTCACTCCTCCTCTTACCCACCAGATGTGGTGCCACGAGGCCACCCGAGCAACCCCTTAATATATATTCTTACATATTCGTACATATCGCCAACCCCGATTACAGTTGAGAAAACATAATATATAAATTATGAATACCCTCCCACCTCCCTCCCCGACTTCCCAGAGTGAATACAGGGTAAAAACACAAGAAAACCCACTAAACTACTTATTATATAAATCCAAAATATAAATATTTAACTATATGCTAAATATAATTTCTTCAATTGATATTTCCCTTGTATATAATCTATCCATTTTTTCCAATCCATCATAAATTTTTCATTTGAGTGATCCTTCAGATATGCGGATATCTTGGCCATTTCTGCCATATTTATAACTTTTAATGTCCATTCTTCAATAGATGGTAATTCAGACATCTTCCAATATTGTCCCACCAGTAATCTTGCTGCAGTAATCAAGTTCAAAATCAACTTAGACTCTATGGTGGTACAGTCTTTTATGATACCAAGCAAAAACAACTGTGGTGAAAATTCAACACGCTTTTTCAATATATTTTGAAGAATCCACCATATTTTTATCCAAAAAGCTTTGATTTTTTTACAAGTCCACCAAATATGAAAATAAGTAGCGTCCATAGATTCACATCTCCAACACTTGGGTTGCACATCTGGGTACATAAATGATAGTTTTTTCGGGTCTAAATGCCATCTATAAAACATTTTATAAAATTTTTCTCTTAAATGTTGTGTTTGCGTAAATTTTACATTTTTCACCCATATCTTCTCCCATGTTTCCATCGTAATTGATTGTCCAAAATTATGTTCCCACTTAATCATGCAATCCTTAACTAATTCAGTTTCAGAATCAATTTCAATTAATGCATTATATAATCTTTTAATATGCATAGGTCTTTGATCTCTAACTTGTTTAATTAAATTATCATCCTTTGAGGAGAAACCCATCTTAAAATCTTTTTGCCATCTAGACTGTAATTGTACATGTGAATACCAATTATGAGCTATTCCTTCTTCCCTTAACCTATTTAATGGTTTCAATAATAAAGAATTCCCTTCTTTAATTAAGAGTTTCTCATAGGACACCACATCTTGGATTTGTTGTCTATTTATACTCTCTATTGCATGCCTGGGAACTGTCCAAAGCGGAATCTTTCCATTTAACTTATAATAAAACTTTTTCCAGACACGCAACAGAGCATTTCTCAATAAATGCTCTTTAAAACTCCTGTCCACCTTTTTATCGTAAACTAAATATGCATGCAGCCCATACAATAACCCGTACCCTTCTATATTCAATATCCTATCCTTAGTTAAATTAATCCAATCACTTATTGCTACTAAAACTGCAGCATAATAATATAACTTAAAATTGGGCATTTTCAAACCACCTCTCTCCCTTGTATCTTGAATAATTTTTAATTTAACCCTTGGTTTCTTGCCATTCCAAATAAATCTATTGATACCTTTCTGCCACTCCTCTAAGTTCGCATCCTTTTTAAGTATTGGTAACATTTGAAATAAGAATAAAAATTTCGGCAATACATTCATTTTGATTGCAGCTATCCTACCCAACATAGATAATTGTAATTTTTTCCATTTCTCCAATTCTATTTGTATCTTGTTCCATAAAGATTCATAGTTATTCTTATATAGTTTCCCATTAGAAGCTTCTATATAAATTCCTAAATATTTAACTTTCTTAACTATTTCACAACCCGTTATTCTTTCCAAATCTTGTTTTAATTTATCATCTAAATTTTTAACCAACATCTTTGTCTTAGATATATTTAATTTAAAGCCTGATACCCTTCCATAATTTTGAATAATCTCCATCAAGCTCTGAGCCGACTGTATTGGTTGGGTCAATGTCACAAGTAAATCATCAGCAAAAGCACATAATCTATAATCCTGTTGTCTAATATGTATACCTTTTAGTTCATCTGAAGCTCTAATCCTATTCAATAAAACCTCTAAGGTTAAAACAAACAATAAAGGGGATAAAGGACAACCCTGCCTAGTACCTTTCTCTATATTAAATAAATCTGTTAATTGCCCATTCACAATAATCTGACCTTTTTGTTTCTGGTAAACTGCTGATATAGAATTAATAAACTGATCCCCCATTCCCATCTTAACAATTAATCTTTTCAAAAATAACCAATTCAGTCTATCAAAAGCTCTCTCCGCATCCAAAAACATAAGAACTGCAGGCACTTGGATATGCTTATCCAAATATTCCAATATGTTAATAAGTTGTCTAACATTAGTTTTCATCTGTCTCCCTTGTAAAAAACCAGTTTGGTCGGAATGAATTATTTGTCTTAAAACTGTCATTAATCTATTAGCCAAAATTTTTGCAAAAATCTTATAATCCGTATTTAACAATGAGATAGGTCTAAAATTTTCTACTTGAACATTATCTCTTCCCTCTTTAGGGATCAAAGAAACATAAGCCGTTTTCCATGAAGGTGGTACCCGACCACCTTCTTGTATATTTACAAATAACTCTCTGAGAGGTTCCACCATTTCTTCTTGGAGATACTTATAATAAATTGCTGTTAAACCATCAGTCCCAGGAGATTTTCCCATTTTCAATTGATTAATCACTGCAATAATTTCTTCTGATGTAATCAAAGCATTTAATCTATCTCTTTGTTCCTTAGTAATTTTCAAAACATAAAAAATGTATTGTGTTTAGCATATTGTAAATTCCTGGCAACTTGATCCGTCATCAACAAATCAAATTGTTTCCATAAAATCTTTATCCCTTCTTTAATATTTCTATCATCTGGTTTCTTTATTAATAATAACTCTTTTTTCCTTATTTCCTCTTCTAACTCTTTCCTTTTTTCCTCTTGTTTACGTCTATACCTTTTATTCATATCAATTAAGATCCCACGCATATAAGCTTTACTAGAATCCCACACCATTTCTATTGTCGTTTCCCTATTCATATTTAACATAAAAAATTCCTTCATGGCCTTTTTGCATTCCTCCACATTTATATCATATTTAAACAAATTTTCATTAATTCTCCAAGATCTTCTAGGCAACTGACCAGTCATTAATTCCATCATAACCGGATTGTGATCTGACAAGACGTTAGGTAAAATTTTAACTTTCTTTAACATAAGAATAAAATCAGTAGTAGTTAATATAAAATCAATTCTAAAAAATGATTGGTGTCTATCAGAAAAGAAAGTAAACTCTTGATCCATGCCGTGTCTTTCTTGCCATATGATACTGAATTTATTGTTAATGAGCCAGATTATTTTAATAGGGGCCAGATGATGAACTTTCACTAATATCAAAAACTGCATCTCAAGAATCTCTGACACCTGGTAAACTGGAAATTAATTTTGAGGAATTACTGAGACAAAAAATGGAAGAAGAAAAAAGACGCACAGAAGAAGAACGCCGACAAAAACTGGAACAGGAGAAGCAAGAATATGAACTGCTAAGACAAGAAATGGGACAGGTCTGTGTTTTAGGTTGTGAAATATTTTATTTCGTTGATAGCAGACTTGGCTAACAAATTTTTAATTTATAAAATACGTAACTTCTGTGGTTAACTGTTTTTAATTATGGAATCCTTTGATATTCTCAGAGCTTGGTTGTTTGCTTGTACACACTTCATTACTTGATTAGGTAACATCAGTGCTATTGAGTATGGGGTTTGCTCCCTTGCCAGTGTGAATGGGGGTGTGGTTTTCTCCTTCATAGTTCCTTGATTAGGGGGTTTTCTGCTTATTTGTCTGGTGTTAATCCCTCCTTCTCTGGATATAGGCCTCTGGAGATGTTTTCTGGTGTTATTTCTTTTTTAGCTTTTTTATTGTTTCTTTTGAATGGTGTGTAAATGTGGTTTATCTCTATATGTCTATTATTTTTAATTGGATTTTGTTCATGTATTCTTTGTTCAACTGATAATTTCAAACATTTTATTCTAATAGGAGGAGGAGGAATGTGAAACCTTTGAGCTAAGCAGGGAATATGAGGAACTGATAAAGTTAAAAAGAAGTGGTTCAATTCAACCAAAGAACCTAAAGAAAAAATTTGAAAAAATTGGACAATTATCTGAAGAAGAAACAAACAAAAAAATTGAAGAAGAAAGAGCAAGGAGGAGAGCTATAGATCAAGAAATAAAAGAAAGAGAAGCAGAGAAATTTCAAGAGGTATACTATTTTTTTAAGTATATAGAGAAATAATTTGGGGCGATCATTTAAATAGTTGTGACTATCTAGGTACTGGAAGCTTCCCAATATAATCTTTTAGTTTGGTCATTATCATGTGTCAGCTTAGGATAGACATGTCAAACACAAGGCCCGGGGGCCGGATGCGGCCCGCGAAGTGGTTTCATGTGGCCCGTGAAGCCATCCTGGAAACAGTGAGGGAACGGCCCCCGCTGCCTTGGCCCTGGCCCAGGCCAGCCGGGAGCCAATGTACAATTTTGTGGTGGCCATCTATGCTGAAACGTATTCAGTCTTAGTTCCACAAGGACGTCTGGAACCAGCGAGGAACCAGCCCGCCGCGTCAGCCCCACCTCCTGGGTGCATGTTGGGGAGGTGTCACCCTTTGTGAGGAATGAAGAAATGCACCATCGCTTGGAAGTGGCCAGCAAATGGCCCTCGCCTACTTCACATATCCGGCTTGATGGGCTCTGGGGGAGGGGTTTTGGCAGGCAGTGAGGCGCTCTTCTCACAGTGCCAAGAGGCTGAGTCGGGCGGCGCAAATGCAAAAAGCGCAACGCTGCCCAGCCACCAGCCTGCCCTGTTTTGGCAGGCAGCGGGGCGCTCTCCTCGCAGCTTTGCACCTTTCTGCCTACTGAAACTGGGCAGGCTGGGGGCTAGGCAGCATTGCACTTCTCATCAGATTCGCACCGCACAGCTCAGCTCTTGGTGCTGTGAGGAGAGTGCCCTGCTGCCTGCCGAAACCACACCCACTCCATCCACGCCCACCCAGTAGGCTGCACCCACCCTGGCCACACCCACCCGGCCCCCTGAGGGCAACTGCAATGCTGATGCGGCCCTCAATGAAATTGAGTTTGACACCCCTGACTTAGGAGAAAACAGAAAAGTCAACAAAAGTCAACAAAAAAGTCAATAAAAGCTGTTGACTTCTGAAGGAATATTTGACTAGATAATGCATCATATGGTTTCCATATTTATATAACAATCAATGAAACAAACCAATATGAGCATTCCAAGGAAAATGATAGCAAGTTAGTTATTGATAGTTATCAAGGAAACAAGATTCTGGATCTTCATGACAATCTCTGATAATTTTATACATCTGGTTTGTTTATTTATATCCCTCCTTTATTGTTTTTATAAAAAACTCAAGTCAGTGAATACATCTAATGTTCCTCCCTCCCAGATTTTTCCCACAACCCTGTGAAGTGGGGTGGAGTGACCCAAAGTCATACAGTTGGTTTTTATGCCTCAGGTATGACTGGAACTTAGTCTCCTGTTTCTACCTTGGAGCGTTAATCACGAGACCAAACTGGCTCTCAACTTAATCTTGTTTTATTTATTAAATTCTGACACCTTGCCAGTTAACTGAAAGATGTGATACCAATTGTATATTATATATTGTAACTGATACGTTACCTACAATACAGAAAATACATATTCAAATCTACAAATAGTAACATAAATGCCTGTGGGTAAAAAAAAAAAAATCCCAGGTACCATATGATGGAAAGGAAGGATACACATTTAACAAACACAGTGGTACCTTTATACTCATTGTTAATTGGTTCCGGGTGACATGATAAATACAAAAAATGATGAGTACCAAACTAATTTTTCCCATAAAGAATAATGTAATGAGTCACAAGGCAGCCAACACCTGCAAGTTCTAGCTTGCATGCTGAGTACCAAACTCTGACTACTGGGACAAAATTTTCACATCAAAATGCATTGAGTACTAAATGTGATGAGTTTCAAAGCAATTTAGTACCAAGATACCACTGTACATTTATTGTAGAAATTTTCAAGATGAAATTCATGAGGAATAAAATTCTTCATGAAAGATGAACATGATCTGTTTGCTAGATGGAATTGCAGTCTCTTTGTAGAAACAACCCTCTAATATCTGATTATATTCTTGTTGGTTTAATTAATGTGTAGGAACTTAGTCTCTTGAGATACATGAAGCTTTCCAGGATAGTACATACACTTTAATTTTGCTTAAATTACCTAACACAGCGATGGCGAACCTTTTAGAGACCGAGTGCCCAAACTGCAACCCAAAACCCACTTATTTATTGCCAAATGCCAGGTGGGCATAGCCCACTGGGTGGCTGTGGTGGCCATGGCAGATGGTGGGTGTGGCCAAGGTGGGCATGGTCACCTTGATGTCGCTCGTGGGGAGGGACGCCTGTGGGGGCCGGGCAGAGTTGGGGGAGATCCAGGGGGTCTCTGGCAGGTGGGGTGGTGGGTAGGCTTGTCCTGTGGGGTGAGGCGAGGCAGGGTGGGGATGCCATTATCTCAGGGCAAGGCAAGGCAAGGGCCGGGGCAGCTGCTGCCTGATACCATCGCTCCCCACACACAGAGGCCAGCGAGCGCATGGGAGCCGGCCCCTCGACCGGCGCACTCTTGGGCTCCGCAGCCCACCACCAGCAATTTAGAGAAGTGCCCACAGAGAGGGCTCTGAGTGCTGCCTCTGGCACGCGTGCCATAGATTCGCCACCACTGACCTAACATATTCTATGTCAGGTTATGCTTGAAGTTCTTCCAAACCCCCAGTTAATGGAGCTCAGCTGGCAAACTGGGAACATAAATAAAAATAAACCCTGTTCTTACTTCATGTGCATTAATTACCAGTCAGTTTCCAGGTACAATTTTAAGTTCTGCATTTAAAAGCCTTAGTAGTGGCTTAAGCTCTTAAAAAAAAGAAAAACCTGGCTTTTAAGTTTTGGTGGCTTAATTTGCTTTTTCTTTTCTTATTTTGCCATTTTACATGCCTCACTGATTTTCTCGGGAAATTCAAAGTGATATATATATTCTATTCTCCTATTCATTTATATCCCAGAACATCCCTGTGAAATATATTGGTATCAGAAAAAAAAAAAGATTGAGCCAGAGTCATTCATTGGACTTTATGAAATTTGAAACTTTTCCTCTTATGTTTAAGCTGATTAATAAATATGTGTATTTGAACTCTTCGAACTAGTTATTCCCAAAATAAGAATTGTATAGGCTTAAGAGAAAGGTTGTAATGTCTACAAATCTGCAGTTCATTCTTTTCAAGATGGTACACCGTTCAATCCAAATTCCTGAAAACTTGTATTTTTTCAGTTCCTTGAATTCTTCTAAGAATTACCTTTTCAGCTATAGAAGAATCCAGTGTTAATGTCTATATGGACATATATTTTGTATTGAGATTTTGCACACTACACCCACCCAAATGCACGCATTGTTTCCACTTTTCTGCTCTGTACTTGCTTAATGAAGGACCGTTTAATCTAATCCAATGACTCTTCCTAAGCCTTTGTTTGTTAAAACTAGTGAAAAACCCCATCGTTCTTTTATTTTTTTTGTCTTGAAGATATGGATCATTAATATGAAATTTATAAGATAGGGATTACAGATTTGAAATAATACCCAACATAGTGCAAGAAAAAGCAACCTTTCAGGCTTACTAGGACTACTGAGATTTTTTTATTAACAGTGTTTTTTAACAGTGTACTTGAAGTAGTGTTCATATAGTCCTCAAAGTAACATTCACTCCTTTAACAACCAGAGTTATGATGTTGCTGAATGAGGTGGACTTAGAATGAGGCCTTGTGGCTGGAGTTCTCACAGCATCTTGGCAGTTACGTGATTGCAATTCGGGTGTTTGGCAACCAGCACACAATTATATGTTACAGTAGTCAATGGGAAAGGAGATTACAAATGGTTATTATGTCGTTGTGAGATGCCATAACTGCACAGGATTTGCCTAACAGCAGCAACTAGGAGTGCAGGAATTGCTGTCCTAAGTTGGTGCAGTTATATGACTTTACACTTCACAACTGTCATTAGCAACATAGTTCCTGGTGCCAATTACCATTGGTAACTGAGGACTACTTGTGTAGAAATTTCAAGTAAAATATTCATCCTAATGATCCTATCTATAAACACACTGAACATAAAACATTTGTGTTCCGTATCTTTTAAAAATGCCTAAGTTCAACACTCGTTTACAAAGCTCCATTCCCAGCTAAATTTTCTTTATAACTTCATTTCACTTAGAAAACATGTTGATACAGTTCCTAAAACTGTATATAAAATGTGCTATTCACACATTAATCAAAGCAAATGCAGCTTTTTTATTTCTCATTTCACAAATCTGCCTTCCAGAAGTTATCATAACCCATATATTTCTAATGCTTTTTTGTTCAGAAGAGTTTTGGCAAATTCAGTAATTTGTATATTCTTTTGATACACAATTCCTGGTTGTTACTGGGTTTTTATTATTTTTAAAATGGAGTTAAATGGAAAGCATGGCAAGTTTATTATAAAATATTCTTTTGCTCAGCATTTTGTTATGTATATGTAATGTTATTTTAATCCCCACTTTAATTTTTCACTAATCATGGACCCCATTTTTATGTAGTTGTACCATTGTTTTTCTATAAAAATAATCATCTTTTTTTCCAGATATTGCCCACTGGGGCAATTAAATCAAAACTCCATTCTTCCATTAAGAAATGCTCAAAATAGATAAAATAGGTAGAACGTATTTATACTGTACGTTAAGATGTAATTCAACCATTTTAAATGAAAGGTTGAAGGTAGTTTCTTCCTAATTTGTCTTCCAGGAAGAAAACGTTGATGTGAAGCCTGCTGCAAAATCTGAAGCTCCATTCACACACAAAGTTGACATGAAAGCTCGATTTGAACAAATGGCAAAAGCAAGAGAAGAGGAAGAACAGAGAAGAATTGAAGAACAAAAGCTGCTACGTATGCAATTTGAACAGAAAGAAATAGATGCAGCATTACAAAAGGTATTAGTATCTACTGGATCTCCATAATGCAGAATTTTTACTGTAAGCTAATAGGAACCCTTATCTGCAATGGGTATGTTCATATGGACAAATATTTTATTGCATATTTATTCTGCTTTTGACCTATCTTTCTGTGGTGACGTTAGGGCATCTCACTGATCAAACACCCTCCCTTGCCTTGAATAACATTCACACGTGAAAAAGCAGCCTAATGAAACTGCTATTCCGCTATGCATCTTTTCTCCTATGCCGGGGTGTCAAACTTGCAATGTCACATGACATGTCGCGACTTTTCCCCCATTGCCGGAGCTGGGGTGGGCATGGTTTTGGCATGACACATCTGGCCCGCGGGCTGCCAGTTTGATACCCGTCCTATGCAATAATCCACTCTGTTGTTCTAATTCTTCTCTTATTCTTCAAAAGCTTAGAGATGCTCAGGTTTCTCCTGGCACATTTTATTCTCATTAGTCTGGAAGATGACTGGCCTGTTTGTATCAGTGTTAGGTCTATATTACTCATATCTATCATATGCTGTAAATATTACATCGATTTCCAGCACTTTTAGTTTGCTGATCCTTTTTAATTTAGGGGAACAGCTAAAAATGACATAAATAACTCTGGTAACCCCAGCCTTTTGAGATCCAATTATCAATATTAGTTTCTGTTTCTTCACAACTTGTGTTAAAATATTCACAATGTTTGTTTAACTGCAGAAAAAAGAGGAAGAGGAAGAGGAGGAAGGGAGTATTGTTAATGGCTCAGTGTACGAAGATGAAGAACAGCAAGCACGTTCTGGTGCTCCATGGTTCAAAAAGCCTCTTAAAAATGTATCTGTTGTAGACAGTGAACCGGTACGGTTTACTGTTAAAATAACTGGTGAACCCAAGCCAGAAGTTACATGGTGGTTTGAAGGGGAAATGTTGCAAGACTGTGAGGATTACCAATACATTGAAAGAGGAGAAACATACTGCCTTTACTTACCAGAGACCTTCCCAGAAGATGAAGGAGAATATATGTGTAAAGCAGTAAACAGTAGAGGAACAGCAGCGAGCACCTGTATTCTTACTATTGAAAGTAAGAGATAGCACTTAACAGGTTATCAAGTCTTCAGTTCTTATGCTCTGTTGATTCTCTCTTAATTCCTCTTTCTTCTCTTCTTTCCCTTAGCTGATGACTATTAAATATCCTACCATTTCTGGAGCCTTCCTTCCCTTCATTCACTGCATCTATCTTTCTCTCCTGTGGTGGGGCCAAGAAGTTGTCTATCATTCCTCAAGTAGAATACTTTCCTGACTGAAATTTGGGCAATAAAAGTTTGGTTCATTTGACATATAGCAGTGCAATCTACAAATGGTGGCTACTTATTTATGCTACTGTATTGGTCCATGTGATGATGTTTCATAAGGCAAATTAAATGCATGATATGGTTTGCCATGTGATTCTAGAACCTTTCCTTATGTCAACATAAAATATGCAATGTGGTCAAAATAAAGCACTCTTGAATGCACCAAATGGCAAGAATAATTCACTACAGAAAATTTCAATTCTATTGTTTTCAATTTTAATTTTATGCCGAGGTAACATGGCAAGTTTGTAATTTTTAATCTTTTAGCTAATACCAATTCATTCTACACAAATGTATTGATCATGGCAACTTTGAGGGCAAAGTATGTCCTTTGTTACACTACTAGCTAAAAGATAAAATAGTACTTAACTTACGCTTTGCTTACATTTTTTTAAATTGTATGACTAAAATAAAATCAAAACTACAATGGCCTGAATCAAATTTATGCCATTAAATTATGCATTCAGTTGCAAATTAAAGTCCTTTAACATCAAATATTTGCTTTTTCTATTGCATTAGATGATCGATTTCAGTTCAGCGTTCCAGACAAGATGCTGGGCAAATCTGTGTCATACTCAATTTGTTAGCGTAATAGTGAGTGGCTTTTCCACTTGCACCTCATTTTTATAGAACTTAATGAATCATCTCACTACTAGTTCCAAACTAAATAACATATATTATTGATACTGTTATAAACCTGGAACAGTTAGATAATAGATTATTTGGGGACAATGATGGACGAGGGTGTTAAGTGAAAAGCAGTTAACTAAATTCTATCACATATTAAAATATGCACTGGAACTTCATACGTATGCAAATCTTCCAGTTGGTTTAGGCTTGTATTTTAGTTGCCAGAGTAAGTCAGAATAATTTTTTATGCAGGCAATTTTTTTTCTTAAATATGTACCAAATTACTTTTTCTGTATTCATTGGAAGGATAATAAATATGTTCGGTTCTTAAAAGTTGAATGTTTTCTTCTTTATCAAGGCCATAACATTCATCTTTTATAATTGTTTTTGTATGTACAAATAATTTTTTAAAAATCCATTTAAAAATTAAATAATGCAAAGGACAAATTTTCATCCATTAGTTTACATTTATTGAGAATTCATACAAAACAGTACAATTAATGTATTTTCATGAGTACATACATTGTTAATAGGCAAGCTCAACACAACATACTGGAAAGCATTGGATTTACCTCACGTCCAAGCTGCATCTGCCTAAGATACTTCCCATCACAGTAGCCTTTAAAAGACAGTCTTCTTTTTTAACACGGGTAGTTTCTGCAGAGAACACTATTCTCAGGACGAAAATGCCTTTCATGCATATTAAGATAAAGTTGCATAAATGTAAGAGTTTGATAGGGTACTACAAATAGAAAAATGGATCTATTGTACATATTCTGTAGAACCCAATGTTTTACTTTATAAAAATCCTAGCACACAAAGAAAAATGTAAAATTCTATCCTCAAATTTATGAAATGTATCCCAACTGACAATATTTTTTTAGAAGAAAGGATTAGTGAATGATACAGCCTACCTATCAAGATCACTGAAGTGTAATTTACAAAACTCTAAATAAAGATTGCTTTTTAACTAGCAAATATCCTATACAGAACACATACCAACAGATAATCTAAAGACATTAGCTGAAATTAAAACGTTCCTCTGTTTTAAAACATTCATTACTTTCATTTAATCCTGGGATTCAGTTAGAATTTAGAATTCCCCCCCCCCCTGCTATAACACACAAACTGCACAAGGAAAAACTATCTATGGATTCGGCTCAAAGGTTCCATATTGTGAGCAGAACATTTCAATCCAACCTTATCTTTCTGAAAGAAATCGGACAAACCAAAAATAAAAGCTATAGTACAAGAAGATGCCTATAGGTCCACCGAAACAAAAATTATTAACACAGATCTTCACCTCCTACGTCAACAACTTTTTCCCCATTATATCTCCTGACTTTGACTTAAATTTCAATTTATGTTAAAAATGAACAGCAAAAAACAAGTTTTCTTTTATAATGGTGAAACAAAATTCAACCAAGATGAAGCTCTTCAGCATGTAGCTTGGAGTCATATAAAAATTAATCTGACATCAAAGTATAACCCCCCGCTAAAATAAAATAAAATGGCTTGAGGGAATTCTAGTACAACTACTGATTTAGTTGTAAATGCAAGACATATCTGTGCTTGACTATTTAGCAAAGTGTAAACTGATAAAATAATTTTTATAATTACCACATAACACGTTATGGAACATTTACGGTCAAGCAAATAGCACTTTAAAGAATGAGAAGCGATAAAAACAGGCAAATTATACCCTACACCATTAAGTATGGGATACATTTAAAATCGGTATTGTTTTTGCCAATTTTACCTTCTACATGGAGCCCTTCTATGGTCCATGCTCATCGGCTCACCAGGGCCATACACTCAAAGGAATCCTCTTTATTGGAAGTAACTATCTCAGGACCTGATTTTATGAGCTATGATTTGGTGCTTGCAGCATCTTCAGCACTGTGTGTGAAAATGAAGGCAGGGTTTTTGAATATTTTCCTTTCATGCACAGAAAAGCAGGACTTTCGATAAAATCAAAACATTTTATTAAGTGACAAACAAAAACTGATGGTACTGCCTTAAAATTGTCTATTTAAACTGAAAATTAAGCTACCTAGCTAAGTCATATACAAAACATTTTAAAACTAGCAAAAATATACAGCAATTCAGCTGAAATAGCAAAGTAGGAAGAAAATTGCTATAAAAAGAAAAGATCTGCCAAACTTGTTAACATATCACTGGCACAATATTTTTTTAGAACTATTTTGCAAAAGTAAAATCTTACTTCTTTTCCTTCTGCATGAAATAATCAAGCTACATTAACTTATGGTTTATGGTGTATCATCTTAGGATTGAGAGAAACATACAGTATATTCGAGTACGTAGTATTTGGGTATAACATCCACATTATAGAAGCATTTGTGAAGGCTGTTGAAGTTCTGACCAATATTTCCTGTATCTTGAAAAAATATTTTATATTCATTTGTAACAACTATTGAGGGAAAATAGTAAAAGTGACTTACTCAAAAATTATTGCAGCAATCCACTTATCTTTAAAAAAAATAAAGATACACATTTACCCAGAAATGTAAATAATTGTTTCAGAATTCTCATAGGAATGAAACCATGAATAGCAGAATACATTTGGGAAAAGATATTGGCAGATTGCTTTTGAATACACAAGCACAAAAAAATTCTCACAGGGACAACATTGATATACTGAAATATGTATTTATACACTTCCTTAGGTTGTGCTTACCTGTGCTTTTTGCAGCAGAACCTAAGGTGGAAGATCTGGGAAGGCACTGTGAAGTATAAATAATTGCACTGTTTGCAATTAATAAAGATTTTATACTTTAAATGAATCAAAATCAACAGCCTCCATTTAGTGAATGATAAAGAATCAGGTGAATGTTTGTTGTTTAGTTAATAACTACACCATTTTCCAGTAAGCTACAGACTTAACATGCAAAATATTTAAGAGACTTCATAGCCTACTTCTCTATATATTTATTAACTTCTAGTAGTCTTTTCAAAATGTAAATCCTAAACTAAACTGGGATAAAAAAATCCCTCCTGATTCTACAGTAGAACAAATGCATTTCTAATTATTTTTGCAATAATACTACTTCATTTTAGACCACATTCAGTTCTTCTCTTGCAGCCACTCTAAGTGAACACTCCAAAACAACAAAATGATTTTCTAAAGATAAGGCTAATAAAGATTTAGAAAAATAGTATATAGCTGCATCACTAAATATATGCAGACAACTGAAGACAAAAACAACTTCCTCCTGACAAGCATTTTTAAATGTTAACAATTTATAAGTTGATATCTGAAGACATCTCATTTCTGAAACCCTAATGAACAATGTTAGTTCATTGATGAATTCTTTAGCTAAAGCTAAATATCTCAAAAATACTTACCCATACATACATACATACATATATTTATGCATATCTAGGTATCTGATTTAAGAACCCATCGTGATTTTCTAAAATATCAGCACTGTATTTTATTCCAACATAATATTCACACAGGTATGGCATTTGCATTATGTGGAACATTTGACAAAAAGATACTGTTGCAGTTCATCATTTTGTCATTCTGATGTACTTACAGTGCAATGCTCCTTGAAGGAACAATCAAGGATGATACACAGCACAGTCCTCCTCACCCCTACAGAGCTAGTTCTATACTGGCTGGATCAAACCTGCACTTCAACAGACAATGGCAAGACAGACTGTATTGCATGTAATCTAATATATGCAAAAAAAAAGCAAACAGTGGATTTTAACAGAACACCAATTTTCAATTAGAATTATTAAAAGTAAAACGTATGACAGAGACTTTTCAAACATAACTTAAAAACTAGTCTTCAACATTTAAAAACAGACCTTATCTGAAAAAACCTTTTTTTTTCATTAAGCATTCCAAGACTCAAACAGCATGTTCTACAACAAATGCAAGTTTTATAACTAAAAAGCATAATCATCCTTACTACACTGAATTCTATAGCAAAATGCTGCAAACCAACCGCTTAGCACATTTTGTTTGTCTAGATAACTGACTTTAATAATGTGTCTGGAAAATATACTAAAGAATTAAATCATTCATAAAACAAATGTTAACTATAGCAGCTATATGGGTCTGGGACAGTGGTCATGAATAAAAAAGAAATTTCAACTGTTAATGCAGAAGTATGTCAAGAAATACCTTCACATACATACACTTTTTACACAAGTAGAAAGAGGAAGATATCAGAATGCTAAATAGCAACATACAATCACGAAAGAGATCCCTCTAAACCTATTCTGGGGAAATACCAACATCAAGCCTGAACTTAAAAGAGGGGGGAAAAGTCTTATTTGTGTACATGTACAGAATTACTAAAAAAAAATCATTGAATTCTCTTGAGTACCCATATATCCAACTTACCAACACAGGAGGTTTCATATTATTTATTGCAAAGCACAAAACAAGCATTTAAAAGTGATCAAGTATACATTGAAAAAGTACATTTATATCACAAAGCATTGACCACATAATAGTTGCAAATACATTTGCTGGAATGTGTACATCTACACTAATGTACTAAAAACAAACCAATTTCCATTTCTACACAGAAATATTACCTCCTATCAGTTGTGATAGATATTTTGTACATTTCAAAAAAAAACACTATTTTTAAACCAAACAAAATTATGATCTTCATCAAGGCGTCTGCATCCATACATTTAACAAAGGTTTTTTTCCCCCACATAATGAAGCAAATACTGTATTGTCCACTTCTTATTATTGGCCCTGTGCGAAGAAATACATAAGAAATACACAAAAAGTTAAAGGAAATATTTTTTAAAAAACTGCGCTAACTCAGGAGTGAAGCCTTTAAGAAAGAAAATTTGGTTAATGCAATGGTGGTAGCTTCCCGCATGGCTTTCAAAAACCCTGAGGAGAAATTTTTAGATCACAAACACTGAATGTATGCAAAGACAAACACAGATCTCCAATTAAAAGAGCATTAATTCATTTGCAGTTATAGTTTATCAGGAAAAATGCATACTTCAGAAAGATATCTATGTGGGAGACATGCAAAAACGAACAAAATATTCCCCCCACAAAAATCGAAAGAAGCATCTCACTAAAATATTAGTTAAATAATTAAAGACAGTTATACCTGTGGTGCTGGAGGATGCTGTGGCATTCCTTGTGGACTTGTCTGGGCATAATAAGCTGCCTGCTGTCGATAGTACTCAGCCCACGCTGCACTGTAATCTGGCTGGCCTGCCGGTGGGGCCCCAGTTGGAGCTGGAACAGCTTGACCTAGAACAAATGTAGATTACACAACTCCGGTGCCATAAAAGGGACGGAAGAAGCTCAAAATAATCTCATTTCTAACGAGCATTTACCTTGCTTCTTGTAATATTCCTCCCAAGCCTTTGAATAATCCTGTGGCTGACCTTGTTGACCTGCAAAACCCCCCACATTTTAATGTAAACACAGCTCCCATGTATACCACAATTACAGTCAAGAATACAATGGAAGAGTTCTTTGCTGTTTTGTTTTGATGTATAGTGAAAATCAGAAAGTATTAAAATATCGTATTTTAGTTTTTGTTCTAGAGTTAGTAAATAAATTTAAAATGTATTAATCTGAGTTCACTTTTTATATAGTCTGTTGTACGCTATATACATATGTTTGCTCAACGTAGGTATATTACAGGCCAGCAATTCATCCAAACCGGCTTGCGTAATCCAACCTACTTTTACTAGTTTGAACATGCTTCGAAATGTATTCCACATTCTACGCAAGTGTGTAGAAAAACTATTCTCATTATATGGTTTGTAATATATTGGGGGGGGGCACCCTAGGTGAACTTGCCCTGAAATCTGTATCCAAGAGAAAGTGATCTCTTCCTCTCTATACATGAAAACATCTTTCAATATTACAAAAACGTAGCTTTATCAAATCATGCTTAATACTTAAGTTGACCTTGGCTTTTAAGGACTAGCATGTAGTAAAAGAATGCAGAATAAATCGTTCAGCAACCATAAAGCTGCTTTTCAATCAACTCATTATTAATTTTATTTTTAAATATTTTAAATTGTTTTCCAACTACATTTAATATAAACAATAAAAGAAAATGGATAAAGAGAAACTGTTAAGATACATATGGGTCAGTCATTTTGTATTTAAGAAAGTAAATTGAGAGTGTGGTACAGGTTTAAAGTAATTCTAATATCTCAATTCTCATTCATATACAAAGTATCAAATTGCTATGCATTTATTTGCAGAATAAATTCTGTGAAGGATATTAACATATAAGATAATCTCCAAAAGCTCATATATGGGCCTTAATTTGAATACATTATTTCAATTTCTCCATTATACTGGTTCTCCGGGCTACATACCAATTGATATCTAAAACCAATTTAGGCAGCATGCTTCTATCATGAATTTTCCTATTCTACCTACTTAAATTTAGCTTGAAGTGAATTGTTTTATATGTGATGTAAATGTGTGGAATACAATGTTTCAGAACTAAGACAATTCACATTGTGAAGACAGTCCCAGTGAGAAAAATGAAGGGCACAAAAAGAAAAATGGGTATTAAAATGTTTTCTAATCCCATTAATTTCAATGCTGAAACTATCAAAACAAGTTACAAGCAACATAAGTTACTATTACACTATTTTATTGGGATACCCACATACAACATTAATTATAACTAGGTTATAATTAACATGTAGGAAGGGATATTATCTTCTCTACGACAATTGTCTATAACAACATTGTATAATGTTGTCAAAATGCTTTGCCAACTACTAATCTAATTGGAGGAAGGATAAAAATACTAAACTTGGGAAAAAACTTATTTAGGAAAATAAAAATTAGAACATGCTAACTTGAACCTTGAATAATTATATTTAAGATTCAGTGTTACAAAGTTAGAAGTAATTTAGAAGATATGCAATTAAGTGCTTCAAAAAAATTAACCAGTGCCAAGTTTTAGCAAAACTCAATCCGGTAAATGGAAATGCATACAGCATTTAGCACAGAATACAGAAAATGGATCCAATTCTCATCTGGATTTACATCCTTAATTATCAAAATCAGGAGAGCAGGTTATATTTTCTTGTGCTGTGAGAGTAATTTAGACTTAAATTTTCTTGCATGTATTAAAAAGTAAATTAGATTGACAACACTTTGGCAATGAATATTTTGATTGTGAATATTAAGATGACGTACTCTTAACATCTAATTCTGTCAAAGACCAGACTAAACCCAATTAATGAGAGAATCTTGGGTTTCAAATTAGACTTTTCATTGATGGCACTGGATGCAAAATGTGAACACATATATGTGGCTTCCAACAAAGTAAAATTAGAACAATAGCACATATTAACCTAGCTATCAAAAAGGAACACATGTATTTCATATCCACCACTTCCACATTAAATGTATAGTTTCACAACAGAACATTGTTCTATAATACCTGAATTCATGATACCTGAAACTATAATACCTGAATTCATGATTCAGATTCAATTTTACTGTTTAATGAAAATATAAAGAAAATGGCAAATATTTATGGATAGCGTTGATACAAATAAAAAAATATTCTAGGATTAGCATTTTATGAATACATTTTATGAATATGTGCTTTCAAGAACACTAACACCAGAATAGGGTTTACAGTATTAGAAGAGATTTGGGGTCATTGTTTTTCTTGCTAGAAGTATTTTAATTTAAAGGGCAGATATATATTTTAAATGAATGGGATTGGATCCATTTTAACTGTTTGCTCAATTATTTAATTTTGGCACAAAAATCCTGTCTTAACCATCTGATATGAGAGACAGAAAACAGTAGATCAAAATGGAATCTCCATACTATCAGATCTATTCTACTGAGTTCACGGGACTCCTTATTTGCAAAGCCTTTGCCCTTATGGATCCACGGAGTGTCCTTGTGTGGAGTCCTTTTTACGATGCTCAAAGACATGCTCTGATCCTCTTAATTATTTCCAAATAAAAGGGCCACATTGATAGATTTTAGATTTATTACTTTTTAAGGGATGCTAACCTCACGATTACGTAACAGGTGGCCAAATATATTCACACCATACAACTGCACAAAACTTTAAATTAGATATTATATTGTCTTATTGTTTTCTTTCCCAGTAACAAACTGTTGTGTTAAACTGTTTATTTTTACTACAAAGGCTGGTCAAAGACTATAATAAATGTATTTGATTTTTTTTAACCTTAATGGAACAGTAAAAATTAAAATTTTGATAAGTCTTTGCCATTTTTATTTGTTCCCTGGAAAATTCTCAGACTTGAGGCCATGGATAGATTCATTTAGTGGCTTTTAGTCTCGAGTATTGATGTTTTCACTAAAAATTGCTTTGGCAGTTTTAGAAATGTGCCCAATTTAAGTCTATCAAATAAAGCTTATTAAGCTTAATCTTTCCTACATAAATGGTAATGCTCCTAGTTTTTTGTTTGTTTTTGCTATAGAAATCAAGCTACAAAAATTAGAGTGTGGAATGCAGGTTTTCCTCTGTAAAAATCAAGATGTCATAAAAGCTTTCTGCACACTCAAGTCACCCAAGGAGCAAAAATATAAAAGATGCTTACAACATAAAACTTATTTACATTCATAGTTTTGCTTTTTCAAAATAAAATTGTTATGAATCAGTAAACCTTCTGAGAAGTATAAATTTTAAAAATCAAAAGTAAATAAAACGTACCCATTTTTTTATAGTATTCTTCCCAAGCCTTGGTATAATCTACCTGCCCTGCTGGTGCTGGATTTGGTTGATCTCCTGATTGAACAAAAAATAGAGTGAGTAAAATAAAAAACTAAAAACGATTCAGTTCTAATCACTTACATTTTATTCTAATTAAGGGTAAAAACCTTAAATCAAAAGTTAACCTTTTTTTCTTTCTGAAAACCATTGAAAGTTCCAGTTCAGAAATGTCTTATTTGTACCTATCAAGCACTGAACTTGGCTGCAGGTACCCCATCTTTTAATCATGAAGACATTTCCTTAACTGGGGAGATCAATCAGACCTTCTCAATGATTCAGCTGTTCCAGTTATATTTAATTGGAACCAGTCATTGTGCACAAATCAATCTGTCTCCATGACTATTCCGTGTCCCTTAGGGTCTCCATGCAAAAAATCCTTGTGATGCCAACGTAAGTTGTTTATAGATGCTTACAGGAAAGAGGTGAAGGCTCTGGTGGACTGGTGCAATAAAAGTAACCTGGTTCTAAATGTTAATAAAACAAAGGAGATCATTGCAGATTTTAGAAAGAGCTGGCATAGTCATACTCCATTCAGTATCCAGATGTAGAGGTGGTCAACAGTATTAAATATCTAATAACTAACAATCTGAATTGGTCTCTCTACATATCACCCTTAGTGAAGCGTGCAAACCAGCATCTGCATTTCCTGCGTTGGATGAGGAGAGCACATCTTTCTGTCCTGACCACTTTTTAGAGGCACAATTGAGAGCATTTTAACAAACTGTATCACTGATTTGGTGGCAGCAGTGCCTCAGATAAAGTCCATACAGAGAGTGGTAAGGACAGCCGAGATTATAGGAAGCTCGCTCCCTGGTATTTGGGATGCTGCTAATAAGCGCAATGTGCTTAGAGCTCAAAGCATTGGTAGAGACCCTGTTTCTGTTTCTCCCCTCTGGGAGGAGGTTTCGAAGTATTTGCAGCAGGACTACCAGATTCTGTAACAGCTTTGTTCCCTATGCCATCCATCTGGTAAACTCGCAAGATTCATTTTTCTCGCCATGTACATATTTACATCCCAACTAGATTGTGTTGTTTCTCTGCATCATAGAATATATATGGATATGTGGGCATACGCAAAAAAATTTTTTGGGGTCATATTTATGTAGCATACATTGGAGATGGTGACCCTTTGAGAGCTGTATGCAACAAAATTTAATTTTAATGTATGCTGATTAATGTACATTTTAAGTGTCAATAAAGTTATTCTATTCTATTCTACTCTACTCTACTCTTATGCTGTTGCATATGTCCACATTGTTATTTTCCAGAAAACCCTATAAACAATAATTATACCAAATAGAATATTTGGAAGAATATAAAATTCAAGAACATCATTTTTTCTTTAATTCATGTGTAATCATTTGACTGGAAGCATAATATAACACTTTAAGTCATTATGTTGACCTGAATTAATTTTTGATTCAAATTGTTTTTGTATTTTCACCTAGTGGTGTACAATCAGAGTATGTTCTGCTGGACTGTTTTTCACAATTCCTGCTGATTATTATCATCTCTCTTTTATATACTTTCAAATTAAAACTGAAATCCTACATTTTTTTATGAAACAAGGCTTGGAGGGTATTAAGTAATAATAATAAAGTTGGAAGGGACCTTGGAGGTCATCGAGTCCAACCCCCTGCTCAGGCAGGAAACCCTATACCATTTCGGACAAATGACTGTCCAGTCTCTTCTTAAAAACTTCCAGTGTTGGAGCATTCACCGCTTCTGGAGGCAGGTTGTTCCATTGGTTAATTGTTCTACCTGTCAGGAAGTTTCTCCTTAGTTCTAGGTTGCTTCTCTCCTTGATCAATTTCCATCCGTTGCTTCTTGTCCTGCTTTCAGGTGCCTTGGAGAATAGCTTGACTCCCTCTTCTTTGTGGCAGCCCGAGATATTGGAGCACTGCTATCATGTCCCCCCTCATCTTCGTTAAACTAGACATACCCAATTCCAGCAACCGTTCCTTATGTTTTAGCCTTCAGTCCCCTAATCATCTTTGTTGCTCTTCTCTGTACTCTTTCTAGGGTCTCAGCATCTTTTTTACATCGTGGTGGCCAAAAGTTCAAAGCCTTTCTTTCCCCCACCACCTCCTTCACAGAGTGCAGAATTTTATATCCTCATTTAACATCAACTCCCTTTCAACAAAGTTGAGTAACCCATTTGCTTGCAAAGCATAAACTGAAAGCCAAGATACTGTATACAAACTCCAGACTGCAGTAGTCTAGTATTGCTTGGAGCTCATTCACATTACCAAAACATTTTGGCATATTGTACGAATACAGATTTTTTTTCTGAATAACTTTAGAAAAAAAATAATTCTTGAATTCTGAAAACATTTTATGAAAAGGATGATATACTGGAGTTGTATTTAATTGGCTCAACATTAATTGCTTGGAATATAAGAAAACTAGTAAGAAAGAGATATGGAGATTCCTGGAAAGATTAGGAATTGCCCAGAAATCCCAGCCAAACTTTAGTTAAAATTTGCATCAATCTAATGCCTTATCCTAAATTAGCTGTCCCAAATTTTTTTTAGATTTTACTAACTGATTTTAATATTGAAACCAACTTACATACAAAGTTTCAAATATTTGATGAAATTTTAATAAAACTCTTTTATTAAAAGAGTTGTTTTATTAAACAACTGGGTCTTAGGAGAAGGGTGGCATATAAATTTGATTAAACTTAAACTTTTGGTATATTTGTTATATTGATACAAGCATGGTACCTTGCCCGTTAGTCTGAGTGGCAGGTGGTGCACTAGGTGGAGCTGCAGGAGGTGGCTGTGCTTGCTGTTGATAGTAGTGGGCATAATAGGCTGCCCATGCTGCTGAATTAGGGTCTGCTGGCTTACCTGAAAATTACGCATAACATTCAGTTCAACATCTCAAGAGATTACCAAGTTCAGCTGCCATTTACATTCATTCTTATGAAAGATAGATCTATAAACTCCCTCAAAGTAAAATAGTCTCTCTCTCTCTCTTTCTACCTATCTACCTACCTACCAACCAACCAACCAACCAATAAATGTAAGCATTACAAAGTGGGTTATGTTCCTAGGATTGCTCTTGGCCAAAGCTGCATTATTTTGGTGTGTTTGATATGAATGTCACTTTGGAACAGAGGTGTTGTTTAAAATTTGGACTGCATCTTATGCAAGCTTGAGGAATTGTAATAAATCCTGTGGTATCTTCTTTTGGATAAAACACATTTATTAGAAAGCAATTCCACTAGTTGTATTATCAAGTCATATTTTTTAAAATCAAAAGCATTAGTTCTAAATCTAACTCTGTATTTAATTCAGGGTGAATTTTGGCTATCTGAAATATTCGATGTACAGGTAATTGATTTATTACTATTTGTATAATGACAGTCCAGAAATATCGGCCTTGGAAAGGGTACTTTATGGCCCATAAAGAACTTCTGGCAGTTGTACCACCACTCCTGTGGTCACATGATTATGAACTGGGTGCTTGGTAACCTGTTCACATTTCAGACCAGCTGTAAAGAGCCCTGCAATTGTGCATTTGTCATTTGCAATCTTCTCTGCCAGATTTCAACTTTCTTCCTGCACCCCATTGAAGGAGTTCTGTTCCATGTATAGAGGGGAGTTGAAATAGTTTGGTAGGCAGCTCTTTTAGCCAATTCCCAGAAATAAGAGGGAAACAAAATCCAAGCAGAGTGGAGGGGCAGCACAGTCAAAGTAAGGAGTATGGGGTGTCTCAGGCAGGTGGGGTAGGCCCAGGGAGGTTTGGTGCAGGCCATTGTGGCTCTCTGTTCAGGAGAGGTCTCCTCTGCCCCCCCCAGGTACCCCATGCTCCTTAACTGGCAGTGCTGGGATTGCGGTAGTTGAGAGAGGCAGTCATATGTATTTGCTTAATGACTTTATCCAACAACTGAGATTCCAATCCCAATTCTGGCTGTTAGTCAAGGATTATGTAAAAACATAATTTACAGACGCTGGGTTTTCACAACTATCTTTGCTTAAATGCACCTTAATGTTTTCGGAGAACCCTATTCACAAGTAATTTTAGCATTTGTTTTAATTTGCTATTAGACTGGCAAAATGAAATGAATATGGCTTAATTAATGATTTAGTTTCATCACATTTTCTTTAGTAAAATATGTGATTAATGTGCATCTCATTGCAAACTAGCACCATTTATAGTATATATAAATGATAAGTATATATACTTACCGGGATCTGGGGGATTTGGTGGTTGCCAATGTGGATATGCATTACCCCATCCTTGTGGGGCATATGGTGCTGGAGGTCCACTAAAATGAAAATGTAATATATAATTAGATCAAGTAGTAAAATAATTTATAATAGCTATTTTTATTATTGGTGACTTGGAATCTTCTGCAAAAGCTAAACTGCAATCTAAGAATGTTCTGATTACCTCCATATAGAAGAGAACTGGCCTAAAAGGCCTACAAGAATCCTGTCATATGTACTCTTCAGAACTAATGATTTATAGCACACCTAATATGAATTAAGTGGTTTATAATATAGTTTTAATTCAGAATAAATATTCAGTTAAATGGTACCCTTTCTTTTTTAGAGAAATATCTAAAGTGAATGCTTCTAAGATTTTGGTTATAGAACAAACACATTCAAAAACTGCATGGAATCTACAGATGAAATCCAGATCCCAATCCAACAAGATCTTGCTCTGCAAATATATCTACAAGTGTACAATACTTACTGAGGTGCAGGACCAGGAGGGCCAGGGGTATAAGGAGCTGGATTATAAGGTCCCATTGGAGCCCCAGGAGGTGGCCCAGGGGGTCCATGTGGCCCAGGAACAACACCATGAGGTCCATGAGGCACCGGGGGCCCCAAAGGATTTACCGGACCCTGTTAAGATAAGTTAAAATAGTGAAGTTATTCTACATCAATACCAAGCATAAGATTATGCTGTAGTTTAAGAACATTGGACTTAAGGGCAACACCCAGATACAAAAAAAGCTATTACTAAAACTGGATGAAGGGTTCTTTTTCCTCAAGTTAATAAACAATGAAGCTGCACATTTTTAATAATTTTTAATATACAGCCTGTTTTATAGTTTACAGTTCCTAAAAATACTGCGTGGCTTGATAAGGAAACTTTGCTTGTGGAAAGTCGGTAGAAAAGGTCACAAATTACAGTCATGTGTATGAGGAATGCTGCAACCATCTTAAGTGCAAGCCACTCCACATTGGGACAGCCAGAATTTCAAGGACTAGTCTGAACTATCATTCATTCAGTGTCTTAACTTTAGTTGCTGAAGGAAAGGTCATAACCTGAACTTTTCCTCTAACATTAACTGTTAACTCCTTTAACTTGCAATCTCTCAAATCAGAACAGATGAGGGCAGAGAAGTAAGAGCTCAAAGGGAAGTTTACTCAAATTATAGATAGTCCTTGGTTAATGACCGCTAGTTCAAAGTTATGACCATGCTGAATGAGCAGTAGTTATGACCAGTCCTTCGATCTCCCAGACTCTTGCATAAATTCCCACACAGCAGTTGCTACCTCAAGCCCTGTTGCTCTTGCATCATGTCATCCCAACCACCTTTCTCTCTTCCCCAGCTGGGAGTAGCTACTTACTGTTTACAAGCTGTCTGGGACTTGCAACTTCCTGCAAGCTTCCCTGAATTTTGGTTGTTGGAAGCCGGTAGGAAGTTGTGTGGACATGCTCACTTAATATCCCACAATCCTTGCTTAACAATAACAGGGAATGCTAGGATTGCCATCATTAAGCATGTGAACACATTGTGTCACACTTTGTCTCACCTATTGATGGAAATTCCCAATCCCTATTACCATTGTAACTTGAGGACAATTTATACAGACATTTCACAAAATGCAGACTTTCCATAATTCTTAATTTTCTATATTTCATATTACCTACTTATGGATTTTTCATAAATGTTAAATTCTCATCATTCAGTAAACTCTGCAGAACAAGCAATCCTCCATTTAAATGTCTCATTACTCTTAAGCAGTGCTCCCCAACCTTTCTGACTTGGTGGCCTGGAAGGAAAGGAAGCAGCAGGGAACTGTACACGTGCGGCCCGCATGCACAAATGGGTGTGCGCATGACAGTGCTAGCCCCTGCATGCATGCGCAACCAGGCCGTGCACACATGTGATGTGCGCACTGGTACCCATGTGCAAGCGGGCTGCTGGAGCCCCGCACATGTGCTAACAGGCAGCTAACACCCAGTGACACTGGCGTTGGTGCTAGCATCCCCACGCAAATGGGGCCACTAGTGCCCACGCGGTGGTGCTACCATGAGTGGGAGGGCTCGACAGCTATTCCCAGGGCCCAGTGGCCAACAGGCCACTGCCTGGTACAGGCCACGGACCATAGGTTGAAGACCCTGCTCTTAAGAACCGATTTGCCAATTGTAATTTTAAATGGGACTGTTCAAAGGTACCAATAAGCAGTATCATAAATTGTATTCTGAACAAAGGCAAAATTTAAAATGCTAATCCTATTCTGTACTTAACCAGGTGTTTGTACAACAAAAACATTAACAAACAATTGTTTTCCAGAACTCACTCCAATCTTTTCTTCTATAAGCTGCCGGGCATAATCAATCTGTTGTGGTGTCCCTCGAATAGTAAATAATTTCATGTTGGGATCTGCATTTGGTGGAGGATTTCTCTGAAGTTCTATTCTTGCACCAGACTGTTGACTAATGCTCTTGATAGTTTCACCACCTGAATTTACAAAGAAATGGTATTATACTGTAATCTATATAACTTAATAACCTTAATCAGAAAGAACAACAAAAATAATCTTTGTTGCTCCTGAATTGAGAATAGAACTATCTTGGTGACATTATGTTACTACTGATATAGTTTTAAACTAGTATTTAAAACATTTTCTGCATGACTTTTAACATTTTTTTTGTTTGACATAAGGAAAGTTGTTATTGGTCCATTTTACTTCTTAGAGATCAGAAACCATGTAATTTTGTGTCGTCATCTATACAGTAGTCTTCAACTGCACAAATTGTTCCAGTTTCAATTCATAGTTGAGGTTCTGGAAAACCCTGAATAGTTTTAATTGCTTTAAAAAGGTATCAGAGAAGCCCAGAGATACATTTGCAACATATGTAACTAAACATAGAACAATATGTTACACTGAGAGTCCTCACTTTAGGAGGTTTTAATGCTGAACCCAAAAGTTCCACTTTCATCATCTGTATGAGGCATTCAATGAACTAGTATCGTGAGTATACAAAGCGGGAATGAAAGAAAAATACATGAAATATATTTTCAAATACCGCTTCAACTGAAATAATCACGAGGTTTTTATTTGTGAATGTATAAACCAAAGATTACAGAGCTGGTTCACTCATTTTGTTGACATCTGGACAGCTGATGTGATTCATATCTTACCCAAAGGGTTAGGCTAAATGGGAACTTTTATAAAAATTGAAAAGAATTAGAATGTTCAAGTGTAATTCAGGAAACAATGAACAGATTTCAGAAACAGCAATGGATAGTGAAAAAAGCAGCTTAAACTGCTTTCTAAGAAATGTTTAGGGAAATAAATTAAGTCCAATCAGTATTTCACCTAGTTAGAAATCACTGAAGAAAAGCCAAGGAACAATAGCTGTGAAGTCTAATTTCAATTTCTTACTGGATATGTAAGACTTTATGTATGGTCCAATCTTTTTCCTATGATGGAGGTATCACAAATCCTATTGTTGTTGTTTTGATTTGTAGGATAGAAGGATGCTTATTTGTAATGAGGAGTCTATTTTCAGAAGTAATCACTTTCAGTGTAAGGCGGCTAAAGACAAGTAACACTTTGTTGCTACTATGTTTTCTGGACAAAAACTCTGCAGCCAGATTTTATTATCAGGTAAATACTTCAAAAAGGAACAGGACGTGAGTTACTCAATGATAAATGCCATCTCCTGCCCTCAAGCAGGAAAATAGCTTATTTATTGCTCTACCTCATAAAACAAGTCAGGCTTTTTACCTTTCCCAATGATTAATCCAGTTTTTCCAGTGGGAACAATAAAATTGAATTCTTGGAGTCCACCAGGTGGTCCCATATTCCAATTTCCCTGACCTCTTCCTCTACCACGACCACCAGGCCCTGGCCCTCCAGGATTGCCAGCCTAAATTATGAAAAGAATTGTAATTAGCAATACTGAAAAAATATTGTGTTCTGCAGAAGCATTATTTCTATTTTGCCTTTGTAGCAAATACAATTGCCTTGAAATAGTAAGAGAGGGACAGATAAGACTTTTGTAAAAGTAAAAGTATATCATTTTCTTTACAAAACCAACCAACCAAACGTATTTCATTTCAACCAGGAAATACTTTTCCAAACAAAGCAATAACAATCTTGATTTCTCTTCTTCCTTACTATATGGATCAGAACTAACCCTATAGTAATATAGGTTCAAGCCTTCACTTGACTATGAATCTCACTTGGTAATTCTGAATGTTCATTTATTCTTAGCTCAATCTATTGTGGGAGGCTTATGCTATAAAAATCAAGTTCAATTCACCAGGCTGAATTCCCAGAGTAAATGTGGATTACAAATGAAATAAATCATTCCAAGTCACTATCGCTTGTATGATTTTTACTCTACCTTCCAAGAGCGAGGCAGATGGAGAGATTAAGTGAAATACCAATGCCTTGCATGAATTGGCAATACCACGATTTCAGTCATAAAATTAAAAAAATTCAAAATCAAATCAATTTTGTTTTTGATTTCAGTCAAAAAATGAGCCACTGGTGGCGCAGTGGTTAAAATGCAGTACTGCAGGCTAACTCACTGCTCACTCCAGGACTTTGATCCTGAATGGCTCAAGGTTGACTCAGCCTTCCATCCTTTGGAGGTGGGTAAAATGAGGACCCAGATTGTGTGGGGGGGGGGATTATGTTAACTCTGTAAACTACTTAGAGGGCTGCAAAGCACTATGAAGCAGTATATAAATCTAAGTGCTATTGCTAAATATATTTTGGAATGCCACAAATTGTGGTTCCTGCAGATATAGCACACTGACTCCTAATGTAAGGATCATGATACAGCACACAATTTTAGCATCACTTTCAACTGAAAAGTATGTCTACCAATCTCCAAGTAGCTTTATGTCTATGGAAATTTTCAATTCTCTTAAGTCATGATTGTCCCAAAGATGCTTTTTCAAGAGGCAACAGGACTTTTGAAACATTTTGCTTCTCATCCAAGAACCGATGAAGCTTCTTGTACGAGAAGTGAAATGTCTTCAAGGAAAAGCAAAGTAAGTCCAGTTGCCCCTTGAAAAAGCACCTTTGGAACATCTTTCTTCTTTAAGAAATTAGTTTCACTTCAAAACACTTAAATAGTTCATAATCAGTGCTATGCTGACCAAAGCATTACTGCTGAATAAAACTCACTACTAGAAGCACCACAACCAATGAAATACAAAATTATAAGCTGCAGACATCTCAATTAGTTTTAACAGAAAAATGTCCATGCATATGTCTTTCTAATAAAGGTTATGAAAAAACAGAGATCAGTATTTTATAATAATTAAGATTGCCTAAACTATTAACCAACCTGAACACTTCGAAGGAGATCTGTAATAATTTCAGCTGCATGTTGACATCTGTCTGGTGGTCCTGTGATCTGTGCTATTCTATCAGGTGTTGTTCCATCATCTACAAGAGCAATAAGCATTTTACAAGTACTTAAGTATTATAGATAAAAACATGCAATCTATGTATTTTCCCATGGAGGAACTCTACCTGGTTTAAACTGAATCCTTACACCAGCATCATTCTGTATCTTTTTTATCATTTCGCCATTTCTTCCAATTACAATACCAACTGCAAACCGTGGTATTGGTACCTTAAGAAAATACAATATATTTTAACAAATGTTAAATAAGAATTTTAAAGCAGATCAATGTAATATGTAACTTTAGGAAAAACATCATTACATCCATTATATACTTTAACTCAACAGTAATCAATTGGGCAAGAATACCCGAAAGAGAAATTAGATGGTCTGAAGTTTTTAAGCATTTTAAAGCCAATTTTACGATTAGTATTTAACAGGGAATAAAGCATTATAATCAAGATAGTTTAAATTAGTGAAAGGAATTGGAAATTTATGTTTGTTCATAGATAAGGATGAACACAGGCCTAAAGTACAATTTGCCTAAAATATTCATCATACTCACATCTAATCCTTCATTGCCTCCTATTCTTGACCCATATTCATTTCGTACCTCTCTGAAGCCACCTTGATCACGAATTAGGTCTAAAACCATTTCCTTTGCTTGCTGAAAGAAAAATGAGAACACATAAGATGCAATGATCTTACAATCATACAATTGTATTTTGAAGAGATACAATTTAACATTTAAAATCTGTTCTTACTTGGACTTTGTAAGGATCTCCTGTGATCCTAAGAGGCTTATCTGCTCCAGTGTTCTGTGGTCCATCCTGAATCATCACCATTTTAACACCTGCACGCTCCTATTTAATAAAATTAATGCATTCAGATCATAGAAATATTAAATGTTCACACATAAATTTTAGAAAATAAAATGTTAGCTTACTTGAAGCTGTTTTATAGTTTCTCCACCCTTTCCAATAACTAATCCAGCTTTGCTAGCTGGAATCATGATTTCCTGAACAGCATTTCCTGGGCCATCACCATGATGGAATCCTGGTGTAGGTCTTCCCTTTTCAACAATCTGGTCAAGCAATCTCTTTGCAGATCTTGCAAAAAATTAGAAGTATTTGCAGTTAAAAAAATGTATGAAAAATAACATAATTAGCAAGAGACAGAATATTTAGAGTGATTGCTAACTAAAAATCATTTTATTTTATAAACTTTGAAATGTGTTATTTGCAGCAGTATTAAATGGGAAAAGTAGACAAAATGAGAATGCATGTCATTTCTTTGTACTATCAGCAGCCACACTGAACCAACAGTACACTTCACCTGATGTATGCCAGACTTGAGAAAACAATTATAATTGAATTTTAGCCAAAACTATTTGTTACTTGGGTGATCATGAATGTATAAGTGTTGCTAAAAGACCATAGCACAAATCATTGTGAATGCATGCTTCAAAACTGAACATGTTGGGTACTTATTGCACTTTTCCTTAAAGTAACAGCATTATAAAACGGGTCACCACATGATTGCACCCAATTTCATAACCATTATTGCCTGGGTGTTAACCAAATTCACTGTTTGCTATTTTTTAGGAATTAGAAGTAAATGCTAGTTTCTGGAAAAATCATTGTAAATTGCTGTCATCTGACTGTGGATGGTGCATATGTGGTCTGGTTGCTGAGTTCCCAAAATGTGGCCACGTCAGAACTGCAAACATTAGAATTTCAAATCTGGGTTATCTTTCTTTTGTGATCTGTTATAATTTCAAATGGTTGTTAAGAAATTGGTTCTAAGTTGAGGACTATGGATAATTGGCCTCAGTAGAGCTACTAAATCTTCCAAACAATCTGGAAGAATAGTATTTTCCAGTGAGTCAACTGAAAAATCAGAAACTTTTGCACTGCAGATTGTTCATATTTCAGAGTGAGCTATATATATTTTGTGTGCCACAGCATACAGCCTGGGACACTATTATTAGGCAAAGTTAGAACACTGCACATATTTGGAAAGAAAATTATTAACAAAAAATATTTCAACACAAACAGCATTTGTGAAGAAACTTACTGTACTGACTCAGGTGTCCCAGTCAACATGCAAGATCTTTCAGGAAGCCCACCACTATCTACAAATGTAAATAGCATAGAAAAAACACTAGTAAGCAGACAGTAATTTACTTTTAAGAGTTTAGCAACAGATCTCTCAACTAATTCATAACTGTTTCAATTTCACTGATATAAACTGACAATTTAAACCATCAAAGTAATTTGTGTGCATGCAACATTAAATTATGTTCCAACTATAACCTAGTAAAATAGAGAATATGAAATAATTACCAGGTGCAATCTGTATTTTACATCCAGATTCTTGCTGTATGCGAGATATCTGTTCTCCCCCTCTGCCAATTACTTGAGAAATAGACAAACAAATAAATTAATGCATTAATACCATACACTCCAACAGCTTTAAATATATTGTAGCAAATATCTATACTCACTAAATCCAACCATTCCATCTGGAACTTTGTATTCTTCTGTCATTACAGGCCTGGAGAAAGAAAAACACCACAAACTATTATTTGTACCTAGATTGAAGTAAAGTTCTCTCTTCAAATAAAGAGGCACATGATATTTATATATTTGCTAATTTTATTTCTACTCAAATAATGTTCTTTGGTTTCCATATTTGTTTAAATCACAAAATAATATTGCAATTTATATGCATAAAATAAAATAAAATGCGAGGAAATTTCAGCAAAATATTTCATAACATTTTGAACATTTCTTTTTTAAATGAACACACTTAATTCTAAGTTATATATGGCAATGTTTTTTGTTCTTTGACTTATTATTGGTTAAAAGAAAATACCCCACAATTACAATTAAAAGATTTCAGAAGACATAGGGAAATCTAATGCAGCCCACCCTACTTTTTCATTTCATTTACTTTTTTGGTATACATAACATACATATTTAACAAGTGTTGCAACAAAGAGAAAATATTTTGCCTGCATCGTGCTGAATAGGCTTATTTTCAAAAAAAGTGTGAGAAACAACCCAACTTGTACAATATGAACAATCAAACTAATGGAGAAAACTATATCTATCTTGATGAGTGCAATGGAAATGTGTGTGAAAAGAAATGCAATTCTTTAACTTTCACTAAAGTAGCACAGTAAAAAACAAGCATTTTCAGCTACGTAGCTGTTTAACATGTGACTTAAAAACCTAAATTTTTATCCCTCCTTAACTAATTACCTCATCTACGGTACTACTTCAATGTCACCTATAGTGAATATTACCTGGCAAACAGTAAATAAAAATTCCCCAGCCAGTTGAAGCTATAATTGTTTCAATTACTGATTGAATTAATATGAATTACTTTCAACCCAACAGTTTTTTGGTGTGCTCACAAGGGACAAAATCATTCCCAAAGCGGATTCCTGAGACTGATAACCAATATAAATTTCTAAAACAAATCAATAAAAATTATTACTGTCTATAAGGATCAAATTAAAGAAAAATAAAATCTTACCTCTGTTGCTGATGCATGGGAGGTAACTGATTTCCAAAAGCTAAAATGAAATATTACATACTTTGACAATTTCACCAAATAATCTGCAATAATGGCATACAATACACAATGGCAAAAACATACAGGACTAGTTTCACTTCAATATATTTGCATTCGACTAACATTACATGTTTTGCCAAATCATCATTAATGCATAAATACATCACTGGATATGAGATAGCTCAGATTGGTATTAAAAAAAGCACAGGGGAAGTATTTGGCTTGGCCAATTCCACCTAATATGTTTAGTTATTTCCTTCTCTTTAGTTTATTTCTAGATGAACTTGCTATGATTTGCAAATCCTGGCAAGCATAAATAATTTATTATTTGGCAAGTAAATGGTAGCTTGAAATCGGAAATAAAAATGTGAAAGGGAAGAAGAAAACACATAACACCAAAGCAAAGTCTCCTTTAAATCAAGTTTGATATCCAGCATCTGGAAGTTGTTTTCAACTAGTTTCTTTCAGGATGTGTTTATAAGTGAGTCTACAATTTGATAGCATCTATTTAAGTATGAAAAAGGGTCTTATCCTATTTAGTTCCAAAGCTAAACAAGATGTGTTAGAGGCTGGTGTGGGCTAGGGCTTTTTTGCTTAAAATTTTTTCTCTCCACATTTCTTTCTTTTTACTTTACACGTTTTCTTGCATTATATACTACTTTAATAAGCTTTCACTCCCCTAAACACTCAGTGTATACCTGAATACAAAGCAGAAAGAACCACATAAACCAAAGCCCTATTTGTCATACGTGTGGTTTTCAAGCAGAAATGGCCGCTGCATTTAGCTAAATACATTAAGGGGTTTTATTCATATACAATTCAATTAATAAAAAGGAAAAAGTTCTGGGTTTTTAAGAAAATATTGTTGGTTAGCTTTCAAGGTTAACTGAAACTATTCTGCTTCATTTTTAACTATAAAACCAAATTTTATAGGGAGAATGCTAAACAATATTTCATATATGAAGGGCTAACAAAGATGTTATTCAACTAAATCTAATAACACTGTACTTTAATATGCTTCAATGTAATTGTAACTCCTAAGCAGGTTTAACAAAAACAGCCACTGTCTTACTTTTTTTTCAGGCTGCAAAACTTAATTTAACTACCTAGTCAGTAGACCTTACTTCTGGATAGAAGGGATAAAAATACTGGAAGATTTTAAAGTCCAAATTCTAAATTTTCATTTCTACCTTCATCTAACTGAGAAAACTGAATATACAAACGAGATAAAATAAGTTTATCAATTCTGAAATAAAATCAAAAGAATTCTAGCAAAGTATTGATTTACTGATGGATCAGTTACTGATGGAACAGTATGATTCAACTTGGTAAGAGGAATATTTCTACAGAGGTAGCACAGTGTACTACCAAAATATGGCTTGGAATCAATAAATCAATAATAAAAAAAGAAATGAACATCACACAAACACCTCTAAGGACTTATAGGAGAGAAAGAGCCTATATTGCTAAACTTTGCACTTCTAATCTCACTATATAAAAATACCCAAAGTATTTCTAACAGTCTACTACAGGGTTCCATTTCTATTTAACTGGCTTAAAAATTCAAGCAAATGTTTCATTACCTTTTGTGACTATTTAAAACATTTTTAGCTGTAGAATACCTTGTCTTCTATTTGGAAAGGAAGCTTCTTTTATATCAGAACTTTGAAAGGTCATCTCTACATCTAAGCAACCAACTATAAATAAAAAAGTCATGTTCTATATATGTTTATTAGGTTTTGACTTAGAGTGGAAAGAACTCAATCACTATTACAAATCTAGCTTTATGGTTTCAACTGATGTCACTCTAGCCACTGTCTTTTAATTAAAACTCTGTTAAAATATAGCTTATTCTGGACTCCTAAATACATAGTTCTCAGTTCTCAGGAATTAAGATTGACTCAAAGACCCCTGCACCCACCACTAACTAAAATTATAAACAGCCACTCGGAAAGTTGCATCTATAGTTCCCCCACCAAACTCCACAATAAGACCATGCAAACTTAGGGAATGGCAAAAGTGAGTGACCCATGCTGAATTTAAAACATTTTATTTTCTTTGGATCCCAAACAGCTGCAAATACCTACTCCTGCCAGAATATAACTTTCAAAGTGGAACTGTGTTAAAAAAATATCTAAACTACTGAATTATACAGTGTCCTTTTGAATCTATTTTCTCCTATAGGTGAAATCTTGTGTACCATTATTAGAACATATATAATCCAAGTAGATTAGTAAACACTCAGATGTCAGTTGAAGGTTTAAAATTAACCCGTTATTTGGAAAAATGATAAGTAACTTTTTATTATTCCTTTTCACTAACACAAAACCAATTTTTTTTACCAAACATCATCAATTACTTGTTATTCATTAAGGTTATTTTCCTATTTATGTGTCTTATTACTAGCAAAAATCAGCTATCTATCTAGAGTACAGGACACTCACTCTATGTAGCTAATGAAGTATAGCTGATGAAAGTTTATGCCTTTTAATAAAATTTCTTAGTTGGAAAAAGTGATATAGGTAGTACTTGACTTACAATAATTCATTTAATGCCCATTTAAAGTTACAAAAGGACTTAGGACCACTTCTCACACTTATGACCATTGCAGCATACCCAATCACATGATCAAACTTGGGTGCTTGGCAACCGGCCTATTATTTACAATGGTGGGCAATGTCCCAGGGTGCTGGAATTGTCATTTGCAACTTTCCTAGGGAGCTTCTTGATAAGCAAATCAATGGGAGAAGCCAAATTTGCTTAACAACCACATTATTCACTTAACTACTATAATGAATCACTTCACAATGGCAAAAAAGGTCATAAAATGGGGCATGTTGCCTTGTTGAGCAACAGAATTGTGGTAGTAAATTGAGGATTACCTGTATCAGATTCCTGATTTTTTGCCATCAGAAACTAACAGGAGCACTGCTCCTATTCCTGCTGGTAACCACCTAAAATTCTGTACATAGCAAGATAATATAAAATTGCAAATGTTTGCTCTTGGGGGATGGAGAAGAGTCAGAATAGATCAATATACAAACTTAAACAGCAGCACTAATTTGTGTACAGTATATATTAGCATAACTTGTTACAGCAAATCATAAATACTTACAATCATTGTTTTGGGGAGCAACTTTCTTAGGTTCTGGTTGATCTGCAAAATTAAAAATTTTTTAAATGTTTTGGGTCATAAATATACATAACTTAAATAAATGGCTGTTCCAGAAGTTCAGAATGCAACTTGTCCAGTGCATTTTAGCATGTTTTTGAATTTTCAGGGGATAGATCATCTAAACAAAGAAAAATCTTATATGTTTAACATTTGGTTAGTGTAATTGGGGAAAAACGCAAAGTACTTTCATTTATCATATATCATGTTCAATAAAAACACACAGGTTTAAAAACGGTATCATGGATATCCAGGCACTAAAATGTAACAAACATTTAACTGTATTATTAGTAATTTGACACTAAAGCTAATGATGCTTCTGTAACAAAAACTGAAACAACCACCATTGTGAGAAATAATCATTCTACAATTAAGTCTGACAACAACCACAATATTAAACAGAAAATCAAAGTTTAAAATTTAACCAACACATAGCAATACAATCTCAAACTGGGGACTGTCATTCAAGCTTCCTTTTCAAATACTGAAAATTTCACAGCATAAGACTTCAAACAAGAGATTCAAAACCACTACCGTAGCTACTATCCAAATTCGTTTAGTATGAGTGAAAGTCGCAGATAACCAAAATCCGATAAAAATTACTTTAAATGTTTCCTTCCCACCCCATATTAAGGAATACATGAACCACCATGATTAAGTGCAGTAAAAGTCAGACACATATTCCAAGAAATGTGTGTGTCATCCATTGCAAAAGATTCACTAGTTCATTTCACGTTTACATACTAAACACAGGTAATAAATAAAAATTCCTGCCTTTAAAAGGAGAGGGCATTCCCTCCCAGTGTGTTGTACTGCTCGGACTTGTCCAAGAGCCATCTACACATAAAATAAAAAGAATACATTACATACATCATTTGAAGCATCATTAGCTCAATCTTGAATATTAAAAGCCTCACCATTAATAAAAGGCACTTCATTAAAGTACACAAGTACTCCTTGTCAAGAGCCTTGGAAATTTTCTGCAAACAAAATTATATTCCTTCAAAACCTACATCTCTTCCATGATCAGAAATCTGTCTTCATGAATTTAAAAAACACTACACACTTTTAAAAGATACACACGGTAAACTCGTTTAAGCCCATGAGCCTAAAAATTAAACTTGCTATATATTTCATTAACACATTGTAGAAGGAAAAAAAGTCACATCATCATCTTATCTGGGTTCAAACAAATTAGAAGACATTTTCTTCAAAATCTAGCTGTAAATTTATAATTTTGGTAAAATTAAGTTTCATTTTAAAATGTTGCACCTGCACAATGCAAAGTTTGAATGAGAAATTCAAGAACATTCAGAATTGACTATAGAATTTGTTAATGTTTTAATACAAAGATGAATTTTCAAAGAACATTTACCTACCTTCCCAGATTCTTAAAATGTAAACATCGTTGCTATCTACTTTTACCAGTACCCTAGCTAGCTTTTATAAGTCATGTCTTTTATAAGTCATGTCTAAAGATCATATATATGCTTAAGATGGACTATTTCATCTTTTAAGCAGAAACTGCACAAACTCACACACACACTCTTCAATCAGTTTACAATTTTGAGAAAATATATATTAGCATCTTACGGCATACCTCCATCTTCAAGAGGTCTTTTTTGTCCCCCATAACTGTAATCATTTGAATTCACAGATGTCCCTGATTCATTTCCAATTTTTGCTGCAATCTGGAAAAAAAATACACATTTACTTTTATCAACAGAATTACATCATACTGAATATAGCACAAATAAAGCACAATGCATTTCCCCTCCAAAAGAGGCACAAGGTCTTATTTTCAGGGGATCTTTTCCACTCATCTCATGGTGGCAGCACCGACCAGTGGGCCCAGCCTGCCCACTTCTTCTGTGGCCTAAGGAGCAGCTTCATTCTGCAGTTGAGAATGGAGCTCCTGCCTGCATTTCTCAGTCAGAGGCCTTCCGGAAAGGCCTCTAACTGCAAAATGCAGGCGGGAGCTCCATTCTCAGTTGCAGAGTGAAGCTGCGCCGTCAGCTGGTGAGGCAAGTATCGATCCATGGTAGGCCTGGCTGCAATGGTAAGCTCCAAGCCCTCCACCCCACCTGACCTTTACCATAGGTATGCGCCTCGTCCCAAAACTAGGGCTTATTTTGGGGGGTAGGTCTTACGTTTGGGGAAACACGGTACTTAGCATCCATACAAGAAACATTCCTTTATTATGAAATCATTACTGATAAGTTTTATACAGGCTCCACTGATTACTAATTATATAACATAAATATTCTATATTTGTTGCAGTCATTAATGAACATTTATGAAACTGCTTAACATACTAGTTGCTGTAGCTAACTATGGTCTGTTTTGTCTAAACTATTAAAAGAAAAGGAATTGGGAAAGACCTTATACTTTAATATATAAATCCTCCTGATCCTTTACAGACTACCAATGAAAGAACTTGGCTGAACAGGTCAGTAACCATTATCAATCTGTGTAAATCCTCCATAACAGAGCCAAAGGGGAAATACGAATTGAATGAATACTATTACACTACCAAGAATACAGAACTATACTTAGTGCCGTTAAAGACTAGGAATGTGTACTATATATTTAAAATATACTAAATGTTAGAACTTAATAGGCCCCTTCTTTTTAAAAAATGATCACAGAATGTGTTTCTATCAGCAGTCCAATCTTATTTGTGCTTCCTAAAAGTCAATCTCATTTGTTTCAGAGCACTTCAGCAGAGCTTACTGCTAAGAGTAAGCTATTTAAAATAATCTTGATGAAACATCCAAGTGCAATTGAATTGTCTGTTTATGTAAGGGCTTTCCCCCCCTTCCATCTAATTATGTCAGATTCTCGCAGAATGCATGGACAAATCTCTGCAGTTTTCTTGGCAAGGTTTTTCAGAAATGGTTTGCCATCGCCTTCTTTCTAGGGCAGAGAGAAAGTGACCGACCCAAGATCATGCAAACAACTTTGTCTGCAGGTTTTTAACCTGATGCCTTAATTGCTACCCCAAGGTAAGATATAATAATTTGCTCACCAATGTATGTCAGACAACTTCAAAATAACTGTTACCACTACATCTCTCTTTGATTGCACTATTTTCTACTCTTTCAACCCCAACTTTATAGGCATATATATTTTGTTCTCAAATAGTATGAAATTCATTTCTTCAGTGTTCAGTTTTGAGTTTCATTTCCCCCTCCTGTTCCATGTGAAACCATTCTTTCTGCCTTTTATCTGAAGTAAATGACATTTTGAGTTGAAATCCAAATCAACTCAATTTCAAATTCAATTCAACTCCAATAGAAACTAATCAAGGAAAGAACCAACCTAGAACTAAGGAGAAATTTCCTGACAGAACAATTAATCAATGGAACGGACTTGCCTCCAAAACTTGTGCCTGCTCCAACATTGGAGACTTTTAGGACAAAATTGGACAACCATTTGTCTGAAATGGTGTAGGGTTTCCTGTTTGAGCAGGGGTTGGACTAGAAGACCTCCAAGGTACCTTGCAACTGTTATTCAAACAAAAGTAACAGGAGTAAATAAGGAACTGATTAAATTGAAGGTACTTGCCAGTCCAATAGATCAAACTTGATTTGGCACTGGATTGCATATACCGGTAACACTGGGAACTTTTTCAAACTCCCTCAACTTCAGGATAAAGTATCCCCTTAAGTTTCCCCCCCATCATACATTTAACTCACAACATTATTGCTTTTATAGTTTTAAGATGTCATATATTCCCTTCCCTTCTTCCACTAGGCCTAATGGTATACTTTATCTTTTTAAAGGAAACGTGATTTTATTCCTATTTAAGAAGATGCATTAACACTGAAAGTCATTTTGAATTTGAAAACTGTACTGCAAGTGGTCACCACTGCATATATACTTTTCTCTTTCTATAACTGATTACATTTCAAAAATGTGAAATTTCTTTGTGTTTATTAAAACATTAACTATAACACAAAGAGAAACAGGAAACAAAGCTTCACATTACATTATTTTAAAAGAATCTCTTCAGTAATATAACAGCTCACAGAAGCCAAGAGTCCATTTTTTCTACTTCACTAAAATGCTTCAACAAGATTGCTTTGCCCATTTTTCAATTAGCTGAATTTCCTCTGAATAAAAATGAAAAGAATTCTAAATCAAATTTTATCTTTGCTTCCAACAAACAAAATACACTTAAAAGAGTTCAAAGACTGAGAACAGCACCAAACACCTCTCAACAGCAAAAGAGGGGAAACATCTATTTTAGTCGTAGAAAGTCCAAAACTGAAGAAAAAACGTCAAGAGCAATTTCTAAATATTAGACTACCTGGAAACCCTTAACACACCATCTCTACAACGCTTTATTATTAAGAAAATGGGTGGGCCAGATGAAAGCTGGATGTGTGTGTGTGTGTCTGCAGTATGTGCCTCCTTGGCCTTCCTACAGAAACAAAAGAAACTATTACACACAGTACAGCCTATATTTTGTGCACGGAAAAGTTAGTCTTTAACAGAAATGGAGGGCGCCAGATTATAGGAATCCGCTCTAAAAGCCAACAGTTCCCAGTTACCGACATTCTCCCGCGAGCGAGATGCAAGCGAATATAATGGAAAATATTGCACAAGACATCAGCATTAGGCGGGGGGGGGACATAAAATCTTCCGCACAGTGGAAGAGCGGATGGACCTGGGGAGGAGACGGGGGGGGGGTCAGAAAAGCGGATACACCCGACTCCCTTTTAGTTAGGATGTTAGGAAAATAACTTTCCGCCAAACGCGAAGAGTTTAAAAAGTATAAACTCATTCTATTTCTTTGAATCTCAACCTAACCCTTTTTCTCTTTCTCCGCCTTCCTCCTTCCTCTACATAGCGGACACATAATGGATACCAGGCGATTTGGCCTACGCGCCTTTTGTAGGTAGCAATGGGACCAAAACCTGCGCCGAGTCCTGAAAAAGGCCTCCCAAAGAAAGGCCACCCCAGCCCTTCAAAGGGGCCACTGGGAACGCCTCCGCAATGGCGGCGGGCCTTGGGTTGTCTCCTTTTGCGAAAGAAGCCGAGGGGGTGAATGAGAGAAGCCAGCGGCCTGCTTGGAAGTCTGAGGAGCCAGTTAGGAAAAAAAAAATCCGTTCAGGGCTCGTAATACACACCTGCCTAGCCCGTTGCAGCGCGTCTTTAAAAGCATCATTGACTGCCCCACCACCTCCTCCACCGGGTGCTCCCGAAGAAGGAGGGGGCACCGTAGAATAATCCGACATGTCTCGTTCACTACTTCCTACCGTCCTCCCAGCCTGCCAAGAAAGAAAGAAAATGGCGGCGGGCGGGAGCCTTTCACATTCTTGCGTCGCATCGTGTTTCGCGAGAGGAGGAGGGGAGGCCGCTAATACCCTCGCGAGACATCTCAGAAAAAGACACGAGATTTTGAGCCGGAGCCAACCGAGATGACGAAGGCTTGGAAGGAAGGTTTCCCTCCTCCGCGCAACTCGAGCTAACTCTCGCGAGATAAGAATCGGGACGCAGGAGGTAGAATAGTTCAGAGCTTTCTAGGGTGCGAAAAGGAAGGAGGGGTGTTGTAGATCGTTAAACGGATATGTGAAGGGCGGCGCGCGCATGACTTCTTCCTGGGTTAGATAAGACGATAGCCTTCTCGGGGAGGGCGTATCTCGCGATGGTTGGTTAAGTAATATCTCCTCCCCCCCCCCCCAGTCCCCAGCCTACTTTCAACCGATATATTTGGACAGTTGTGAAAGGAACTGATTTGTGGTACTGTACTTGCTGTCGCCTTGTCAGGGAGCGTCTGTCGTGGTGGCGACAACCTGCCGGCTAGCGAGTGAGTCTCTTAGGACGGGTAAATCGGAGGGAATGTCTTTAATTGAGCCTTTGATTCTCGAAGGGTTTGATTACCGATGGGGTGCGCTGAGGCGAAGGAAAACTCTCCAAATGTCGCCTATCCGCTTCGGGTGAAAAGCATATATAAAGACAAGTTACGTATCTCATAAAGGCCTTTTCTAAAGTGATATGACAAGTTTGCCACCTGCCGTTCAAAACAAGGCGCTTCTATACACAAGCCTTCTCCCCTTAATGTACGTAGAGTAATAAAAGCAATGAAGTCGGTGGCCGTGCGAGGGTTAAAAATCTGGCGCGAATGTTGCCGTGCAGTGTTGAGAACATGAATTAAGCTTTATGAATTAAATTAATAAATTAAAACTGAGCGTTAATAAAATAATAAAAGATGGAGAGTGGTCGATGTGCGAAAATCCACGGTAGGTATGATGAACTTACAAATTCATTATGGTCATTTCCCATTGTAAGAGTTATTAGGTTGTAGATACATTAAAAAAAATATAACAGAGCTTGCTTCCTACAAAATGGACTTTGGGTTATTAGAACATTATTTCTGTAATTGTCACTGTATTAGCTTTTCTGCACACTTTCTTTTGTCTATATTTTTCGGTAGAATTTTTACTGCAAGGTATAAAAAGTAGCTGCAGCAATAAGCTACATAATCCCACCCTTCTCATAATTTTATCTTTAATTTTTTGTAGTTTTTGATTGAAATGATACTTGATGTAAGATACTTCATGTAAGATAGAGGTTAATTGGCCTAGCAAAGATCTCTTGTTCCTCATTGTCCTCTTCAGTAAGTAAGTTTTCCTGGTGGAATTACATTTGAAATTTGATTTATATGTTGCTAATATTATTTTTTGTTGGATTAAAAAAGATAGTGGTGATCATCCAAATCAGATAAGGAAACATTTATTCATTTTCTGTTCTTGTTGAAAATGTCAGTTGCTGCACAGGTTGATACCAGAATTAGATACTGTTCATGTGATTTATTGTTTAGGAGCAAAGCTGATAAAATCAGCTTTAAAGGGAGATGCTCAAATAATTTATAATGGTTTTTCTTGGGATATTGGCTCTGGTAGCATATCTCATTTGAAGCACTTCAGATTACTAATAATTAAAAAAAATCGCCCCAAAGAGAATAGTTAATAAAAACGTGACGTCATTGACCTAGGTTGAAATCCTGTAGTTTTTTAACTACATCACTAGTTTATGAGATTAATATGAGAAGGAATAAACAATTATTACTAGTTTAATTATTTGGGGGTATAAAGCTTAGTATCAAATACTTTGATGCAATAATTCTATAGTATAGTATTTTTGTTATGAATTTACAACCAAAAAAATATTTTTAGATGACAGTACCTGTATTTGTACTGGTTGTCAGTGACATCTAGTGGTCTTAGCTCTTCTGCCTGGAAAATAATAAGCTGGGGTATTAAAATCTTTTTCAAATCTAGTTTCATTTTTGATGACTTCATAGATAAGGAGACATGGAGTTTTCCTGGCAACAGAATGGAAGTCGTATTCACTGCCTTTTTTCAGGAAAGTGTTAGTCTGCTAAGGTAGCCTATAAGTGTATTTATTCCTGACAAACTCCCATTCAAATGCAACCAAGCATTTGCTAATGAACCTTTCAAAGATTTGAGTGCTTGCTCCATTTTATTAGGTAGCTTTTAAGAGCAGTTTGCTTTGGTGAAGAAGCTGCAATACAGCTTGCACATTAAGAGCTACACTGCATTATTTCTTGTAATGATTTCAGAAAATGCAGGAGATGACATTTGAGAAAAAAAAATTCTAAATAAAATTTCTTGATCTTAAACTTGGGTAGCAATCAGAGTTAGGGCTAGGCAAATGTTTTATTTATTTATTTATTTGGGTTTGTATGCCGCTCCTCTCCGGCGACTCGGAGCTGCTAACAACATTTAGTTTAAGATTGTGGAGGGAGATTGCTTTGTGGTTTTTTTCACTCCTTTTGTGGAGTTAAATAGCAATTTAGTAAGAAAACTTTCTCATTTGCAAGACAAAAAATTCTGATCAAAGTGAGTATCAATATTAGTTATCTGACCTATCACCTTGAATATGTCATGGACTTTCTATTACAGACATCCTTAATGTGGAGTATGTGGGTAGATTTCATGGTGTCCATGAAAAAGAATTATAATTTTATTTCACTAATCTAACTGAAATTTAGTTTTTCATTCAATAATGTAGGCAGTAAAGTAATTTTGCTAGAATCCAAAGATGTTTGTTAAGGCCAATAACCTCACTGTTAAAAACTGTAATAGCCTTAAACAGAGTATTTTCTTGTTTTAATGGATTAATAAAGAAGAACATATATTACTATGTTGCATATTTGTTATTTTTAATATTTTACTAGCTATACTTGAACATAATCAGTTTTCTTTGTAATATATATGTAATTTTTGACAAGGATCCATAGATTTCAACAGATTCTCAAAAGACCCATGCCAGGGTAAGAACCCCTGTTCTACTGGAAAACTTCAAGCTGTTGAATCCAGCTGTTACTGAAAAGTACAAGAGAATTGGTTGGCTGTTAACTTTAACTTTAGCAGTGTGAGTCATACTCTAATGTGTTAGTGGAGAAAAGACTGAGCATATCTGGCATGGATACTTGGAAACATACTCCACCCCCTGGAATACAACACATGTCCACATCTGAAATGCACGCAGGTCCTTTTTTGGTAAAGTATTGTTAGTATGAATTTTCTTCCACTCTGCTTGGAAGTCATCTCTTCCCTCCCTCCACAGATTATTACCACCAACCAACAGCTTTGTGGAAAGGGTCCCAGAAGGGAGAGGAAGGAAAGCAAACAACAGCTACTTTCTAAATCTGCTTAGCTGTACTCTCTTCTCCACGTTTCTATTATCCTCAATTGTCCTGTGGGAAAAGTCCTATAAATTTAATTTCTTTTAAAATAATATTCATAGTATTTACAGTTACTTATGTTGTTTGTGAACTGCTTTGGGAAGCTTATTTTTTAAAAATAGGATATAAAAATTGTAGTAGTGACAAACTGTATCATGTACATTTCTACTCGGGATTATGTTCTGTTATATTCAGGGATTTAGTTGCAGGGAAACATTTACAGAATTGCAGCTTATAAGCACTTTTAATATTCCCTTGAAATATTTTTTTCATAATCAAACTGAGTAAGTTAACGACCATAAAAATAAGCAACTAATAATAATCTTGTTTGGAAAAATAATTCAGTACTGAAGTTTTCTACTTTCCCAAGAGACTCATGACAATTTTTTTTAAAACAGACCATTAGCTACCCATCTTCCATCTCATCATGGTTCACAAATTCAAATCATCCATAAGTCTCTTCACAGCTTTTCTTTTATTCCATAAGATCATAATATTTTCCTGCCTTGTTCTGAATGTTTAGCTTTAAATTTAATCATTCTGTATTTCTGATCGTTAGAAATGAGCATCTTTATTTTTGTAATATGCACAGGATGAAGGTTTTGGCAAACAAATATTTATGGAAGGAGAATCTGAAAATTTTAAGGGACATGCAATGTTGATAGATTATAGGAAGAGGAGCCTAGGAGGAAGGGGAATGGCATGAAATGGATTGTATTGAAAAGGAGCAGCCTACATAAAAATATTTTATTATATGACCTACTTCATTGCAAAAGAACTTGTAAAAAGGTCTGCGTAATGAGGAAGAAAGACAGATGGAACAGAATTATTTTGTAATGTCTTTAAACAGAAATAAACTGCATGGTATGAAACTGACTAATAGGAATGGAATTCTTTAGGAATTGCAAAGAAATATGAATCTTGAGACCAGTGATATTTTAGAAAAGCTTAAGTTGGAAAGACAATGTTGTGCATAAGAGATTTTATATTGTATTGTACCGTACCATACCATACCATACCAATTTATTATATTATCATTGGAATGTTAGGGGAGCATTCCACACGAAAGGAATTCCTTGAGAAAATAATCCCCTTCAGGTTTTCATGGGAAGTGAGAACTCTTGGGAAGCACTCTGTACAAGTACATCTTAAATGAACAAATTATATTTGGAATAAGCAGTCTTGCAGGCCCCAAACTATGAAGGATTTCAAAGACCAGCTCTTTAGAAACGAACTGGCAATAAAAAAAATCCTATAATATTGATATTACATGACAATATAGATGTATTTCATTTAATAACCAGCCCTTCGCATTTTGTTACAATTGCAGTTTCTAGATGGTTTTTTTTAAGGACAGTACTATGTACAGCACATTATGTAATCTTCTAGTGAGGTGACAAAGATATAAGTGACTATTGTCCACATCTTCTGCAAGAGTGTTCATATTAGCACACATATTGAAGTAGACAAAGGTCTTAGTCACAGCTTAAATCTGCTATTCCAAAAGGAGTTGAGATAACAGAAACACCCCTAAATTGTACACCAACTTTTTAGTAGGAGAATAACTACTTAGCTCCATAGTTAAGCTTGAATTGTGTTTGATTTAGTTGACTGAATTTTCAATCCACAAACCCTCTACTTTGATAGAGTAAAGTCTTACTCTGTTTCTTCAAGATTCTTACAGAGTCCTGACCTGGGATAAGACCACCTGACACATCTTGATAGCCTGGAACTGAGATGGTTAACCTAGTTTTCTCAATATAGTAATGATACCAAACCCCATTTGTTGGGTTATTTCCCTCAGTGACTACATGTAGATGTTAAATAAAATGTGAAAGAGGTTGAATTTTGTGACATCTCATGTACAGGTAGTCCTCCACTTACAACCATTCATTTAGTGACCAAAGTTATAACGGCACTGAAAAAGGTGACTTGACCATTTTTCACACCTACAACTGTTGCAGCATCCTCATGGCCATATGGTCAAAATTTGAGCACTTGTCAGGTGGGCATGTATTTATGCTTGTTGCAGTGTCTCACCTTTTATGACCTTAGCAAGCAAAGTCAATACGGAAGCCAGATTCACTTATCCATGTTACTAATTTAACAATTGCAGTGATTCAATCAACAACTTTGGCAAGAAAGGTTGTAAAATGGGGCAAAATTCACTTAACTACTGTCTTGCTTAGCAATGGAAATTTTGGGGTTAATTATCATAAGTCAAGTACTACCTGTACTCATTGGACATATCCAGTCAGGAAGAAATTGAACTGCCATGGAATAATGCCTCTAATTTTTGTATTGTGTCCAGAAATGCACCAAGACTTCATTATAATAAGGTAGACTACCCCTTCATCCAGATCTCATTGTAGGTGGTGGCCTACGTAAAGGAAGGTTATTGAGTGGTTGTCCAATATAGCTTGGTCCTTGATCAGACCGATGAGGTGATGCTTCAGTGCCCTTTTAGAAATATTAGCATCTATTTCTCTCCAAATGATGCATTCACAATGACCATTGGTATCTCATTTTTGGCCTTAATTACACTAGGTATAAATGAGAATTGTCTTTGACAAGCTTTTAAGATTATATTACAATATCCAGCTAGCAATAAAAATATTTACAAAAGTTTAAATAGTTCTTCCTTTACTGAGTCTGACATACTTGAAGGGTTTTACAGCAGTCTTGAGAGTCTTGAGAGTCTTGTTATTCTTTTATTAGATGAGGATTGGATCGTGAATTCTGGACCTAGACCATGGCTACAGATCCCTTCTATCTGTAGAACAAGTTGTTGAGTCATTATTACAGCATAGACAGCAGATAGATACATAAATCATGAGCTTATAGAATGTTATGATGTAGTTAGTCCAGCATTTTGGTCAAGGTTGCCTCAACTTGAATTGGCCCCATAGGCAGCTTTTCCATGGGTGATATTCTGTTCCCTTGGGAGCCTTCTGGAGAAGTTCAGGGAGAATCCTCAGGACAGATTCCCAATGTTCGCTAACCAGTATAAACTATTTATGACTGGCAGGCCAGCAGAGTTTCCTGCAGATTTGGACCAATTTTTTTTTTGTTCTGACCTTTTTGAATGAAGGAGAAGTCAGGTGGGCTGTTCTCTCACACTCAAATCAAAGTGCCATCTTGGCCAACTATAACAATTTTATGCAGAAATTTAGAACTGCCTTTGACAATTCCATTCGACAAATTCAATGTTACTTTCACAATTTTATTTAGGAACAAGCAGCTTTCAGGATTTTGAAACTAGTCTCAGACTACTCTTCCATCTTGATCCCAGCTGCCACATTGTGAAAACTGATACTTTGAACTGTTTTGATTGCTGTTTTTTTTTTTCAGATGTCAACAGATAAGGACCTGTTACCTTGTACATCTTATTCTAGACTTCTCCCAGCTGGGTGGGATTATGATGTTTGTGATAAGGACTAGCTATCAATAAAAGCCATGTTCCAACAATGGAGGCATTTCTTAAAAGGAGTGGTTCATCTAATGTAGGAATCCCTAAGAATCTGAAATACCTACACAAGGGCCATTTATTTACTTAGCATGAATTTTTTTTTCTGGTTTTAACATCTACATTATTTATATTTCTAACTTGCAGAATGAACAGTCAGGTAATCTATGATGCAAACCTCCTGAATGTTCCATGTCTGGTTCCTCCTTGTCACAATCTTGAAATCAGACAATTTCGCTACTCTCGCTCCTAAGATGTCTCTTAAACAATAGGACCCATATAACAGAGTTCAGATGGATGACTTCAAGAGAGTCTTGCAATTTGATTTCAGGTTCCAATCTGCTGTTTGCTGATTGCAATTCTTCTAACCCTGACACATGCACATCCATACCTCAAGCAATATTCTCCCTTTCACAGCTCACCATTTTACCCTTGTGCTTCTTGAGGGAGTAGGTTTATGTGGTGTTTCCCATATACTGTCTCTCTTTTTTTCTTTTTAACAATTTGTAGTTCACCATTGGGTTGCTCTCACAAACTACAGCCCATTCTCTAACTAACAGCTCCCACTTCCCAGTTTCAGCTGTTCCTGTTGAATACTTCTCAGTGCTACCTCCCTCCTTCCAGACACTATCTCCCTATCTTCCCTATGAGAGGTGCTTGCAGATAGCTAATGATCTTGGTGACAGGCAAGCATAGCTGCTGTCTCACAATAGGCTTGTCCCTGTTGTTCCACTGGCAATTATTGCTGCTCTTGCTTTTTTTTAAAAATAGTTTGAATTAAGAAGGGTTGTATATTCAGTGTGTAGGAAGACAAATTTTCGAAGTGTTAAAAAAAATTATAATTCCTTTATTTGTGTATTTTCTGAAATGTTTTTAAACTGACCACCTTTCACACTTCACTCCCAATAAAGTATTTGTCACAACTAGTAAATTCAACTAGTTTTATTTTAAATATTAAGAAATGGTTTTCTGTAGCCCACTTTTTTTACAGTAAATATATAAAACAGACCTATATCTATAATTTACCACCCAATACTAAATAGCTACAAAATTCCACAATTAAGGTTTTAAAAAAATACTTTCATATGAAGTTAGTCAATGAACAGTTAAATGTGCAAAGATAGAACACGACAGAGTTTTGGCAGTAGCCAGCTTGGGAAATGACGTCTTATAACATGTGCTGTTCTAGAAAAGAGCAGAGACACGTAGTGTAATTGGGAGTGCTCTGGGTGGCAGTGTTTTTACCAGTTCAATCTTTGTACAAAGTGATCAAGGAGAAAGAGAAGGTGGCAACAGTCTTTCTGGCTGATTAATAGAACTACAGTTCTTGTTAATTTTACTTTTAGGAACATTGCATAGCTGAGACAGAGAACTCATAAACAAAAGAAAGCATACTTTTTAAACACTGAAATGGGAAAGGATTACTATTCTGTTCTTGGAATTGAAAAAGGAGCATCTGATGAAGACATCAAGAAAGCATACCGAAAACAAGCCCTTAAATGGCACCCAGACAAGAATAAATCTTCCCATGCAGAAGAAAAATTCAAAGAGATTGCAGAAGCCTATGAGGTATTGAGTGATCCCAAAAAAAGAGAAATTTATGATCAGTTTGGAGAAGAAGGTAATATAATTTCTGTTGTTTCATTATAGCTATTGATATAGATATATTTGTGCTGAATATAACTAATTCAAATCAAGAGGGAATGAGCATTTGATTGTAAGAACTTAATCTGAGAATTTAGCTAAATTATATTTCAGTAGCTAGATACTCATTACATTTGCAAGTCCTGCTTATGAAATTTCTAATTGGTTTTCTATTATGCATGGTAGGATTCTTAATTTTGGTTGCAAGAACTTCAGGAATATTAAGCTGCTTTTGGCTCTGATAGTTGCTGAATTGGTTTATTATGTCCTATTCTTACAGTAACAAAATTAAAATTTATATTTTATTTTTTGTTAAAATAAGATTGAAATAGAAGGATGGTATTTCTGAACCAGAGTCCAGGTGTCCAGACTACGCTTACATTGGAATCTTGTCTAAAAAGGAAAGAATTTGCCTGATGTCATGAAAATACCACAAGTTTTCAGCTTCCTTTCCAGCTATTAATGTATCAAGGGAATGAGGCCTAGCTTTTAGAATTCAGCTACTGCCTTTATCTTTCAAAATTTAATTTAAGATTTGGAAATAGCTTTTGTTCTGCTAATGAAGTTGCAGATTTACATTACAGTCCTGTGTTTCCTCAATGAGACAGAAGTATCCATGTATTGAATATGATGAGCTGAAAATATAAGAATTAAAAATGCATCGGTATTTAACAATTATCTTATAAAAACATGGGTTTCTCATAAATGCATATGTTTATGTAAAAATTCAAATTAAGTAGTAATTTATAATTTTAGTATTGCTTCCCTGTATTTTTGGGAAAGTTATAAGACCTTGATATGCTGAGTCTTATTTTTAAAGTCATGAATCAATGTTCTTAATATCTTTATGTACAGCATTAGGGACAGTGTCTAATGAGATAATTTAGTCAGAGTTAGAGATTGACTCTTGTTCAGACCATGAATAGACAGTTAATCTACTATTCTTTTTAATTAGACATGGGATTGATATGTTTTGAGCACAAACAATCCATTATCTATTTTGGGAAGCATCATTCTGTCAAGTACATGGTATAGTTTACTTAGTTCTACATCTTTAGTTGCTAAATTTTGGTAAATAAACATTCCACTCACAAACAATGTATATAATAAGCAGGAAGAATGCCAATAATGCATACTTAAGCCATACACTTTGACACCTTATTTGCACTATTCAAACATGGTAAAACCAGCAGAATAAGATGGTTGTTATTATATTAACCATTATGTTCAATTTTATACAAATAGGCAGCCAATCTATTTTTTGTCAAAATTTATCTCATATCATAGGTTAATGAAAAGAGAAAAAAGGCGCATGCAATCAACAGTTATGTCAGGTGCTGAAATACTTGCTCTAGTGATCAGGTATAGCTTATACCAGAGTAGTTTGGAAGGCAATAAACTCACTGCTTCAAGAAATAATCTTACTCAAAATTTGTATCAGAGATTAATTTATTTACAGGTAATCCTTGACTTACAACCACAATTGAACTCAAAATTTCCATTACTAAGCAATGCAGTTGTTAAGTGCTCCACTTTGACCTTTTTGCCAAAGTTGTTAAGCAAATCACTGCAGATGGTGAGTGAACTTGGCTTTCCCCATTGACTTTGCTTATCAGAAATAATAATAATAATAATAGTAGTAGTAGTAGTAGAGTTGGAAGGTACCGTGGAGGTCTTATAGTCCAACTCTCTGCTCAGGCAGGAAACCCTATACCATTTCAGACAAATGGGAAGTCAGTTGGAAGGTTAAAAATGGTGATGACAGACACCAGGAGAGTGCAATTGTCATAAATACATGCCAGTTGTCAGTCAGTGCCCAAGTTTTGATCATGTGGCCGTGGAGATGCTGTTAACAGTCATACGTGTGAAAACTACTCACTTTTTTCAGTGCTATTGTAATTTTGTAACTTTGAATGGTCACTAAACAAATGGCTGTAAGTTGAGGACCACTGATACTGAATTTTCTATCTCTTCAAAATTAAAATGTTATGATTCTGACACCAGAACACGAGGTATAATTGTACTAGGATTTTATTTCATAGCTTGCCTGGATTAAAATGTTTAGAATATTTATAACCCTATTTTTATAAATAAACACAAATTCAAAAATATAGCTAAAACTAGTCAAGGAAATCAAGGAAATTTCTTAATATATTTTGAACTTTTTAGTATTGGGATAGATCTAGATTTAGTCATATTTAGACTAGACCCATGAAGAAGATTAGGGTTAAATCAATTGGACTAAAATTAAGTCTTCTTTATTTTATGTTCGTGTTCTAAATAAATACCAAATAATATTGGTAATATGAAGTTGTTTATAATTTAGATAACCCTATGGGTTCATAGTAGTCCTTTTAAGTTTTATAATGTAATCTGAATTCAAGCATGATATGTCATCATTTATTTTAATAATGATATGTAAACTAAGCCATAATGGTGTGCATCACATAGGATTCTGAGTAATAAGTCATGATTTATATACTTGGTTTATATCATGGTAAAGTAAAATCCAACAAAAGAAAGATTAACACAATGTGTGAATCCATTTTTTTCTTGATATTCTGAAAGTCTAATTTCATAACCAAAGTGAATGGTATAGGACATTCACCATTATACATTTAAAATTTTTTCTAAATTATATCAGGAAGATGGATGGTTTAATAAGTTGCTTCAACATTAAAAGAAAAATATTTAAGAGACTTTACACACTTACTATTTGTTAGATGCCTATTTCCCCCCCAGAAATTTGTAAGCTAAGTTTTCTGTTTGTCTGCTATCTAGTCTCACAAATATGCAAATTTTAAATTCTAGAGCAGCGGTTCTCAACCTTTTTCAGGCTGCGACCCCGACCTGCGCCGTGCATGCGCGGCGCGACCCTGACCTGCATTGTGCATGCGCGGTGCGACAGCCCGCATCGCGCATGCGCGGTGCTACCCCGTGCATGCGCGGTGCTGCCCCCTGCGCCGGCCGAGGGGAAAAGGGGGAAAAAATGGCGGACTGCATTGTTTGGCGACCCCCGTGAAATGGTCGTTCGACCCCAAATGGGGTCGCGACCCACAGGTTGAGAACCGCTGTTCTAGAGAATCCAAATTCTCTGAATATGGAAATGTTTGGAATTCAGTAAATAACTTGTAAAGAAAAAGAATGTAATGATTGCTCAGTAATTTTATCCCAAAGAATTAAGCACTACCATCTTGAATGACAATAGGAATATGGTGCCCATGAAAACCAATGTTCCTTCAAGTGTCCTCTTAGTATATACCAGAGGTCATGCTACAGTATGTCTGTGTCTAAAAAAAATTTAAAAATATCAAACAAACATTAATAGTAATTATCCACTAGTTAAAAAAGAACATTTTGGAAGCTAGTAAGCTTTCTCATAAATTAATATTTTGTGATTGTTCATACCTACTGTGGCAACTATTGACTTGATATATTCAGATCAAATAACTTATTAAGAATACTTTTTTAAAAAGATTGCAGAGTTAACATACCTTTTATCCAAACTATCTATTTAGCTGATTTAAAGATACAGCAAAAAGATGAGAAATTGATTAAATTTAGGAAGAATGTGTAGGTGAAATTAATCACAGAATGTAGGTGGGTGTCATAATGTAGGAAGATAAGCAAGCTTAAAATAATTGAAGTAGCTGTTAATCTAAGTATGGTATAATTTTGTAAAATCTCTTTATAAAACTCACTGGTTTGCAATACATTGATTTTTTCTGGACTCCTGGTTAAAAGTTCCTTTCCACAATAATTTTATTTCTAAAATTCAGTTGGATTTACTTCCAATAAATATGCATAACAGTACATCTTTGTATATTTGATAAGCAACCCAGTCCTTTATATTCATTCAGAGATTTAATTTCTCTGTGGATTAAACACAGAGATTCAGTATTCCTTAAGACATACAACTTAATCAGTGAAAGATTACCTATGACCCCCCCAATTGTGTTTTATGTTTGATCATATTTAAAGCATTTCTCTCATTATTTGAAGACTTCCTTCCTTTCTTTTCTCCCACATTCCCCAGCAGTTATGTATGCATATAATTTGTCTTTTGCAGGACAGGACAAGACATGGACCTGTCATATGAGTTGTTAAAATTAAAGTTCTCCCCACCTGGTGTCACAGAAACACAAATTACTTTTTCTTAAACTGGTAAAAGACAAAATATTCCCTCAAGTAAAAAGGACAGAATCATCTGCCCCTCTTGTCTTACCATTATGATTTCCTGTTTTCTGGATTACAGCCCAATATTGTTTTGTTAACAAATATAATTATTTAAGCTGGTTATTATTTCTTATGCTTCTATATTTGGTAGGTTTGAAAGGAGGGATTGGTGGAACGGATGGTCAAGGAGGTACTTTCCGTTATTCTTTTCATGGAGACCCACATGCTACATTTGCAGCATTTTTTGGTGGCGCAAACCCTTTTGAAATGTTCTTTGGCAGAAGGATGGCTAGTGGCAGGGACACTGAAGATATGGAAGTGGATGGTGATCCATTTGGTTCCTTTCCTACGTTTAATGTGAATGGATTTCCAAGAGAAAGAAACACAGTTGGTAATCAACCCCGTCGTAAACAAGATCCTCCTGTTATTCATGAACTGAAAGTATCATTGGAAGAGATTTATCAGGGCTGCACGAAAAGAATGAGAATTTCCCGAAAAAGGCTCAATCCAGATGGTAGAAGTGTCAGAACAGAAGATAAAATCCTTACAATTGATATTAAGAGAGGATGGAAAGAAGGTACCAAAATTACATTCCCCAAAGAGAGTGATGAAACACCCAACACCATCCCAGCTGATATTGTATTTGTTATTAAAGATAAATTACATCCTCATTTCAAGAGAGATGGTTCAAATATAATCTACCCAGTCAAGATTAGTTTACGGGAGGTAAGTACTCTTTTAAGTTTAAAACTGGATTTTTAATATTTCTACAATCTGTTTTCATTTATATTGTTTTATATTTGTAGTTGAGTTAAACTTGACATAGATCAATGTTCCTTAAGAATGCAAGGCTTATGTAGGTAGTTAGACATTAAACAGCTTAATTTTGAAATATGGCATGTAAATTTAGAATTTAATATGTTAAATAATATATTCTGTAGCATTTTATCCTTCTCCCACAAAGTTAACTATCTATTCAGTGAACTGTTTACCTCTGAACGCTGTTTTGCTTTTTCCTCACTGTCATTATACACATAAATCATCCAGCTTTGTACTGGTTTTCTGGAATGCTTTTGCTTGCACTTTACATTTGTATGGGAATTTGCAATACTAGGATGTGGTGTTGTCCTACAACAATGTTATAGTGAATGTGTTGTCCTTGAATATTCCTCAAATAGAAATGCAAACAATCCTCTATGAAGTAACATAATCAGAATGCTGGTAGAGGGAAATGTATCATCAAGTTTGCAATAGTGGCGGATATCTGTAGCTCGGGTGTAGGATGAGGGTGAAGGTTTGTTTTCCAAGCTTGTGGGTCGGTTTCCGAATAAGCTCGAAGAACAAACCTTCACCCATATCATCAAGGATTAGAAATTTTTTTGTGATCACAGAAAAACAATTAACACTATTGTGAGAACAAAAGAGAAGCATTCTGCTTGTGTGAGCAACTCTATGCTGATCTGCCATGGTATTTTCATTGATTTCATATGATATTCTATCATAATATTGATATAATGTTGATATAGATTTATAAGACAACAAAAGTTGTCTCCAAGCAAGTTAGGCAGCATGTAAGTTTCATAAATAACAAACAAATAAATAATGGCACCTTATGTTGTCAGTTCAAAAATAAATAAATAAATAGTTATATTGTTAGTTTTCAGTCACCAGATATAGAATAATAATATAGTAAATCCCAATATATGTATCTATATAATCTAAAAAGATACCAAGGCCATCAAATTATCCAATATAAGCCTATTATATATGTTTTGAAATCTTTTTTAAAACTTTGTATAGGATTCCTTATTCCAACAGTAAAACATCTCGGGTAGTATGCTGTAATGGTACTTTTTGTATTGTGAACATGCAAACTAGATGACTAGATTTAGGAGATAGACATCCACTGCAATAATCAGTTGTCAAAAGTATGCAGCATATACATTTAGTTACCTTAATGCACACATCATAATGTTCTATTAGAGCACTATTTCTCAGTCAATAATTCCTGTGTATTACAAATGGTATGTAAAAGCAATCCTGGTAGGGTACAAGACAAGTTATTAAAACTCTTCTGCTGACTATATTTCTCTACTCCTATGATAACATGATAGCCTTTTTTACTTTCAAGCCTGGGATAACTGTTATGCCAGTTTTCCATTTGCTTTGCATTTGCCTCATCTCCTTTGCTTGTGCTCATAGTCCACCAGCCACTTTCTTCCTGGGATTTTATATGTCTTTCCTCAGGAGCCACAGATGGCAAATGGGTATATCTTGTCAAGGCCATAATCTCCATCCTCACTGAGCCATCCATTTGGACATGAAAGAAAATGAAGTAGTGACAGTGGTGGGCCCATTTTCCAAAATTAACTGTAAAGTAACTCAGTTGCTTCTTCCCCCACCTGTTTGGATCTTCGTCCTCTTTTGTTCATTTCAAACAACAAATCCCAGTTTTCCACATAGGCCTGCTCAGAAGTAAACCTAATAGTATTTGGTGGAACCCTTGGTAATGTTACATAATGGAATCTGTATTGTGCTGGTAACTTTGTCATTATTATTGAGGAATGAATACAAAAACAGATTTTTTAAAAACATGTCATTCTTGGGAAACCTAAATACCCTACAATTAGTCAAACCTAAATGCCCTACAAAAGATCTCAATTTTGAGCAACTTCTGGAAAGACAGTCTTGTATGGGAGTCAATGTGATGTTCACTAGGAGACTGTTTCAAAGGACCAGCACTTTAAATGAAGAACAATATTGCTAACAAGCCTTGGCCTCCCTGATCTCCTTAAAGTGGGGCAGTGCTAATAGTTTTTCCAGGATACTCAAACTGAGTAGACTAATGTAGTCCTGCAAATAAATATGCATGTAGGATTTTATAGATTAACACTGGAACTTTAAAATTACATCCATAAGTTTGGTGGCAACCAATGCAGGGCTTGCAGTACAGGTATAATGTGCCCCCTTGGCAGATCCTGATATGCACATGGGCTAATGCTCTGGGAGTTTCTCTGAGCCCCGTCACAATCTTTGTAATTTTCCCACAAATGGTAAAATTGAAATCTGGGCACTAATTGTTCAGTACTTATAGTTTCAAGGTTGTTATGTGTTTGCAATAATGGTGAATATCTGTAGCTCGAGTATAGGATGAGGGTGAAGGTTCATTCTCCAAGCTCAACCCACAAGATCGGAGAATGAACCTTCACCCTCATTGTTACATATCTCGTCTCACAACGAGGCATTAATAGATCCAGGAAATGCCTCCCTCTCTGGATTGCTAGAAGGAGCTGGGGGGGGCAGGGATTCAGCCCACAGGTAGCAGATGACATCTTAAAGAACATTATTTACATCTATATTGTGAATTTTAAAAAGGTAAGTGTTCCATCTCTATATAGCAAGAATAACTGACTGATAAGTTTTGATACAATTTAGTATGTCAGAAATGTTTTAAAATCAGTTTGAGAATTTGGCTGAATTTAAGCCTGGTTAGGGATATATGTGCCAAACATTTAGAGGTTAAAAAATTCCGACCTCAGAATATTGTCTTCTTTTGTCAGAACACCTGTTCACGATCAAAATGGATATTCCAAGTTTAGAACATTCCAACACTTCTCGCAATCAATTACATTCCAAGACTATAACAGGATATTCCTATTAAATTAGATGCAGATAGCCCCATTTCACTCTGTTACATTAATGTAATGTAAGAGGTGGAAATTCGTGTCATGTGCCCAGAACATACCCATGAAAGAAAAAATATTGTTGGCAATGTTCCTGTCTCCTGTCTTTACATTTAGGCATTTTTTGCACATTTTGTTAAGTGGTAAAGTACTATTTTATCTTTATTGCAAATGGCATTTATATACTGAACTGTTCAACTGTTTGGTGGTAACTCTTCACTTACAAAAAAGATACAACATAGTGGTTTTTGCATTTGAATAAATTATGCTGTCATTTATAGTTATTTATCTTTATGAAGGACTTGTAGTATATTTGAAGCCTGAAGAAATAATAATATGCTGCTCTTAATTGTTTCAATTTACTATTTTCCAGGCTTTATGTGGCACCTCAATCAATGTACCAACTATAGAAGGCCGAACAATACCTATGACAGTAAATGAAGTTGTAAAGCCTGGAATGAGAAGGAGAATTATAGGATATGGTTTACCATTTCCTAAAAATCATGAGCAACGAGGTGACTTAATTATAGAATTTGAAGTAATTTTCCCAGATAATATAGCTCCAGCCTCAAAAGAAGTACTCAGGAGAAATCTTCCTGTATCATAAAGAACATATCAGTGAACTGTTCCGAATAGACATTGAACATCAAGGACTTTCAGGTTTATGCTGTAAAAGTGCAGTCTGTAACTGTTGAACTTTTCTTTTGTGTGCGCAGGTAGGGAAGTGAATTATGCAGTGTAGCATGAGAATTGGAGTACAAAATACAAAGACTTGCAACCAAGTATAAGGCTATTACTACTTACCGTTTGTTGGATCTTCCTTTACAAAACACTTTATCCAGTATTTTGTGTCCATGTAATCATGGGTAAAAAGGGAACACCTCTGTCCGTGTATTTCTAATAAAGTGCATAATTTGCTACGCACTTTAATTCAGATAATCCCGATTATCTGTGTGAGTTAAATATCACAGTATTAGAATTTGTTATATGAATCTATGTAACATTTGCAATATTTATTTTATATATATACTCTAAGCTGCATTACCTTCTGCACAGCAGCAGGCAAGTAATATCACTTAAAATGTTTATGAGCCCAAAGAAGAGGTGGGTCTTACATTATTATACCAGTCTGTGAATTCCTTTAGTCCATATTCTGGTAGCGACCTAATAGAAAATAAAATTTGATGGCCTACTGTTTTTGGCCTAATAGATTTCCAGATAGAAATTGTTGTGAAAATGCATTAATGTTCTCTGGAACTTATATTTCATGAAGCGGCTTACTTATAAGCATCATCTAATTAATTAGCCTAATTCAGTAACGATTGCAATCTTTCTCAAGTTTAGTATGAATGCTTGAAACTCAGACAAACTGAAGTTTTTATGAATATGTAGTGAATTATTTGAAGAAAAAGCAATGAAACTTTATTTTTGCAAAGAAGGATATGTACATATCCAGCTAATATTCTTGGGCAGCAGATGAACAGTATTAAAATTAAGACAACATTACTTGTAATATGGTCAAATGGAAACATTCATGAAATTATTTATCTTGTTTACAATAAAACTTAATTTTATTCAGTCAAAGTGTGCTAGATAGCACCTTTAAGTGACAGGCTGTTTAACAATTATGTAAAAAGTTAATGGTACCACTTTTCTAAAACTAGCATATTAAAATCCAAAACAGTTGCAGTAATTGATAATGGGAGGACACACTTTAAAAACAACTCCTGAGTGAATGGGAACTTTTTTTAATGGAATTTAGTACAAAGGCTGTAAACTGACAAGATGTGCAATCTTAAACAAGGACTATGGAAAGCATTTGAAAGAGGTATTTCACAAAGCACATTAAAATAAATGAAGGATCAGTCTTCAAAGTAGTAAAACAGTTGTCTTCTTTGCAAATCTCATATAGCTTCTTCAGAAGCTCTTCCCAGTTGTCTGCATGCTCATACACAGAACATTTTTGCTGAGACACCTGCATGTGGAGTAAGCAAAGACTGCTTTCAAATCTGTTGCATGTGCCTTGCAAAGGACCTGATTACTTTAATGCTTTGAAGCAAAATGCTGTTTGTGCTAAAGTGCTCTGCAAACCATCTCTTTTGAACACCTCATAACATCCCTTTCTGAAACTAGAGAGAATCTATAAAGCAAGTTTTAATGACACTAAAAATGAGAACAAGAAAACTACTACTTTTTATTTGTGCACATTGTAAATGTATTTAAATATACTTTATGATAATGTATTGCATTTCATATTTTTAAATATTAAACTATTATTTTTAACTTTTTTTCTTCCAATTGTCAATTTGATGCATGAGAGCAAATGAAAATAATATTTGACATTTGAAACATAACACGTACCTGCAGTATGGAGATAATGCACTATACCGGTGTTTCTCAATTATGGGAATTCTGGGAGTTGGAGTCTAACACATATGTAAGCTGCCAATGTCTATTCTGTTATTAAGAGTAAATGCCGATGAAATCTATGGCATTTACAAGATAGGAAAGTTTTAGATTGTATAGTAAATGAATGGGTTTATATATTATAGTAAAATAAGACCATTTTTAACAGTTTCCTGTTTTGTTGCATAGGTCAGTTGTATTTACACACAATGCTAGACTACAATCCATGGTTTACAAACTACAGTGGTTGTGTTCATGCAATGTGGTGTACAAAACTATTTTTTCTAGCTGTAAATTAAATATCTTTTAATATTAAGAGACTATCAAAGTGACCAATTGATAATCCCACAGTTGTCATCTGATCTAAATAAATGGTAATGTTTTGTGGCAGTAGAATTTATATGATAAATGTATATTCTATAAGGAGCTCTGAATTTGTCCTGAATATGTCAACTTTTTTATTTATTGCATTTCAATCTTGTCCTTCTTCATGCCTTAATTACTCCTGATTAGACTATTCTAAACCCTCTTCATAGGATTGCTCTTGAAAAGCATTCAGAAGCTTCATCTGGTTTAGAATTTGGCATGAGCCTGCAAGTTCCTGGGTGTAATTCAAAGTGTGGTTGTCACCTTCAAAGCCCTCCTAGATGGCCCGGGACTGTATTTGCAGGTCTGCCTCTCCCCAATGGTTTCTGACTTATGTTACCGGATCTGGCAGATTGAGCATACTCTGGTGCTAGATGAGGTAATGGTGAACTGGCCTTACAAGTATGATTAATAAATAAAAATAAACGATATACACTTTATTAAAATGAGAAGCTATTGAATGGAAAACAGCAATGATGCAAAATAACTAGCAGAAATATGCAAAACATATGTAAAATTCTGGGAATTCTGTAAAATATACAATTCTGGGAATGGAATAATGCACAGAATACTGGAATATTCAGTGTTTATTTTAGATCACACCAGTCTAGCTGTTGCTGGGAAGATCAATACTGGATTAAATCAGAAAAAAGAAAAATAGAACATTTCAATGTTTCCCAAAATATTTTTTGGAAGGCTTTAAGAGCATTTTTCTGTTACATATCACTATTTTGCTGATTATAAATTTAGCTATATCATTCTTTATTACTGATTCACTGGCAGAGAATTTTTCATTTTGCTGAGAACTAATCTTGGCCTTAAGTGTCTCCTTCTGAATAGTTGTTAATACTATCAAGTTATATTGTGCAATCATTCAATCTCTTCTTCCGTAACAGATGTTTAAATAAAACCCAGAAAGATAAACTTCACTTTTGCCTCCCCCTTCCATTTTCTGCATCAGAAAAGGCAATTGCAAAATAACAATTTCCTCTAAAAATCTTCTGTTTCAAGACAATCCAAAAGAGGCACCCACAGACTTGCATTAGAAGCAGTAAAACATTGTTTGCTAATACGTCCCAAGCTTATATATTTCTTGAAAGTCACAGTGAAACCCATGTATAAAAATTACACTTCTGTTTTAAGCTATTATAACACTGATTGTTTTTAAAGAAAGTTAAGACTTTCTTTTTGTCTTTTGATTTTTAAGAGATGTAATCCCAGAAGGATTGAAGAAGCAGTCATCCAAATAAATGCCAATAATTTAATAAATAAATAAAGCTGAAGTAGATGTGCTTAAAGTTGACTGCCTATCTTTACTAATGGGTGTAATTCAAGGTATTGGTTATTATGTATAAAGCGGTTCGTGGCATGGATCTAAGGTAGGGGTAGGCAACCTTGGCTCTTTTATGACTCGTGGACTTCAACTCCCAGAATTCCTGAGCCACCATGGCTCAGCTTGGAAACCTCTTCCTTTCCCCTCAGCATGGCTGGCTCAGGAATTCTGGGAGTTGAAGTCCACGAGTCATAAAAGAGCCAAGATTGCCTACTCCTGGTCTAGGGCATTTGAGGAGCTTATCCCACTGTTTGTGCCCATCCCACTAGGTCAGGTAAGAGGGGCTCTGGGTCCCACAGATCAGGAACTGTCATCCAGGGGACCCAGGAAACATGCCTTCTCCAACAAGCCCTAAAAATCTGGCTGTTTTCAGGGAGATGGGGGAATAATTGAGCCCAATCGTTGTTGTACAGCAGGGGTTCTCAACCTTGGCAACTTTAAGACTTGTGGACTTCAACTCCCAGAATTCCTCAGCCAGCAAAGCTGGCTGAGGAATTCTGGGAGTTGAAGTCCACAAATCTTAAAGTTGCCAAGGTTGAGAACCCCTGCTGTACAGTGTCTTCAGCAGCCACTTTGTGTTTTGGTTGACCTTGACATTTTTTTAAATACTGTACTTGTATTTTTTAATTATTGTTTTTTAAAACTTTGTTAGCCGCAGTCTGAAGATAGGCGGCCACATTAAAAACAAAAAACCCCTATGAATAAAATCTTACGCAACAGGGTCTTTGCGATGACCCTCTACATACAATCCAGCGGCTGACACAAAACAGCACCAAAGAGAAAAAGAGACCCCCGGCAGTCGGGCGCGAAGTTGCTGCCGGGCCCGTCGCCCATTGGCTGTCGCCTGCTTAGTCCACCTGCCGGGCGATGGCCAAAGCGGGAGGTGCGCCGAGAGCTCGCGGCTTGAGCGGGCAGAGTTCAGCCAAGTGGGAAAGAGCAAGTGGCGCACAGGTGCGTCTGCCCTCTGGCTTACGGTGGGCGGGCTGGGAAGATGCCTCTGGGGCTGAGGAGAAAGAAGAAAGGCAAATCCAGGGAGACCTCCACGCTGGTGGACGGCGAGGCTCCGCCGGCGCGAGGGCGAGGCGACGACGAGCTCGGGGCCGGCGCTCGTGTCGGAGCGGGGGGCGCCACAGCTCGGCGCGATCCCGTCCGCTTGGTCTTCCACACCCAGCTGGCGCACGGCAGCCCCACGGGGCGCGTGGAAGGCTTTGGTAGCGTGAAGGAGCTTTACGCTAAAATCGCTGAGGCGTTTTGCATTTCCCCGGCCGAGGTACGTGGCCGCCGGTGGTGGTGGTGGTGCGTCACCCAGGTCTTAAGTTTCCCTCCCTTTCTACTGCATGGCTGTAACCCAGGGGTCCGTCAGATTTCCATGTTCCTGTTCAAAGTATGTTAAAGACCAGGCAACCGAACTGCCTGTTTAAGCGTAACGGTCTTCTTTTGAGGAGATGCGGATTCCAGCCTTTGGGGTTTCCAATAATTTATATATATATATAATTTATATATATATATACTCAGCAAAGTCATGTTTTCCTCAAGTTGAGTTTAATTCCTGGCAACTTATGAACATCTCCATGTAGATTTCTGTCTGTCATGTATGTATATATTTTAATTTTTTTTATCCCACCTTTCTTAATATAACATCTAGCACTGAAGCTTTACTAGGACAGGAGAACTGAGTTTTTAAGTGTCGTTTTAGGCACAGGAAGCCAGATGGGTCACTTTTGGGTCAGTACCAAGAAGGTATTGGCAAGCCATTTCCAAAAATGTTATCAAGCAAACTGTATGGCTCTCTCCATATAGTTGTCTGGGCTCAAGCTTGACTTGAAGGCATGCATATGGACACACACACACATACACACACATCCATCTAATATATGGAACGGAAGTACTGAAGTCTACTTATTATGATGCCTAAGCGGAAAATCTGAAGAATATTTTAATCTCAAAACTTCAACCAATACAAGTAAGTATTAAACACATCACAATTACCAAATGAAAAAGTACTTCTTTCTCACATGTGAACTGCACAAACAACTTCTTTTCCTTCCCTACCATCTATACTTACACCACCTGACCTCAAATTAAGTAATATATTAATTCAGTCACTCTATGTGAGCTGTAATTCACAAAAGTTATTCTTTCAGTATTAGTTAGAAAAATGCTACGACGGTCCTTTTGGTTTTTGCAGTGTTTCCTGGGATTAACCTATATAGTAATAAATGCTTTTGATTAATTTGTGTTCTATTAATGGTGGTATTGAATCTGTTACTTTTGATGAGTTGATTCATCCTGCCTAAAGCTTTAATGTCGTTTGTAGCTTTGTTGTAATAGAAAGATACTCAATTGTATTATTCAAATATTTGGCTGAGTGATTTGTATTTTATTCTACAGATCTGTTTCCTGTAATGGTTGCAAAACATAGACACAAAATTGCTTCTTGATTTATTTAAATCCTACAATAGTTCTATATTTGTAGCTCAGAGCACTGTAAAAGAAGCAATTCTTAACACATGTAATTATATTCATGGCTACAAGTATCATTTTACCCCAGGCATTCAACTTACAATGGTATCTTATTTATTCTCACGAGGAACAATAAAGCTTTGAAAGAGAGAAGTTTCTTTATTGATAAAAAAGTTCAGAAGGTATTTCACACCAGTTTGGAACATGGCATTGTTCTACTTACTTTTATGCACACAAAATGAAAAAAGGCCCTTTCTTCGATATTCTTAGTAAACTAGAATAAGTTGATGCCTAATTAATATTTTTATGAGATTTGGATAAAACATTTTTTTGAAAATAAAAAAACCCAACCTTTGTTGTTCAATAATTTATTTGTGACAGATGAGAGAGATAACGATAAAAATGTTTGGGTTGCACTATTGGGCAGAAACATTTATTTTGAACAGAAATCTATCCCCCTGCATTCAAAATGAGGATACAAGAATTTATATCCACATGATTATTTTTTTTTGTGTGGGATGCTCTCTGTCTTGGTTGTTTTCTTGGAGACATTTTATCACCCAACTAGGTATCATCAATGCTAGAAGGGAGTGGGATTTGCTCTCTGTTTATATACAAACGGCTTGGCCCGTCAGTATTGGTGAGAGCACTCTTGGTACTTCCTTGATTAGCTCTTCAGAGAGCTCAGAGACCACCAAGGACCCCCACAGTTTAACCTTGAGCTACAAATAGTCTATTCTATTTACTAGAGATTGGCCAGACGTTTTGCACTTGCTCACACATTATTTATTTTGGAGTATTGGACTGTGCTAAATCGTTTTGTAATGTTTAATATACAAACATGCAAACATTAATGTTAGCAGTTCAGCTTGACCGATAGCAGTCTTTACTCCTTAAGCAAATCAAGGCAAGAAACTTGATAATGGTATTAATGCTTGCATATTAGAAATTGTGATAAATTGGTTTGGTTCTTGGATAAACATAGTGTGTACCAATATTTGTAAAGCTTAACATATTTTGAGGACACAGAAAATCAGCATTTTCTGGGACTGGTTTGTTTTATAATTAACAATGGTAGATATTACCTTGATTGGGCCCTTCTGTGTTTATGAATTTTCTAGAGAATGTTAATACACAGTTGATCACTGGCTTTGTTGGCTGAGGAGAGGATAGAGGCTCTGCAGAAATGTTTTAATTTTTTTTGTTTCTATTTGTTTCTTTTTCCTTGATTACTGCTTAATTTCTATTATTTCTTACCTACAAAAAAAAAGACAAAAAAGAAGTGGCATACTACAAAGAAAATGATGACCAATGCAAAGATCACCAAATAATTCATTGGGTAATCCACTGGTGGATAATTTCTTGAATATAAAGAGGAATAGACTTAGTTAGTTGGGTTAGGCGAATGGGGCACCAAGTCTCACAGTTCTTTCTAGTGGCAAAAGCAAGTCAAATGGAAATAGCTGGATGGTAAAAACAGACTTTCAATTACAGCAGATATAGTTGAGACAACTAAGTGTATGTCACATGTACTACATGTGTGATGGGAGTATGTTTTTTCAATCATATAGAAAGAGAAAAGGGGTCTGAATTTCAGAAAAAACAGGCATATGACATTACTGAACATTAACATTGTGACATTAACCTGCTGAGAAAAAAAATTAAAGAAGAGGTTAGGAAAGTGCTATATGCCTCATGTATATATTTTATTTTTAATGTTTAATTTAGTTTCCTGAACCAGATTGGGATAGTTCTATGTTTGGATCTGTTCAGCTACAATTTCACATCTTGGATAATTGGCATTTATTTATTTATTTATTTATTTGTTCAGACTTATATGCCGCCCTTCTCCTAGGACCCAGGGCGGCTTACAACAACAATACAACAAAAATTTAAAAATTAATCACATTCATACAGCATGCAAACACAGTCAACTCACATTTGCTGATGGAGGGACATTCCTAGGGCCCAGGGGCAGAGCACAGCTCATACGCCCCAGCCTGTCGGCATAAATGTGTCTTCAACAGTTTCCGGAAAGCTAGGAGGGAGGAAGCAGTACGAACCTCTGAGGAAAGCTGGTTCCAGAGGGCTGGGGCAGCAACGGAGAAGGCCCTTGCCCTAGGCCCCACCAGATGACATTATTTAACAGATGGGACACGTAGGAGGCCAACCCTATGCGCCCTAACCGGTCGCTGGGATTCATGAGGCAGAAGACGGTCCCGCAAGTATCCTGGTCCATTGCCATGAAGGGCTTTATAGGTCATAACCAACACTTTCAATTGTGTTTGGAGACCAATTGGTAGCCAGTGCAGCTCACGGAGAGCTGGAGTGATATGAGCATGTCTTGGGAGACCCAAGACGGCTTGCGGCCGCATTCTGGACTACTTGCAGTCTCCGGACATTCTTCAAAGGTTGCCCCATGTAGAGAGCATTACAGTAGTCGAATCTCAAGGTGACAAGAGCATGGGTGACTGTGAGGAATGACTCCTGGTCCAAATAGGGCTGCAACTGGCGCACCAGGTGAACCTGGGCGAATGCCCCCCTCGCCACAGCCGAAAAATGATGTTCTAGACTTAGCTGTGGATCGAGGAGGACACCCAAGTTGCAAACCCTCTCCGAGGGGGACAAAACTCCCCAGGGTAATGGACGGACAGTTGGAATTGTCCTTGGGAGGCAGAGCCCATAGCCACTCCGTCTTGTCGGGATTGAGTCTGAGCCTGTTGGCACTCATCCAGACCTCAACAGCCTCCAGGCACCGGTTCATCACTGCTTCGCTGTAATGACGCGGGGTAGAGATATAAAGCTGAGTATCATCAGCATATTGATGATAGCTCACCCCGTGTCGACGGATGATCTCACCCAACAGCTTCATGTAGATGTTAAAAAGCAGAGGTGAGAGAACAGACCCCTGAGGGACTCCACATGGAAGAGGCCTCGGAGCCGATCTCTGACCTCCTGTGAACACCGACTGCGACCGGCCAGAGAGGTAGGAGGTGAACCACCGTAAAACGGTGCCCCGCACTCCAAGCCCTTCCAACCGGCGCAGAAGGATACCATGGTCGATGGTATTGAATGCCGCTAAGAGGTCAAGAAGCACCAGGATAGTGGAGTAGCCTCTATCCCGGGCCCGCCAGAGATCATCAGTCAGCGCAACCAAAGCAGTTTCCGTGCTGTAGCCGGACCTGAACCCAGACTGCTGAGGGCCCAGATAATCAGCTTCATTCAAGGACCATTGGAGTTGGAGTGCCACCACCTTCTCAACAACCTTCCCCAAAAAGGGAAGGTTGGAGACTGGGCGATAATTATTTAAAACCACCGGGTCCAGGGAAGGCTTCTTGAGGAGGGGGCGCACAAGTGCCTCCTTTAAGGGAGCCGGAAAGGACCCCTCCCTCAATGAAGCATTAGCAACAGCCTGGACCCAGCTCCGTGTTACCTCCCTGCTAGCCGAAACCAGCCAGAAGGGGCACGGATCCAATAAACAGGTGGCAGAACTCACAGCTCCAATGGCCTTGTCCACATCATCAGGAGTTACCAGGTCAAACTCATCCCATACAACAGGACTAAGATGGGCCTCTGTCATCTCAACTGGCTCATTGTCAGCCAACACTGCATCCCAATTGGAGCCTAAGTCAGCCCGGATCTGAGTAACCTTGTCTGCGAAAAAGGTGTTAAATTTTTCGGCATTGCCCTGCAAAGGTTCCTCCCTCCTCCCCGTATCAAGGAGAGAGCGAGTCACCCTAAACAGGGCAGCTGGACGAGATTCCGCAGACGCGATCAATGCGGAAAGATACTGAGATCTTGCCGTAGTGATCGCTTTCAAATAGGTCTTAATATAAGCTCTCAATTTGGTTCGGTCAGATTCGGATCTGCTTTCCCTCCATTGCTTCTCTAAACGTCTCTTCTGGCGCTTCATCCCCCTGAGTTCCTCAGTAAACCAAGGAGATCTCCTGGGTCTGCTACCACAGAGAGGTTGCAACGGCGCAATCCAGTCTAGAGCCCCCATAGTGGCCATATTCCAGGCCATCACTAGGGACTCCGCTGAACTGTGTACGAGCAAATCTGACAATTCCCCAAGCGCCCTTTGAAAGCCCGTAGGGTCCATCAGGTGTCTGAGGCGGAACCATTTAATCGGTTCCAGCTCCCTGCGAGAGAGGATTGGCATCATAAACACAAGCCACAGCAGAAAATAATCTGTCCATGACATAGGCAACATTTCTAAGCCCCTTAACTTCAGATCATACCTCAACTGCTCCGAGAGAAAAATCAGGTCAGGTGTGTGTCCACCTTCGTGGGTTGGGCCCTCAACTACTTGTGTCAGGTCCATGGTTGCCATGGAGGCCATGAACTCCCGCGCCAACCCAGAGGACTCACCGAGTGACGGCACATTGAAGTCCCCCAAGATTATAAGTCTGGGGAACTCGACCGCCAACCTGGCTACCTCCTCGAGTAGCATGGGCAGGGCTGTTGAAACGCAGCTGGGAGGCAGGTACATAAGCAACAAGCCCACCTGTACACCAAGGTCCAACCTCATAAGGAGGGACTCACAACCTGATATCTCAGTATCAGCGAGTCTGCGCAGCCCGAGTGACTCCTTAGCTATAATCGCCACTCCTCCCCCCCTTCCCTGGGGTCGCAGCTGATGCCATACCTGAAACCCAGCTGGGCACATCTCAGAGAGAGGAACTCCTCCCTCAGGGGTCAGCCAGGTCTCAGTCACACATGCCAGGTCGGCCTCCTCATCCAGAATTAAGTCCCGGATGAGGAGAGCTTTATTTATCACCGACCTGGCATTAAGCAGCAGCAGCCTGAGTCCAGGGTCCGGATTTCACTCATTATCAGTACTCCGGGAAAGGTTCAAGGGGCCAGAACAAGAGATCGCTTTCAGGCAGCGAGGCCTTGTTCCCCGAGAGCGGCCTACCCCAGGCCTCCCGTCATATCTGCTTCTTCCCCATAAGACCGGTATAGACTGGCCCTCTGATCCCTCAGAGCAAGGCTCCTCCACTTCTCTAGCTTCCGTAAATGCAGACAGGTCGGCCCTTCCATGTTGAAGTTATAAATAAAACAAAACAAGCTGCCTCTGTTTTTATGTACAAACAGTACAGTTCTCATTCAAAATACTTATTCTTACTGAAGCTAGTGCCCTTTCATCAGACTCCTGAATTAAACAAATAAGCCAATTTACTTTATTCACCATCTTGTTTTATGAATGCTGAAACACATCATGGCAAGGTATATTCCAACTTTTTCAAAGTAAATGATGTGAAGAAATTTTAAAGCTACATTTATAGAATTAAATATGTTAATGCAAATGACAATTGTTACATGAATATAAGACACATTAGTCAGAATGTACTGTACTATTTTGCACTGTACACATTTGAGAATTGTTAGACTTAGCAGAATGATTAGGCTGCATCCATATATTGTCACCATGGATTTACTTGGTTTTGGAATATTGTAATGTGTGAGACTAACCAACTCTTGACTTAATGAACAAACCATTGCTTAGAACAATATATGAACCAGATTGATTAACTCAAATATAGGATTCATATTTTAATGTAATGTTCTTATTTTTTATTGGAAATAAATATGAATTAGAAATATTAATGCAGTTACCTGTTTTAATTAACACAATCCTACTGGAGGCTCAGGTTGATTTATGTATGATTTATTTGATTTATATATGATTTCATCATGATACCTTTATAACTTTATTTACTTCTTTTTTGAAATATACATACAACTTTTATTACTAAGGCAAAGTATAAATAACTCTGGTTTAATTCTTTACTACTATAAATGTGGATCCTTGTATATCCTGCAGGGACCACTGCATTTACTAACATGTTACTAATTCTTTATAAAAGTAAGAGCGAATGCATTGTGGAAAATAATCTGTCTATACTCAGTTCCATTAGTTAATTAAACAGTGTTACTTTCATTCCCTTAATACACCTGTCTTTCCTCTTTTCCTTTCTTGCTAAACCTTTCTTGTTTGTTTAGCCTCCAATAATTATTTTTCTATATTTGATGTGAGGTAGTCTTGAATTTACCACAAACAACTGATGCATGTACATTTCATTCTGTGACCTATTGAACTAGCAATTTACTTCTGGGTTATTATTTTCAAATTACAAGTGGGAAGGTTTTATTTTATTAAGATTTCACTCAATAAGGACTAAGCTAAGACTCTATTTTGTATCACCAGAATCACTTAGGTACCTACATTGAATGAAATAAAATAAATAAAATTTGGGACATGATTGTATATTGCAACAATATAGGGAGAATATAATTTGAATTATTTAGCCACTTAAAACTATTTGGATATAAAAAATACTGTCTGCTTCTCAGGTTAGGGAGGAAGAAGTCACAATCTTCTAGAAGCAGTACTTTAATTACTGGATATTGTGAGCCCAGTGTAAATGATTTGTCAATGGGCTAAATGTTTTTGTGAATGGGATGTTCTATTTTAGGCTTTGGGACTTCCAGCTGAATTCAGACTGCTCTGTGTATAAATACTTGCACTATATATCACATACTTCTATTTCAGAGACACAAAGTTTCTTACTTTGTATGTTCTTATTATACTATCTATAAAATAGTTTGCAATGACATCTTAAGAACGACACTGACATTTTGAGACTAAAACATCGCTTTGCTTTGAGGCAAAGCAAAGCAAAGCAAAACCCACAAGAACATGGAACCACACTTGTCTGAAATGGTATGGTGGGAGGATTTGTTGCTTGAGCAGGGGGTTGGACCAAAAGGCTTCCAAAGTCCCTTCCAATTCCGTTATTCTGTCGCACTATAATTCAATGCAATATAACAGCCAGCTAGACTGAGAACCTCCTGATTGCTATGTTTTAAAACATTGATTGATTGAATGCTTGATTGTCAGAACAATTCGTACTTAAATTACTTGGTATGAGTGTGAAGAAAAATATTTTGCTTATTTACCATTATTGTCTTGTATAAAAGTGTATAAAAGTGGAACTCAGCAGGAAAATTATGTAACCACAGTTCTTGCTTGACTGAAACTCTTCCTAGAGGGAAGTATATAAAATTGGCTCATGCGGAGGCTGAAGTCTGCTTATGCTGCTCAGTTGCAGTTTTAAATAGAGTCACATCGTCTCAGATTTCTAAATATCACATTTCTGTCCTATTGCTGGTTTTATCTAGTCATAAGGGTAAAACTAGTTATAAGATGATTACTTACACTATCATGCTGACAAGGTCAACATCCAAAGGAAGCTTTTTTTTCCTTAAAAAAAAGGTATCAGGAATATGATATTAATAAGGATTAGTAGAGCTTAGCAACACTAACAGTTGGGAAACTTGGAAATTGTATATTGTGTCCTTCCTACCAGTTTCTCAGTATAGTATTTGATGCTTGACCCTATCTTTCAGATTCTCGGTTAGTAGTAGAATACAAGAAATGTTTGCAAGTTAGTATATTGGATATATCCGATATGTACTGTACCTATGATATGCAAGCTACTTGAGAACCTTGCTTTTTAATCTCTGCAAACACAAGTGAAAAAAGAAAAGTTGTGACCTTTCATTTGAGATAATACCTGAAATATTTAAACATTTTGTATTTAAAAATAAACTGTAAAGTTTTCTTTTCTTTTTTAATTAAGCATAGTAATCATAAGTGGGCACTATCTCAGTTGCCTTTCAAAATATTTTCCCAAAATAATATGAAAAAGATAGTATTTTTAAAACAAAATATTCCAATTAACATTAATAAGGAAAGCACCTTTCAAATCAACTCCTTAAACTGAATTCCTTTGAAAGTTTTTAAAACTTTTAAACTTTTTTTCCCTTTTTCCCTTTTCCTTTTACTTCCGGGTTATGATGAATTTGAAATATATAATTTAAAGCCATTTAGCCAGTACTACATTCTGCAATCTCTATTACAAAATCCTAAAGCAGTATAAAATAAAATATTGAAAATGGCTTTTTAAAAAAATGGACACCATGTTTTAATGCTACCATATTGTTATGTTTTTAAATTTGCATCCCCTAATATTCATAAAGGACCCAGACTGAAATTTTGTAGCAAGCATTTTAAGTCAATTTATTATATATTCAGTTGAAAGGTAAATTTGCATATCACTAAATGAATATTGAAAGAACTCTTGCTAAAATGCTAATGATTGTAACTTGATCAAATCTTGTTTGTGGTGTCCTGTGTTATTTCTGACTCCATGAAGCAGAAGTGTCAAAACTCAATTTCATTGACGGCTACATCAGCATTATGGTTGCCTGAAAATGCAGGTGGGCATGGCTAACTCAACATGGTCAGCTTGACATCGCTCACATTGAGAGGGGCCAGGCAAGGCTGTGGGGAGGATCTGGAGGTCTCCAGTAGAAGAAGGTGAGACCAGGGAGAGCGCCAAAGCTTTGTTCACCAGAGGAGCCTCACTGTCCCCCGGACGGGAGGCCAAAGCGGAGGGCCTTGCCCCACCTGCTGGGTGGCAGACAGGACCTGGCCCATGGATTGAAATGTGGGGAGATGGTAGTGCAGAGTGGCAGAAGCCAAGCATTGGTGGGGGCTGGCTCTGGGTTGCCTTCTCAGCTGCGTGGCAGGGCTGGAGAGGAGAATGCGGCACTCATGCTGGATGCGGAACCACGGCCTGAAATGGCTGGGTGCCCAACAACATGCAAGCCACCCCATGGAGAAGGAGAGCTGCATCCAGCACCCTGAGCTGATGGTATGCCATGACCCAAATAAGGAGGCCAGGCACAGACCCACCTGGAAGAGGATCCAGGTGCCCAGTTAGTGTTGATGGTACCCTGGGCTGCTTAGAGACCTGGGCAGCGGAAGACAAGTGCCCAGCCTGGGCCTCAGCCTCCTGGGGCACCAGGACCCTGCAGCCTAGCCTAGCCCTGCTTCCTTGAGGGGACACCCTCCTTGAGGCTGTTGCTGTTGTGCCCACTCTCCTTGGCCAGACTAGGATTCCCAGGCTGGAGGAGAGCAGAGGGTTGGCAGGGCTCCTTCTGGATGGGGCTGCTGCTGCTACTGCCTGTGCCATCGCCATGGGGCAAGACGAGGTGAGACAGATACCAGGGGTGGCCTGGCTGCAGGCCCCCAAGTTGCACAGGTGCAGTGCACATGGAATGGAGCCGAGTGGGGGTGGGGGCAGAAGGCAGGATCCGAGGGTGAGCCTTAAATGGCATCCTGACTCTGGCAGAGGGCAGCTCCGGGGCTGGGCTCAGGCAGGGCAGAGCAGGTAAAGGAGTCCCAGCTGCTTCTTGGGGCTGGGAATCCCCTGCCCTTCCTGTTCACTGGGGCCATCTGAGATGTAGTGGTGGGCAGGAGGGTCCCATGTCTGCAGCCAGAGCTGGAGGATGAGGTTTGATAGTGGCCCCCCCACACTCACCATTTCCTATGCACACACCCGGGGGAGCGCTTAGACAGGCTATGGTGGATCAGGGCCCAGATGGCAGGGGCTGGCCTCTTGCCATCTCCAGGGTGGCTCCAAGGGCCAAACCTAAACCTATTGTGGGCTGGATCTGGACTGAGGGCCTTGAGTTTGAAATGTCTGCCATAAAGGAATCCTAATATGATATCTAGTTTATTTTCTTTGTCTAGCAGCTGGATTTAGACATTCTGTTTCTTTTTAACTTTTCAAATAATTTATTTTGTTTGAAACCTTGGATAACTAGGATATTACTATGTAATTTTGTCCATAACTTTGGTTCAGAACAATAAACACAAGAGAAAGTTTATAAAGTATTTTATAAAGAAGAAATGCAAGAGCGTCTGATAATCCCACTTTGAATCTGTTTGATATAAGAGGGGTCAGAGAGGGCAAAAAGGCAGGGGGATAGTCTGGCAGACTTTCAAGATGCTATTATTATACTCTAGAACAAAGGTCCCCAACCCTTAGTCCATGCATTGGCACTGGTCTGCAGCATGCTAGCAACTGGTCCGCGCAAACAATGTAATGTGTCTTTTACAGCCTGGTAAATTTAGAACACATTAAGTTTTAAATTAAGAAAAATGAAGGCAAAAGTAGCAATTAGTACATATATGCCACTGATAAAATAATGAAGATTTGGGGGTTTATACCAACAAATGAGTCAATTTTCAGCTGTCCGGGGCATGGGCGAGATAATGCAGTCTATCAAAATCCAAACTATATAGTGTATATACAATGAAGGTCATAGTTTATGCAGTAGAACTGTGCATTGGCAGGCAGATGGCCTTTTTTCCTTTGAGGTATGTACACACCTTGACTCATATTGAAATAAATACAGTATATAGCTCATTTTGATGGAACTTTTTAAATAAGCAACTCAACACTGTACGATTTACTGCAGGAAGTACAAAGTTTATTGCAGAAGTTAAACCCCTAGTTGAAGAATAACTTCGGGTGAAATACCTTGCTCTTAAATGTAACAAATAGAAGCTTTGGAGTGAAAGATGATGTAGCTAAATTAAATGCTTTTTTATTCTGTTCCTTTTTAATTATATAAACAAATATTATTATGAAGCCATTACTTTCAAGATTTTCTTTATCCTACATAAGACTGTAACATTTGTGAACTAAAAAGTGTCTTAAGTGCTGATACGATGTAGCATGTAAAAAGTTCAGGAATTAGGTAGAATTTTAGGTTTATTATTAGCATTTTAATAAAAGGGGATATTGTCATTCCTTTGTGCCAAAGCCATTTCCTTTGATGTGGAAAAACTAGCCCTTTCAGGAACTGCTGATCACACATTAGAGCTGTAGTCTGAAGTCCTTGAGTGTTGCAGGTGTTAAAGAAACAAATCTGGGAGGGAAAGGAGGGGAGGCATCATGTTTTAACAATGTCTATCTTTTCTGATGTCTAATCAATATCTTCACTGTTTGATTTGTTGCTTTCTGTCACATATATAGAATGTATCTATGATTTGTTTCTGCACCCTACATAAAAACATGGCACCACCTTTTGCTTTATCTGAAGTCCTTGTGGCTGGTATTGTTGGGAGGTAGGGTGAAAAGACCATTTTGAAACAGTATTGGGTATTTTTCAAATTTAAGGACTTAGTTGTTTCCAGCTCCATGTCAACTTGGGGGCAACTATTTGAGTGCTCATCTAGGACTGCTGCATGGCATCCTTCATGGATCATATCAGTCATGGAACATGGGACAGCTGGCAAAGGGTGAATTCATCCCTAAATCTTCAAAGAAGGTGGACAACCAAAGAGCCAACAGAAGATAAATACTAGCTGGTATTCCCTGGGAGAGAACACAACAAAATAAGACAGAGGAGAAACACACTCCTGGGGGAGCCCATTGGAGTTCATCACCCAGTTGTGGGCCAGGAAAGTCTATTAGTCCAGTAAGGAAATGCTTATACTATGTACAGAGAAGTGGACAAGATATACTGGGTTCCTTTCATGGGAAGAAAGGCGGCCAAAGTGAGGCTTCTTTGATTTATGACTAGTAGGGCCAGTCAGAGCACAAATTGAGCAGAACCATTCCTGTCAATTGGACTTTGGATCTTGTGGGCTGAGTGACATGTCACCCAGATTATAGTTAAAAAAAAATAATGCCCTCCATCACTCCCCTTGAAGTGCCCTTCTGGTGTCCTACTCCTGAAGAGATGAGGATTACCTGACTCCTGTCTTGTGTCCTCCAGGGATGAGTCGTGGGGAGCAAAGTGGAAGTGCAGACCCGCGATTCATGTGGCCACACTCATCTGTAGATCCCTCACCCAATAGCGAAAGAGCTTTTATCAGCGCTGAGAGAGAGCATATGGACATTGTGGCGGTAGGGGAAGCCTCAAGGCCTGCTTATTCTGAGAGAAGCAAATAGACTGCAAACTCTGGAATACAAAAACAGCATGAAAAGCTAGCACAATTGAAAGTATCTGACACTCACCACGGGAGCAGCTGGACTGTTTTCTGTCAGAATTATTGCAAGCTTATTTAGAAAAATTCCAGCAGGCTTAGGATTCTGGAAACTTTCCAGATCAAATTGGAATGAGTAAGAAACAAGCTATTTCTTTAAATAGAAACTGGTAGATATTTTGGGATAATTCTGGTAAACAGAATGAGAAACTTTAATTGTTGTCAGCTAAAACTTTTGAAACTTGTTTTGGAAGAGGAAAAAGAGGAAAAAGAGGAAAAATTAAAAATGAAATTAAATTAATTTGTTTATACTTGCCAGAACAAAAGAGGAAATTACTTATTTTTCCTTTGTCTTTTTAATTTTTCTCTTTTTCTTTTTCATTGCACTTTTTTTTTTCTGGTATGTATTAGTTTCATCTGTATAATGTAATTGTTAATCAATATTATTTTAAAAAAGACTTATTCAAAACTGTGTTTTAATTAATTTTAATTAATTAAATTTGTATAGAATAAAAACAATGCATTTTTTAAAAAAAGAAAGTGAACAAATTAAAGAAATGTGATGTAAAGAAAGAAATAGAAAAGCAGAAGAAAGAGAGAAAAAGAAAAAAAGACATAAAGTGGCTTCCATTCTTCTTCATAGCAGTTATAAATGCATTTATATTTTCCAATGTTGCATTTTAAATAATAATTATAATATAATAATTATATGATATTGTACTATTTGGTTTATTGCACAGTCAGCCAGAAGTTCAGAATGAATTTGGCATTTCAGTCCGCCTATCAAGTCCTTCCCAAGAGTATAGTATTACAATTATAATAATTGCAATAGGCATATGATCTAAATAATATTTTCTGTACCATATCATAGGAACCATACCATTGGATCCTGTGGGCTAAGGGACATGTCACTCAGGAGTGGTACTAGGCTAGGAATTCTCATGCAGCATATTATTTTGGTAGTTGTTGACTTTTGGTGTTCTGGAAGGACCTTGTTTTAAACAGTATTTTTTTTTACTTTGTGATATAATTCTTACAGGAATTTGGGGACTTATTATAAAATGTACAGTATAACATTTTTACAGCAGCAGTATATTGAATTATTTCTGTTTATATCAAATAGCACGCATTCTGCTTCCTGCAATAAAGCTTGGCAACAAATCACAGGCTTTGGGCATTGAATGGATTTTGTAATTAATACACATCTAAGTTAAGAAATCACAATAATACATAGCATGGTGACTTTTCTAGAATACTGTAACTTGCTCTTGCTGCCATTGGACAATTATTTAGGTGTCTTATGATTTCGGGAAAGGATATTTCTTTGAAAAGTAATTAACATGCATCTGTTTCCCTCCTGACTTTATAGATCATGTTTTGCACATTGAATACACACAAAATTGATATGAACAAGCTTTTGAGTGTGCAAATTGGTCTTGAAGACTTTATATTTGCTCATGTCAAAGGAATAAAAAAAGAAGTGGAGGTTTTCAAATCAGAAGATTCACTTGGACTTACCATTACTGATAATGGAAATGGATGTGCCTTCATAAAGGTAGGTTGGGGATGAAATGAATACAGGTAGTCTTCAACGTTTGACCACAATTGAGCCCAAAATATATGTTGCTAAGTAAGAAACTTGTTAAGTTGAGTTTTGTTCCACTTTACGACTTTTCTTGCCACATTTGTTAAGTGAACCACTGCATTTGTTAAATTAGTAACATGGTTGTCAAGTGAATCTGGCTTTCCTATTGGCTTTGCTTGTCAGAAAGTTGCAAAAGGGGATCACACGATCTCGGGACACTGCAACCATCATAAATATGAATTAGTTGTCAAGCCTCTGAATGGAGTTCACATGACCATGGAGATGCTGCAGCGGTGCTAAGTGTGAAAAATGGTCATACGTCATTTTTTCAGTGCCGTTGTAACTTCGAACGGTCACTAAATGAACTGTTGTAAGTTGAAGACCCCCTGTATGAGAAACATGAACATACCAATTTATTTCATTAATTTATGGTGATAGCATTGAAACTGTGTTGAGTAACTCCTAAAGTGAATGGCTTGAAAGCCTAATACTGGCATTATTTCTTGAGTGAACACTTAGAGGAGAAGGAATATCTGACAGAGCCATTTCTTTTTTAAAAACAGAACATTTCTTTTTATGAAAAAGACACTTTAGCATATGACAAACCATATGTCTGTATGCTGTATTTTGTATGCATTTGATCCTTATTCTATCATGATCATTTTTAATTGTCTTTAAAACACAATGATCAGGCTGACATTATGCACATCTGCGTAATCTAGCCCATAATTTCAACAAAAACATATGTTATATTACTCAGAGTGGAGATGAGAGAGCAAGCATTTTTTAGCATTTTTTTTACTGCATAATAACTATTATATGCCTTTTTTCTATCCTATTTGTTCTGGAAAAGTTCATCATTTCTCCTGTCAGTTACATTTTGCTGTCAAATAGTTCTTCTTCTGAGAAAGTTTTTCTCCATCCTGGTCACCTTCCTTTGGAGAGAAGCCAAGAGAGGAAAGTTAAGGGCTGGAGAGTGGACATATCTCCCTGTCAATCATATATCTGCTAGCTTGATAGACTAATAATGAATCTTTTTAAAAAATTTCTCATTTTTCTCTAATATTACACAGGTTGATCAGTTTATTTGTAGATCAGAAAAATGAAATAGGGGGAATTAACTCCTATTCCAGAATTTTGGCTTTGATAAGATTTAGATGATTACAACTTCCCTATAGCCATTTTTATCTTTGAGGAGGAGATGAAAATTAAATTATATTCTCTGATCCTCAGAAGTAACTTACATAGAATCAAAGGAAATTGTTAACATTTGTCTTAAAAGATACAATTAAAAAAAATAAATCAAAATATTGAAAATGGAGGCAAATCTGTTTTCCTTTTCTAAAGTTGTCAAATGTAGAAGAACGGAAAGCCTGGCCTTCCCATAAGATCTTGATGTGTGCTGTACATTTATTATTATAGCTGTTTGAAATGCTATGGAATATGCTTTGTTGAGTATAAATTCTGAACTGCCTTGTATGTTTTGCAGATATTACCTATGTAGTACCTACCACGTTTCCCCAAAAGTAAGACCTACCCCGAAAATAAGCCCTAGCTTGATTTTGGGGGGGGGGGAACCTAATATAATCCCTACCAAAAATAAGTCCTAGTTTTGAGGCGAGGCGCACGCCTAAAAATCAAACTATAGTGGGGGTGGCAGGATTGGATCTTACTGTTGCAGCCAGGCTTCCCATGGATTGACAGTTGCCTCACTGGCTCACTTCTTCTGCGGCCGAAGGAACAGCTTCATTCTGCTGCTGAGAATGGAGCTCCAGCCTGCATTTTGTAGTCAAAGACCTTTCCGGAAGGCCTCAGCAGTCGAGAACTGAGCTATAGATTCAATCCGTAGCTCGGTTCTTGGCTGCAGAAGACTTCCGGAAAGGCCTGATGGCGAAATGCAGGCTGGAGCTCCATTCTCAGCTGCAGAAAGAAGCTGCTCCTTCGGCCACAGAAGAAGTAGGCCGGCTGGGCAGGACTGTTGTTGCTGCTGCCGCAAGGTGAATGAAAAAGACACCCCCCCTCGAAAATAAGACCTTGTGCCTCTTTTGGAAGCAAAATAAAATAAGACTGGGTCTTATTTTCAGGGAAACATGGTAATGTTTCATCATTGGCTTTTTCCTGCCCTTCTTTCTAATGATACTCCCAAATGTCCTGAAAATTTCTTCAAGCCAGTAAGAGCAGACTAGAAGAGGTTAGTGTAAAGATGATAGACACAGGAGACTACTGACTTTTTCTTAACTTCCTGGATATAAAGAGAATGAAAATATCTTCTCTTGCCTATCTTCCATTGGATTTTGGATAGAAAGGTCCTGGCGATAAAATGTGAGACTCTTCATGTTCATATTTGTAGTTCATAATTTTCTGGACCAGACTATTTTTTTTAAAATCCATTATAATATATGTAAAATTGTTTTTGTCTGCAGAGAATTAAAGCAGGAAGTCTTATTGACCAAATAAAAGTGATATGTGTTGGTGACCACATAGAATCTATAAATGGAAAAAATGTAGCAGGCTGTCGTCATTATGAAGTGGCTAAGAATTTAAAGGACTTGAAGAAGGGTCAAACATTTACATTAAAAATGATAGAACCTATGAAATCATTTGGTGAGTGGAACATATCCACCCAAAAAATTGTACCAATAATCTTATTACAATAGAATAAAACTATCCTCATCACTATTAAGCTACTTAATCATAAGGTTTAAAGCTGTCTTTCCATACCTTACACTAATTATTACGGAGACAAGTTCACATGAAGCTCAAATATTTTTATTTCTTTCTGGCACATACAAAAAGGGATTATCAAGCCCAGCATGGTTCATGGATTGTATTAAATTTAATTTGGTTGGGCAGCCTGATTTAAAATAAAGACAGAAATTAAACAAAATGATGAAGGCAATATGCTTTCAAATTTATCTTGTTTCAAATGCATTAGGGCCCTCTTGACAATATTTTTTCAGATCTGCAAATCAACTTCAATTAATCCCCACTAGCTATGTATTTACAGCCCTTTAAGGAGGATTGAAAGAATCACCGTTTACTTTTTCTTGTAATTTAGTTAATATTCAATTACACAGTCATACTGGATCTGAGTTGCAGACATTACAAATTTTCAGTAAATATATAAATAGCTTTTCAACAATGTGGGAAATGAGATTCTTACTTTTAATTGGAGCAGCATCTAATTTTTTCAGGAAATACAGGAGTTTCTTTGCTATGACAACTCTTACTGTCAAAGCATTGCTGGTTGAGAACTATAGTGATGTTCAGTTAATTGGGCAGTCTTATACCTGGAAGCGCAGCTTACATTTTGTGGAAGCACAAAATTAAGACGAGAAGTCAACAAGAATTACAGCTGCATCTCCAGTAGTTTGCCTTTGCCAACTAATTTTGGGGGGGGGAGGAGATTTTCAAGTCCAAAGCTATAAAGCAGACATGTCAAACTCGGGACTGTTTTGCCATTGCCAGCAATGGGGTGGGTGCGGCTTCCATGTGACGCGTCCGGCCTGCAGGCTGGCAGTTTGCCACCCCTGCTATAAAGTGAGGAAATTTGCACATTGAAATTAAGTTGCTATTAACAACAGGTGTGGTAAAATCATACGGGTTAGACTCATATTGAGTATTTGATGTCCTTGAAAAGAGTATTGAGACTGAATCAGTTTAGTTAGATAATAGGAGAGTTCAGTACAAAACAGATTATTTTTAAGCAGGTATGGGTGAGATAGACAAATCGATTAATATGATTTTTATAACCCCTGTTTTGGCAAAATATTTTTGTCTTAAAATTACTACAAGCTAGTCATTGTTGACTGAATCATAAACTTCCCAATCTACCCATCTATAAAATGTATGGGTCTCTTGGCCCCATTAAAAATGCCTTAATGACTCTGCAACTGCTAAAGTAATCTCCACTTTAAATCCAGTTTTGAGTTGAATTAATAGATTGCCAAATTTCATCCTATGAACCCTAAGTTTGGATTTGATGTTGTTCATCTTGAAAAGAAGTATAACTATATTCAGAGTTGAATTAGAATTTGGGAAACATATATTTATTGCAGAAATTATCGAGCCAAGGTCAAAAAGTGGAACTTTTGCAGAGGAAAAAATCTGCCGAGGAAGACAGACTCTTCGACTAAGATCCAAAGGTTCTGCTACAGTAGAAGAAATGGTGAGTTTTTAAATTCATAAATCTTTGTCCTGAAGGCAGATTTTTGTTCCAGTTTGGAAGCCATTAAACTATAGTTATAACCACAAAGAGTGTCTTCACCCTGGTGAATTTGGCATTTGCCTCATTTCTTCCGTTGCTGCCTTGGCTCTTTTATGACTCGTGGACTTCAACTCCCAGAATTCCTGAGCTAGCCATGGAGTTGAAGTCCATGAGTCATAAAAGAGCCAAGGTTGACTACCCCTGATCTATACCATTTCCAGCAATGAAAGTTGCACAGCCCTTCCTTAAAACATAGATTTCAGGTTGAGCTTTGACTAAAAATAATGGTGTAAGAAGTGCAAATTGAAAGCAAAAAGTAAAGGTAAGTGAAAAGAAGACGGGAATTTTTTATTCGCAGATTAAAAAAAAATTCTTTTCACAAGATTATGATACACTTTACTGTGATACCTGCACTCGCGTTGGTTTTGTTATGGTGGTTCATGTTTGAAACTGGAAACTGGAAAACTGAAATGTATTGACAGAAATACCTTCAACTTGGCATTGTAATCTACCATGCTTCTTAAAAAGGAATGTATTTACAAAATAGCTGATTTTTCAAATGCTATTGAAGTTACATGAATATCTTTTTTGATAGTATTTTAGGCATTTTATATATAGTCTTTCCTTCTGGGGACTTTCCAGATTTCCTGGAATGCAATTATACCACCCGGGAATTGCAAAAAGATGTCTAAAAAGCAGGACAGGTCATCTCTTTGGGTTATGTTTACCTAAAGAAAATGCCTACAAAATGTATGTAGAATCATAACATTGCAGAGTTAGAAGAGATCATTTAGATCAGTGGTTCTCAACCTTTTTAATGCCGCGACCCCCAACCGGTCGTAAGTTGAGGACTACCCAACCGGTCATAAGTCGAGGACTATTTCCCTGCCCGGGAGCACCGCGCATGCATGGTGTCGCCCCCTGCACCGGCCGAGGCGTAGTTGGCAAGGGGCAGCAACAGCGTAGGGCGACCACCGGCTGGGCCACCAGCTGGCCCAGCCCAAGGGAGGTAAGGCACCCGCCGGGCCCCATGCGTGCCAGCAACCCTCCCTGCACCCATCAGCCTCCCACCTCCCATCCCTGGCCCTCTTTTACTTACATTTTTAGTAGTTGCTCAGCAGGGAGGGGTGGAAACTTCCAGACAGCTCGTGTTCGCTGCAGACAACTTGCAGCACCATTTGCAGACTGGGACCTTTGGCAGGCTCAGCAGGGCAGAGACAGCCTGGACAATTCCTATTGGCTTTTGAAAGCCAATCGAATTAGACTCTATTCAAGTTGCCAAGGTTGAGAACCCCTGCCATAGACATTCCTAGTTCTTTCATTCTTTCTTTACAGGATTTTATTTCTAATCCTTGATCGTCATCCTTATTATCCTTCTCAGGACCTGTTCTAATTTATCTGACTCATTTATTTGCCCGTAATGGATATAGTAGTTGAGGTCTAACCAAGGGAGAATAATGTGGAACTTATTACTTGTGGAATTTATGTTTTCTCTGATGCAGCCTAATTATGTTTTTTTTCTGCCCACCTTACTCTGCTGGTTCAATTCAATTCATAGGTAGTGTTCAACTTATAATAATTCAATTAGTCACCATTCAAAGTTACAACAGCACTAAAAAGTGACTTATGACCATTTTTCACACTTATGGCCATTGCAACATCCCTAGGGTCATGTGATCAAAATCCAGAATTTGGTAACTGATCCATACTTATGACGGTTGCTGTGTCCTGGGGTCATGGGGATCACCTTTTGCAACCTTCTGACAAGCAAAGTGAATGGAGAAGCCAGATTTACTTAACTAACTTAACAACTATAGTGATTCACTTAGCAACAGTGGCAAAAAAGGTGATAAAATGGAGCCAAATCCATTTAACATCTGTCTCGCTTAGGAACAGAAATTTTGGGTTCAATTGTGGTCATAAGTACCTGTATCACCAACTACTATTCCAAGATCCTTTTCACAAATACTCTTTGTCAACCCAGGTTCCTCATTCTGTTCCTGTACATTTGATTTATTTTTCTTGAATGAATAGAATTCATTGTATTTATTTTAACCTTCATTCTATTATTCTTGTCCCATTTTCCTAGCCTTCCCCCAGAAGATCATTTGATTTATTCTGATATTAATGCATTATTAGGATTTGGTTTTCTATCAGATGCAGATCTGATAACCATTCTTTCACTTCCTCACCCAGGTACTTAATAAACATATTAATAGTGCAGGGCCCAATACTAATTTATATTTTCATGGAGGAACTTTTTTTTCCTTTTTGAAGAGAAAGGATTATGCTTCCCTTCAGTTACCTACTGCCCAGGGTCTTTTAAAGATAATAACATAAAGATTTCCCAGTTCATCAGAAAGTTCATTCAATATTGAAGGATAAATTCCTCTGGTGTTGGAGATTTAAACTCACTCAAAGTAAATAGATGTTTTTTTGACTATGTTTTTATTTGCCTCAAGCTTTAATCTTTCTATTCATTCTGTTCTTCTTGGTAACTACTGGAATGCATACATTTCATAAATGCTATGTATTAATATTTTCCAATCTAGACTGAACTGCTGGCACACGTATATGAATGTAACTGAAGAAGCCCTTTTAATGTACTACCAACTTTAGATTTACATCAATATTTATAATACCAAGCTATCTATATGTACCCTTCCTTGGTGACTTGTCCCTCTTTCCAACACACAGACATACACAGACACACACGGAGACATAGTTCTTGCTTCTGACTGACTCATTTTGTGACCATTTGAAGATACAGTTGTGTAAATAAAACACCTTTGCTACCGATCCTTGCATTTACAACCATAACCACATCCTGCTGTCACGTAATTGTAATTCTGGGGAATTTGTGTGCTTCGCAGTTGACTTGCATCAGAGTTAATAGAGAAGGTCGAAATAAAATTGTAAGTCATAGTCATGTGATGTTTTGCTTAGTAATGAAGTTGCCAGTCTCAAAAGTAGTCAATAGTAGTCACTTACCTGTTAGTAGTCAAGTAGTGAGGACTTACCTGTTTGTCTTTTTTTATTTATAAACAGTTTTGCAACCATATTTGCATTTTCTGCTATCCTATATTATTTCCCTTTAATGGCATCATTGAAAATTATACTTTTAGTTTTAACAGCTCCTACTCACCTTTAATTTCTTTTCCCATTAGATTGTCCTACCACTATTAGTTACACATTCCAAATCCAGGCAATAAAACTCAGCTTCAGTTTTGGTTAAAACGATGAAGTCCAGTTTTATATGATAGCTTTTTGGGGAAAGACCATACATGGCCCCTACTGAATATGACTTGCTGCTTCTGAAGGAACAGTACAATCATGGGAAAAGATGGCTGCACCAAGGAATTACACAAAGTGTTATAGGAGCAATCCTGCATGCTCTCAAGCACTTTTTTGTCTTCTCACATTAAACACTGCAGAGCCCTAACAGACACCAATGGCTCTGAAGAAGTTTTAGTCTCATTGCATTTTATGATTTGAGTTTGCAATGAGGCCCGCTGTCACATGAATTTCTTAGTTCAGCTTGATTGTTCAGTAGACAGACACACAATTATCGCTCAACAATTTTCATTATTGAAATTCCTCATCTCATTATGGGATATTAAATTCTGCACCACAGAAGTCTGGACCTGTATTTAATTTAGTTTTATTCATTTCTTTAATCAAATGTCAAGGCCTCCCGGCTGTGGGCAGTTTACAGATTTAAAAATCCATGATAAAAAAAACCATAGACAGCTGACTGGAGAGCAAGACACCAAACATAAATCATCCAAAAGTGAAGTGGAGCATCACAAACACCCTGTCCCCAAGGCTTGGGAATTGGAATAAATAATACGAAATTTTTTTTATATGTAATTAGCTTAGTGTAATGTTTTCCAACTTGGGCAACATCAAGGTGTGTGGATTTCAGTTCCCAGAATTTCCCAGCCAGCATGACCATTTATTAAGAATTTTTGGAATTGAGGTCTATATATCTTAAAACTGCCCAGGTTGGGAAAACTGGTTTAGTAGTAATTAGTTTGGAATCAATATTGATATGGTTGCATTGCAAGATACTGAAAAATTTCACTTAATTTTTAAATATTATAACTCAATCTATTTTGCATTACTCATTGCATAGTTTATATTTCTGTTTCTTCCTTTTGGTAAAGCTTTCAGATGTTGAAGAAAAGGCTACCAAAAAAGTGGATGATCTTCTGGAAATGTACATGGGACTAAGAGATCTTGAACTAGGTCAGTATTTATGTAATAAGCCTTCATTTCTAGTTCTGCTGAGCTGCCAGAACTTCAATATTCTGAATAATAAAATATTATTTCTTACTTTTTTTGCCAGCCAAAACAGTGTGGTAGGCATGAAGAACTATGATACATTTCTATAGCTTTAACTTGAATTTAAAATATTTTCTATTATGACAAATGACTTAACATATTATGGTTCTCAAATTATTAAAATGTGATAGATACCCACATCCTAATACTTCGAGAACCCTGTTAAATTATTTGACACCCATTTAAATGTATAAAATATGACAGTAAGATTTCAATATTTGCTCACAGTGCTGGTTCTAACAAATTGTATTTTAAACAATTGAAGATGAGGACCTCCAGGCCAGCAAGGATGGTTATGAAATGAAAAACTTGTTCATGAAAAGTTTGGTTGCTTATCTGACCTCATATGCTGCAAAATAATGTTGTACAGTATTGAAAACTTGCACCCATTATCTATTATGGCAGCCTGATTTATTAGGATCCTCATTATACTGCTCAGACTAAAAAAAAACACAGATCTTAATATATCAGACTGCATGGTTGACTAGAAAGGTTGATTGCTATGATTGGCTTTAGAAGCATAAACTCCTGTTTAACGATATGTTAGGCTATTAAGGCAATTGTGTGTATATCTACTTGGAAATAAGCCTCATTCAGTTTAATGGAGCTTCATTTCAAACAAATGGTTATGAACTGTAGCCATATATTCCCCTCCCAAATAACTTGAATTCTATTGGCAATTTGAACAATAGATAGGTGGTAGCAGCATATGTGTTGCCTACTATTAAACATTAAGATCAGATTCCGCCTCTTGCTTTTTTTTCTTTTTTAATCACTGTGTGCATGTATATGATTGTAATTCTGAAGATCAATTACTTGCCACAGGGCAATCATACACCAATTACTAAACGTATTTTGTTGTACAGTATATCTGTGCAATCATCTCTGCACGGATTAGGCATATAAATCAGAGCAACAAAATCATAGTGTTTGTCATAATTAAGAATCTTTAACAATTATAAGTAAATCCTCTCTCTGGGTAATACATAATTATAAAGTCTTAGACCTCCTAATTATAAATAGCTATCTCAAATCTGTTATTTAACATAATATCAGTTTTTACAATTATTTTTACAATAAATCAATCAGATTTTTATTTGGAGTAATTATAGATATCTGTATTATGAAATATGTATTTAATTTAAAAAGTTGAGTATGTAATAGGAATTTGTAATATTTTCTAGTACTGTAGTTCTTCTTAACAGCCATTAGAGGCCAGTATCTGACTGTCCCATATTAGTGTACTATAATATTGAAAATAAGATTTTCAAATAACCTTTATGCTGAGATTCACCGATTGGTGTCAAAGACATTTCCTTCTACGAAAGCTCTTAAGCGTTATTAGAATATAAAATATACCATTACATTTCTGAAATGTAAATTAAAACAATGGTAGTCTTTCTTCTGTCTCCCCCTCTTTGACTCCATTACAACATGCAGTAGGCAAGTAGTCCTTATTTTAAAAAACAAAAAGTTCCAGGAAGGCCCCAGTTCTCCAGAAAGATCTGTCTGGGTAATGTGGGGACTGCAAACAGGAAGAAGACTCCTTAAATCAGCGGTTCTCAACCTTTTCCGGGGCTTGACCCTGGCCCGCATCGCGCAAAAAAAAAAATGGCGGGCCCGCACTGCGCATGTGTGGCACGACGGGGCGCATCGCGCATGCACGGCACGACGGTCTGCATCACGATAGGTAAAAAAATGGCCGACCCCAAAAAGAATAAATGGCTGACCAAAAAAAAAATTTAAAAAATGGCGGGCCCGCACCATGCATGCGCAGCACGACGGGGCGCATCGCACATGCGTGGCGTGATGGCCCGCATCACGATAGGAAAAAATGGCCGACCCAAAAAAAAATGGCCGACCAAAAAAAAAATATGGCGGGCCCGCACCACGCATGCGCAGCGTGACAGGGCGCATCATGCATGTGTGGCGCGATGGCCCGCATCACGATAGGAAAAAAAATGGCCGACCCCCCAAAAAAATGGCCGACCCAAAAAAAAAATAAATAAAAAAAATTGGTGGGCCCGCACCGCGCATGCATGGCGTGATGGGGTGCATCATGCATGTGTGGCGCGATGGCCTGCATCGCGATAGGAAAAAAAATGGCCGACCCAAAAAAAATGGCCGACCCCAAAAAAAAATGGCAGGCCCGCAACGCGCATGCGCGGCGTGACGGGGTGCATTGCGCATGCGTGGCATGATGGGGTGCATTGCGCATGCGCAATGTGACAGCCCACATCGCGATAGGAAAAAAAATGGCCGACCAAAAAAAAAGTGGCTGACCCCCCCCCAAAATGGCGGGCCCACACTGCGCATGCGCGGCGCGATGGTGCGCATTGTGCATGCATGGTGCGACGGGGCGCATTGTGCATGTGCGGCGTGATGGGGCCATTGCGCCTGCACGGCGCGACGGGGTGCATTGTGCATGCGCGGCACGACGGCTCGCATCGTGATAGAAAAAAAATGGCTGACCAAAAAGAAATGGCCGACCAAAAAAAATGGTGGACTGTGGTGCTTGGCGACCCCTGTGAAATGGTCGTTCGACCCCAAATGGGGTCGCGACCCACAGATTGAGAACTGCTGTTCATCTTGTTCCTCTTGTCACTTGTGATATGTGTAATTCTGTGAATTAGATAACACTAAGTGGTTCATGATATTCAACCTGTGATTGAAAGAGTATCTGAATTTGGTTCTTGAAGAATCAAAAATAAGGCACTGCCAAGTGCCAACCACAGTTTTAGCTCTCCTCTGGTGGTCTTTTCTGCACAGAAGATGATAGACCTCTAGCAGAAACCAAATTCGCACTTGTGTTCTTAGGTTTTGTTATCCCCCAACTGAAATTGATGGTGATATTTCTACTAAGTGGGGCTGAATCTTTAATCCTGAAGAAAATAAAAACTCCTTAGAAGTTTAGTTGGCCTGGCTTTAAATACATTCTACACAACCTTTCATTTTCTAATTAATTCTGGACGTTTACAAATGTTTTGCTTTTTACTTTACATTTTTATTTAATAAAATGCAATTATTCCAAGTTTGTTCATATAAAATTCAGCTACTACAATCATATTGATATGCCTACAAAAATAATAGATGACTCCCCCCCTCTTTTCCCCTCTCTTGATTTAGCTGCAACTATGGTAGAAGCCGGAAAAGGCAAGAACAATCCAGATGAATTTGCAGTAGCTCTTGATGCAGCTTTAGGAGACTTTGCATTTCCAGATGAATTTGTCTTTGATGTATGGGGAGCCATAGGTGATACTTTGAAAGGGTGAATTTAATGAAAGGCATTAATTGTATTAGAGTACTGTGACAGCAGTGTGGGCACATCATGTGTGTAGCCATGTACATGGCATCGAGTATGAACCAAATATTCTAAAAAGACCTATTTAAAATTTATAAACCTGAACAAATTACATGAATGTAGGATTGTATTTGTACAAAACTTTTAGCCTGATTTGCAGTTAATTTAACATATTCGCTTCGAATCTTTGCTGAACAAAATTCAAGTACTTATTTTCTTTCTGTATGTACATAAATATATGCCAGTTGCCAAGCACCCATATTTTGATCATGTGACCCTGAGGATGCTGCAATGGTGATAAGTGTGAAAAATGATCATAAGTCAATTTTTTCAGTATTGTTGTAACTTTGAACGGTCACTAAAAATGGTTGTAAGTCAAGGACTATCTGTAAAGACATACAAAATGTCTAACCAGCTGCATGAAATAAAATGTACTTTTTTCATTGTTTTTATGTTTGGACTGCTTAGTCTAATAGCATCAAAGCCAAGTTAACGTATGTCCAGTGTCAGAGAAGTGAACAGAATTTTGTACTGCAACCGGGTGGCTGGGTGTGAGTTAGGTGGCCATATAAATTTATCAAATAAAGTGTCTCAGCCCTAGACTGATGGCAATGGCAAAACGCTTTCAAAAACCTTGCCAAGAAAACTGCATGGATTTGTCCAGACATTTGCCAGGATCAAAGGATATCTTTGAAGGCATCAAAAGTCAAACCATACCAAACAAAACAAAACAATCCACCTATGATTTACTGCTTTAAACTCTATGAATCAGTTCCTATATTCCATGAAACCACTGCATTTGTCAAGAGAACATAGAGATAATGCTGAGATTTTAAATGGACTCTCCTATATAAATATAGTTTTTGTGTGAAATCTATCAGTTGACCTTACTATAGTTGGAACCTCTATAGTTGGAACTTCTAATGTAAACAGAACAATATATTTTTTATAATCTTAACAATATCAGAAATAGGGATGGATACCTATTAAAACTAATTTCAAAGTTATCCTCAAAAAAAATATTTTTCTTTCTCCTGTTCTTGTAATTGGTTTATTGCTAAATGCATTTGCAGAACAACCTAATGGCAAGATCACTGCAATGTTACATTTCAGTAGATCTGATATAATGTAAAATTGGAACCTAGTATACTATTTTAATCATTTTGCTTTAAACTGGTTGGAATTGACACTGATGTAGAGCACCTATTTAAATGAAAAAATGCTGCCAACTTGAATTCTGATCTCTTTCTCTCATATATATGATTTAGATGTATATACCATACACAGAAATGACACTTTGTACTGTATTATGGTATTAAATTTTTACTCCCTTTTAAAATGAATTACTTAATTTTTCATTATGATTCTAATTCAATTATGAATCAAGTAGGTTTTGATTATGCTTTTCAAAAAGCATAAAAAACACCTTTTTTCCCCATGGTTGGGCTGAAAGAAGTTACAAATATTGAGCTGAGTCTCATAAAGTGAAGCTTATTTCACAACCCACCAAATAAGTCATTAGAGTAAAATACTTTGAACATACTTGTATTACAATTTCACAAATTTCTTTATACCTGAATGTTAAGAAAATAAAATATTTTCTCAAAAATGTTGTTTCCTTTCTTGATTTGAGGAATAATATTGTAATAATTTCAGATTAATTCTCTCTCTCTTCAACCAAAATGAACATTATTAAATGGAACATGAAAAGTAATTTGCTATCTAGAATAAGTCTTAAAAGGGCCATTTTTTTGCTTGCTATGTGTTGTGAATATTTATTTTTTTATCACAGAAACTGCTAGAGCACAATCTCCAAAGCACACCAAACCCAAACAACTGACATGTAGCTTATCTTCCACGAACTTTCCCTTGCCCCTAGTCTGGCAGCAGATTTTATAAGAAAGATATACAATAAGCATAATGGATAATATTTTATTTATTAGTGTTATTAGGACAATGCATGTTGGGTAATTCCCTTAATCACATGCTTCAATGCTGCTGGGCCAGGAGGTGATTACATAGAATTTATTTCATACATTTCTCATTTATTTCCTTTTAATGTGCCTGAAAAATAATACACTTTGTGTGAGGCCTATCCTTCTCACATATGGGTTAGTGAAAAGATATCCATGGAAGATATGTGGGGTGGCAATGATAAGTTTTCATCTTATGGACTTGGCCATGCCATTACAAGCTGTATCATTTAATACTTAGGAATGAAGGCAATGAGTTGCCTTGATGCTAATTAATGTACTTCCAGGTGGAATTCATAAAATGCAAAGAAAATAAAATTTTAAGCTACAGAAACATATTCATGCACCAGTTAGATCCAGTGCCATATACAATATGCTTTGGTACTCATTGTTCATTGGTTCCAGGAGGTGCAATGAGTGCCAAAAATGATGAGTAACAAACATTTTCCCCCCATAAGGAATAATGTAGTGCAGGAGTCCCCAACCCCTGGTCTGTGGATCGACACCTGGCTGTGGCATGCCAGAAACTGGTCCACTCAAAACAAGCAAAGCCCCATCTGTGGGATGCATGCAGTACATGAAACCATGCCCCCTCTGGTCTGCAGAAAAACCTCTCTCCATGGAACTGGTCCCTGGTGCTCAAAAGGTTGGGGACCTCTGATGTAGTGAGTCACAAGGCAGCTGACACCGATGAGTACCAGGACAAAATTTTCACATCAAAATATGCTGAATATACCAAATGTGAAGAGTTTCAAAGCAATTGAGTACTACGGGAACACTGAAGAGATGTGTTTTATTCTTTGGATATTGATGATCCATAATATAATTTGTTACATTATACTAGATTTTTGAGGCATGCAGCACTTTGGATTTCATCCTAAAAGGGTGCTTCAGACTGGGCTAGATTTTGAACATTGTTTAAGAATTTGTTAACCTATGATCACTTTCTTTAGCTCTCATCATACAGGTATGTATGTGCAAAGCACATGCAATCATACTTTTTTTGTAGCACTTTACTATGTGTGGCCTTCAACTCCCAAAATCCTCCAGCCAGGTCTGCTATAAAATTAGTTTCTCTCTTAAAACTGTTTCTCTGATCATTGCTTGCACATATATTGATAATGTTTCAGTCTCCCATATATTTTACCTTCTGTTGTATTAAATTATGGTTTTAATATTTGGAAACTTATTTTGTTTTTGTTCTCTGGAGTGCCTTTTATCCTGGAAGGAAGAAAAAGTAGCCAAGCAATCGAGCAAGTGAGAAGTAATAAATAAAAAGGTTAACCATATTTGCCTGTTACTATAAAAACTCTTAGGAGTTTTTCTGGTATAATGAGTCCTGGCCATTAATTTTTCTGGTATAATGAGTCCTGGCCATTAATAAATGTGCTGAAATGGATGTTCTGTACAGGATAATATTTCAAATAATTTTTTGAAGCTGATTTTAGAGAATAGCAAAGGAAAAGTTTTACATTGTTTTTCTTCTAAAAGGGTGAGGAAGATGTTTTATACTTTTCCTCCCTCTAGAATATTTACAAAAGATATTGGGAAATCTCTAGGACAGAGGTCCCCAACCTTTTGGGCACCAGGGACTGGTTCCGTGGAGAGAGGTTTTTCTGCAGACCGGAGGGTGCGTGGTTTTGTGTGCTGCCTGCATCCAAAGATGGGGCTTTGTTTGTTGCTAGCATGCCAGGGACTGGTACTGGTCCATGGACTGGGAGTTGGGGACCCCTGCTCTAGTACATAACAGCGTATGTATAAAAACAAACATAATAATTTTGCCTTTGGCCAGCGAGGAAAAATAGTTTGATAAAACAACATGCATATAGGGGAAATCCAGAGTCTATTAAACTTCTGCTTATGGGTCAGGATTATTTATTTTCTATTTTTATGCCTTTGATATGTATCTATATTATGCCTCCCATCTGTTCTAGAACCCAAAATGACATACACAGAACACAAACAGGCTCAAGGGGAAAAGTTTAATGAACTTTAATAAAACAGTGACTGTTATATAAACCTGCAAGGAGCAGACAAAAGGCAACAGCGCCCCCTTTTTTCAAACTATGAAAAATGCAAGAGAGTGCAATAAATGAAAAACAACTCCAAAGTAGAAAAACAACAAAATCAAACCTTTAGAAGTGGAACACTATTTCTGCCAAATGTATCCAGCAGTTGCAAATTAGTAGCAGAACTGGATAAAGGGAATGAAAGAAAAGTTTCACTGCAGAAATCCTATCTCCAAGTCACCCAAAGAACACACTTAGAATAAGAGTGTAGCTTCAAAATGGCATATAATCACTGAAATGTTTAAAAGGAAAATGCTTTCAGTAAGTCTAAACTGTGAGAGTTATTAAAGAAATCACAAAGTTGTTCTGGTCAGTTTAGGTCACAGGCTTACTGTTTTGCAGTACCATTGCAGAAGTGACTTCTCTGAACAGGTTTCCTAGTTTATTATTTAGTTATAGAGATCAATTAACTCTGTTATCCCTGAAAATTAAATACAGGACTATTTGTTGGGTTTTGTATTGTTTTTGACAATCTATTCTTCTTAGAGACAAGAACATCTTAAATGTAGGCTCACCTTTCTTTTCAACAAGCACGGTATCTATTTTGCAAAAAAGATTAACTGTTCTAACTAAAAATATATTGATGGCATTTATTTAGACCAGGGGTCTCCAACCTGTGGGCCACAGCCCGGTAGTGGGACAGGCGGGACAGGCTGGTGTGCATGCACCCCCCAACTTGCAGTAGCATTGAGGCCGCGGGGTGTGAAAATGGGACGCTGTGCTGCGGAGCATGAAAATGGGATGCTGCCGTGCCTCAGGAGCAAAAATAGGGCGCTGCGCCGTGCAACAGGGCAGGGCTAGCAAGTATCATGCGGGTGCTAGCCCTGTCCCGTTTGTGACATACACATGCTTGCGGCCCCGTGCATGCGCGCATACATGCGCACATGTAAAATGCTTCCCCCTCCCTTTCCCTCTGGTCTGCCAACCGAGAAAGGTTGGCGACCTCTGATGTAGACTACTCAATAGTGTTGTTTTGTGCACAATTTAAAAAGCAAGGACAAAAATTAAAATAAACAGCAAACCACAACAAAACACAGCTAAAGATTATGAGCTGAATAATGATGTGGCTGCCTTATACCTGAAGTTTTAAACTGAGTTTTAACAATCTCCAGATAATTAAAGATCTTCATTGACAGCCCAAATAATTGTAAATATTGTTGGGGAAGTGTGGCCCACAGTTGGGTAATCCTATTAAGAAGGCTTTCTCTCAAGTAGAGTACCTAAAGCAGGACTTGAAACAGGATTTTAGGATTTAGACTGTAGGCTGGATGCAAATGAAGATGCACTAATAATAGAACTATTAACTGTTCAGATAAGAAGACTTAAGACAGCTTTTTACATTTTAAGAATCTAAAGATCATTTTGAAAATGCAAACAAACTATATTGGGCATATTCAATAAAGAAAACCGAAGGAACGTAAGACAATAAATACAATGAAGAAAGGGCTTAAATTGTTCCTTTTTTGCATTGTTTTTTTTACGGATGGGGAATCTGTCTATTTAGCTTTGAGTGGGGTGGGCAATATGCTTAGAAAAGAGAAATGGTAGAATCCTTCTGAGGGAAGCTGTCATGTCAGCCAGTATCACGAAGTATAAGCACACACAATGAAGGAGGAAGAAGAGTGGTTCCACACACAGCAGGAAGCCACTTCAAGCTGTGTTGGTCCCAACAGCCCTGTTTCCTGCTTTTCAGCTAACCCCACCCCTCATTTTCTAAGGAACCAATTGTTGCCCCACTCAATAACACTTCCTTAACATAGCACTCTATGTCCTAGTACAGAACAGGTGAGGCCTTTTCTTAATACACAAAAGAAGCCCTTAATACACAAAAGAAACCCTGAGCAAGCTTTCTTCGCTTAGTACAGTTGCTAGGCAATTTTGTAACACTTCTAAACAGTTGTGTATTCTGAATAATGCCTATCATTGTAAGATTTCTAAATAGTCAAAATTTATCTTTTGAGGTTTTTTTCTCCCTCTCTGGTTCTGTGCCATCAGTGTTCCAGCATTACTCTCTAAATAAGTTCCATGAATTCTGAGTCAAATAAACCCCTAGATTTCATTATGATTTACAATGTGCAGATATATAATTTTGAGTTGATCATAGTGTACTAGGTATGGACTGGATAAAAGAAAGAATAAAAATTTCTTGTCCAGTATTTTTTTATATAAGCACGTTTTAAGTTTCCATGAATTCAATTTTTAAATGAAAACCTTACTGTTTTCTTCCTCAACAATTAATGAAGAACAGCCCTTTATGCATTGTAAAATTTAGATAATAAATTTCTCATCAGTGACCCTAAGGAATATAAATATTTGGCAACAATCTCAGTGTTATGGTCCTGAAAAGAAGCAGCTTTTCAAAGAACTTTAAGGCTTTATTTACCTTAAAGAATCCTTTTATTGCTACATAGCTTCGGCACGTACATAATGAAGCCAAAAAATATCCAAAGTGTCCAGCCTGTTTTATATCATGGCTGTGTTTGAGAGCATTAAGATGGAGGGCTTCTGGCAAATATAGTTTCCCCCCTTTGTAAGCCAAGCCATCCCTGCACGTTAGGGAGGGTTGATTATCTTTGAACCATTGATTGGTGAAGAGCTCTCGTTTTATTTTCTTTGCCCCAGGGTCATCAGGATTGGGACCCTGCAAGGCGTGAGTTGAGCGGCAGTTTGTGGATTGGGTATAATTGCCTCATTAATCTCCTCCCGTTCGCTTTTGTATTGGGGTAGTCGGGATAAGTGCATCAGCTAAGAAGTTTTTTCCTCCTGGTATGTACTTTAGAGTGAAGTTGAAGCAGTTAAAGTACTGTACCCACAACACTTGCTTTGGGGACAATTTATGGGGAGTTTTCAGTGCTTCTAGATTTTTGTGATCAGTCCAGACTTCAAATGGCACCTTCTAGTGTTGCCAGTTTAATAGCGCCCACCTAATCACGAAGGCCTCTTTCTCCCAGATTGCCCATCTCTGCTTGCTCTCAATCAATTTCTTAGAGGTGTAGGAGCAGGGTTGCAGGACCCCACTTTTGTTCTTTTGCAGTAACACAGCTCCAACTGCCACATTGCTGGTGTCAGCTTGAATCACAAAGGATTCCCCTGGGCAGGGGTGCTTTAGGACCGGTTCATCAGCAAACAGTCTCTTTAAATTCTCAAAAGCTATTTGACAGCCCATTGTCCATGCTAGTGGTTGGCCCGGCCGTGGCTTCCCTCCTCCTTTGTCTGTTTTGAGTAGTTCTGTAAGGGGTAGGGCTATCTCGGCAAAAGAGGGGATGAATTGATGATAAAAGTTGGCAAATCCCAGAAAGCTCTGGAGTTGTTTGCGAGTCTTTGGGGGATGCCATTCGATTATAGCTTTTACCTTGACTGGATCCATTTCAATACCTTCATTGGAAATTCTGTAGCCAAGATAGTCTAATCGGGTCTGGTGAAATTCACATTTTGACAATTTGGCATAAAGCTTGGCATTCATTAGTTTGTTTAACACTTCTCTCACCAGCTTTATGTGATCAGTCATATTCATGCTGTATATCAGGATATCATCAAGCTACACTAAAACCCGTTTGTACAAGTGATCATGTAGAACCTCATTAATCAACTGCATAAATACGACTGGGGCTCCCTGTAGTCCAAATGGCAGGACTTTGAACTGATAGCTCCCCATAGGACAGTTGAAGGCAGTTTTCCACTCGTCTCCCTCCTTTATCCTCACCCAGTAATATGCCTCTGTCAGGTCTAATTTAGTGAAGACACTTCCCTTAGCCAGATGGGTTAATAAGTCCTTTAGGAGGGGGAGGGGGTATTTGTTTTCCACACTTACAGTGTTGAGGCCCTTATAGTCTATGCAGAGACAAAGAGACCATCTTTTTTTCTTTGAACAACACGGGTGCCCCCACAATGGATTTGGCCCATTCAATGAACCCTCTCGCTAGGTTTTTGTTCATGTATTGCTGCATCTCCTCCATTTCGAGAGGGGACATAGCATACATTCTCGGTTGTGGGAGTTTGGCTCCTGGCACTAGTTTGATGGAGCAGTCATTGGGTCTGTGAGGGGGTAGGGCATCGCATTCTTTTTCACTGAATGCCTCTGTCAGGTCCCAGTAGTCATTGGGAATGAGTGGTTCATCTGGTGGCGGTGAGGCAGCCATGTGTGCTCATTCATTAGGTGGCCTAAGGTGCCCTGCAACATCTGTTGAATCAATGGGGGGATTAGGCCCTATAGGTAGTCTCACAGTTCTCATTCCTTTCTCCCACCAGATAAATGGCTTCCATTTGTCTAACCAGGCTAGCCCTAGGATCATAGTCTCAGTCATTTTTGGGGTCACTAGGAAGCGAATAAACTCCCAGTGCACACCTATTTCTAGATGTAAGGGCTCAGTTACTTGTGTGACAAGAGTCCCTCCCATGAGGGAGCCATCGGCTTGCTCAAACCTCATGGGTTCGGAGAGCAATTTTGCTCGTATGCCCAATTTCATGGCAAAGGGTAAGCTAATAATACATTGGGTGCATCCAGAATCTATTAACACATTTAAGTTCATTTGTACCCCCGATTTAGGGATTATAAGTTTGGCGACTAGCGAAAAAGGTGGGATTTGTCTACTCACCATTGGGTCGTTCTCCCCTTCATCATCGCTGTCGAGAGAGGGTAGAGCAGGGAAGGATCCAGCCTTAGTCTCGGCGTCCTCCTGTGTAGGGGATGCGACTTGGGCAGCCAGTTCTTGTTTGATCCAATTGGATTTTCCTCTCGGTGGCTGCTGATCAGATTTCTTCTTTGCTGCGGGTCTCGGTCTGCTCTGTTGTTGGGGGTAGGGAACTGGGCAGTTCACTGCTCAATGTCCCTGTTGTCCGCATCGGAAGCATGTGAGCAGCGCCCCTGCAGGTGGTCTTGGTCTTTCGGTAGACGTAGTTGTTGGGGGTCTTCAGGGGGTTGGTTGTCGTCTGAGTTGTTCTGGTTTTGGTTCAATTTCAGGAGAGGGAGGCTTCTTATAGTGACAGAACTTAATGTTTAGCTTCACCGCTGTCTGGTACCACTCCTGTAGCTGATCAGGTACTTCTCGACAGATGCAGACCTGAGAGAGATGATCGTCTAATCCCTCAATGAAGTGATGGATTAGGGACTGCTCAGCCACCCTTCTATTCGACCTGCTGTCTTGCGGAACTCTCGCATGTACTCCAGGGCAGGCCTGCTGGCTTGTTTTATTTTGTGGATCTGTCCTGCTGCTTTGAGGCTAATGGATGGGTCCTCAAATAGCTCCCTCAGACCTAGGAGGAAAAGATGGGGATCTTCCAGTTCAGGAGCTTGCTCACTATATAAATTATTCAGCCATTCAGATGCTTCTCCAAATCTTTGTCAAATTATCCCCGTTAGTTTAGGGATAGTGACTGAGGTAAGGGACCCCTAAATGGTTTTAAAAGTTTGTGGTTTTTGGCTTGATGTTCGCCTGGTGCACCAGTTGTGGCCCTATTTGGATTGGGAGTCACTCCTCACAGTCACCCATGCCCTTGTCACATCGAGATTCGACTACTGTAATGCTCTCTACATGGGGCAACCTTTGAAGAATGTCCGGAGACTGCAAGTAGTCCAGAATGCGGCCACGCGAGCCGTCTTGGGTCTCCCAAGACATGCTCATATCACTCAGCTCTCCGTGAGCTACACTGGCTACCAATTGGTCTCCGAACACAATTCAAAGTGTTGGTTATGACCTATAAAGCCCTTTATGGCAATGGACCAGGATACTTGCGGGACCGTCTTCTGCCTCATGAATCCCAGCGACCGGTTAGGGCACAAAGGGTTGGCCTCCTACGAGTCCCGTCTGTTAGGCAATGTCATCTGGCGGGACCTAGGGCAAGGGCCTTCTCCGTTGCTGCCCCAGCCCTCTGGAACCAGCTTCCCACAGAGGTTCGTACTGCTTCCTCCCTCCTAGTTTTCCGGAAGTTGTTGAAGACACGTTTATGCCGACAGGCTAGGGGCGTATGAACTGCACTCTGCCCCTGGGCCTAGGAATGTCCCTCCATCAGCAACTGTGTGTTGACTGTAATTGTATGCTGTATGAATGTAATTAATTTTATTGTATTGTTATTGTAAGCCGCCCTGGGTCCTAGGAGAAGGGTGGCATAGAAGTTTAAATAATAAATAAATAAATAAATAAGAAATAAGAAGCAGCTTTTCAAAGAACTTTGAGGCTTTATTTACTTTAAAGAATCCTTTTATTGCTACATAGCTTTGGCACGTACATAATGAAGCCAAAAACTGAATCCTCCCACCCCCAATCACCTGTAACAAAGCATAACTCACTCCTTCATTTTACAGTCATCAATCACATTCTCCAATTAGTTTGAAGTGTGAACTGTCTCCCCCGTACTCCTCTGGTTACAGCTGACCTTGGTAATGCTGTACTGAAATATTGTTATGGTTAACTAGCATACTTTCCCATCCGCTAGGCTAGTATTGTCTGCTTTAACTCTAGAAGTGATATGCAGGCTAAATAAAACATGTTTGCTTCTTCATATATGGAAAGCAAGAACATCCGATGTTAGCAGTCTTGACACTCAGTCTCTTACACCATTCACAATTTAGCAGAATAGGATGTTCTGGAAGAAAACAAAGATCAACCATTGTTTATGAACATACCTTGATTTGATCAAAGAGTTAATTTGGGTACAAGAACATGCCACTGGGGTTTAAAGATATAGCCATCATAAAATTAGACAGTGCCATAAAGGCTATGGGATCCAATCAGGAATTAATACAGGAATCCAAACGTAATCATCACCCAATAGATATCTGTCCACTTGAAAAAACCCACTTAAAAATATTTTTATAACTTAGTTTCTTAGTTTCTTCTTTACAACTTAGTCCCCTGATCATCTTCATTCTCTATATTTGACATCTCAACCAATTTCATGTTATGAGAATTCCTTGAGCAAAAAGGGCTCTGAGTTGTTACTGGTTGAAATTATATTTTTATTGAAATTGATCTAATTTGTTAAGATCCTCCTGCTTTTAATTGCTATTCAGATCTGCAGATCTGATTTTCATGTTTTCAGCACTTCATCCAAGTCATTTATAAAGATCAACTTCTTCATCAACAATTTGGACGAGGGGATAGATGGGGAACTCATCAAATTTGCAGACGACACCAAGCTGGCAGGAATAGCCAACACTCCAGAAGACAGGCTTAGGATACAGGAGGATCTGGACAGACTTGAACACTGGGCGCTATCTAACAAAATGAAATTCAATGGTGAAAAAAGTAAGGTTCTACATTTAGGCAAGAAAAACCAAATGTACAGGTATAGTATAGGGGGAACCTTGCTCAATAGTAGTAACTGTGAGAGGGATCTCGGAGTCCTAGTTGACAATCATTTAAATAAGAACATAAGAACATAAGAAGAGCCATGCTGAATCGGGTCAAAGCCCATCGAGTCCAGCATTCTGTGTCACACAGTGGCCCACCAAATGTACATGGGGATCTTGAGCAGAAAGAGAAGGCAAAACCCTCCCTTTCCCTTGACCCCCAAACAAATGGTACTCAAGGGAATCCTGCCTGCCTCAACCAACATAGAGGCGGCACATGGACATCCGTTTTAATAACCACCGATACACTTTGCATCCATGAATCTATCTAGCCCTGCCTTGAAGCTGTCAAGGCTGACAGCTGTCACGACCCCTTCAGGAAGTGAATTCCATAAATCAACGACTCTCTGGGTGAAGAAATATTTCCCTTTATTTGTCCTCACTTTCTTAGCTAAATATGAGCCAGCAGTGTGCTGCAGTTGCCAAAAAAGCCAAAACAGTGCTAGGCTGCATTAACAGAGGGATAAAATCAAGATCACGTGAAGTATTAATGCCACTTTACAATGCCTTGGTAAGGCCACACTTGGAATACTTCATCCAGTTTGGGTCACCACAATGCAAAAAAGATGTTGAGACTCTAGAAAGAATACAGAGAAGAGCAACAAAGATAATTAGGGGACTGGAGGCTAAAACATATAAGGAACGGTTGCTGGAATTGGATATGTCTAGTTTAATTAAAAGAAGGATGAGGGGGGACATGATAGCAGTGTCCCAATATCTCAGGGGCTGCCACAAAGAAGAGGGAGTCAAGCTATTTTCCAAAGTGCCTGAGGGCAGGACAAGAAGCAACGGATGGAAACTAATCAAGGAGAGAAGCAACCTAGAACTAAGGAGAAACTTCCTGACAGTTAGAACAATTAACCAGTGGAACAACCTGCCTCCAGAAGTGGTGAATGCTCCAACACTGGAAGTTTTTAAGAAGAGACTGGACAAACATTTGTCCGAAATGGTATAGAGTTTCCTGCCTTAGCAGGGTGTTGGACTTGATAACCTCCAAGGTCCATTCCAACTTTATTATTACTATTATTACTATTACTATTACTATTACTATTACTATTACTATTACTATTACTATTACTATTACTATTACTATTACTATTACTATTACTATTACTATTACTATTACTATTACTATTACTATTATTATTATATTGAATAGCAGACGGTCTAAAATAAGGCCATCTCTATCTCTATTATATATGTTAAATCATATCTGCTTTCTTTTACTAGTATTTTAATTTCATTCTCTTTATTTCTCATACTTTGAACATTTGTAAAAAGTCAGTGAAGACCATTAACTTTGTGAGCCACTGTTCTTTTCAATTTTTCATTAAATGGTTTTATAGATCTCATTATAACAACAGTTCCACAGTGCACAATCTTTATCTGATATCTTCACTATAGGGCTTTTATCTCCAGCCTCTGAATTCAATGCATCTTGTTGTAACATCCAATTCTCCAAATAACACAGAGTTTCAGAAACAAGATTGCTCCAATTAGCACTATTGCTTAGCTCAGTGGTTCTCAACCTTTTTCAGGTTGAGACCCCACTTGCGCTGCCCATGCGTGGCGTGATCCCGACGCACGCGTCGTGCACGATGGGCCGATCCGCGTATTTGCGGCGCGCGCGTGACGGCCCGAACCGCGCATGCGCATGCGACAGGCCAATCCACGCATGCGTGGCGTGTGCACGACGGCCTGAACCGTGCATGCACAGCGCGCGTGACGAAGAAAAAAATGGCGGACAACGATGGGCTGATCTGCGCATGTGCAGCACGTGCGCGATGGCCCGAACCGCACATGCACGTGCAACAGGCCGATCCGCGCACAAGCAGCGTGCGTGCGATGGCCCGAACTGCACATGCGTGGCGCACACGCGACGAAGAAAAAAAATGGCGGACCGCAATGGGCCGAACTGCGCATGCGCGGCGCGCACGTGATGGCCCGAACCACGCATGCGCGGCACGCGTGCGACGGGAGGAAAAAATGGCAGACCGCAGTGTCCGGCGACCCCCGCGAAACGGTCGTTCGACCCCAAATGGGGTCGTGACCCATAGGTTGAGAACCGCTGGCTTAGCTAATCATTCACTTTCACTTTCTGTTACATTTCATGAACTGGAAGGATGGATCAAAACCTCATCTGAATCGACACGGTCTTGAATTTATTCCTAGATCTTCAACGTTCATATTGATTTTTTGCAGTAGCGTTCGTTCCTACATGAATGAGCAAAAGGGGATAATGATCAGTGGCCTCAATAAATGATAAAAAATTGTTTTGTTACATCCCTGATCCTTGTACCTGGTAAACAACAACAAAAGCAGAAAAAATATCAAAACGGTAGACTGAACAGTTACTTGAATGCCAATTATCATTTCATATTTATTGCCATCACCTAATCTGGCCTTCAAAAATGATGATATTAAGCTGTACAACAAAATGCAGAAATTTGTGCATTTGTTCTTGATGGATGTAATGTCCAAGAAAATATATCATTTCAAATTACTATTTCATTGTTTACCCCTAAGCAAATAAATCAGGAGAAGAGGCTTGTCTTCTCTATGAAGGCAAGGCACTTTGTACCTGTTTTTGTTTTGGAAATGGGTATGACTTTTCACAGAGTGAGAACCAGCTCACATCCAAAAGCTTTGAATTTATTTTATTGGATGTCACTGAACCATTACAGAGTTCAAACAATGAAATATACCAACCAATTTCAATAATAGTTGTTCTTGGAATTCTACTAGCACTAAAATTTAAAGTTTTCATAGTAAGAAAAATTGTAGAGTAAGAAATACCTTACTCTGTGAAGGTATTTGGGTGAAATGTATTTGGTTTAAATTTCAGGCAGCCATAAATATATTGAATGCACTTTGTCTAACCAAGACATTTCAGGGACAATAAGAAACATAGCAAAATGGTTGCTGATTGATTGCAGGCAGGAATAATGGCTGCAAAACATTTTTCAATATTATAGCACAGTGGTTCTCAACCTTTTTCAGGTTGAGACCCCACTTGCCCCACCCATGCGCGGCACGCCGGGGCGATCCACGCATGTGTGGTGCGCACAACGGGAAAAAAAATGGCGACTGCGACGGGCCGATCTGCGCATGCACGGCGCATGCGCGGCGCATGCGCGACGGCCTGAACCACGCATGCGGGTGCGCGCGCAATGAAAAAAACAAAAACCCCCAAAATGGCGGACCGCGATGGGTCGATCCGCGCATGCGCGGTGCGCACGTGACAGCTTGATCTGCACATGCGTGGTGCACGTGCAACGAAAAAAAAACAAAAAAAACCAAAATGGCGGACCGCGACAGGCCGATCCGCGCATGCGCGGCGTGCACGCGCGATGGCCCAAACCGTGCATGCGCGGCGCGTGCACGACGAAAAAAACAAAAAACCAAAAAAACCCAAAATGGCGGACCGCGGTGTCCGGCGACCCCCGCGAAACGGTCGTTCGACCCCAAATGGGGTCGCGACCCATAGGTTGAGAACCGCTGTTATAGCAGAAAAGCTGTGAACATTGTGCTTAATATGAGCAAGGAACAATGAAAATAGTTCATTGTGAGATTGCTGATACCTGAATACTTCAGTGTGAAAAATGTGGATATTTAAATATCTCCCAGGGCAAAAATATCTTTGTTCCAGACTGTCTGGAGGTACTCCTTTGATATAAAGATTTTTGAAATGAGACTGTGGGTCATAAAAGGAAAATTGCCCTAACCATTTATAGTCTTTTTTATGCTAATTGAACCATCTATGGAGATCAGAAAATGTTGAAATAAAAATTGCTCAAAATGTCATTAAACCATATGATTTAATACTGTCTTCTATCATATAGGTTGCTAAGACTAAAAAAAAAAAGGCAGTTAATGTTGCTGTGGTGTTGCAGTGGTTAGAATGCAGTACTGCAGGCTACTTCTGCTGACTGCCAGCTGCCAGCAGTTCAGCAGTTTGATTCTCACCGGTTCAAGGTTGACTCAGCCTTCCATCCTTCCAAGGTTGGTAAAATGAGGACCCAGATTGTTGAGGGCGATAGGCTGATTCTATATAGTGCTTAGAGAAGGCTGTAAAGCATTGTGAAGCGGTATATAAATCTAAGTGCTATTGCTACAATGAAACTGAATTCACACAATGCACTAACCATGTTTTGTATAATGATATTTTTAAAGTAAATCACATTGGGACGGGCCCTACTGTATGTAAATAGAGAGCCTTCTTGGTCTGTTGCAATTATTTTGTAATAACAGGTGTTCACAAAATTAAAAAGCTATGCCAGATTAGATACTTAATAGTTTCAAAAAGCAGTGTCCTATCTCCATGGCTTGGATTTTAATCGTAGTTAAACCAAGATGACAAAATGTAACCTGTGAGACCAAAGTAGGAGGGAACAAAAATCCAGGCAAACACAATTTTCTAAGGATGTTAAAGACTGGCAGGGAAAAGTGAAAAAAAAAAAAAATGAATGAGGGGAGTCTCTATCTGTGTATCTCAACCTTGGCCATTTTAAGATGTGTGGACTTCAATTCTCAGAATGCCCCAGCATGCTGAACCAGCAAAAATGTCAGAAGGAAGAAACTGAATGTCAGTAAAGAATGGAAATCACCGAAAGCAGAAGCTAAGGAGGTCTCTTGGGCAAGGAAGCCTTCCAGAACAGATTTGTCAATTCTAAGCAGCTGAGCTATGAGTATTTAGCGACTCTGAAGCAACTAAAAGTCTTTTCTATGCTGAATCCTCATCAGAGGGTCTCAGACTAATATCTTTAAAGTAATAATATAACAGGGAGCTTTGCTTAATGTCAATTGACCAATGACATTGCTTAAGGAAATGGACACAAGCAACCATAGCACAAAAGCTAATTTTAATGCCATCCATTGAACTGGTAACTCATTCTTTTAAATAAAATTAGCTTATAATAATTTGATTTAATATTAAGATCAAACTGCTTTAATGCCTCATGTGCAGGCCAACCTTCATCTACTATGAAAAAAGATTTGCATCAGAAATGGCTGGTGGAAGTAGAAAATTAAGATGAAGGAACACAGACAAGGTATACAAAGGGGATTATAAATATTTTACTTACAGAGACTACACGGTGGAATCATTCACTACTGAGTAGATCTCCATATGTGATTTAATGCCTGGGAATAATATAAAAAAGGACCTTGAAATACGAAAACATATTAGACCCAAAGGACAAAAAATAGGGCTTAAAAACTCAGCGGAAGGCAAAAATTGGTTTTGACCCTTCGCCTATGTCAAACAATTCAGTTCACAAATGCCTACTTCATTAAGAACAAATTAATAATATACAAACATGCAATCAAATAAATTCTACAAAGTTGAATGCCAGCTCTGTTTGACTTTCTTTTTAAAGGGAAGAAGAAAAAGTAAAATGAAATATATTATATCTTCTTACCAAGATTTTCATTGGTAAGAAAGTGTGTGCAAATGCTGGTTCATTGCATTGTCAGATGCAATCCAAACACTAGAGCTGCTTCTAAGATGAGGTTGTCCAGATGCTCGCAAACATAAAAGAAGATTTTTATAGTCTATATTTGCTTCAATGGCTGAGTTCAAATTAATCAAAGTAACCTTGGATTTAAAAGCATGGCTTGCTAAGCAAGTTGTAGTAATTGATTCATACAGAAAACTCATTACGTGGACTTTTCACAAATCTTGCTGAACAAAAAACAAATCCACAACATTATGGATTAGCGTTATTGTGGGAACCAAGCTATGTACCTTGCAATGTGATAGGAACTTGTAATGTGATAGGAACTAAATGCAAACAATCTGTGGAGTGACCCATGATAGTTTAGTGATGGTCATGTCATTTGCTTGAAAGCTCTTTCTCTCCAGCAAATTAATTCAATATTGCTTAAATGGTAGAGAGAGAGGACATTCAGAAACCTTCAAATAAGTATTATCTTTTAATACATGTTCTTACAGCTTGTCTGCAACCACAGAAGAAACTACAGGGAGAACATTTTTTTTTAAAAAAAAATTCGTGTCTGCAATAACATTCGTAGAGTTTAGGCAATAAATTTGCTGATGTTTTTAATGAGACAGCTCACAGAATGCAACAATTACTAATTATTTTGAATAGAACTATAATAATGCAGCCAAACAGTTAAATGAAATCAGTAGCAGTATCTTATCCTAAAAGCAATAAGGTCCACCCCTCTGGTGACAACAATCTGTCAATCAAATACTCCATATGATGGGCTCCATCTCACTCTAGGTCCCCCAAGCCTGTTGGCAAAATCAGGTCTTCAGAATCTTGGGAAAGAATGTCAAAGTGGAGATCAATCTTATCTCTGCAGGGATGATGTTCTGTAGGAAGGGAGCCACCACAGAGAAGGCCTTTCTTCTTGGTCTCACTGGATATAGCTGCTTAGGAGAAGGGACCTATAACCCTGTCTGCCTCTCTGTTCTGGTGGGTTAGGTAGATGTGACCAGAAAAAGATGGTCCTTCAAACAACCTGGTCCTAAGCCATCTAGGGCTTTAAATATGACAACTAGTACCTTGAATTGGCTCCAGAAGCAAATTGGCCGCTGATGCAACTCCCACAGGAGAGATGACACATGTGGACATCTAGGTTTGCACAAAACCATGCAGCCCACTGCATTTTGAACTAATTGAATCTTCTGGGTATTTTTTTCCAGGACAGCCCCATGTAGAATGCATTGCAATAGTCAAGACTGAAGTTGAATAGGATATAAATGATGGACCCTAGTCAGTTAAGCAGGAATTCTTGGTCCAGGAAAGGGTATAACTGGTGCACAACCTGCAGTTGCCCAAAGTCGCTCCTGGCCATAACTGGTGTTGTGTTCCTTCTTCAGATATATTCATAACACTTGACTTTTCTTTGTGGAGGCTATTCTAGAGCTGGGAGAATTCCTACTGCCAAGCAGTCCCCTGCAGAACACATGGAGCAAGCCTCTAAATCAGAGGTGTCAATGCAATGGTTGGATTCAAATATGTGACCAACCGGTTCTCTGTATGGATGCCACTTCCAGAAGTCCATTCTGGTCCTGGGCAACAAAAAATTAGCTACCGGTTCTGTCAACTGGTGCAAACTGGCTGAATCCCACCACTGTGTCCATGGCTGGCTGGGGATTTCTGGGAGTTAAAGTCCATAAGTCTTGCCAAAATTAGATACCCCTGCTCTAAATAATAATGTTCAAATAGGAAACAAGGGAAGATGCTATGGAGTTATAACTTCAACCGTTCATACCAGCAACTGGCATTGGATGTAGAAAAAACTAGAAGCTTATTCAGAGATTAATGATTAATGAGGAAGAGGTGATTGACTAGACAGTTTCTGAACAGATCGAGGGCATAAGCTATTACCGATCTAATAAGCACTTTCCATAAGCTATTTTACCTTCTTTGTTTGCTCTCATTTATATTAAAGTCTGCGGATCAAAACTGCTTGGCATTTTGGCTGTACAAGAACCCTGATAATTTAGGGTGCCTGTCCACATAATATGCGATATGTGAAGAAGACAAGTAGTGACAAGATGGCTGGGTTTCACTGTGGGTTGTTAAAAGTGACATGCTGAATTTATGATTTTGATTCTTTGCCAGAGCCATCCTTATCTTGCTTAAATGATAAATAGAAGCTGTTTTTCTTAATTTAAGTTCTGCTGTGTGGCAATAATTTATTACCTGAAGTTGAGAAAGAAGGAATCACTCTTCCTCATATCGAGGAAAACAATCCTCTGCCACAAGAGAATGTAGCTGAGGATATAACATATGAAGAGAGTAAGGCTGAACTTCGTACATTTTTTTAATATAAATTTTTTTATTAAAACAATCAACATTAAACATGGGATCATATTAAGAAGCAATCATTATAGAACCTGTAATACAACTCTAAGTATTAGTCTTTGTAGACGTCTGACTTGGTAAACATTCTTCACTCCTCACTTCAAACCTCAACTATATACCTGTTACATTTTATCTTTTGTGATCCCTAACCAAAAAAAATCCTGAGATCAAGACTGAATTTATGCAGATAAAATCTGCAATGGATAAGGTGAAGCAGATTTTTTTTAAATGTCAGAGATCAATCTGGTTTTGTATAAAGGTGACAACTGTTGAAAAATGTGAATAATGTTAATTAATATTAACTAATTAATATTTAGGGATATAATATTTAATATTTTTAAATATACACTTATTTATAACATTTAATTAGTTAATATTTAGGGATTAAATTGATTCTATTGGAGCAAGTTTGGATCAAATATGAATCTACAAGGAATATTAATCTGTTCTGCTTTTTGTCTCTTTTTATATCAGCGGTTCTCAACCTGTGGGTCGCGACCCCATTTGGGGTCGAACGACCATTTCACGGGGGTCGCCAACCACCACAGTCCACCATTTTTTTCCCCATTTCCCCTTGGCCGTCACGCGCGCGCCGTGCATGCGTGATTCGGCCTGTCGTGCCATGCATGCGCGATTTGGGCTGTCGCGCACGTGCCGCACATATGCGGTTCAGCCCGTCGCGCTACGCATGCGTGGTTTGGGCCGTCGCGCGTGCTCCACGCATGTGCAGTTCGGCCCGCTGCACCACGCATGTGTGGTTCGGCCCGTCGCACCGCGCATGTGCGGTTTGGCCCATCGCGCATGCGCGGTTTGGCCTGCCGCGCCGTGCATGCGCAGTTCGGCCCGTTGCGCCATGCATGCGTGGTTTGGCCCATCGCGCCATGCATGCATGGCGCAGGTTGGGGTCACGCCACCCATGGGCGGCACAGGTGGGGTCTTGGCCTGAAAAAGTTGAGAACCGCTGTTTTATATCATGAAGCAATTAAAAATAAAAATAATAATTATGTCTGGATTTATACAATCTCGTTTAGACTAAAATAGGTTTGGATAGTTTGTGATTCAGAGTATTTGTAGAATCCAACATTTATCTATGCTATCTGAATTGGACTATTACATTACAAAATAACATGGTTTGTTTCATGTAGCATGCTATACATCACGGGTGTCAAACTCGTGACGTCATGTGACATGTCGCGATGTATCGTGACTTTTTTCCCATTGCCGGCAATGGGGTGGGTGCAGTTTTGGTGTGATGCATCTGGCTTGAGGGCTGGCAGTTTGATCCCCTGCTATACGTAGTCATTCAGAGACTTTTCTTAGGTTCTTATGTTCTTACAACTGCTGCAGTAAGTTAAACTGAAGTTTTTGATTTCTCTATGATATTTTCAAATATTTGTCACTTCTGCTGTATGATCTTTTAATGTGTACCTTTGGATGAAAGTCTCAATTCCATATTTCTAAGGAACCTGAAATCTAGTCACTATCCCTAACTCATATTTCTAGAACTTATAAAATTGTCAGAAGGTGTTATGCTGAACCCATGACCCTAGTGAATCTTCACTGTGTCTGTTCATTATCTCCTCTCATGCCAGCATTGGTGGAAGATGTGAGAGGCAATATCTCTTCATACTTAATTAAATGTGTGAGGTTGTTTGCTTGAATTTTGTCATGCTACCCTCTGAGGATGCAGACAAGTAGAAACTTACTCATACAAACTGTGAGCCTCAGGATTTGGGAAACAGAAACCAATTCAGACAAATTAATTGATGGAACTCCTAACTGTGAATGCCTGTTCAGCTTGAAAATATGTCAGAAATTATGAAGAGCTGAGCAGAGGGGCTCTGCTGGACTTCTTGAGAAAAAGAAGTGCCAACACCCTTAATTGGACCATGTAAAATCCCAACCTATATCACAACAACTGAAACAGTAGCTCCCTGTTGGAAACAATCACACCAAACTTCAGCCCATAATTTTATATCCTTGAATGCTATTTGCTTTAAACCTGAACTGCCTAATTAATCTCTGCAATAATCAAACCATTCCACTTACGTAGGCCTAACCTTATTCATCATCTGATTTGGCTTTGGATTCTCTTAGCCAAGACTATATTCTTCTATAAATATTGCTTGAATGTGTACCTGCCGGCCTGCAAAATTGCTTGTTCCTTGCTCTTGTAACCAGTTCTGTGCATGAGTACTTAGCCTGAAAACAGGACAAATATAGTTGCCATTCATTCTGGATGGCAACTAGTCACTAGACTGTTTTCCTGTTACTGACTGGCTTTATTAGACTGTCTTGAAGCTAGAGGACTGTCCTTTCATACCTGCTGATGTCATCATCCTTGATATTATCCTGGAATAAAGAGAATGTAGTTCTACACAAATAACTCCTATTCCTGTGGAAAATGGTGCAAGTTGATATATTTAGGCCACTCTTGTGCTCTATGTGCCATTAGTATACAAACAATCTTCTCTGAATGAAGATTGACTTTTGGTTTCTTCTGAATCATTGGACCAGGTCCATAAACCAGACATTAAATTTGAATCTCTTTTATAAATTGATTATTTATTGATCAGATAAATATCAGATAGATAAATAAATAGATACAAATTACCTTGGCTCTTTTGGTATCAGATCAAATCACTGTTGGACAATGGAAGTTTCAGCAATACTACCTCATACCATTGTTAAGAATTTACCTATTTCACTATTTAGAACAAGCAAAAGAAACAACCTCAAAAATTTAAAGGTTATTATTGCAACTAGAAATAGATCTACCCCATGGTTTACAGGAAGTTTGGGATACTGATTTGGTAATTCTGCATAGCAGACAAATTGGCAGAAATTATGGAGACCAGGTGGATTCATCTAAGCTTCAATGGAAGACCTGCAATAGAAGATTATACATGGCTGGCACTTGACTCCAGTTAGAACAGCACATGTATATCAAATTTATTCTTCCAAATCTTCATGATATTATCAAAAAAGAAGTCATTTTTTCATTTGTGGTGTTCATGAGTTAAAGATATATTCTCTTGGTGTAATTTTTTGGGGGCCAGATAAATATCATAACTAAACTAAAAACAAAATGATCCCCAGAGTTAGGCTTATTGCATTTATTTACAGGAATGAATCTGAAGCTTAAAAATAAAGAACTTATAATCTATTTAATTTTAGCAGTCAAAATAATAATTGTCCAACATTGGAAAATTCTAGATAATATAACAGTTGAGATGTGGATTAACAAGACCTCTTCAACTGCCAAATTAGAAAAAAAATCACAGAAATAGTTAAAATAATGAGACCTCAGAGGCACAAACAACAATATCAAATCTGGATGGATTTTATGGTTTTATTGTTCTCAATAGCGATAGACTGCAATGCGTTATATTTTACATAGAAGATAAATTTGTATATGTACAATGATTCTTTATTTACATTGTAGTAGGTTTTTTAAATTTTCTTTATCTTAATCTTATGCAATCTTATCATAGTTCAATAAAAATAATAAAAGAAAAGATTCTGTCTTGCTTCATACCATTCAATACTAAATGTGGGAAATGCAATTGCCTAGCATAATTGGTGAAAAAAGCCACTAGATAAACATGTATCCATGAGCAGAAATAGAAAAATCAAAAGTCAAAAATGGATTGTGAATAAGTGGCTGATCTTTCATCACAGAATCTGTGAGAAATACTTGTGAGAATATTTTTTTGTCAGATGCTCAAACCCATCGATATTCTGAAAATACAGACAAGAGAGATCTGTGCATGAAAGAAACGGTGCTGTTTATCTGCCTTATAAGGAAATGGTAAGTGCAGCAGGTGTTTTTATAATGTCAAGAAAGAATAGTCTCCCCCCCAGAAGTGACACATTGAGTAATCATGTCTCAGCTTTTACTAGATCTGCTAGCAACCTCTGAGGAGAAATTAGAAGGACATAAACCTAAAAGTCCATAAAAAGTATTTTCTTTCAAAAATACATTAATTGGTCATGAGTTTAGATAAAAATGGAATCACACCTATTCAAGAAAATATCTAGAAGGAAGGTCTTTTTGTCAGCTTTATTGGTTCAAGGAAATTGTTTTTAAGTTATGTAAAGTGAATCTAATAGTTGCTGCTGCAATTTGGTTTCCTTACTATCTTTTGAAAGATCTATGGCAGCGGTTCTCAACCTATGGGTCGCGACCCCATTTGGGGTCGAATGACCGTTTCACAGGGGTCGCCGGACACCGCGGTCCGCCATTTTTTTTCTCCTGTCGTGCGCGCGCCGCGCATGCGCGGATCGGCCCGTCGCACACGCATGCGCAGTTTGGGCCGTCACGCGTGTGGCACGCATGCACGGATAGCCCGTTGCACGCGTGCGCGTCAGGGTCGCGCCGCGCATGGGCGGCGTAAGTGGAGTCTCAACCTGAAAAAGGTTGAGAACCACTGATCTATGGCAAGTATTACCTTAAGCAACGGTGTCCTTACATTTCAGACCAATAGTGAACAGGAAGATATTGAATATAAGGAGCTATTTCTTTTTGATTCAGTGTTGATATTTAATGACTGCTTGGACTAGTCTCTGCAGTTTTCATGACAAGATTTTTGGAAGCAGTTTGCCACTGCCTGCTTCCAAAGGCTGAGAACAAGTGACTGGCACAAGATCACTCAGCTGTCTTTGTGCCTAAGGCAGGAGTAGAACTCAGGTTCTCCTGCTTTCTAGTCTTGTACCTTAATCATGTAATTGCATGAAAGGGGCTCTCTGAAATAAGAATAAAAATATAAAAACTTAAAAGAAAAAAAAACAATGCAACTGCCCTAAGATAAATTATATATCTAAGGGCTTTTGATATGTATAGATTATTTTACATAACTTTCAATAACATTAATTGTATTTCATTGCAATTGTTCATGTGTAGTAAAACACATCATCATGTTGTGGTAATTGAAGCCATAAATTTGTTTTAATCCCTTGGCAATAACGAGAGTGCAGAGACTTGTTTCCATTATCCAGCTATCTGTCAATCTCTATGGAGAAGGTATGTAATTCAGAAGAATGAAAATATTAAACTTTGTTTCAAATTCAAATTAATATATGTAATTACTTCTTTCCAGGATATAATACTATTAAGACATTGAAAAATGTTTTTTTTAGAGCAACATTATTCTAGTAAAAATTGGTTGACATTAATAAGAATTTCTCCTGGGACTGAACTCCTTCTATTGTTTCTTAAAAACATTACTGTCTGGAATTGTGGAAGCTGGCAATTTTTTGTTGCTATATCAATACCAAAACAATACATTTACATTGGCAGTCTCCAATATGTAAGACGCAAAAGTTACATGGGAATATAAGACTGGGTGATGGAAAGAGTCCCTAAAATACAGATACAAAAAACATGATGGATGATTCCATGCACACCTGTTAGCAAGAAGCCGGTTGAAAGCTTCTTCCGAGGTAGCCATATTTCTCTAATCCCAGGGTTCAGACTCAGTTTTTGACTGATCAAAATGCACTTGCTCTACATACTCTAACATTCAAGTTATCAATATGTTTTGAGGGGAAAAACTGTGAAAAGAAATCCAAGAAAAGGTATGTTGCTAAACCTTTCAGTGATTTTCAAGCATACTGCTGATTGACTTCTTTTATAGAAGGAGGAGTAAGAAGCCTTGTTCTCTTATCTTTTACAACTTCTGACTGCAATTCTTTCTTCCTTACTTTGCTGAAGAGAGAAGAATATCCAGGTGTTGAGACTATTTTAGTGATCCTATAGTACTTTTTTTTCTATGAATATCCCTCAGACAAGCTGCACCTGCCATCTTATCAAGATCATCCGAGAACTGTTAAGGGAAAGTACTTCACATTCGGAAGTCTGGGCAAGAAGTGTGGCCAAGAAGAGAACACTGGATTATAAGATAATAACAATGTGATGAGGAGCCTAGTTAAAAATACCGCTATCAATACTATAGCTTTACTCATATCTGCAGTCCTCTTGAGAAGAATTACTCTTTATATTTGGAACAGAAGCTGAAACTTCCATATTTTACCTTCAATTTTACAGAGGTTGTTATATAAATTTATAGTTAAACTGGGAGAGAATGTGTTCTCAAAAGAGATATTTTAAGAATACTAAAGAATACTTAAAAAAAGATATTAAAAGAAATATTTAACGGAAACAGTTTTGTAAGGTTTCCCACTTAGCCTCACAATTGCCCCAGCATTACTCAGGAATTTAAAAGAGCCAAAGAAACTCCTGAGCCGAGGTTTCAGCAAGCAAACAACTTTTATTTTGATCAAAATAGAGTTGGGTGACCCTATCTCTCTTCATGGCTGGTAGAGAGATGAAGGCAACAGCCAGAAAAGATGTCTTCCACCTTTTATACCTTTTCAGAACAAAAAGATCAGGTCTTGGTACCAGGCATAAGATGGCACAAAAAAAACAATTCTTAGATGATGACCCATACACAGCAACCCAGGCTCCATCTGTAACTCCCTTCCCCCCTCCCCTTACTGTGCTCTTTTCATATAAGCAATCACCTATGCCTAAAGCACGAAGCCCTTACTTTTCCAATATATATATAAAGCATCTGATCAAGCAATTAACTACAAAATAATGATTACAAAATACCAAAACAATGATTACATGATAACACTATAAGTATCAATATAAAATGGTTACTATATATAAAATAAATGCTAATGTCAAACTTAAACATACTAAAATCATAAGCACAGGATGTAAGAATCAATAGTACGGTTGTGTTAGTACTTTGGCGAAGGGATCCGTGCCAACTCTTTTTGAAAGAGCAGTTTCTGGACATTTTGAGGCCTAGTGAAGCAGGTAAGATGGCTCACATTTGCTGTAGTCTTTGAGAGGATATTTGTGCTGCAATAATTTGACACAGTTCTTAATTTCTGGGTGATCAGTTGCTGATCAGCCCTGCAGTGAGCAAGGTTGGTATAATCAATATAGCCTCAACATCAGGGGTCTTCAAACGTGGCCCTTTTATGACTTGTGGACTTCAACTCCCAGAATTCCTCAGCCAGCGTGCCTAAAAGGGCCAAGTTTGAAGACCCCTGCTCAACATGCTACCTGGGTCTGCTTCAGCAGAAATGTTGCTAAATTCTTAGAAGGACAGCTACAGAGATTGCTTAAAGAGCTGGATATACCAACAGAGTGGTTTGTATGTTCATTATTCTCCTGTGACTTTTTAATATGCAATTCTCATTCTCATCCTACAATACATGGAAAAGTTCAGTAGATGGAACAAATAAGATATGCAGATACACTATTACTAGATTATATTATTACAATTTTTTTCAGTGATTTTAATTAGTCGAAGAGCAACTCATATCTTAATTGGTGGACTGTGGCAAAGAAGGAGCAAAAAGCTATGAGAACAAAACTTTTGCACGCAAACAACTCTTTGTGCCTGGAATGTGGGTAGGGATGGGGAACCATTGTAGCAGGCTGATTCAGTTGTGGTCTAAAGAAAGTTTACAGTATAAAAACCTGGCACTCTTCAGCCCAACAAAAGGAATCAGCAGGTCTGCAGGGTCATTATTCAACTCAAATAATGATGTCTTTAAAATCTACCTACAGTAGCATCTGGAACAAAGGATTTGCTATAAGTTTTATCCTACTTATTTATTATTTCCAGTAAGGTAATGAGAGAATCTAAATTTGATTCTGCCTTTGGGAATTATGTATAGGTGATGCAAAGCTGACTGCCAGAGGGTTAAAAAAAATCTTTGTGAAGATGGTATGAAAATATGGAGACTATTCCACAGGAAAACACTTTAGGCAACAAATTAGAATTTTTGTCTTCAGCCATTCACATGTGATTTACTATTATAGCAATTCACCAGGCCTAGGATGGTAGACAGATAAGTTGATTTCAGTATTTTGTTTAACTTCACTTTTCCATTTTCCAGAGAAGTTGAGAATTTTTTTAAAAAATTCCATATATTTTGCTATGCATTTTTCCAGTATACACAATTTTGCCCACAATATGCATACTGCTGCACACTGTTTTACTTAACATGATGTATTTTTGTTTTTAATTTCATTAGGACAAGAGGTTTATGTGAGAAAAGTCTTTTAAAAAACAAATTGGGGAAGTATTTCACAGAATGGACAGAAGTGCTAGTTTCCAAGGATAACTGAGTTTTGATTTGGATATTCTTTGGAAATGCAAAATTTGAGCAAATTCAAAAAGGAACATTTCTGGAAAAATAGTTGACTGTATAAATATGACCAAGACAATGTATATTATTGCAATAGTTTGCAATCCACTGTTAAAGGGAGCAGCGATAGTATTCTCTAACTTTATATTCTACTAATTTCAAGGATCATCCTAGACAGCAGATTTCATCGAGTATACTTTTTTCCAAACCAATGATGGACAAACAACACTATGACTCAATAATGGAGATAAGGTCTTTCTTTGTTTTCAAACTGATACCTTTATACTTTGAGGTGTGCAATTGAAAGCTGAATAAAATTTCTCATTAAGGTAATGTTCTTAATCCCTTAAGGAAGATCAGTCCATGATTGTTGAGTATGAAATCAGTTTGTAGTTAATCAAGAAATATTTCAATATTGAAGTATTTGCTTCATCAGAGCTTCATTTTTCAGCATAAGTGTACAATATATACACGGAGAATCTGAGAGGGGTGAAAAAGGTACCAAACAAAATCAGTCTGAAATACTTTTTCCCCACTATTACAATGACCTTGTGCCTAAAATGCTTTGTATATGGTCTAAAACATTAAGCTAACATTTGGTAGCAGCTCAATGAAGTAAATTACCTACTGTATTGCTCTTAAAGTAAACCTTTTTCCAAATAAAATATCTTTGATATTTTTTGAAGAAAAGGTTTACTTTAAGAACCATACAGTACTATTTCTTTGTAGAGGGATTTCTTTTCTTTCTTTTCTAATTAAATTAAGCTGTCTAGAATGACTGTTACTTGGAAATGCAATGTAATAGCAAACATGCTAATGGAGCTTGGTTATTTCATTAAAAATATGTGGATTTCAAATTTCACCTTTTCATCCTAGGCCTTTGTTTAATTGCATTTATCTGTTCTGATTGTCCTATGTCAATAGACATGCGAATGTTGCTGAAACATTTATGGTTTCTCTCTGATCTGTCTTTAAAAAGGGCAAATATCTGGAATCCTTCCCCATTAAAATGTATTTGATCATGTGAAAAACAGTTACTATGATTATTCACATATATAATTACTTTCTCTTCCCATCAGAAGAATTACAACTTGGCAGCAACTTTTGAAAAGATCTGGTGGCTGCACCCTGTTCTTTGGAGAGGATTTGAAGAGCTATAAACTCAGTTTCTGCATTCTTGCTTTCGGCTTGGTCCAGACCATATTATCTCACTTAATGTTCTAGCTATTTGTTCACTGGCAGACCGATGTGACATCTATGCCAACTGGTTAAGTAAGAAGCCTGCTTTCTCACACCATCCTGGACAAAGAAAGGGGAAAAAGAGAGCTCATGTTAGCATGCCTTCTCTTTTTCTTCCTGCCACAAACCAGTTTATTTTTTGTTTCCTCCTTCTCTGTTGGACAGGCTCTTCACCCTCTGAGCCCCAAGTTTTAATTGCAGGTGTGGAACAGGGAGACAAGTAGTAAATCATAACTAGAAGTTTGTGTGTTCAACTTTTGAAAAAAAGCTAAAAGAAGATCTGGCTCCTAGAGTGAAGAAATTCATCATTACTTTTTTTTTTAATGTGCACCATGTTCCTTTTTATGCATCCTGCCATGACATTTCCATAATAGCTAATTAGGATTTTTTTTTAAAAAAAGTATTTAAGTCCATTTAAGCAACTACCCAACAGCAACTCAAATGAGCTAACAGAATTAGAAGCACAACAAAAAAAATGAATCATAATATACATTTAATATCAATTGTTGCCTCCATAATAATAATCCCACAACCCTCCTTAACCTTCTGATTGCTCATGGCTGGGAAAACAGTTTTTATGTTTTTAAGGTTTTCTGGAATACTAGCAGAGTTGGGGCCAACCAGATCTCAGGGGTATGGTGTTTCAAACAGCAGACACTGCAACAGTTTATTAGTCATTCTTTGTTACAACATAGCCCTTTACAATAACCTGCCTGGTTATTGAGGTATAATATTTCCTGAGAAAGTCATTTAAATAGAATGAAAAATTAATTATTCTTTCATGCCGAACTCTTAGTGACTTCCCAGAAGTCCATGCTGTTTTCGTGATAACTGTATAAAAATGCTTTCATCAACACCTTCTTTGGGGATATTTTTTTGACATTCCAGTTTAGCTTACTGCTCATGAATTTCTGGATGGATTTTTCATTCAAGCCCTGAACTGCTTTGCTTTTCAAAAGGAGCTGGGGTCAGTTAGGAGATGTCGCCCAGCTGGACAGATATAATGAAGATGGTACTAGTCTGGGAATGCACCTAAAAAGGATTAAGAAATGGGGATGGATAATGTTCAAATCATTACAGATTTTAATAGTTCTCTGATCTTTGAGCTGTTCACACATGCATTTTTATGGATTCTTGGTGTTCTCTCAGCTTGGTTGATTTCTTGCAGATGTTTCATTACCAGACTAGGTAATGAAACATCTGTAGGAAAATAACCAGACATAAAGAACACCAAGAACCCAACAGCTTAGCCCTGAATTACACATTATAATGGGAACTTACATTTTTAATCGCACATATATTTAAATATTTTTTTGTTCTAAAAAATAAGTTCTCATTCTTTAAGAACAAAATTGAGATGCTTCTTATTATCGTTCTTTTGGTACATACATATATGTATGTTTCTTTGTATATATACATATGTGTTTGTGTACATTCTTAGGAAGGACCAATGCATGTATTTCAAGGAGGGAGCCCTGCCTACCACTGTGGGTTAGAGATACAAATATTGTGTTTATATATCTTTTTTGTATTAATTGTTGGAATAAATTACAGTTTAGATTTTGCACACTAGAAATGAGAGCCATAAAACAAACAAATCAATAAATACTGAATCAGGCTTTTCATATTTCATTAGGTCCTGGTTGATTTTCCAGCATGATTAACAAAGGCCGCACCAATCCAAAGAATATGCATTACTCTCCAGGTATTTGCAATCAATAGGATAACTTCTGAGTATGATTTTAATTTGATCTGGCATTTTTATTATTATCTTCTGCTAATTAAGCCAAAGCACGCTATGTAATTATTACCAGTTTTGTGTAACAGTTGTGTGATTGACAGGATCTAATAACCCCAATCCATTTTACACACACACACACACACACACACACACACAGACACACACACACATTCAGAGCACTTTGTGAAAGTATCAGAACTGCGATAGGACAAAAAGAAAACCTTTATATTGCAAGTAAGTTTCCCATGCTCTGCCAGATACTCTGTTTTTAATGATCAGCTGAGGAGTGAATCTCCTGAGAAGATGCAGCCAAACTCTAGCTGCAGTATACCTCATGAAAATCCCCAGTGCATTTCATCAGGAAATGAGATCAGATATCAACAGCCTTAAGGATAAAGATTATAAGGCACAGAAAATGTAAAACATATTGCAAATGTTGTATAATGTTAAATCAGCTGTAGGCGCATGGTCAAGAATAAGATATATTTAGAATCAGTGTAGTAACAATAGGAATGCTATATCCACTTTGTTGTATAAGTCCAATTTTCCCCAACCAGGTTTTGGTTTATTTTTTTTGGGGGGGGGATAACTGGCAATGCAGCTAAATGAACTATTACTTAGGCTCCAAATTTGAAGGGTTTGAAATCAGATGCAGATTTTTAACTCCTTGATAACCATATTTCCATTTTAATCTCATATTTCCACAGTATATTATCCTCTATAAAACTTGTTTTTCATCTTCAGTATTCATTGACATTTGCCAGCAGTATTGGTAAAAGCATAATAAAGAGATAGTAAATCAGAACATTTATTTTCCGATTAAGCTGCTGTTATTTTTCATGTTTATGATGTCCTAATTTATGTTAGCTTGTCTTCTTTTTATGAAGGTTGCTCTCTAACAGATAATTCCCCAACATTCCAGATGTATTCATTTGTTTTTTGTTTGTAACTGTCTCCTAAACAATTGCTGGCCACAGTTTATCCTGTAGTACACCAAATTCTGTTATTTTATTTTTGTTTTTATTTATTTTATCATTTAATACCAATTGAGCAGCACAGTGACTTAGAGATGAAGATATTTGCCTCCCACTCAGAAGGTTGAGAGTTCAATCCTGTTTCTTTATTGAGGCACAAAGAAAAAATATCTGCTGTGAAACTCCGAACTTTTTATGATCAATGTTAATTGTTTTAATAAAAGAATTTTTATAATAATAATAAAAAAAAAGAAGGACATTTGGCTTGTAAATGCTTAGCTCTATTCAGTCACTCTGACTTCACCCTGAATCAAGGGATTAGGGCTGTAATTTTTTTTAATACCAATGAATAGGCTATTGAAAGATACATTTGAGATCATTGCAAACTGTATCATGTGTCATTTGTATTACTAAAATGTTGGCTCCAGTATTTCTGCATCTTTCTTGTGGGTTTGTGGAAGCATATCAGATATGCACAATCCATGCACAAATAAAGGTAAGGTTTAGAATGAACTGACACCAAAGGTCTTGTCATGTATGGAAGAATAGAATTTATTGAATTGTTAAATTTATATCCTGATTTGATCCAGGAATTTAAAAGATTATAGATGATACTGTCGTGTCAGAATTTTCCCCAGAGCAGTAGTTGGGCTGAGAAACACTGAAGCAAAGTTACTCAGTGAGTGAGAATAGACTTGAAAATAGGTGTCTTCTGTCCCAGTCCAGCATCTTAACCATTATGCCATACTGGCTCTAGACCCAGACTCTGATACTTCTCTTGATGCTCTTCAAAATGTTTTTGGCTTTCTTATACTGTATTTGGCTGTATTATACTAGCCTTTGTGTACAATATTTGAGTCAGTTGTGGATTTGCTAATACCTGAATTTTCAAACCCATATTTAATAATTTTGTTAATAAGGATGCTATGACAAACGTTTATCAAAAGCTTTATTATACTATACATTTCTCCAATCAACCAGTCTAACAAGTCTGTCATAGAAGGAAATCAAGGTAGTCTGCCATGACTTGTTTGGCATAAATCCATGTTTAATGAATCCCCACTACTAAGCTTTAGTATTTTGACCCGGGGGGGCAGATATAAAGTGGGGGTCACAATTCTCAGGATAGAGATGTTATGTCAACAACCAATAAGACCATAAAGCAGAGGACAAAAAGTCTGCTAAAATGTAAGAAAGATAAAAAAGAAGATCAATGGGTTTATATTGCTATGGATGTCAGAAAGAAGGATAGTCTCATGCTGACAAAGGACAACTAACTTTCGTTGTGGCTTCAGGGAAGGCTACCACGACACTTTCAGCCTACTTTCAACCTATCTACATGAGAAATCAATTCAGACTTAGGAAAGAACAATCTGCTTAAGAGACAAGGGAATATGAAGAAAGAGAAAATAAGTGTTAAGTTTCACTTCAAGCTTTGGCCTCAGTAGCAACTTGTCTCAGCCCCACCACTACGCATCACCACCAATTTATCCTGACACAATGCAGCATGGACAGGAAAACAACGGTTACTGCTCCTGTGTGGTCTCTTAAATGGTTTGGAAAGGTGAAGCCATTTCTTCAATAGTGATTTGCACTGAGTTCTGTTCAGCCATCTTTGTGCCACAGTAAAGAGGACAAACTTTATATCCATTCAGCAATGAGTGTGTGATGAGCCACTAAAGGGGAAATTATATCTTGTCAATTGTAAGGAGCTTTTCCTCCTCATGTCTGTTTCCACTGCAAAACATTTAAAGCAAATATGTAAAACTCGTGACATCACGTGATGTCGCATGACATATCGGAACTGTTTTGCCATTGCCAGCAATTGGGTGGGTGCAGCTTCTGCGTGACATGTCCAGCCCGTGGGCCGGCAGTTTGACACTGCTGATTTAAAGCCTTATAGAGAATTTGCTAAAAAAAAAAATCTGAAACACTTTGTCTTGTTTATCAAACAAAAATGTATCCAAGAGAAGCTTACACATAATCTCTTTTTTTTTTTTAAAAGTGAAGGCTTCCTGTTACTTCATCCAAAAATACAACTTAACAGACACTGGGTGGGCATGGCTGCAGTGGTCACAGCAGACTGGGTGAGCGTGGCCGGGGCCAGTCCCTCCCCATCTTCGAGGAGGCCAATGCCGTTTACTCGCTCACTTCCTGCCCTGTCACTTCCTAATGCCATGTGCTCTCTACTCTGGCAAACTCTGCTGGGGCAACGGCACATGTGCCCACAGAGAGGGCTCTGAGTGCCGCCTCTTGCACACGTGCCATAGGTTCACCACCACTGATCTATGTCTTTAATCCCTTCAAATAATGTCATAGAAATTACTTTCCTATCATTTTCTCTTCATCTCCTTTCAGAAATTCCTATGGAAGTTAACACTTTTCTTCAGTTTTAACACCTAGCTTATCATTTTCTCTAAAATGCAACAAACAATCTCTTATTCCAATCCAGTACTGGTCAAGAAAAAGCTATTGAGAGCTACTAGGAAAAAAACCCATTATATATGTTTTAACCTTGATCAAATTGGTGAACTTTATAGTCCTTCTTTTTGCTTTTAAAAGTTTTGATGCTTATTTTTTTAAAATAGTGTCTCTTTTTAGCTTTTCTCAGGAATTCCACAACATATCTCACATCTCTGTGGAGTCGTCTTCATTCCATCTTTGCTTTCCTGGAAGTCCTTTTTGTGTCATTTGTTTTTATTCTAATAAAGATATGACTCAGTGTGGACTTCACATTATAAAAAAAAATCTCTATCTATACTTCTACAATTTAAAAGGCACAATACAAAGGAGAAAAAAAAGAATGGAAAAGAAGAATATGTTATTTTTACATTTAAATCATATTTTTATTATTATGGAAAGAAGTCCGGTGAAATGGATTTTTCAATAGAGTTAATGGAATGTCCTTTCTTTTCACCTACTTTGGCTGTAGTTTCATAGAAAAGATAAGGGAGGTGTTTGATAGAACTGCTTTTTCAGCAAAGATGATGAAGTAGTTTTGTTTTGCCCCTCCATATGCATCTTGATTGAAAAGAGCTGAATAAGCACATTTCCCAGGCGACTTGAATAGCATATTCAGTATCTTTTTTGATGGGTGATGATGAGCATAATTTACAAGAATAATAATTCCCTGACTTATTTTGCCATAGTTGTTAAATGAATCACAGCAGTTTTAAATGAATCAAGCAGTTTTAAGTGAATCCCATTTTCCCAATTGACTTTGCATCCTGGAAGACAGCTGGGAAGGTTGCAAAGGGCAATCATGTGACCCTGGGACACTGCAAACTTTATAAATACATGCCATTGTCAAGTGCTCAAATTTTGATCATGTGACTGTGGAGATGCTGTGTGAGGACCAATCGTAAGTCACTTTTTTTAGTGACATTGTAACTTTGAACAGCCACTAAATAAATGGTTGTAAGTCTGAGAGTGCCAGTACTATTTTATCATTTTGTTCCTTTATCCCCAGTCCCCACACTCCTGCTTTAGTCTTCCAGATGTGTGGACATCTTCCAGATGTGTGGACTTTAATTCCCATAAACATCAATAATGGCTATGCAGTCTGAAGATTCTAAGAGTTGAAGTCTATGGATTTGGAAGTTGCTGTGATCAGGAAACAGTATTCTAAAATCAGCACACCAGACCAAAAAGCTTCTTGTATCTTTATGCTCAATCCTTTGCCCCTTTGCTTTCAGTAAATCCGTAGTAAATTATTTTCTCCCAGTGAAAAATGGAGTTAGAAAGAATGCTAATCATACCATTCTGACTTATAATTCTTGAGAAAAGGGGGTTTATTCAAGGGGGTTTATTCAAGCTTTAATCCTTAAAGGAGATTGAAATGCGTACTACTCTGTTCTAGTATTTAATAAATCATGTTTTGTGAGTTAGCGTGTTGTGCATTTTCAATCAACAGTGCTTATTCTTTCAGTGAAGGTTAAATGAACCAAAAAGCTTTTGTGATATGAAACATCTTTTGCATTTGTTACATGTATCAAAAATGATCACAGAATCATAAGATTCTTCTGTCTGTTCAAGAAGAGACAGATATGTTCCTCAGCCCAATGAGGAGTCACTTCCTGTTCAAAGTTAGTCAGGTCTTGATCCCAACTCAATGTGTGCTGAAGCCAGATTGATCTGCTTGGTATATCTGTCTAGTCAGCATGGTTCTAGGATGACATTTTATCCTCCACACTATGACAGCATTCTTCTGGTATTCTGTACTGTCCCAATGTGCACTGTGCCAATGATCCAGAACCTTTCTGCTCTGTCATATCTATGGCTGCAGGAGACTTCTGGACTACCAGCTCTCCCATTTTCAGTGCCACTGCCACAGTCAGTGGCTATAAAGAACATCGGGGTGGATATGAAGCTGCTTGTTCACAGTTGGACAATGGCAGCATTAAATGGCACCTGGCAGAATGCATGGTTTACGATAGCTATGCCACTGCAACCATATCCCTCTGAGTTGTTGGGCAATAGGGAACCGCATTTGTTTTGCATCCAAAAGAATGGATGGAACTAGACATGAGAGAATATGGAAACTGTTTAGAATAGAGTAAAAATAATTATATTACAAAAGGCGATAATGATGGAAGAAGTATTTCAGAAATCTGTATGAGAATGATGGTGTTGTATTGAAGAGTGGAACTGAAAAGTTACAAAGAAAAATAAATGTTGAAAAGGAAATCATAAATAATGTGGAATATTAAAAAATGGTAACACTGCAGATATAGATGGTGTAACTAGACACATTTAAAATATGGTTGCTTATGTAATGCTGAATGATTTGTTTAACGTGTCTGTGAAGACTGAAACAAGGCCTGTTGATAGGATGAGTGCAATTATTGTTCCTCTATTTAGAAAGAAAGGCAACAAGCATGAATTCTAAAGCCATAGAGGGAGTTTGTTATACATGCCTAGGAAAGTGTTTGGCAGAATATTTTTACTTAAAATGAAACATAACAGTGGGCTTAGCTTGAGAAGTAAAGTATGGTTGTAAATCAGATTTTTGCTCTGAATGTATGAATATATAAAAAAGTTTATTGCAAGCTTGGAAGTTGAAGGACCTTGAAGAAACTAAATTATAGAACATTTTACTTAAATATAGATTGAAAATTGCTGAATATGCATTAGAATAAATATAATGGTTTGTGGATAGTTCAATAAAAAGAAAGAAATGTCACAAATTGTGTGATGTCTCCCAGGTATGTCACCAGGTCCATGAATATGCATGTATGTTTATATGCAGATGATACTGTCTTGTTTATTTATGAAGCAATGTCAAAGGATGTAAGCCTAGGTGTATCATAAGATTTATCCTTTAATTTCAGGCATGTTATAAATTCTTCAATTATTTCATTTTCTGAAAACAACTTCTATGGTTTATGGTTTTTTTTATGGCATACAATCCATCTTACAGTTTTGTAACAGAGCTTCATATTTATTGCCTTTTTGAGCCAGAGATGTAAGTGTATTATATCATATCAGGGATATCTGCTACAGCCACTGTCAGGAAAATTCTACTCTCTGTTTGACCTTTTCTGAACAATATCCAAATGCTGTCAAGTAGAGTAATTTTTTTTGTTAAAAGTGTCACATTGGTTTTCCATGTTACCAGTTAACTTTATTTCTGATGTTGGTCTCAGAGTACCTTTTTAAACGAAACTGTCACTATTCCACTAATAGGGCCACTGTTCTTTAATAGCTGCTCAGTAATGCTGCAATTGGTTTTCTATCTTGTGATGATTCTCTATGGTTTGCGCATCAAAACATTTTCTTCTTTTAAAAAGCTAGTACAAGTTATAGAAGTTGTCAAATCTTGGCTTTTCCACATGCCATTATTGCTGCATGGGAATTCAGTTTCATTTCTAACATTATATGTTGTTCATTTATGAAGTAGTAATGGCATGAGAGATGAACCTGTTAAGCTCAGTTTAGACTCAGTTCTAACCTGGAAGAAAAAGTAAGTTCATTGTGTCACAAGATTGTATTATTATTTTCCATAACATAGGTTCAATGTCTCATAAACACCACCTTCCTGACGCTGTTGGATGGGAACTTAAATGTTCTACAGGGAATGGTAAACTGTAAGTAGAATATAGACCTGAAAATTAATGTACCAAAGACCAATATAGTTGTGTCTGATATGGAAAATGGAATGAATAATTGAGAGAGAAATGTATATACAAATGATAAAAAAGGGAAGAATTTGTCTATTTTTGCAGGATGTTTATTAAAGATAGAAAAATTGGCAGATTTTAAAAAACGAAATGCTGATAGATAATGGGTAGTTTGTACTCTTTTGTGAAGAGCGTCTTGTTTGCAAAGTAATGAAAATGGCTATATTTCATACTTCTGTCCACTTTCTTCTATAAAAATGAAATTAAGTGTATCAGGAGAAACATAAAAGTTGAATACAATGAGAATGGGATACTTACATCTGCAAGGAATACTAGGAAAACACAAACTCAAGGGTAAACGAGTGTTGAATGAATGATAATTGAATACAAAACCAAACAATTAGAATAAAAGAAGTAAGCTAAGGAGGTGTGCTGAAACCCTAGTAATTAGTTCAGAGCTAATAGATTCTTTAAGGTTCAGAGGCAATAGACTCAAATCATGGTGAAAAAGCAAAAAAGATTTTCTTTCAAAAATATTAATAGAGTTAACAGTGAAAGATACACCAATCCATGTCTCTTCTGCATGACAGCAACCCCAAGAATAGCAATGGTCAGACTCCCTAGATTCAGCATTTGCCCAGCATCCTCCCAAGAATTTGGGTTTATGTCAATGTTCAAATTATTAGGCATATCATTACCATAGGATGTATCAATAATAATACCTGGTCATAGCTTGGTAGCACATCTTATCAAGGATATGTTCATAATTTTTAATAGTAAAATCTCTGCCCAGAATATCTTTAGAGAAGACAGAGTGTCTAGCAGACAGTATCTGATATGATGGCCTGTATTTGGTAAATACCTTGGGAACCCAGTTTCTTTGCTCATGAGAATATTGCTCTTAGGTAGCTTTGGTCCCCCACTTCTGGGCAAATGATGGATTAGGTAGTTCATGTTGCCTTTCTCTGAACACAGATAAGAGGCAAGGCAGAGGGATTAATCGCAACAATGACCCAATCTGCATGTGGAAATATATTCAAATAGCCTCCACTAGTTAAATAATGTTTTCTGCACAGATATTTCTTGTATTTGCAAAGAGAAAAATCAAGTCTACACCACAAAATCCTTGCCAATCTTCAGCAGTGTCACCTCAGATGATATGGTCATATTGAGGATTAACTTGTAAAACAAATATATGAAATAAGAGTGAAAGGGGAAGAAGACTAATGAGAAAGCAAAGTGAATGGGTCAAGAAGAAGGGGAAAAACTGAGAAAGTCATAGCTTGGAATTGCTAAGGTCCTCAAAAACAGAGGTTCTTTTCCTCCTACAATGAAATTGTATACAGGGTATGGGTCTATATAAACTTCAACTACATCTCTGTATATAATTTAATTCTCTAATGTCATACAAAAGAAATCAAGTCTGCAACTGCGAACTCTTCCCGGTCTTCTTCCCACTCTACCTAGGCTCCTGAAGTTCTCTTTCTTCAGCCATGCTTTCAAAACTGGGAATGTGTAACAGTTTAATATAGCTCATATATTTTACGGCCTGATTCAACCATCTTCCTACAAAAGTAATATAAAAGAATTGTAGCATCTTATAGCACAACAGGTATTTCATCTTTTTACAAGATTTGTACATATCATTAAATAAATGTCAGTATTATTAATTTCCTGACAATGATAAACCAGCAATTTTGAGAAAAATTACTGGGAATGATGGAAGTATCTATTATTTCTTCTCTTTTCCAGTGACCAATTGTTTAAAATTGTTCCACAGTCCTTTTCCAGCAATCAGAATTAACATACTTGACTTCCCAAAGTAGGTTGCCAGTAATTTATAAACATGCAGAAAAAAAACAGAAGGCTATATCTCAGAAACTTGCTCTGAAAAGACTATTTTTACACAACATATTTCATCAAACTTGTTAGGTTTTGTTCAGATGCTAAACTTGATTATTGTTAACTTCAGTTTGTTTTTATGGCTCAAGCTGGAGTGAACCAAATATACTAGTTTATGTAGTGCAACCTGGACAATAAATTAATTAGTAATCAGGTTAAAATATGTGAACATATCCAACTGTGGGGCAAATATAGATATATATTCACAGCTTTATCTCTCACTTATTATTGTATATATCACCCAGCTGGCTTTATGCCCAAGGCAAGACTAGAACTCATGGTCTCCTGGTTTTTAGCCTAGTACCCTAACCATTATACCAAACTCTCTTTATCTCTTACCCTTTGCACAAAATATGTAGATGTCAGATATCTATTGCACTATAAGCATGCCTGTGTTCAATAAAATAGAAAAGGCACTTCTGAAAGGACCTTAATCAACTGGTTTATTGACTCTTCACCCAAATATGCTAATTAGGGTCATGGAGCAATTTCTTCATGGCATTTAGAAAATTGTCTAACTACTGAACCAACTGGTTGCTACAGATGCATACTATAGATGATAAATAATAACTATTAAGGACTTTCTGCAGCTACCTTGATGTAATGCATAATTGTTAGGCTACTGTAACTTAGCAGATAAATACAGTGGCAGTGCAAAAGAACAGTACAGCACAATTTTATAGGTGATAGACACCCACTTGTTAGCCCAGTTGCAAACTGTACATAGTTAAATAATAGTATCAAGAACTGAAATTCTCTTTCTGGTTCATTGGTGGCTTAAGATTTATTGCAATTATCTAAGAGGATTTAGTCTGGATCATGTAAGGCAAGGTTGTCAAACTCAATTTCATTGAGGGTTGCATCAGTATTGCGGTTGCCCTTGGGGGGCTGGGTGGGTGTGGCCAGGGTGGGTGCGGCCTACTGGGTGGGCGTGGATGGAGTGGATGTGACCTACTGGGTGGGCATGGCCAGCTCTACATCGTTCACATCAAGGGTGCCTGTGGGGGCCTGGGCAGGAGTGGGACAGATCTGAGGGTCTCTGGCAGAAGGAGGTGGGACCAGGGTAAGCACCAAGGCATGGTCCATTTCTTCATTCCTCACACAGGGTGACACCTCCCCAGCATGCACCCAGGGAGTGGGGCCGAGGTGGCAGGGGCTGGTTCCTCACTATTTCCAGATGGCCTTGTGGAGCTAAGACTGAATGTGTTTCAGCATAGATGGCCACCACAGAATTGGCTTCCAGCTTGCCTGGGCCAGGTCCAAGGCAGCAGGGGCCATTCCCTCACTGTTTCCAGGATGGCTTTGTGGGCCACATGAAGCCACTTTGTGGGCTGCATCCAGCCCCTGGGCCTTGTGTTTGACATGTCTGATGTAAGGGCAGAATAGCTCATTTTTCAGTGCTAAAGTAATGTGATGATAAGAATTCTATATGCAAATTTTCCTTGGTCTAAATTGATTCCTTAATACTGTATTTGTTATATAGCAGCATTTACTGTTGTAACGAACATATAGCTTATAGGACTACGGGCACAAAGATGGCAAGATGATGGTAAACAGTTATTTTGCCTTGATGTGCTTCCTATATTTCCTAAGGTTCTGAGATAGATTTTAATTCTTCATCTGAAAGTTGAAAAATTGAATGAGCAAGCCAATGATAATACTGTTCTATTGTTTTTTTTTAGCTTTACTTCTGAATACTGTTGTGATATTCCCAATGGTTAGTACAGATTAGTTTTCCATTCTTGGTAGGCATGGGGTTATTTACCACAGCTATTTGTTGTGATCTGCTAAAGGAATCTGAATGTAAATGCCCTCCAGGTAAAATTGAGGGAATTGGCAGTTTAAGATTTCTGCTGTACTGAGAACAATCTGTGCCTGTTTGTATGAGGTTAAGTAAAATTCTTTTGCAAATTGCCTCTCCAATCTATAGAAAACAATTTTGTGAGGCAGTGAAAAAAGATTGCAGCATCCTCAGATTTGAGAATGACAAACCTGAAAATGCCATATAAGCAATCAACTGAACAATAATGCAGTGCTTATAACTGCCTTTTGTTATTGCTCTAAAAATATGTTTTAATCTTACAAAGAAGATCATGAGAGAAGAATCAAATATTTTTTGCTCCACAGAGAGTTATTTATGAACTTAAAAGGCAATTTGATCTTTCTGACAAATATGTATGCAATATTTTTTTAGGACATTCCCCTCAAATAGATCATTAGCTGAGAATCTGAAAACATCTGATTTGTACTTCATAGTATTTCAATAATGTTTCTTCAATAATGGTCAACTGATAAGAGACTGAAGTAGAAATGTTTGATGATACAATAGACACTATCACTTGGATGGCACCCCAAGAAGCTTCTGGAAGTTTGTAGAAGAAAAAAAGTGCATAGTTAGTGGGACACCCCCCCCCCCAGAGAGCTAAGAAAATCTGCCTGGAGACAGAGAAAGCTCACGAAAAATTAAGCTGTGTGATGAGGTAAATGTGGACAACCAATCAGAATTGATGATGGACTCTATAAGCTGTATAAATGTTGTGAGGGGATGCAAATGCTTATTGCTCTTTACTTCTGCACAGAAATAAAGTTTTTAATATGTTCCCACCCACTTCTGTGAGATTATTGTTTAACTCACACCAGCCGAAACAAACTACCCAGCTTTGGGTTGGGCCAATAACTTCACTCAGAAAATAATTATATTTTTCTATTGTCTCCTTAATAGTATGCTCTTTTTAGTAAAAAAAAACAATGGAATAGTCAGGAATAGATTGAGGTTTAAAGAAAAAAACACATTTAACTGGCAAGTAGTTTTGCACACAATGAAGCATAAAAAATGTGATTCCCCTTGCTATTCTGAAGTGGTAACAGTTCGCCATAGCTTATTCTTCTGTGGTATGTAAAACTAAGGCCCTTTAGTAAAGGTAGCCCTTGTTTAAAGACCACAATTGGAACTGGAAATTTGGTTGTTAAGTGAAGCAGTCACTATGTGAAGCCACAATTGTGCTTATGATCTTACTTCAGGTTTGCTTTGCTTTATAGAACCGCAAAGGTGGTAAATGTGAGGATTATCTAATGTGATGAAGATCATTTTTCATTACCATCATAACTGCAAACAGTTTCTAAAGGAAGCTGTCACTAAATGAGGACTACCTATAAATACATTTGAGCTCTGAGTGATTATCCTGTGTGTTGAATATACCATATTTCTTCTTCTGAAATAGTTCACATTTCATATTTTACTAAATAACTTTATTATTGTAAATTATTTACATTTATATCATACTTTTTAAATATCAGATGTTCTATTTGTCCTTTAATATTAGCTACTATAATGAGCCTAGGAAAATTTCTAATATTCATTGCCATCACATGCCATGATAAGGTTACTCTGCAGTGATATGATCATATCATATCATTTTTCTGTCTTATTTCTTTAAAAACTGTTTTTTGGTCAAATGTTTTAAACCCAATTTTACGACTTTTTGTAAATTTGAATTTGGGCAGATGTAACTGAGAAATAAATTTCCTTAGTGAATTAGAACATTTTCTCCCTAACATTTTAAATATCCTAAATATTATGGTGAGTAGGGATGATGAAGATCATAATTTGCTATTAAAGTAGAGCATTAGGTTAGAAAAATCTGATGTTTAATTGTGAAGATTTCTCATTATGAGAAGCTGATTTAGTACCTGAGATTATATATAGATTGGAAGAATCATGGATTTCTGCAGAACAATGGCATTCAGTATGTGTTCTTGTAATTTATTCTTAAATGTAGGTATTTTGAGTAGTCTATTGGTATTTGATGTTGAGACTGATGATTTTGAAGCATAAATACATACATTAAAACATTGTCTTATAATTTCAGAAAATTATAAGACATAAATCCAGGCTATCAAATCTAATTTCCTTTTGCAGTCTAGCTTAGACTTGAACCCTTGAAAGAGAACCTTTTCCCTGGTAGCTGATTTCATTGTCAAACTAGTTCTGTTAGAAATTTAGGATTTTTAAAAATTTGCCTTTCTAAAACTTTTCTATTTTTTCCCCTGTGTTCTACAATTTAGAATTATTTAGAACAAGCTGGTTTTAAAGTACAATCCTATCTCCACTCAGTTTTGTTTTTTCATCAACAAATGGGACCAAACAGGCTTGAAGGAACCCCAGGATTTGCAGTGGGGCAAAGAGACTTAAAAAAACACACACCCAAAAAGAGTACGAGGATTGACTTATCATTATAGAATAAAAAGAAAATCTACATAAAGAAGGAATAGAATATAATGTCAGGAAGGTATAACTGATTGACTAGAACAATTTGTGAAAGTATTTTGCAGTGCAACCCTTTCCTGAATGTCCCATTTGTATTTGGATAGTTTAATGTGGCTCTTCTTGTTGGTTTTCCCTGTAATTAAACATCATCTGCTTTGTGGACATGGGCTTGTCCTATCCTCATTAGCTTTTTCTTTAATTTCTGAAAGTCTTGTTTTTCATGCAGTGAATCTCAAAGATAGTTGGATGTAATTTGCTTCCTGTGATGACCAGAGCTTTTACTGTAATTAAGAGATGAATGTGTGGGTATAGTGAAGTTGGATTAAATGGATATAAAAGAGAATTTCTCTTAACTACTTCTTCCTTTCTTCAGTCTCATTATTCCCACTATTTTTCTATACACCCTTGATCATATGGAAAGTCTACAAAAAGCCACTAGATGACTAGAGTTGTATCTGATTATGTAACAAATACATTGCATGATCAATAACAGATAGCCCACAGGGGAAAATCTCCACAATCAATCACAGACTCAGCTTCAGCCTGATTATATATTTTCAACTTGAATAGGAGATCCAGATTTAATTAAAGAAATACCAGGGTGTTTCTAAGGCTAGAATACAGATAATACTGGATGGAACTAATAATTATTTTGTCGACTGGTTACTACAGAACAAATGCATGCAGCTTTCCTGGCAACATTTTTGGAACTGGCTTGCCAGGACCTTCTTTTTATGGCTGAGAAAGTGATTGGCTCAGAGACTCTCAGTTGATTTTCATGCCTAAGGCAGAACTAGAACTCACAGTCTCCCAGCTTCTAATAATTTGCCTTTAATCACTACATCAAACTGGCTCTCTTGAGCGCTGCTTGATCTGTTTTATCTGTGGCTTTCCCTAAATGCTTGCTGACATGATTGCTAAAGGGCAGGAGTTGATGAGTTTTATGAGGAGAATTTATTGTTATTGGACAAATTCGGAGAGAAGATATTTCTAAGATAGCTATGAAATATATGAAATCATCGGAGGTTTGTCCCATAACCATCAATTACAAAGCTTTCTTAGACACATTTTTGTACCAATTATTATTATTGCTATTGGTGATTTGTTTGCTCTTTGCTTTTTATATAAAATGATTATTAAAAATAATTAAAAATATTTCTTAAGAAAAAAGTTTTCAGTGGCTAACTTTTTCTAAACTCAGTGGATGTTGTCTCTGTTACTGTATTGTTATATCTATCTGTCTCATATCAATAGTTGCTTTTTATGTTGCTTGCAAAGTTTCTGTTTGAAGTTTCATTGAAATAATTAGAGGCAGGATCTCCAGTTACTGTTTGTTTCTGAGATCAGTGAATGAAATCTTTATTTTTAACCATTTGCCTCTTGCAGGAAATTAAATTTCACATAAGAAAAAATAGGTAAGAATTTATTTCTAAAGTTAATGTTGTCGAGGCTTGACTTAATGTGCATTCTCCTTAACTTCATAGCTCCATAACTCTGGAACAGAACAAACATGCAACTACATGAATTAGTCCTGCAGGCGTTACAAAATTGTATAATTTAAATTTTTAGAGAAAGACAAGCTCTTAGTTTCAATATGTTGGCTATAATTTCTTTTGTGCCTTAAATTAAAGAGATTAAGAAGACACCAAAATACTGACAATAATATAATGCATAGAAAGTAGATTGCTGTGTAAATGAAAGTGCTGGATTCTACTGATGTATAATGACTGTGGTCTATGCCAAAATATGGTTGGCTAGTTTGTACTTCAGTTTGTCATGCAATCAAAGCTCACAAATGAATGCACAGTAGGAGTGAAAATGCAGAAAGTGCCCTGTTCTTAGTTCAAATTTGGTTTTCAACTATGCATATAAAATTATTCACGTTTGTTTTTCTATTTTATGATCATATGCATAGCTGAAAATTAAACTTTAATGAATTTCAGATTCATAATTGTTCTTAGCTGCCATTCTTTAATAATTAGGGGGAAAGTATTTTACAGCCTTTAATTCTTTCCTATTTCTTTAAGTCTTAAATTCTGTAACTAGTAAAACTAAAAGTAAGTACTGGATTTTTGAGATAAAAATGCTTCATTATTTTAAAATTACAACTTGCAGTTCATCCTAAATGTGGCCCAGTTTAATTTAACAACAACAACAAAAAAAGCCATACAGTGGATGAAAACAACAGCCCATTTATTCCTTAAAAATAAAGCATGTGGTAACTCAATGTACTTGGCTGTCCTTTCCAGCTATGCAGCTTAGGGAGTTGTACAGCTGGTTGTGTTTTTGGGAAGACTTAAGTCACAGCATGGCTGGATAATATCCAAGATAAAAAGAAAAACTGAAAGGCCATATTTGTTTACTTAATAGACCAAATATTTTAAGTGTGTGCAACACTGAAACATAAAATGACCACTCTGTATGGGTTCATATACTGATCCACAAGCTCACCTATTGCTTTCTAGTATAGTACAAACTCAATTGAGCTACCTACAGGGGGCATACAAGGCAAATAAATAAAAATATATGTCTCTGAAAAAAATGACTGTAAAACCATAAGAAAAGAAGAAAGAAGGCATTCTGTTGCATGTACCTCTATTTAGAAGTTCTGGCTTGATCCTAGAGCCAAGCTTCCCTGCTTGTAGTCAGCACTGTAAAGTCTAAGTCAAGTGTATGGTTATATGTGTTGTGCCACATTTTGGATTATCTATCTGATATATTGATAGAATAACTCACATTGTATACCAATATATGAGCATGATGTAAATGGAGGTAGGCACCAAGAGTATCTGCAGCAAGTTTTATGAGATTTCATCAAAATGATAAAACATGTGTTGTGACTTCATAATTCAAAGTTTGTCTTTTACATATTGAGTATAACATTATATTCGAAGTACAAAATGGTGGAACTTGGATTACAACATTGCAATGCACATTTTATCATTTATTGTCCCCTGTAATCTCCCTAGACACTGAGAATAAAGACCTGGAGGCTATAATGATACAGTCTCCAGGTCTTTGCTAAAACAATTATCCAAAAAGACATATACATGGTTAGATATACAATCCCCTTAAACACACCAATGTAACTAGCATGAAAATGTAATGTAAATAAGTAACATTTATTTGTACAGCAGTGTGCTGCAGTTGCCAAAAAAGCCAACACAGTACTGAGCTGCATCAACAGAGGGATAGAATCAAGATCATGTGAAGTATTAATACCACTTTACAATGCCTTGGTAAGGCCACACTTGGAATACTGCATCCAGTTTTGGTCACCATGAAGTAAAAAAGATGCTGAGACTCTAGAAAGAGTACAGAGAAGAGCAACAAAGATGATTAGGGGACTGGAGGCTAAAACATATAAGGAACGGTTGCTGGAATTGGGTATATCTAGTTTAACGAAGAGAAGGACGAAGGGGGATATGATAGCAGTGTTCCAATATCTCAGAGGCTGCCACAAAGAAGAGGGAGTCAAGCTATTCTCCAAGGAGCCTGAAGGCAGGACAAGAAGCAATGGATGGAAACTGATCAAGGAGAGAAGCAACTTAGAACTAAGGAGAAACTTCCTGACAGTTAGAACAATTAACCAATGGAACAACCTGCCTCCAGAAGTGGTGAATGCTCCAACAATGGAAGTTTTTAAGAAGAGACTGGACAGCCATTTGTCCGAAATGGTGTAGGGTTCCTGCCTGACCAGGGGGTTGGAATCGATGACTTCCAAGGTCCCTTCCAACTTTATTATTATTATTATTATTATTATTATTATTATTATTATTATTATTATTATTATTATTATTATTATTATTATTATTGATCATTGCACAGTAGCCAGATGTTCAGTCTGGATTTGGCATTTTGTCTACCTATCGAGTCCTTACCCAGGACCTGGGATAGGCAGATGTGGATGTTTGATGGTATTACAGATATCGTCACAGGATGGAAGCAGTTCCTAGTAAGACCGCCTTTTGCAATTGACTAATAGCAAATTTGTCAATGCCAATGGTGCTCAAGTGGTGCTCCAGTTGTTTTGGGATTGCGCCCAAGGCACCTATTACTATTGGTACTACCCTTGCTTGCTTTTGCCACAGTCTTTCTATTTCTATTTGTAGGTCTTTGTATTTTGTTATCTTCTCCAGTTCTTTCTCATCTACTCTGCTGTCTCCAGGCACTGCCACATCCACTATCCAGACTTTTTTGTCTTTCTTATCAACAATTGTTAAGTCCGGGGTGTTATGTTGCAGGTGCTTATCTGTTTGAATTCTGAAGTCCCAGAGCAGTTTAATTTTATCATTTTCTATGACTTTCTCTATTTTATGATCCCACCAGTTTTTGCTTACAGGCAAATGATATTTCTTGCAGATCTTCCAATGCACCATTGTTGCTACTTTGTCATGCTGCTGCTTGTAGTCTGTCTGTGTGATCTTCTTGCAGCAGCTTACCAGGTGGTCCACTGTTTCTTCAGCTTCTTTGCATAGGCGGCACTTACTGTCTGTTGCTGTCTTCTCAATTTTGACTTTATATGCATTTGTCCTCAAGGTTTGGTCTTGTGCAGCCAGAATTAGTCCCTCAGTCTCTTTCTTCAATTTTCCTGCTCTTAGCCATTGCCAGATCTTATTATTATCTGCTTTCCCAGCTATTTTTAAAAATGTACTGGCCATGTAGTACTTTGTCTTCCCATGCCTTTATTCTGTTCTTCATTTGCTCTTTCTTGTAGGCCAGTTTGGTCTCTCCAGTAGTCAGTAATCCTTCCTGATATACTAATTTCAGTGCATCTTTATCATTGTCCTTCAGATATTCTTCCAAAGCCATTTTTCTTCTTCAACCATCTGATGTACTTGCAGCATTCCACGCCCACCTATTTGCCTTGGTAGATAAAGTCTGTCAATGTCAATGCGTGGATGACTCTTAATGTTATTTTCGTGGGGCATCCTTCAATTTTCACTATTTTTCCTTGTTTGATAGTAAGCGTGGCACACTTGTCCAAGACAAACTCCATTGCAATATCTTGGCTATATATATGGACAGTGTTGAGGAGCGATTCTATTTCAGATGATGTTTTTCCATACAGCTTCAGATCATCCATGTAAAGGAGGTGGGATAGTCTGGCAGATGTTTTTGATGTTTGATAGCCATGTCCTGAGTTATTCAGTATTGTTGACAGAGGAAACAGTGCAATAACAAATAGTAATGGTGATAATGAATCTCCTTGAAATATTTCTCTCTTGATGTTAACCTCTCCCAGTTTCTCACCATTGACCTGCAACTATGTCTTCCATTGTGCTATCGATCTTTGCACAAATTTTCTGATGTTTCTACTGACTCCTGTTATTTCTAGGCACCTGATTATCCAGTCATATGGCAGAGAGTCAAATGCCTTTTTGTAGTCAATCCATGCCAGGTTCAGGTTGGTCTTCCTTTTCTTGCAGTTTTCCAAAATCATTTTGTCTCTTAGGAGTTTATCTTTTGTTCCTCTGCTATTGGGGCGGTTTCCTTTCTGCTCAGGTGGAAAGAGATTGTTTTCAATTAGATGCTGTTGTACTACATCAGCTACCACACCAGTTAGAAATTTGAAAGTTGTTGGTAAGCAGGTAATTGGCCTGTAGTTGCCTGGTGTTGCCCCTATTGTTGGATTTTTCATTATTAGATAGGTTTTCCCAGTTGTTAGCCACTTTTCAATTTCTCCTCATTGTAGTATATTGTTGAACTGTTTGACAATGAGTGGATGTATAACAGTTAGATGTTTTAACCAAAACCCATGCAGTTCATCTTCACCTGGTGCTGACCAATTTTTGATCTTCCTTGCTCTTTTTTTCTACCATTTTTGTTGTTATTACTAGTTCTTTCATTTCAACTTCTGTTTTATTTGCATCCACCTCTTTTAACCAAGCCGCATCCTTGTTGTATTTCTTTGGGTTACCCCATATCTGCTTCCAGAATTGCACTGTTTCTTCCTTGTCAGGTACTGACTGATTCATTTCAGTTTCTCCATTGATGGATTGGTAGAAACGTTTCTGATTGGATTGTAATGGAAGGTTCTGCCTATAGTTTGCAATTCGAGCTTCATATCTACTGATTTTCCTGGCTATAGATGTTATTTGTTGCTTTATTATTTCCAGTGCTTCATTAATCTTCCTTGTTTCTATGTGGTATTTCTTGATTAGGTATTCTTTGGTCTTCTTGTTCTTCAGCTTCTTTTCTTTCATCTGTTCTAGCTTGCTTGCATGTGATCTTAATTTGCTGATCTTATTTTCTAGTCTAACCTTCCATTCTTCTTCTTCTTCTTCTTCTTCTTCTTCTTCTTCTTCTTCTTCTTCTTCTTCTTCTTCTTCTTCTTCTTCTTCTTCTTCTTCTTCTTCTTCTTCTTCTTCTTCTTCTTCTTCTTCTTCTTCTTCTTCTTCTTCTTCTTCTTCTTCTTCTCCTTCTCCTTCTCCTTCTCCTTCTCCTTCTCCTTCTCCTTCTCCTTCTCCTTCTCCTTCTCCTTCTCCTTCTCCTTCTCCTTCTCCTTCTCCTTCTCCTTCTCCTTCTCCTTCTCCTTCTCCTTCTCCTTCTCCTTCTCCTTCTCCTTCTCCTTCTCCTTCTCCTTCTCCTTCTCCTTCTCCTTCTCCTTCTCCTTCTCCTTCTCCTTCTCCTTCTCCTTCTCCTTCTCCTTCTCCTTCTCCTTCTCCTTCTCCTTCTCCTTCTCCTTCTCCTTCTCCTTCTCCTTCTTCTTCTTCTTCTTCTTCTTCTTCTTCTTCTTCTTCTTCTTCTTCTTCTTCTTCCGATGTTGTTTACCTATCTGTTCAGAAGAAAGGTGGTTATTGTCGACTCCAAAACTCCAAACACGGAAGGAGTGTTTTCACCGGTCAAAAGAGGCTACTAACCCACTTGTCTACTAGTATACAAATATCTAGAATATAGGGGTTTTTTTTAACCGTAGATGCAGCAACATTGAAATTGGTCTGGGCTTATAAATAAATTCCTCCAGCAGGACAGCATTATATTCTAGGTAGGAATCTGTCCTGAGGTTCCAGGGTCTCCACTCTTTGTTTTCATTTTTTTTTAGCCTGATGAACTTGTTTTGCAGTTGCAGTCAGATGAAAGCAAAATCCATCACAATTGCCCCTTGCAAATGGCCATTCTTGTTTTCAAAAAAAATGATCACAGCTGAGAAAAAGGAATTGACAACCTGGTGTGATTGCATGTGTTCTGCAACATCATTGAATGGATGCTGGTGACTGTTAAGGGAGTATCAATATTCTGCGCAAGCATCTTGGAATTTTGTCTGGCAGTGATGTAAAAGAAAAAAAGAACATTGTTTTTTTTAGTTTTAACCTTTGCAGTTTGCGTGGTGTGTTGCGGTATACTCTTTCAATAAAGCATGATGTATAAATTCCATGTGGAATAATATATTTGTAGTCTGCTTATTCACTTATTTTTCAGCCAGTAAAATGGAGTGTACGTGCTGGCTTGGGAAATATATCTGCTTAATGTAGATTTTTTTTTTGCAACCATTAATATTTTTGGCTAGTAGTATTGTTTATTTTCAGCTGCCTTTACTTTTGATAGCAAAAGTACATTTGACACACAAAAAATATGCGTAAGAAAATGTGAGATTGCTCATGAAATAGGTTGTCAGGACAGGGCGTTCTAATTGAATAGTACATGACAAATCTAGGACATGAGAAATACACTGATGGAGACCCGTGAAATTATTTATTAGAACCCAGGAATAGAAAAATAACTTTTTGAAATATTATTTAAAAATAGCATCACTATTAACCATTGCCAATATACAAAGTGCAGTTCACTGCCATTATGTGTCTAACAGGACTTCTCTAAAAGAAATCTAGTCTACTACTTCTTATTATTATTCAGTCTTTTTTTTATATATATAAAATTCTTTTATTAAAACAATCAACATTGAACATAAAAACATATTGTGCAGCAATCATCATGGCACCTGATATACAATACTAAGTATTAGACATTGAAAACGTCTGAATTAGTAAGCCTTTTTCCACCCCTCGCGTCTAGCCTCAACTATACTCCTGTTACACTTTGTTTGATTGGTGTTTCTCTTATCTGGTTCCATATTAATGTGATCAACATTAAACCAAAGATCCTATTGCTAAACAATCATCCTAGAACATAGCATACAACATTAGGTATTAATCTTTGTAAACATCTGTTTTAGTCTTGATGGGATGGCAGGATTGCTGGTTAGATCAAAGGAAATTGAGGATAAGTGAAGATGAAGCGAATGTGCTTGAAAAGCTGCTGAAGGCCAGGAGGGAAGGCTGTGAAATAGTTGACTGTTCAGAATGTATCTCTTATAACTCTTTATAATTATAGTAATTTTTCTCACAGTAAGATTATTGTCTTCCAGGCTTCATTTCACCTTTACTGCTAGAGTGCAAATGTTTATATTTTAATCATTTTAATTAATAGCTTATTATGAATAAGAAAAGTTGGGTAGTCTGTTTTAAATGAGTTGACTTATTAAAAACATTATGCAAAACATTATTCTCAAAGCTGCAGTAATGACATGGCGTGGATTAACACCTTTAAAATGGTGGTTTCGGGTGCTCTTTTCGGCAGTCCCTGGTAGCTACCTTTCCCTGGTGTTTGCTCATCCTTCTCGTTGGGAGAGGGAGCTGACGAAGAAACTCCACTTGCTAGGTTTTACGGGGGATGCTCTGGGAGATTATGGTCTCAAGGATGCCCAGTTGAGGGTAGTCCAATGGCTTATGGACATAGATTTGCAATATTTAAGATCCAGAGCCAACAAAACCTGCTCCCCTTTGATCTTCAGCCATTCTAATAATTATGGATTGAGGATGGCTTCAGATTTCTTTACTCTAACCATCCCCAAGTATAGGAGAGTCTTTTCCCTAGCCCGTTTCAATGTCTTGCCCTCAGCACTACTCAACGGGCGATTCAAGAGGCTCCTGTTTAGTGAGCGGCTATGCACCTGTGATAGGGCTGAAGTTGAAACTGTGGAGCATGTCTTATCATACTGCCCTATGAATAACACAGTCAGAATTAAATTATTGTCTCTCCTTGGAATTGATCCCTCTGGTTCTAATGTTTGTAATTTGGTCTTATATTGTCTAGGGGATGGCTCCCCCGATATTACTTCTCAGGTTTCTATATTTCTTTTAAGAGCTGTAACTATTAGAGGAGAATGTTGTAATTCCCTTTAGCCAAGGCTTCTGGTGTTAATTGTTTGTGATTATATTTTTCTTGTGTTTTCTTTTGTTGCACTTGCATTTTGGTCTGTGACCGCAAAATAAAAATTATTATTATAACTGGAGCTGCAGTAATGACAGTCTAACAGATGATGAAAAATATTTAAAATGATCTTTTTCTATTTTCTGAGTAACAAACAGATGATTAAAATCATTGTAAGAATATGTGAATATCATGGGAATTATAACTGGCATCTGTAAGAAAGAAATCAGGCAAATAATCTTATTTTAATACTGATTTATATAGCTGATGCGAAAGGATATTAACTGCTTTCTTTCAAATGAGTAGAAATACTAGGATATAATGCTAAAATGTAGTTTAATACTGTGCATCTAAGTTTAGATGTTTGGATAAGCCATAGTAAAGTAAGGAGCTTTACAGGAATTTTAAATCTGGTCAATTGGAATTCAGTCAATAAACCATGATCATTCCAATTCAAGCTTAGCACATTGTCTATTTCCCCTTCTGAATGCCTGCTATAATACATTTGAAGAGAAGAGATTTGAGATCAGCTTTGTTGTTAATATTATAATTTCCTGAAACAAAACAGAATCAAACAGTGGTTCATAGCCTGGTATTGAAGATGCCCCACATCCAAACATTGGTTCATCACATTTAGGTTTTTAGAATTGTGTGAGAAAGGGCAAAGCCTATGGAACCCCATGTTGCAGCAACAATAGGATTGCTTGTACTTTCCTCTGTACTACTGACTGGAACTGCCCACTCAAGTAAGAGCAGAACTGGCAAAGATGGCAGCTCCAATTCTTGCTCTCCAATGCTGCTGAAAGATCTGATACGACTAGGAGAATTGTATTTCTCCCCTCCAGATCTTAATGAAAGTAATCAATTAGATGAATACTGCTGTTACTATCCTACAACTAGGGCTGAATTCTGACATGAAAGGATAAAAAAAAAATCCAGTATCTCCTGAGATCAAAAAGTAGATTCTATGTATAAAATTGAAAATTAATATTAGCCTAACAAGACATTAAAAGCAAAGCTTTTATTACCGGTAATATTTTACGCGCTGAAAATAAGTTTTCAGACATGAATCAATAAAAAGTGTGAGAGACCTGTGATTGTTTCAGAAAAAAAGTGTAAAAATGTAATCGTTATTTTGCTATTATATATTTTTTGATATGGTATATAATGCCACATCTTCAATAGTTTTAGGCTCTATTTTTCCTGAGAGCTTTGTCCATATGGCTTTGAAGAAGTGCAATCAATTGGCTATGTCCTAATAACTGCCAATATTATAGGAATGCGTACTTATCAGTTATCTAGCTGACTCTTATACATTATCCTAGCATATCTGCTTCCTTTTTAAGTTTTTCTTTTATACAGGCTGTTACAGACTATGAAATAAAACTGCAGGTTGCAAAATTTGACTACCTTGTTTACTAATTATGCAGTAAGATGTTAGGGGTTTAACTTGTACAATTTTTATTGTTTATTTGGATATATTCGTTTAATTGATATTTTTGTACTGAATTTTGTTAATTTTGGCTGATCTTTGTAATATTTTTATGTGTATTGAAATTTGTAATTCATGTTAATCTTTTTGCTGCACTGCAAGTTAAAGAAAGGACAGTGTGGACTTCAGCAGAATCTGCTGGTTTTCTCAAAACGATGAATTAGGTGTTGTGATGTCTCTTTCTTATGTACTTATGTAAATTAAGCTTACAATATCAAAATTGAAAATTGTTATCAATATATATTTCATTAAAATATTTTTATCCATATAGAAAAAACTGCTTCTCAAAAACATGAGACTGGAATTGTGACCAGCTTTATTGTTCTATGAAGGTGCTTAAATTCAGATGTGGATTTAATAGACGGATATCAATTGTTTGACTGAATAATGTAAAAATCAAGCTAATTCTACTCAGCGGACATTTAAAGTATCCTATTCTGTAATATTATTTGGACCATCTTTGTAGTTAGCAACACTAAGAGGTTAAATGTTTTAGTAGCTACAGCTGTTATCTGAATCAACAGTCAAATGTTATAGACTCAAGGAATTGACAAGGTTATTTCACAGGAAGCCCCGCCAGGCTCGCTACAGGAATTTAAGTTAAAGTGCTCTAGACAGATGGCATTCTAGCTTCTGCCTAAGCACTCCCAGCAAAAGAGGAGCCCATCACTTCATGGGATAATTGGTTATTCTATCAAATTGCTCTTTTAGAAAGCTTTTTCTAACATTTTGCTGGCACCTGCTTTAGCAAATTAACATTTTGGAAAAATGCATTAGATGATTTAAGTGACATCAACTCTCTCTCTCTCTCTCTCTCTCTCTCTCTCTCTCTCTCTCTCTCTCTCTCTCTCTCTCTCTCTCTCTCTCTCTCTCTCTCTGTATGTGTGAGAGAACTAAAGACAATATTGAAAAACAGAGCAATGCATCCTTGATATCCTTTATTGAGACAGGGTATAGCTAAATATGCCATTTTTAATGTGGCCACATCACAGTTTTGCTTGAAGACCTTTCAGTTTTGCAGCTATTTTACATTAAAGGTGTAAAGGTATTGAAGGCTTCAAATCTGGATGAAGCCCAGATTACTAGAGGTGTTTTTAGAGGACAGAACACTTGTCTTCCTAGTGAAGTTTTCTGATCCATTTTGGGAAAAATACTGGTGGAAATAGATTTTTGGTCTGACCTAGAAGTACTGTCCAGTTTCCTTCTAAGTAATAATTTGGCTAAACCATACTATGATTTTCCTTGTAGTCCAAAGAAACGCAGCTCTCTGAATTGGGATCTTTCTTTTTCTCCTATAGCACGTTAAGCTGTATTTCAGGATAGAAATGAAGGAAAAATGATATAGTTGAGTTTCTAATCACATTTTGTAAAGGATACAGTGATCATATATCCTATTAAGGAGTCATGACACTCTGCTTGAATGTAAAATCATATTTGAAGAGTCATGAACATTTGGGATTTTCATGACATACTGTTTAATTGTCTTGAATAACAAATACATAAAGTAATTGAATGAAGCACATTTTCTTCTTGCTTAATCTGGTATACATTTATAAACAGACTATCAGCAGTGATATTTTTCTAAACATCCCAGTATTTCCTCCACAATAAAACAAGTAAAATTTAAATTCTCCCTGTAAAATGTTTTTTTTCTGTTGCTAAATATGGAGATTCTCAATGAGAAGGACTCTAAATGAGAAGGACTCTAATTGTTTATACATGGAAACTAAGACTGTAACTTATGAACTATAAATGTTGCTGAATGTTTCAGTGGATGCTTGGGACTCATAGTACTTGATATAATGAAGAATTCAAGATCTGACTGTATTGTTATAAGTACCAAGCTTTTCCAAATCTCATTCATTTCCAAAGAGTGCAATATATTACATTTTTATTTTTAAGACCGCTTCTGTACTTCATGTCCAGTATTTTTACATCTGGGTCGTTAGTGCCTTAATGGTACTTTTAAACATTGAGGCTTTGTACTGTCCAAACCTTCCAATTTCACATTTGAAACAATTGAAGCCTGAGTGAACTGTCTAAAATTACAAGGACAGCATGGGCTTTTCTATGTGCAGAGGACTAGCACTTGTAGAGAACTAATAGCTAGTAGTCAGAATACTGTGCTTTCTGGGTCATATGTGAATAGAGATCTCTCAATCAACTTGCTATTGGCCAGTAAGTGTGAACGCAGTGAAACCCAACCACTTAGCAATACTTTGCTGATTACAACTGGACAATTCCTTTCTGGAAGAGGGGAGACTCTTATAAATTAAAACATGACTCCCAAGTGTCATGATATGGTCACATTATCAAGATGGTGGAGATAGTCCTCGGATAGTTTTTTTTAAAAATTAAATCAATGAGCATGCTGTGCAACGTGTATCTTCAGACTACAGCTGTTTACTGTAGTTATAGTCTTGCATTGTTATTGTAGCATTGCCTGTCAGATTTATAGCAATAACAAATGTTAGCCAAACACAGTACTAAGATTTATTGAACTGGCACTTTTCGGTGCCAAATAAATGGAGTATTATTAATGAAAATAATTAATTATTTTCTTCACTGAAATGCAAGAGATACAATTAGTGTTTTAAATTTTGCATATTATAGTATTCTTGAAACATGCTATGAAAAAAAAAAGAGTATGAAGTGGTGTTATTTGTAAGCAAGAAGATATTTAGTAAGAAAAAAACTCCCCTAAACCACAAATATTCTTAAGAATGTCTTTCCTTATTAAATCTTTACTTCTTATAATCCCATAAAACCCTTTTTATACTCTACTATAAATCCAGTTCCTTTGTTATCAAATGCTGTTTATAGGTTGATGGATCTTATGAGGTCTATCTCACGAGGCTGATATTTTGGCAAGAGGGCCCAACTTTAAAACTGGAGGGAGAATAATTAAAGCTTGCAGTAGACCTCATGAGCAGGGAAGACAAGGATTCTGAGTTTTTCTTTTTGAAGAGGATCTCTAATTTTACAAAACTTTGTTAGAACTATTAAATGTTTACATTCTTTGTCTCCTCCCAAATGGGTAAGAAATCACATGTTTGTAATTTTTCTGTTTCTAAAACGTTATATCTCAATTTCTATTTGCACAATACTCAAGATGGTTAAGAGCAACTTAAATATAGACTACAACAATACAAAATCAAAGATGTAGACCATAACAACTAATAAAAACCTGGCAGAAAGCTTACATCTTGGCTATATCAATGGTAGGAAGATTAGAAATAAACTATATAAATATACTATATATATTTGATAAATACATAAATAAACAATAAAGTGCAATGCTCTATACTATGCACTGCATAACTGAGGACTTCTCATCTCTAAGAAATGAATCTGATAACGAATAAGCCTCTTGAAAGATCTCTCCTGCACATCATAATAATTAGAAAAATTCTGAATAGTACAAACAATATTTTTTGATGGACAGAACCTAAGCTATTTACAACTGGCAGCCAGTGTGGATGGTTTTCACACAATAAAATCTAATAATGTGTTGATTAGTAGCCTAGCTACTACACTTTGTAGAAATTTGAGCTTCTGAGCACTTTTCAAAGAGAAGTCATATGCAGTGCATTGTAACAAACAATATGAGATGAAACCAAGCTGTGGATTGCACCAATTACACAATGGAGAGAACGAGGATGAATGCAATACATCTGCCCACTGTCTGAATGCCTTGGCAGAAGTGGATTGCTCTCTGCTATAACTTCAAAACTGGACCATAAGTACCTTTTTGGGTGTCCATTGTAACTTTGAATGGTTGCTAAGCAAGCAATCATACATCTAGGAATACCTGCTGTAGTGTGCAGCAGAAATGAATGGCAAAACCATATTATTGCAATTGGACATGCTCTCTTGTATCATTGTGTTATTTCTCAATGTAGATTTGAGCAGCATTTTAGAAATCCTAAACCAACACTATCAGAAACACAATTAAAGATACATTTTGGAGGAAAGATAATTCCTGCTAAAGTAATAATACCTGTGAGATATAATAAGAAATGTTGGATTTATGTTTTGCAAACAGGTAGACCAGCATTTTGTGGTTGTGAGAGGTTGAGGTAGCTGTTGCAGCCTGTATGCTATTTGTCCTATCATGCAGACGATCAACTGTAAATTAAATTATTATTGGATGCCATTGCACTTGTGTTCAAAAATGGCATCTGTACATCCAAGCACATCAAAGGTAAAATGCTACACCCCAATTTTGAAGATGATGCCTGTTTCCACACGCAATACACAAAAAGATAAAGACTTCAACGAAGTTAAAGTGACTTCAACAAAGTGGAAACTCTTTCAAAAGAGTTTTAATTGGAACACGTGTGCTACACCTGTAATTTCAGTAATTAAAAAACCAGATTCATTAGCATTTGTGATAAGTTTAAAGTTACTACATCCACCAACTTCATTTTCTCAAAGTGTTGTCCAAAGAGATTAAAGGAAAATGAAAATGGCAAATATAGCCCTCTTTGAGCCAATGTTTTAAATATGAGCTACTTATAAAAAATCTTCCCTTTTTCTGACTCTGTAATCCCTTAATTCGAGGTAGAATCAGGGTGACTGGATGCAGCTGAGCATTTACTGGCTGGATGCCCTTCCTGATGCCATGTGGTGTTCGCAGCAGATATTTTTTCTTTGCACCCTAGGAGAGGGAAACATCTGCTGCTACCTAGGATTGAACTCTCAACCTTTTGGGTGGGAGGCAAGTATCTTCACCACCATGCCGATCTTAAAAATGAACTACTTATAGATTTTAAAAAAAGAAAGACCCAATATTTGTATAAAACATGGTGCTGGTCTTGCTAGATTTAGTTCCCTTAGCCCAATACAGGATCCCAAATGCTGACCACAAAGTTAAGCTCTAGCTGAGCCACTAGCTGACCTATTTTACAGAAAACTTCAAAGCTCACTTTCCAGAATACTTTCCCCCAAGCAAATTACACTGTAGGTTTGCTCCCTTTCCTGTTGCATATTGTGCTTTTATGTCAGGAATAAGATCCCTCCCCCACCCCCCTTAATTCTATCATTGTGCTTGGTATAATAGCAGCTAGTTGCATTTGAGGTAAGTATAGTGCCTTTATTAAGGGTAATAAGTTCCTTGCGGAAACTGATTTCACATACAATCCAGTTCTATAGCTGAAGTTTTCTTTTAGTTCATCTGTTCAGACCATTTAGATGTTAAGGTATAAAAGATTATTAATATGAGTATATGGCTAAAAGCATAATGTATTCACTCAAAGGTAGAAGTTATGCTCCTTTGACAAATCGTTTAAAATCTTTAAAAGAGTAATAGCGAGAGAAATGAATCACATTTAATATGCTGAAAATTGCTGACAGCTGTAGTGAAGGTCAATTTATAATTTTGTGGATGACATTATTTTTGTTCTTTGTGGGATACTTCAGATAATAACAGTCCTTTCTGAAAAATTTCATGTATGTTTATTCAATAAATGTGTATGCTGCCCTTTTCAACATTAAGGCAATTCTTATATGCTTGAATATCAAAAGAAAAAAAGGTATTTATTTTCAATGAAATAAATAAGAAATTATCTATTTCTAAGCTTAGTTACTTTTTTAAAAAACAACAACAAGTCAGTTGTTGATTCCTGGCGATTGACTGAACAAGTTGCTGTAGTTTTCTTGACACACTATTTTTGCCTCCTGCCTAGGGTGGAGAGAAAGTGACTAGGCCAAGGTCATCCAACTGGATTTTGTGCTTATGGTGCGACCACAATACACAGTCTCCCACATTCTAGACTGATTTCATAGGTACCACACAAAAGTGGCTCTCTTAGTACATACTGTATAAAGTTACTCAATTTGCAATACTCAGAAGTTCCAAAGAGATGAAACTAAAACACCCAGAAGATAACAGGATGGCATTGAAATGTTACAATTCCTCCCAGACTCTGAGTTTTACAAAGCTCAAAGAATTTCTCAGAAAAGAATCATGATTTCAAAAGATTAATTATCTTTTGAGAAGATAAAAGAAAAGATATGTCTGTATATTAGTATATCCAATCACTGAGTGTTGTTTGGAAAGTTGAATATCATTCTTGGGAATACAGCACTGACAAACCTTTATTTCAGTCTTCCGGCAATAAAATTTCAGTTTCATGAAATCATAAAATCATTGTTGAAATGGCCTATTTACATACATTACGGATGGGCATGGGATGGAAAGGACCAAGTAAAAGTGGATATCACAACATAAGCGACATGATTATTTGCATATGATAATAATAATAATAGTAATAATAATAATAAAGTTGGAAGGGACCTTGGAGGTCATCTAGTCCAACCCCCTGTTCAGGCAGGAAACCCTATACCATTTCGGACAAATGGCTGTCCAGTCTCTTGTTAAAAACTTCCAGTGTTGGAGCAGTCACTGTATCTGGAGGCAGGTTGTTCCACTGGTTAATTGTTCTAACTGTCAGGAAGTTTCTCCTTAGTTCTAGGTTACTTCTCTCTTTGGCTAGTTTCCACCCGTTGCTTCTTGTCCTGCCTTCAGGCGCTTTAGAAAATAGCTTGACTCCTTCTTCTTTGTGGCAGCCTCTGAGATATTGGAACACAGCTATCTTGTCCCCCTTCGTCCTTCTCTTCGTTAAACTAGACATACCCAATTCCAGCAACCGTTCCTTATATGTTTTAGCCTCCAGTCCCCTAATCATCTTTGTTGCTCTTCTCTGTACTCTTTTTAAAGTCTCAACATCCTTTTTGCATCGTGGTGACCAAAACTGGATGCAGTATTCCAAGTGTGGCCTTACCAAGGCATTGTAAAGTGGTATTAATACTTCACGTGATCTTGATTCTATCCTTCTGTTAATGCAGCTCAGTGCTGTGTTGGCTTTTTTGACAGCTGCAGCACACTGCTGGCTCATATTTAAATGATTGTCCACTAGAGCTCCGAGATCCCTCTCACAGTTACTACTATTGAGCAAGGTACCCCCTGTATTATACCTGTGTATTTGGTTTTTCTTGCCTAAATGTAGAACCTTACTTTTTTCACCATTGAATTTCATTTTGTTAGATAGCGCCCAGTGTTCAAGTCTGACCAGATCCTCCTGTATCCTAAGCCTGTCTTCTGGAGTGTTGGCTATTCCTGCCAACTTGGTGTCGTCTGCAAATTTGATGAGTTCCCCATCTATCCCCTGGTCCAGATCGTTGATGAAGATGTTGAAGAGCACTGGGCCCAGAACAGAGCCCTAGGGCACCCCACTACACACTTCCCTCCATGTAGATGCGGTTCCATTGAGGACCACATGCTGAGTACGGCCGGTCAGCCAGCTACGGATCCATCTGGTAGTGATGCTGTCTAACCCGCATTTTTCTATCTTATCAAGTAGTAGGTTGTGGTCTACTTTGTAAAATGCCTTACTGAAGTCTAAGTAAATTATATCCACAGCATTCCTCTGGTCTACTAATTTTGTCACTTGGTCAAAGAATGCAATAAGATTTGTCTGGCATGATCTGTTTTTGACAAACCCGTGTTGGCTTTTAGTAATGACTTTATTTGCCTGTAGGGGTTCGCTGATTTGTTGTTTGATTATCTTTTCCAGAATCTTCCCAGGTATTGAGGTCAGGCTGATAGGTCTGTAATTTCCTGGGTCCTTTTTTCCTCCTTTTTTGAAGATGGGAACTACATCAACTCTTTTCCAGTCCTCTGGTGGTTCCCCAGTGCTCCAGGATCTTTGAAAATATAGTTCAGTGGTTCTGAGATCACATCTGCCAGTTCCTTAAGAACCTTGTGGTGCAATCCATCTGGTCCTGGTGATTTGAACTTGTCTAGGCTGGACAGGTGTTCACTTACCATTTTCTTGCCTATCTTAACTTGTATTTCTATTTTGTTTTTTATGGCACTATTTTTGATAGGTTGGTTTGTTTTTTCCCTTTGTGTAAAGACAGATGCGAAAAAGGAATTAAATAGCTCTGCTTTCTCCCTGTTGCTTGTCACCTTCTTGCCACTTTCACCCACTAATGGACCAATCGTTTCCTTCACTTTTTTCTTGTTCTTTACATGTTGAAAGAAGTTTTTGTTTTGTTTTGTTATTTTTGACTTTGGTTGCAAGCCTTAGTTCATTTTGAGCCTTAGCTTTCCTCACTTCGTCTTTGCAGGCTTGGGCTATTTGCTGATATTCTGACTTTCTATACTTGAAGTGTATCTGAAGTATATCATAAGTATAAAAGAACAAGTTTTGTATTGTGGTTTTGTGATGTCATTTTTGCCATTGTGGTTTGTACTAGATAGCTATTTAGATTATAAAGCTTAATCCTCTGCTTAGTGCAGGAACTCCAGTGAAATCATGAAACAAAGAAGATCCTGTTACTTCTTTGGATTATTGATTCCACTATCAATCCAACCTTCTCATTAAGAAGTGTTTCAACCTATAGCTACCAGGTAATAGTTATTGGATTTTAGTTTGAGTCCAGAGCTTACAAAATAAAGAGATTGTTTAGATTTACTCTATCTTTCATTTCCATTTAGATTACATGATTTTATTTGCATTTGCTAGCCTTAATAGTTTTTATTTAAGAAAAAAATACTAGATTGAAAATGATTGATCCTTGCTCTTTATAATATTTTTCTATTTCTTTCCTTCCTTCCCAAAGTATTATTGGAGACAAGCAGTTCTATTTAGTAAAGGAGAAATCTGAAAACTTAGTTCTTTAAATCCAAACTTGTATAATTTCTGTGTATCTCTTGTAATTAAATTGAATAATTTTATATAGTTCTGCATAAAATAGATATAAAACTTGGATTCTCACATTAGGTTTTGCTTTTTAGTGTTTTTTAAGCTTAGATGATTTATAAATATATGTAAACCAGTGATTGGAATGTAGGAATTTTTATTTTATTTTATTTTTTATTTTATCTTTATCTTTATTTTTTTATTTTTTATTAATCTTTATTACCTTTACAAGTAATTCAAGGCAACAAGCATATCCAACACAACTTTTTCCTATTTTTCCTAGAATAACAACCTTGGGAGGTGGATTGGCCTGAGGGACTGGCACATTTACCCAACTGCCATTCCGATATGGCAGGGGTGTCAAACTGCTGGCCCACAGGCCAGATGCGTCACACCGAAACCATGCCGACCCCATTGCTGGCAATGGGGAAAAAGTCGCAATATATTGCAACACATCATGTGACACTGCAAATTTGATACCCCTACGATATGGCCATTCCAAGGAAATTCCAAGATAATTTGCAACGTTCCACAGCCTTTCTTCATCATACCTCAGCAACCAGTCTGGATACTGCTGCTGCTCTTACACAATTAATTATGGGGTAGTTTTGCTGCTTTCATACAATTTAACTGGGGTACTTTCAGGGGACTGATTGAAGGATCCCTATCTCCCTTTTCTCTCCCACCAAGCATCACTAGCTTGGGAAAACTAGCTATCAGTTGCTCTCCTGGATGTGCGATAGACTGGGTATTCCAGTTTAGGATTGAATTTTTCTCATTTTTTTAAAAATCAGACTTGGTTTTGTCCACTCACTACTTCTTACAAAATTGCTGATAATCCTCTAAAATGATTTTATAGATACTGCCATCTAGAGGCCATCAATCTGCAGTGATGACTTCTAGATCTCAGCATCTACGAAATCTTTTCATAGGAGTGCCAGTCTCCTCAGAGACTGATAATCCTGTCAGAGAAATGATAATAACTTCTCTAGCATACTCATGCAGACACACGCACACATATTGTAACAATTTGGCTAACAGATCTATCAGTGTTCCAGGAGATTATATTTCATGTAAAGAGAAGACCAGCTGTCCATTCTTGCAGTCAAAGACTAAATACTCATGGGGATATAATGTCCTCAGTGATCATAGAGGAAATTTCTAGGCCATTTGGAGATGAGCAGATCACCATCCATGTTTTCATATCTCTAAAGTAGCCTATTGGCATGAGAGCTTTTATGTTGGAAGAAGAAGGAAAATACCACTTTCCATCTGGAATAACTAAAAATGGTTTTAGGCAGGTTTGGATGAAGTGTTATGTTCCTCAAAACAATGAGAAATAAATATTTATGTCCCAGCAAACAGGATAGCAGAATGGAACCGTATTATAAGCCACTCTTGAGTTGTTTAACAAACTATAATGAAAAATGACTCAACATAATGTGTAAGTGTATAACTCTAGACAATTTAAATTTGATATAACAATTTTTCTAGTACAGTGGAGTACTGTTTACAATTCTTTGGAGTTAAATAAAACTAGAAAGGGTTATATCTATTTTTTTTCTGTTCAGTCATATCCAATTCTGTTGTCTCTTGGCAATTTTTCCTCATAAGTGGTTAGTGTCCTCTTCTTAGAGTTGAGAGAAAGTGACTGGACCAAGGTCATCCCTCTGGCTTTGTGCCTAAGGCGCAAACTCATGGCCTTCTAGATTGTAGACTGATTCCTTAACTATTACATCAAACTAAATAACCAATTACAAACTACCTATGATAATGAAGCAATATTTTAAAGCAACTATTTTGGGTTTGGATATAAAAATAACGTTAAAGCAGTAATTCTACACAAAAGTCTATAGGGGACTATCATACGTTCTTTGAAATGACATGCTGTAGTAGCAAAACATTCAAGAAGGTGTAAATGGCTAGCTTTTCACCCAATGGGATTCTATATTTTAATCTTTGTATTTTTCAAGCTCTTTAAATGCGTCCAAAAGAGTCTTCCAACTTTTCAACAGAAGATATTGAAGTATACATTGGGGATTTGTGGTGGAAAAGAACAATGTGTGCTTTGTTGCCAGATGGATACTCTTCATATCATCAGAATCAGTTGATGCTTTCAACTATTGTCACAAATGGAAATCAAACACTTCCTCTTTTATGGACAGAACAAATAGGGAGAGATGCTTCACCATGTGCCAGAACACCAATTATTTGGATGGTTTGGATAGCAGGTCCTTTGTTAGGAACACTAAAAACCTCCCTATTTCTACTGGCTATGCTCCACTGAATGTTGAGAGTAATCTGTCCATTTATTTCTGACTATTGGTGCTTCCTCTCCTGCATTTGCTTTAGAAAACAACAACCCCGACATTCTTTTATGCTGCTTAACAAAGATGTTTATACTGCAAATAGTGTCATGCATAATTCACAACAATATATCAGTTGCTTTTCTTCGTATGTTAAATTGGGCATGAACAAGTTGTGGGTGTTCAAATGTTACTAGATCAATTATCAATTGCTTACATCAGCACGGCCAATAGTTCCTCACTTCTAAATTATAGCAATAGTCATTATGATACCCTATGATTTATCTCAGATATTTATTTCAGTGTTCTAACTTGACACATGGATAACCCCTGCCTTATTTATGTAGTCAGTTTCTAAGGCTGCCACTTGCAGATGACTCTGGGTGATTTACTGAGAATGAAAAGAAGATAAAAACAAATAAAAATAGCAACAATAAAAAGTGGCAACAACTTGGGAGTCAAACCAATCCCCAGTACACCCCAAATGGTGGGTTGGCCTTTATTAAAGCAGAAGTGGTCCTAGGACTTAAGTTTCCCAAGAGTCCTACATAGATTTTTCCAGCTCTTACAGTATTAAGCATATTTTCACCTGATTGTGAAGAGTTTGATAACAATACTCATATTCTTCATGAGAAATCAAGTAAAGTCTAGGTTGTGAAGAATAAGGGATTCAGCATCAGTATTATTCAAAAGACTTCAGTTATATAAGGATTAGAAAAACATTAAGGAAGGTTGAAAATCGTTTTGGGCAACATTGCAAAATTCATTGCTGGGATTTCTCTTTCTTACATCAGAGAGACTTATGTTGAGAGCTCACAGCTCACCATTTGTTAGACATGCTCATTTCAACTCATTTCCTTTACAAAGTTGTTTTTGGAAATCTGTGCTCACTGCAATTTAATCATCTTAAAAGCAGGCAAATACTCTTCTTGAATAAGCGCATCTATGTTTCTTGTCAGTCTCTGCAGTGACTGACCATGTGTTCTACATTGCTGAGTTTACATTCTGTTTCTCACTCTCTCTGGCTCTGCGATTCATCCCTGCTTCTAATCCACTAGACAGGCATTTATTTATTTAGCACATTTCTAGGGCTGACTGGTGATTGGTGACTCCAGATTGACTTTGGATAGGTTACAAATTAAAAAAGGCAAAAAACAACAGATTCAACAAACTGTGGCATCGTTAGGGCCCTCTGACCTTGGTTATTTGCTTACAAATGGTTCATTACCCATCATCATGGTTCATTAGGTAACATCATTGATGCAAGCGATGTGGGGTTTGCTCCCTGTTTATATACAATAGCTTGCTCTGCTGTTATTGGTGGACATTTGGTTTTCAGCTTGGCAGTTCCTTGATTAGGGGATTGTTTTTTGCTTGAATATCTTGTGTTAATCCTTGCTTCACTTGGTATTGGCTGCTGGAGACGATGCCTTCTTTTTAGCTTTATTTATTGTCTGTTTTGAAAGATGAGTATGGTTTATCTCTATATATCTATTGCTGACTAATTTGTCTGGATTTATCTACATTTCAGAATCTTGTCTGAATTTCTGATTTGTCTGAATTTTTGAATATTGATGGCTGATTTGTTTGAATTTCAGCAAAGGACAATAGTTGCCCAGAGCATACAATAAAATCTCTCTTCCTCAGACAACACCCTAAAAGGGTGTCAAACCATCCTAACTCAAGGCCTGAGAGTAGAGTTAGGATTTGTTAAATGTAGGCGGGTTAGGGACTGTTTAAATTTATGTGGGGATACTACTTCAGAAGACAGGTACTATGCTGGAGAAGGCATAGGTCCTGAGTTCTCCTAGATGACAATGCTTAATTGATGGAACTTGGAACATGCCATCTCTATCCTGATTGTACAGGGCAGTCAGAAACCATGGGAGATAGATATGCCTTCAGATTATTGGTGTGCTATATAAGGCTTTATAGATAAGAGTCAGCATTTTACTGGCACCAAGAAGCTTTTTTGGTGGTAACCAGTACACCGTGCAGACCAGAACTGTTTCATGGGCATAACAATATTGGCCCATAATTGCTCACATTCTTGCATTCTGGTCTAATCACAGTTTCCAAGGTAATCTCAGATGAAACACATTATAATAGTCCACACACAATGTGACCAAGTCATAAGTAATTATAAGGAGAGCTTCATGGTCCAGGAACAGACACAATTGGTGCACAATGGGATCCTTCTGGTCATAGCTGGCATCTGTTCCTCAAGCAGGACTATGCAGTAGATCCATCAGATTGTACTTTAGCTTTAGCTTGATGGTAATGCTTCTCCGGTTAGGGTTGAGCTTGAGGAGAAGCTTTGGACTGATTTCAACCCCTCCCAATGCCTACTGAAACCAGTCAGGTAGACTAACAGTTCCAAGGGTTAAGCCACCTTCCTGAGGAGATGTAGAATCAGAGTAGCCAGCTAGCCAAACTAGACCACGTGTCCATCACCTCTACAAACTCAGCAGGATTGAATGAACTTTTAGAAAGTTTTCAAGTCAATTTTCAAAGCTCACTGCTATGTGTTTCAATAAAGCACAACCATGTAGAAATTCAAAATCAATTCATCAAAGAATGAAACTCTGTTAATGGACATGTGAATCCGCTATAAGGAAAAACAGTTTTAATTAAATGCAGAGAACTTACAGTATAATTAAACAATGTGATGTTTTCCAGTCTTTCTCATGACTAGATTCGTGAACTGTTCTTTGCAATGGATATCTGTCAACAAGTGAGTTCACTGAAATGAATTAAAAGTCTGTAGCTGCCACGATGGGCTTAAGATAACTTCCATGCTGCATTAAATAGCTAACAGAAATATGAATTTGGCAAAAAATAAACCAAAGAGTTATTGTGTTATTTAGCAACAACATTGAATCAAAATGAAATTTGATTCTCAGTATCTAGGTATAGCTTGGGACTTTTATTTTATAAATCTCTGGGTCAGGGTTAGAAATACACCGTGTTAATTAAATGTATTCCTTGAAAAAGCAAGATTCCAGTTACTTTTTACAATTTGACAGACTTATCCAACAAAACATATATTTAAAATGTTAGGAAATGACTGTTCATAATCAGGAATTTCCTTGCAAGAAGAGGTATTTCCCAATCATTCTTAAGCAATAATCCTGTTTTTCATGAGAAGAAGATAGCATGTTTTCTTTTCTTAATTATAACCTTCTTCTCATATTGCTTTTGACATATTTTTCTCATCAGAAACATGTTGGCATAAAAGGTCTATAGATAGGCAACTCTTTTTACTAGCAAACTATAAACTTTTCTGCTTCTTGACAGCCTTCTGTACAGGGTTAGATTCCCTTTGAAGGGAATCAGGATGCATTTTTATAAATGGAGGGCCAACTGATCTCCAGAGAAAGAAATATGTTTTGTTTTGTTTTTGCTCTGTCTGGTTTAACAGCTGTGGTTGCTTCCTTATAGGGATAGACAGGCTTTCGCAAACTGTTAAAGACACATCTTTGCCGGCAGGCCTGGGGCAGTTGACACCTTGCCCCAGCCAGGGTATGTTTGTTGTAAGTTTGTTTCGGATGATTGGTTTTAATCTAGGGGTTTTATAATGCATTTGATTTCTATATGCTGCTGATTATGTTGTAAGCCGCCCTGATTTTTCGGAATAGGGCAGCATAGAAATCGAAACAAATAAATAAAATAAATAAATAATGATACATTTATTGTTAAACTGAAAACTGGATTATTTCTGTATATAGGACTGAGATTAAACCAGAATTGATGACTTCTGTTAAGAAAGCTTAACAGAAGCATGTAACACCAGTTCCAAAGAAGCTGCACTTTCTATTATTATAGTGTTGAGACAGACTAACATAGAAGAAATAATTTAGGACATTTTTTTCTTTTTTACACAAGCTCAGATATTAAAATTCAGTGGGATACCCTCTTGATAGCACTAGATTTGTAAGAGGTTTATTATACAGCAACAATATAAGGTGTTTTCAATAGTGGCATTTTGATTCTAGAACACTTTCCCACTCATTCCTTGTTTGGACTTAAGTTTGGATTGAATTAACCTTCAATTAAGCCTGTTCCTTCAGGTTTTGTTCTATAAGGGGAAACTATAAGGGAAACATATAAGACAAAATTCAAACATAGCCATCTCTGTGGATATTTGAAGTACCTTTGAAGTAGCTTTGCCTGATACCTGTTATCATCAATTCTTCACACTAGGACATTGATAGAGAACCTATGATACAGGTGTCAAAGCTGACGTGCCATGACATTTTGGGTGACAAAATAGCATTTACGCCAGTGTTCACCAACACCTGACAAGTATTCTTGAAAGCTTGCCCTATTCTTGCATAATTTTTGAACACTGTGTAAGAAATGGGATGGGCACTTCTGTGGCCCCTGGACCTCCTGGAGGTCCTGCAAGAGAGCTGTGCTCCTACATGACTTCGAAAAATTGTGCGAGAATGGAGCATGCTTTCGCATGATTTTCAGAGGCTACGGGTGCCATGGAAAAGCATTCTCTGAAGCTGCTTCAAGAATGAAGGCCTCATATGACTTGGAGCAGCCTAGAATAGATTGCAGGGGCTTGTTACCAGAAAGAAAACACCACACAGTTCTTAAAGGCTTGCGTGCTTTGGGGAATGGACACGTGGCCTTTTTGAGTGATTTCTCTTTTGTTTGGGTGTGTGTGTGTGGCATGCCAGCAGAGGAAAGTTAAGCATTTTCTGAATTTTTAACAAGCCAAGCCCAAAAGGTTTGCCGTCAGTTGCACTAGAGACAGCTCAAAATAGCCAAGACAAATCTGAGAGGCCTGGAAGCCAGGGTCTAGCAATCATGTTTTTCTTATGTTTTCCCCTTTCAACCTAAGTGGGGCACTCACAAACAAGATTTCAGAGAAACAAAAATGATTAGGAGCATTTGGTTGGGGGTACCTATAGCTGTGGTACTTGCAGAGATAACCCATACTACAATCACATTAGGCAATAAAGCATTAATGAAGGTACTACTGACTAGATGGGTCCAGATAGGAGATAACAATTTAGCTGAACTTGAAAAACTAAGCAGACAATTTAGTACTTAAATGACAAGCCACCAGGAAATGGGAGGTTAGCAGAAGGGCAGTGACAAATGCAATGCAACCTCTGTCCCTTTGGTTTGTATGTCACTGTTATGTTCTGGGCCTGTGATTGACAGAGCAGATGCAGGAAGCTGCAGAGAGACCTGGGCAGATCACGTGGCTGCCCGGGCCAGAAAGGCTTTCTCCAGCCTATTGTGCACACACAAAGCGGGAAAATACGTTGCATTTATTAGCTGACGCTGTTCCCTGCAAAAGGGTATAAAAGGGATCTGTGTCATTTTGTGTTGGTTCTGTTAAAGCTTGAATAAAGAAGCAACTGTTGTTACACCTGTTGTCATATGGGTATACAAAGAGTCAAAGCTAATAGTACAACACTGGTTTTGTCATTTGGATGAAAGCCTCTGATTCTAAAGATGTTTCTGCAGCTAAGTAGGGCATTGAAAAAAACTGTAGAGAAAGATATTGCTAGGAAAATTACAACTTTGTTCCCATGTAGTTGACTGCAGTTGAACTCAACTCAACTTCAAGAAAGTTTTTAGTTTTGTCTTTGACGGGATGCGTTTAGCCAGCAGGCCAGATCAGACTGGAGATTCTGCATCCTGGCTAGGTAATTAGTCAACTCCTGTATATTTTTTGAAAGGATGACTTAATCTGCTCACTTCTTTCATGTGCTTATACATATTCTAATAAACATTTTCTGTTGCCTTGAATAGTCATCTAGTGTATCTATATAAGTATATCCACAGGTTTTTATCTATGCATTTGCATTAGTCATCCTTTTAATGTCATTTAATGTCAGCTATTAGTCAACAAATGATATTTCAAAAATCTTGAATTTGATGCCAGAAATAGAGAACCATCATAGAACACATTTCCAATTCAATAGACAATCCTTTCCATTTGTATATAATGTTTATTACTGTTCAGTTTGCATTGAAACTAGACAGCATGAAGGTAATAAAAGTTAAATGTGATGGATAGATTTTTGGCTTATTTAAAGTAGAAGTAGGGCCAAAGTAGATTGGAAACGCAGTGTTTACCCTCTTTTTTTGATCGCTAAACTCTTTAATAAGATGACAGAAAAACGATTCAAGAGAAAATTCAGACTGTGACTTTTCTAGTACATTCCAAATGACATTCAGTACCTTTTAAAAGTTTGCATAGTTGATATGCCTCTATGTAAGTCCATTTGTTTGTCTGTGTTATTTAATACTGTTTCTAAGAAGAAAAAAAGATCCATTATTGATGCCAATTATGAAAATTCATAATTGATGCCAAAATGTCTTTATTCCTTTTGATCTGATCCCCTGGTTTTGTTTAGCTAAAAACTAAGCAATTTTAGCCAGAGTTTTTTTCCCTTAAATGCTGTGAGTTTTTATTTAGGCATCGAAAATATTACTTTAACTGGATTTTGGATGAAATCGTTTTTAACATGATAGTAAAGCCTTTTTTGCATAAAGCATAATGTGTTGATTATTGTTTGTTTGACACATATGAGCGCCATATAGAAAAAGCTGGTCATTAAAAAAAATGAGAGAAAAAAGTTATATGGCTTTGGAGACAGTTTTTAGGAATGTTATGGACTGCAAGAAGAACCAGTCAGTCTTGGATAAAATAAAGCTTGATTCCTCCTTTGAAGCAATGATGACATATTTTGGACATAAAGTGATGGATAGAATCAAACTGATTACTCAGAGAGATTACTGGAATATCATTAGAAAAGTTATGGATGATTACCAAAGACTGAATGGTTGGCAATATTTATTCATGCATTTGCCAGAGGCTAGAACTGACCTGATGATACATAACTATTTAGTAAAACTATTTGGGATTGATATTTGCATGGAAATAATTAATCTGTCCCCTTTCCCCTAAAAAAGAGCAGGACTGAACACATCAAATCCTGGGCAAGACATGTTGGAGTACTGGTGAAGGAAGTTGGGAATCACAAATTGGAAAAATTGGGACTGAAATGTGAGAGTCAACACATTGTTTATTATTTACTTCTTCTTCTTGTGCCATATCCGTTATCAGACGTTGGCGATCATGTTGGTGATCTTGTTTTTATCAGCAGCCGCATGAAAAAGTGCTGCTGAGTTTTGTCCAAACCAGTCCCTTAGATTTTGAAGCCACGATGTTTTTCTTCTGCCTGGATTCAGTAAATCATGATTCTTGTTTATTAACTAAGTTTATGAGCCTATCACTTATTCAGACATATGATTATTGTTTATTAACTAAGTATTTGCTAAAGTTTATGAATCTATCATTATGGTTTGCTGTCCTGAGCAATTCAAGAAAAATTGGAATACAGATCCAACAAATGGATTAAAGAGGATGTTTTATGGTACTTCAAGGGGTAACTGATCAGGTATGGCATGAGATGTATATAGTGTAAACTCTTGCATAGGGAGGTTATCATTTATTTTATTCAGTGACATTGACCAAATAAACATGCTAATGATACTAGGTCAGAAGCCATACTGGATATGAGATGCTACCTAATCTCATTGGGAAAGGCTACATGCCAGTCCTAAAAATTAGTGATTAACATAATTTCTATTTAATTTCATTGGCCTCTGGTAACCGTGGGACTTGATTGAAAACCTGTATTTTTAAGCCAACATTTTAGCCACTTTAGAAATAAATATTAATTTGGGATGAGTTTTTTTTAAAAAAAATAGCAACTTAAATGCAGGAGGATATGTTTTTAAGTTACAACCAGCTTTTTTTGCGTTCTCTTAATGTTAAATATGTATATAATTCTGCAAAGCTTATATGACAAAACACTCACACTTCCACCAGCAAGCAATAAAAAGTGAACATAGAAAGCTAGCTCTATTTTTCAAGGAGAATAAAAGCTAGTAGAATCTTTACATTCCTGCATGGAAAGGTTTAACTTCATGTCTGTCACTGAGCAGTGAAAGATCCTCACAAGGATTGCAGAGATGTGGAAAACGTGCTTTGTCAGTCACATCACTGCCATATCTGAGCATCTCCAGAGTAACTATTATAAGCATGTGAAGATCATACTCTGCAATCTCTCAATGGATGCAAAGCAACTTCTGAGTCTATTACTTAGTAGAGGGGTGTTGATATAATGTCCTGGCATGTGAGGACAGAAGCAGAGGCCTTTTTGCAAGCAGCATGAAAGCTCCTTTGTTTGATATAAAGTTGACTCCAAATGAAGCCTCCGGAGTGAAGGGCTAGGAAAAGAAAGAAGTTCTGCATCCCTCAATCATGCAGCCTTTTTGAGGAGCATGCATAGGTTAGTTACACGGCTTTGTTACTGTTAGTTCTGCAACACAGCATATAGTAAAGATTAAGAAAAATAGTCCTTCATGCTAGTTCTAAATCCAGTACCTCATTTTATTTCCAGTCATTTTTAGTAATGGCAAGGATTCAATATGTTTCCATAACACAGCTTCTGAAAACCTGTCTGATAAGAATCCTTCCTCATTTCTGATGGTTGTCTGTCCGACCAAGAAGAACAAATGGATGGGTGCTTTGAAAGGCTCATTACAGGCTTCCACTGGAGACTTTCCAGACCTAAGATTCTCTGGATCATAACAAATATTCCCGTCAAATTGTATAAATTATATTTCATGAAGGACATTTTTTTTGAAATAGCATCCTTGATATGTTGCATTGAAGTAGGCACTAATCCAAATATCAGACATTTGGACCAAACTGTCTGTTGAGTTTGAAAAGATTTGTATGTCAAACTGGTACAAGTATCAACCACAGGAAGATGTTAATTGGCTCAAATCGTTGATGATGAATATTTCTGATAGCCCTTTTCAAATCTCCTCCTTCATTCTGGATATTACGACAAGATCCCCTACCTTTTTCCTTTTAAAATTTCCTTGCACAGTTTAACCCACAGTTCCTATTCATTAGATGGGTTTACAATTTCAGAAGTGGCTCAGATTCTATGGCGGTAAATGCTATTGCAGCATTGAAGAACACTGACCACAATGTCCATATAATGGTGGGTATTTCTAGCTGTAAAATATTTCTAGAGCTTAATTTTCAAGATATCTTTAAATCTTTTAATGATAAGCTGCCTCAGTTCCTCTATGAGTAATGAAGAGATCAGTACTGTAATAATCTAAGTCAGGGGTAGGCAACCTTGGCTCTTTTATGACTTGTGGACTTCAACTCCCACGAGTCATAAAAGAGCCAAGGTTGCCTACCCCTGGTCTAAACATTTATTCAGATTTGTTGCAGAATTCTTTAACTGGATGTCTTTGTAATTTAAGGGGCACATGTCCTGTTTTGGAAGATTTCTAAAATGTGGCTACCTCTTTCGCCAATTTGTCAGATAAAAGAATAGCCCACGTATATTGTACTGTAGATTGTACATTTTTCATTAATAAGATGAACTTATTTCCTAGGGTTTTTTGGGAATAGATAGTTTTCAAAAAGTTTTATTTTGAAAAAAAAGAGGAAACATCTATGAGATTAACTTCTTAATGCTGTTCTAGACTGGACACTACTGTTTTATGACTAGGAAAATTGATCTTTGTTGGTTTATGAAGGGTATAATTCTTACTCTGAAAGCTAGGTCTTGACTCATTTCCTGAACGGCTTTCTACACTCCTGAAATAAAGAATTTATATCCCCATAATTCCCTACAGGGTTCGCTGTATAATAAATGCTCTTTACACTTTAAATATTTCAACTTATTGAAAAATTGTGTGGAAATCATCCCACACTGACAAAAAATAGAATGTTATTGATAATATTCAGAGGGGCATTTCTACGTCCTCAGCTGCAAACTCTTCCCGTCATATTCACAAAAAGAAATATTGTGACATATCATTTTATAATATGCACATTTTTCTGGATGGTCTGTATCCCGTGAATTAGAGACACAGTCACAAGAAGGATGTTGGAGAAGACATAATTTACTGCAATGGCTAAAGCCACTGGGCTAGAAGTATAGAAAATGTGTGCCATAGCCTTCTCTTACTCACCAGTATAATAAAATTGTGGCCTTCTTTGATTTGCTGGCTTTCTAGAGATTGCAAAATAACATTAAAATCCTTAATGGTGACATTTAGCTTGTGGGTTTTGCATAATAATAAATGGAAACCAATTACTTATCTCCCAGGGATTCTTACTCTCTTTCCCAAATGGGGCTGTTTATCATTTCACAGACTGCTTAGTAAGTATACATGATATTGCTTCTATTTCTCTCTGTTTCTTCTCATCTTCATCAGAATTGCAACACCATTGAAGACATCCAACAAGATCGACCTGAAGAAATAATTTTCTTCATCAAAACTCCAGCAACAAATTTTTATTATAATTTGTCATCAGCTGCTACTCTTCCCATAAAAGCAGTTTCTTAACAAATGCTTGAGTTGCTCCAGGTGCTGTAAGGTGTCTCCAATGATGTAAAAAATATTTGTAGAAAGTTTAAGCTCCCCTTTGGATCTAAGATTGTCAACTTCAAAACTATTATCATTATTTTTCAAACGCATGCAGAGCTCAAACAAAATTAATGTCAGGAGTGTCAGATTTATTAGGACATTTCCCATAAATCCATTTCCCTGTAAATAAGTGACAGATGTTTACACTTCTAGAATATGTTTTCCATATGTTTAAAGTACAGTAGTAACTCTGGATATGTAACTACAGATAGTCCTGGACATATGACGATAATTGAGCTGGGAATTATGGTTGTAAGTTGTGCTAGTCATTAAATGTGACCATGCCTGATTGTACAACCTTTTTTTTGCAGAGATCATTAAGTGAATCACTGTGGTTGTTAAGCACAATCATTAAATGAATCCATTGTGCTCAATAGACTTTTTTTTGGGGGCAGGAAACTGGGAATAAATGCTGGTTTTTGGCAAAAAAATGTCATAAATTGCAGTCGTGTGCAAATAGCCCTAAAGCGGGCGGGGTTGCTGAGTGCCCAAAATGCAATCATGTGACTGAGAGGGTGGCCGTCAGAATGTTGGATCTGGGTCAGAAGTAGCCCTGAGGTGATCAGTTGTAACTGAACAGTCACTAAGCAACCTCTCATAAGAGAGATTGCTAAGCAACCTGACACATCACAAGACCCATACCTGATACACCTACACCTGACCCATCACAAGGCCCATCACAAAACCCTCAGTTGACACATTTGACACACCCCTGACCCATCACAAGACCTACTGACCATACAAAGCCCTTATAAACAGAAGAATACTGACACTGATATCCCTTAAATTCCGCTGCTGATAGCCTGGTAACGAAATGTTTGGAAACCAACCCACAAGGTTAGAGAATGAACCTTCACTTTTGACCTCCCATAAGTCAAAGGCTATCTGTAAACTTGCCTTACTAGAACATGCCTTGTGCATCCCAAATATAATGGGGCTGGACATGCCAATAAATGTAGCTTACCTTGCTTTGCAAGACATGCTTTGCACAACCCTGGATTTATATACCTGTTCGTTTGAAATCTGCTGTTAAACATTTTCACACAAGAATTTAAAGTTGTTATTAGTTTTTATTTTCCTTCTGAAAGGCTCAAAATAGGGTTTGTTTTCACTAAGGTTTTTTAACTGCTTGTTGCAGAGTTGGAAACAGGTGTGTGTTCCAGTTAAACTGCAAAAAATGTATCTATTTAACTTTTAGAAAAGGCAAAATAGTTGCCTATAATTTAAGCACTCTTTTTTCTGCATTTAAGGTCCTGATTTTAGAAATTCAACAAAAATAAAATTTTAATAGTGCTTTATTTGTTTCAAACGTACTTAAGATGGTGTTTGCTTCAAAATGGATTTTTTCAATGTAATCCCTCTGTAGGATTATCAGAGGTCAATGCTATAAAATGGAAGGTTTAGCCCTTTCTGATGATATTATGTAACAGTAACATCTGGTAACAGTGGTGACCTGGTAACATCTGCAGCTCTTGATTGTATAATGTCATCACAGATTAAAATTACTAATAAGCTCCTAGTTGAAGTTAGTATGCACCATAACCACTGATGATCTTTCCACTTTATCAGATATGTGATTTTTATATTGAGTTACAATGACACCCCAGATATATCTGGGTGAGAAGCTGCAACCTGGAGATTTAAAATATCATATGTAATTTACTTTTATTAATAAGCATTTGAGGATAAAAATATAAGGCAATGTCACGTGACGTGTCACATTGTATTGTGACTTTTTTGCCACTGCCGGCAATGGGGTGAGCGCGGTTTCGCTATGATGCATCCAGCCCACGGACCGGCAGTTTGACACCCCTGATTTAAGGTTTTTGTTCAACTATCATTTTTTCCCCAAATGTTTTTAGTTCTTTCAGTAATATAATATCCAATGTGGTTGTAAAGGGTAATTGAAACATTTCTATCACCATATAGGGTGGAAATTTATATAGCACACCGTTGGTAGATTTCTTTTCAGCTTTCTGAAAAATCTTCTAGCAGAATTGTGCTGCCCTAATAGACAAGGACCATCTTCCACAATCAATGCTTGCCTACAATATGATCAAACAGTTTTGAAACTGAAGTGGCTGTCAAAATCATCTTACACTGGTTGTCTGTTATCCATAATCCTTGTGTACCCCTACGAACTGCAGCCTCTGGAACTTTAAAATTAGGAATATTAATATATATATAATATATATATAATATTTCTTCAATCATTATTTTTTAATATTGGTCCATTTTTTTTACCACACCATACTTATTTTATTTTTTCCCAATGTGCTTGCATATGCTTTCTGTTAAACTCAAATGAAACTATTTCTTTTTGCATGAGTATAGCACTCTCCTACAATTCATGTTTGCTTTTGTGTGAACCTGGAAAAAAGTGCTAATTTTATGGTTCCATTCACTTTAATGAGTAGATTTCTTGAAACAGCAGTTGCATTCCTCCATTCCTTAACTTGCATGGAAATCAGATTATTTGAATTGGTAACAGAGAGGTGCAGTACTCAAATGAGATTTTAAGCATATAGTGTAATAGCCTTTGACTCAGTGCATCCCCTTCTGGTTCTAGTTTTTTTTTGCTGTGCATAATTACCATGTATCTTATCTGACTGAAGTTTTGAGCTTACAAGCAAGACCTGTTTATAATTAACCTTGCAGAGTGCATAAAAGAAAAGGTGATAGGAGTGGATTTTTTTGGAATTTGATCAATATGTTGTTACTTTTATCACCTAAAAGTTGGCCAGTACTCTAGCCAACTATCTGATGGAATAGAACATGTGAAAACTGAAAAGGTTATGTTTTCTAAGGCAGGGGTCTTCAAACTTGGCCCTTTTATGACTTGTGGACTTCAACTCCCAGAATTCCTCAGCCAGGCAGGCAAGTCCACAAGTCATAAAAGGGCCAAGTTTGAAGACCCCTGTTCTAAGGCTACTTTATACTTAACCAGATTAAAATTGGAATTCAAATTTCTCAAGCTGAAGTCCAGAAATTGTAATTTCTAGAGGCAAAATGATCTCATGCTATAAATTTTTGAGATTAGTGTGTGTAATGGTAACAATTTAATAATTCCTAATAATTATTTAAGTGCTACATATTAAATTTTGACTGGGTATCATCAGTGTGACGACATATATTTTTTCTCCAGATAAAGGGATATAATCTTATTCTGACTATTGTCATTTCTTGTAGTATCAAATGCTATACTTCAGCACACAATAAACACTTCTGAATTAGTCTCAATTTAACCATTATAAAAAATGGAGAACTACCAAATGAACAAAAACAAAAATCTTGAGATATGTTTTTCATTAGTTTTATCAGTGTACGGGCCATATTACAGATTCTGAGTTAGTCCTATACTCAGTTTTAAACAAAATTTCAGTTACAGGAATATAATATGTTTATTGTATTCACTTTCTTGGCAGATAGATTTAAACATGAGCTAATTCTGTATTTTAATGGAAAAAGAAACATCTATTAGGGTTATCTAGGCAGAGAATACAACCCTATCTGTTTTGATGGCCATAGTTCAGTCAAACTCTTATAGTACGTTGTGAACTTTGGCAGAAAAATATGCCTTCTTAAATAAACAACAAGAAGTACAAGATGATTTGATCTGTGTTTAATTATTTGTGTTTATAAGCTGAATTTTTGAGAATTTGGGTTTGCATCGCAGATTTTTCAAGTTTTATTGTAAAACAGTTTAATGTCTTCATAATGACATCCTTAAGGGTTCACAACAAATAAAGACATAAAGGAAGAGAAATATAAGTTATTCCATTACGACCAGTGGGAAAGAACAATTAAGTTTAAGAGCAAAATTCTGACTCAGAAATCCTTTGTGAAGTGACAGCAACTCAGTTTGCTAAAGTCATTTGTATTATGCAGGTTACATGATTCACTTCACTGAAATGAAGAGACCAATCAGTTCACTTCAATAAAGTAATTCAGTGATGTTGGGCTGCTTTGGAAAAGTGCTACAGGAAAGAGTTCCTTTTAGACATTCCCTCCCCATCAGTCAAAATTGTCCAGGACAGATGCCTTCAGATTTGCTTATCGTATTTTCAGTCAGAACTTACTCTGCCTGGAAGAAGGGGACTTTCTCAGCCTTCTTTCATATCCCTTGCTGAAGAAGACTCTTAGTGCATGCTCTGTGGAAAAAGATTCAGTGATGTTTTGAAAAAGAACAAAGCAAAGAAAAACCATCATTTTAGTTCTTTGAATCTCCATCAGAATGAAGCATTTCTTTAAAGCATCTGTGCAAGGAAACTCCCATTCATGCTACTATTTGTGCTACCAGCACAAATAAAGATCTGTTGATAGCCACAGGCTTCAGTTCCAGTATAGGAAACAAATTTCCCCATTTTTTTTCCGTTGGTGTATCAAATGCAAAGCAAAAGCAGCCTATAGATTTCACTTTTATAATTATCTTGGAATACATGTTTTGCATCTGGGGTTCCAAATGAAAATTAAATTAGATTTTTGAAGGCATGGCCATAATTATATGGGAACAGCAACTACATAGGGACAGCACTTTGATCTTACATTTTTGTCTGACAGAAATAAAATTGGGAAAAGAAAAGACTTTTATAGCTAGTGCCAAATTAGCAGTAGTCTTCACATTCACAGGAACTTCAGAAGCCAGTTCAAGCAACATGAACGTGCCAAAAGACCCACAACATTGAACCAGACCCCTGCTAAAATATGACAATATTCAACTACTAGCCCCATTTTCTTCTTGCCTTAAATTAGAGGGATAGAGACTTGAAAATCTATAGGTTATAAAGAATCTTCTTTTTTTGCAGATAAAAAGTAATTATTAGGACAAATCATTTTTGCGTGACATTAATAAAGATAGCCTACTCATAATCTTATTAGAAAATTGAAAATGGTAATGTTTCTTTCTTATTTGCATTTGCTGATTATAGCATATTATTTGTAAGAGGGAGAATGTAGTAAAAATGATATATAATGAATAGGACAAGAAAAAGACCATACCTTATATGGCAAGGGAGAACCCAGAAAAAACAGAAGCAAGAATTAGTTGGGCAGTGAGTTCTCAATTAGAGAAAAAACCTAATGTAACAATTTTAGGTAAGTGTTTATGTGTACCTCTCTGTCTTTCCCCTCACTCATGCACATACCCCACGGACCCAGACCCATACACACACACTAACTTACTACTTTTTTAAATATGAAATTGGCAGTTGATATTATGAAGGGTGAAAAAAACAGAGAAGATGAAAGTCAAACAAAGTCTTCATGGGGATAGTCCAGAAGTAATCTGGGAGAGAATGCAGATTTTCAAATTAGATAATTCATGTATTGGAATATGACCACAATTGAGCCCAAAATTTCTGGTTTTTGTTAAGTGAGTTTCTGACATTTGTTAATTGAGTTTTGCCCCACTGTGTGACCTTTCTTGCCATAGCTGTTAAGTGAATGACTACAGTTGTTAAGTTAGTAACATAGTTGTTAAGTGAATCTGGCTTCCCCATTGACTTTGTTTGTCAGAAGTTTGCAAAAGGTGATCACATGACCTTTGGGCATAGCAACTGTCATAAATATGAGACAGTTGCTAAGTGTCTGAATTTTGATCATGTGACCATGGTGATGTTGTAACGGCTATGTGAAAAATGATCACTTTTGTCTGTGCCATTTAACTTTGAACGGTCACTAAATGAACTGTTGTAAGTTGAGGACTATTTGTAATTTTTCAGTTGGAGCTAGAAATGTTGGAATTAAGAAACAATGGTTCATCGCCATTTTATCAAAACTGAAAAGCAGTACCAACTTTGGAACGTAGCTTGTTTAAATGGCATTTATGTTAGGTTTGAACATCCTAACTTGCTCTGACACTGGGCACCATAGTTGCCCAACTGGAATGAAATGTTGAATGTTAATTGTAGGTCTGGGGTTTAGTTGGAAACACTATGTATGCAGAGTGAAACAGTTGCATCAGCAAATAATTAGGCCATTTATATTCTGATTTATTATACTGAGATTTGACCTACTATGGCCAATGACCTTTCCTTAGGCAGCTGCAATTTCAGAAACAAAGCCAATATAGCATAAAATTGCCAGAATGGAGGTGAATAAAACCAGACTGTTACTGTAATTCTTGAATCATCACAAAATCTCTCATGCAATTACATACTAATTAAAAGGGCATATATTTTCCAAAATGGCTTACGTGATTTTGGCTGCTGTTCATTGTTGTAAAGAAGACCCATTTAAAACTCAGATAGATCTTTAATGCATTTATGTGAACACTATCCTTACCAGCAGGATTAAGGTAATGAAATTCCAATTATTGTTTTTGGTGACATACACAGCAATAAATAGTGTAAAACAAATGAATGTGTAACTTCAAATTAGCTAATTCCTAGCAATCTTGAAGTTCTGAATTTCTGCAGCACAGATATAAAAATGGAAAATGCAGGCTTGGTCATAACAATTTAATTGTAATTGATAACAATGTATAATAAGCACAGTTTTCTGTGGTACCAAGACCACAATTCTTTCTAATTTAGGAAGAAAAATTAAACACTGCAATATTTTCATATGTTTCTTTAAATCTGTAATTCTGTTAAATGAAAACTGGCGAGACAACTAAATAGCATTATTAATCTATATCCTAGACTGAGTTCACACTGAAATACAACATAAATAAACTGGGCATAATGTCACCCATTTGCTTTTGAATTGCCCCAACTTTTCCCCAAAACCTACTGTATAGAATTCTGTAATTTGATTGGATAAAATATACTGCTCAAAAAAAATAAAGGGAACACAAACATATAGGATCCTATACATTTGTGTTCCCTTTATTTTTTTGAGCAGTATATATCAGTTCCATAGCCCATTATTCACTGGAAAGAATAATTCACTTTAATGAGCTGTAATTTTGCCCTCCTCTCAAGTTTTATTGTGAATTTCCTCAATTAAAAGAAAAAACTTACTGGGTTACCAAGTGACCCAAACCAACTGAAGGTATACCTGCAATCCTTATTAATTTGAAAACAAGAGAAGGAAAAAAAAACCCCACTGGTCTTAGACAAGGGCATATCAATAAGGCAGATAAAGAATACAAAGAAGACCCATGTAATTTTATAGTCAGGCGAATCAACTTGGCATGATTGTATTTGAGCAGGGAACAGAGCCTTAATTAGCTCTGGTAGTTTTTGTCAACATAGTTTATCCAGAATATTGAGAGTGTGGGAGAATCAGTTGAAAGCTCATTTCAGAAGCAACAATTAGCCGAAGTGCTGAGAGAGCTGGGAAAAAGTACCTCAATGAATCTTTGCCTAACACATGATAATCAAGACTGGGAAATTTCTCTTGCAGTTTCCAATATTACCCCAGAGTGATATTAAAGATTTCTTATGGAAATCTGTATTCTTCTTGTTCCATGCTCTTGCCAGGTATATAGGACTAAGCCATAATGCGATTCTATTCTGTATTAATTTAATCTGCAAACCTATCCCATGAAAGGAATTTCTTTATTTTGATAATAAACCATAATCTCAAACCCCAGTTTGTCATTTCATATTCATATTCATATTCTAGGCTATTATGTATGAACATAGAATCTTGACTTATTCCTCATTTGCTTTTATGTTCCACCCATTTCTTTGAATTAGCTGTCAAAGGGGATAGGTAAACTAAGAGTTAGATTGCCTTCTACAGGGAGGTCAAAACACAGTGACCATGAAACCCTGCCTCTTTTGTACAGGCCCTGTAAAAAGGAGGTGAGGCTTAAATCACAAGATTACTTGCTTGGAGGTAGTCTGCATAGTTGATAGAAGAAAGAGAAGCTTAAGTTTGGGAAGAGAATAAATTTTGTGAGCACATTGTTTATAGAAACAATTTATAATTGCTGTTATCATTTGGGATAGAATATAACAAAAAGATATAATAATAATAATAATAATGATGATGATGATGATGATGATACCCCAGTGAGGCACTACCTTGACTTGGTTGTGGGGCTTGTGTACTCTGAGGAAGATGAGAGCTATGCCAGAGGTTCAACCATACTGGACAGATCTCATCAGAGGAGTCAGACAAAGAGTGTCTCTCCCATAAAAATATGGTGAGACGTAAATTTCAGAATGCCATACCGGCTCGGATGTCGCCCGGGTTAACAAGGATATCTGGTGAAAAATGAGTTACAGGACTCAGGACTGTTGGATGAGCAACCAGGACCAGCAGCTGCAGAACTACTGGAAGAAAAGGTGTTTACCTGTTGCAGATACACAGTGATTGAAACAAAGAAATAATGATCTGTTACTACAGATCAAGTCCAACAAGAAGAGGATATCTAAAATGAATGCACCAGTTCTGGAAAGAACAACACCCAGAATCAGAAATAACAGAACAGAGACTAGCAGATCAACGCCGATTTATAATATGAAATAAAGTAATAAACAAACAGAATTGGACGAACTGCAAAGGTTTACCCAGGGCAAAGAAATCAAAGCCTTACCAGAAGTAATTCAGAATGTAGAGGCAAATCACGGGGAGTTGGCAGTGAAGGAATCCAGCAGAGATATACAACTGTTCTCATTTAGAAACCAGGCACCTTTTCCTCAGGAAGAACAAAACCCTCTAACTAAATAAATAAAAGAATTGAAACAAAGAATAATTGAACATCTAGAACAGCACAAAAACAACAGAATAAGGCTGCCTGCATTGAAGCTTGTTCCAAAGAAACAGCTAGCACAAGCATTAAAAGATGCAAATACTGCAATATCAAGTATAAGCACCAATTCACTGCAAGAAACAAACCAACTAATGTACAGCACAGCTACAGTTATAACTGAATACCTGGGATGCAAAATCAACAAAGAAGAAAAACAAACAAACAGCGCACCAGAAAAATGGAAGGTTAGACTAGAAAATAAGATCAGCAAGTTAAGGTCACATGCAAGCAAGCTAGAACAGATGAAAGAAAAGAAGCTGAAGAACAAGAAGACCAAAGAATACCTAATCAAGTAATACCATTTAGAAACAAGGAAGATCAAGGAAGCACTGGAAATAATAAAGCAACAAATAACAGCTATAGCCAGGAAAATCAGTAGATATGAAGCTCGAATTGCAAATTATAGGCAGAACCTCCAATTTCAATCCAAACAGAAACGTTTCTACCAATCCATCAATGGAGAAACTGCAATGAATCAGTCAGTACCTGACAAGGAAGAAACAGTGCAGTTCTGGAAGCAGATATGGGATAACCAAAGAAATACAACAAGGATGCGGCTTGGTTAAAAGAGGTGGATGCAAATAAAACAGAAGTTGAAATGAAAGAACTAGTAATAACAACAAAAATGGTAGAAAAAAGAGCAAGGAAAATCAAAAATTGGTCAGCACCAGGTGAAGATGAACTGCATGGGTTTTGGTTAAAACATCTAACTGTTATACACCCACTCATTGACAAGCAGTTCAACAATATATTACAAGGAGGAGAAACTGAAAAGTGGCTAACAACTGGGAAAACCTACCTAATAATGAAAAATCCAGCAAAAGGGGAAACACCAGGCAACTACAGGCCAATTACCTGTTTACCAACAACTTTCAAATTGCTAACTTGTATGGTAGCTGATGCAGTGCAACAGCATCTAGTTGAAAACAATCTCTTTCCACCTGAGCAGAAAGGAAACCACCCCAATAGCAGAGGAACAAAAGATAAACTCCTAAGAGACAAAATGATCTTGGAAAACTGCAAGAAAAGGAAGACCAACCTGAATGTGGCATGGATTGACTACAAAAAGGCATTTGACTCTCTGCCACATGGACTTAACAATTGTCGATAAGAAAGACAAAAAAGTCTGGATAGTGGACGTGGCAGTGCCTAGAGACAGCAGAATAGACGAGAAAGAACTGGAGAAGAAAACAAAATACAAAGACCTATAAATAGAAATAGAAAGACTGTGGCAAAAGCAAGCAAGGGTAGTACCAATAGTAATAGGCACCTTAGGTGCAATCCCAAAACAACTGGAGCACCACTTGAACACCATTGGCATTGACAAATTTGCTATTAGTCAATTGCAAAAGGTGGCCTTACTAGGAATTGCTTCCATCCTGTGACGATATCTCTAATATCATCAAACATCCACATCTGTCTATCCCAGGTCCTGGGTAAGGACTTGATAGGTAGACAAAATGCCAAATCCAATCTGAACATCTGGCTGACTGTGCGATGATCCATAATAATAATAATAATAATAATAATAATAATAATAATAATAATAATAATAAGTTGGAAGGCACCTTGGAAGTCATCTAGTCCAACCCACTGCTCAGGCAGAAAACCCTATACCATTTCAGACAAATGGCTGTCCAGTTTCTTCTTATAAACTTCCAGTGTTGGAGCATTCACTGCTTCTGGAGGCAGGTTGTTCCACTGATTAATTGTTCTAATTGTCAGGAAGTTTCTCTTTAGTTCTAGGTTGCTTCTCTCCTTGATTAGTTTCCATCTGTTGCTTCTTGTCCTACCTTCAGGTGCTTTGGAGAATAGCTTGACTCCCTCTTCTTTGTGGCAGCCCCTGAGATATTGGAACACTAATAATAATAATAATAATAATAATAATAATAATAATAATAATAATAAATCTCTTACATTACAAACATACATACCAGTGTATGTTTAGTAAAATATAAATCTTATTATATTCAGCAATGTGTACTGATAGAGTAAGCCTACAATGGACTGCCATTGTAGAATACGAATCATACTTTCCAGTGAGCATTTAGTACATCAATAGCAATCCAGCTGAAATGTAATTGCTGCAAACAAAATTATGTTTAATAATAGAAGTCATTTTGGATAAGCCAAGAATTCAGATTAATAATTCATTTTTACAGATCTCTGGCATGTTAAGCTTTTGTTTTCCATTATCTTTCAATGTATTCCAATTTTTTGTGTGTGACATAAATATATGTTATGTAATTAATAGCAAAATTATTTATCCTTTACAGAGATGAATTTAATCTTTGGGTCTCTCATACATATTTATTGTATGAGATTTATTTTCAGTGGGTTAGGAAGATATGATGGTCTCCCTTGGGCTGCCTAATAATTGATTGAGGAAATCAAATCCTCCAACTATTCAAGGACTATTACTTGTTGCTTCATTGTTTTATGTGACTAAAATATCACAGGTCACCAAAAACCAGTAGCACATTAGATCTTTAGTTTAACTGTTTTCTGTCAAATATTTCCCTTGATCCTCCGAAAGAGAAAAATCATACCATATAGCTCAGCAGATCAATGTGTTAGAACAGAACAGAACAGACTAGACCAGACAAGAATATAACAGAATAATAGAGTTGGAAGGGACCTTGGAGGTCTTCTAGTCCAATCCCCTGCTCAGGTAAGAAACCCTATACCAGCGGTTCTCAACCTGTGGGTCACGACCCCATTTGGGGTCAAACGACCATTTCACGGGGATCGCCAAACAATGCAGTCCGCCATTTCCCCCCCTTTTTCTTAGCTGTGCTACTCCCTCTTATTCTATTGGCTTTTGAAAGCCAATAGAATAGACTCTCTTGAATAAAGTCTAATTCTATTGGCTTTCAAAAGCCAATAGGAATTGTCCAGGCTGTCTCTGCTCTGCTGAGCCTGCCAAAAGTCCCAGTCTGCAAACGGTGTTGCAAGTTGTCTGCAGCGAAGGTGAACTGTCTGGAAGTTTCCACCCCTCCCTGCTGAGCAACTACTAAAAATGTAAGTAAAAGAGGACCAGAGGTGGGAGGTGGGAGGCCGGCGGGCGCAGGGAAGGTTGCTGGCGTGTGTGGGGCCCGGCGGGTGCCTTACCTCCCTTGGGCTGGGCCAGCTGGTGGCCCAGCTGGTGGTCACCCTGCGCTGTCGCTGCCCCTTGCCAGCTACCCCTCTGCAGGCGCAGGGGGTGGCACCACGCATGTGTGGCGCTCCTGGGCAGGGAAATACAGGTAGTTCTTGACTTACGACCAGTTGGGGGTCGCAGCATTAAAAAGGTTGAGAACCACTGCCCTATACCATTTCAGACAAATTGTTGTCCAATCTCTTCTTAAAAACTTCCAGTGTTGGAGCATTCACAACTTCTGGAGGCAGGCTGTTCTCCTTGATTACCCCAGGTAATTTGTTAAATTTACAAGTTAATATAGAAATAATTATTTAGTGGCAGTTACCAAATTATAAAGTCAACATTTGGGATCCAATGCATATGACACTTACTTGTGCATCTATAAAGAGATTTTAAGCTTAGAACCGGTTAAATATATGTATTCTTAAAAACTATAACGCGTATCCCTCAATCAACTATTAAAGCTTTAATATGGCTAGAACTAGGCTGCCTCCACTTTGGGGTCCAATTAAGCCTCTGACTATTTAAATTGTGGCTGAAACAGGTAATTTGAGGAACTACTTGGTCCACCTTACCTCATTAAATAGCATTAGATCTATCCTAAGTAGACAAATTAGAGTGGTTTTGTATATTGCTGTTCTTGGCTGAATTTTTACTTCCTAAATTTTTCTCAAGTTAACACAAAGAATGACACCAGACCCACACTCATGAAAACCACACAGGATGTCACCACCACACATCCATGCAAAAAGCAAACCCAAACCCACACCGATGATGAGGCATGACGACAGAAGCCAGACCACAGCTGCATCATTAGCCACTTTAAACCCCTCCAATCCATACATGAAGCAAACTGACACCCACCATGAAGAAGAGGCACGACCACAAACGCGAAGCCAAACAGCTATGAAACTCACCATCTCTAATCCCCCTGCAACTCAGATTAACCTGAGCACAACAAAGCCCCCACCCAAACAGAACACTCCCCCAGCTAATCAGAGCACAACCAACCCCCCATCCAATCAGAGCACAGCCAACCCCCTAACAAATCAGATCACACCTCCACCCAATCAGAACACAGCCAAGCTCCCAGCCAATCGGTTCATACCCCCACTGGCAGTTAAAAGGAAGAAACAGCTATGATCACACATTGCTCCTAGAAGCACGAAGCCGAAAGCACCAGCCTGAAGATGATGAATGGGACTTCGTCGAAACGTCGCTGAGACACTTCAAATTTTACGTGGGAGAAAACCCGAATTACCAGAGACCATATATATATATATTGTTTAAAATTGTTGACAAAGAAATAAGGGATTTCTGATATAGCTATTTCGAGTTTCTTAACTCTCTTCAGTCAGAACTCACCCTTCCGGGATTCGAACCTGGGCAGTCTGCATGCTAAGCAGATGCTTTAACCTATTGAGCCACAAGTTCTCTCCCGCTTTGTCAGTAGTCAGGGAGTAAGGATATGTGTCAAGTGTTTATTTTTTTAGATTGCACCCTGTAAACCCAAATATGGGAGGAAGGAATCATTCTTTCCTTTTGCAAAAGGAAAGAATGATTCCTTCCTCCCATATTTGGGTTTACAGGGTGCAATCTAAAAAAATAAACACTTGACATATATATATATATATATATATATATATATATATATATATATATATATATATATATATATGTATGTATGTATGTATGTATGTATGTATGTATGTATGTATGTATGTATGTATGTATGTATGTATGTATGTATGTATGTATATATGTATATATGTATATATGTATATATGTATGTATGTATGTATGTATGTATGTATGTATGTATACTAAATAACTTAAGAGAGCATATAAATTAGAACAATTATTTGGAAATCTTATTATCTTGGATTTACAAAGGGGACATGTCAAACTACTGAAGTTGCAGGATCCAATCTAGGTCAGTCATTGGGACCAAGGTTTCGGACTTCTGTGGAAGCCCATCCTCAGGGAACTAACAACTAAAGTTTCTCCTGAAAGAGACAAAGAAAAAATGATCAGAAATCAGTTTGCAGGATATCATTTCATGGGATTAAAGATTAAGCTTTCTAAAAATAAAGAGAAGAAATATAAAGTGCTTTATTTGACCAGAGTTAAAATATGTGTGTTTTTATTAATGGATTTTCTTTTTGACAGAACTGAATAACAATACTTAAATGATCTGTTTATAAATGAGAAGAGATTACTTTTGTTTTATTTCTTACAAAAAGCGATGTTGGAATACGACGTAGATTTATTTGGCAAAAGTTGAAATATATACAGTATGTTATTGTTTTTAGTAGCTCTTAAAAGACTTCTGCTCATTAGGACTGAATGATGAACTTTGATTTTATTATTGAAAAGGGTTGAGATATGGGAAGAAGAAATCTTTTGTTTCTTTTTAATTGAAATATTAGAGAAAGTGTTAAATTACTGAAGCTGTTTATATTTGTTTCAAGGGGAGGTTAGAGTTATCTTTTTTATGTTTTCATATTCTTTTCTTTTTTCTATCTCTTTGCGCTCCTTTTTTCTTTTTATATTTTTCCTAGTGTGTATTACTTTTTTATCTTTATAGTTGTAGAATTTAATAAGATTATTTAAAAAAAACTCTGGTAAAACGGCAGGTTTCTCAAATAGGGCAATCTATACTGTAAAACATACTATAGTTGTTGCCCACAAAATTTATGGGAGATGTATAAAAATATTATTTTTATTTCCACTCTTTAAGAATTGCTCTCACACAAAAATGTCTGGATTAATTCATCTGAAACTTGTCAAACCGTTACAGCTCTTTGTTTATTTGCAATAGTAATCAAAGGGAACGATGGAAATTCAGATTTCTGAACCAAGATTCTGAAAGATGTTCCTGGGGCAGCACAGATTCAGACTTAATTCCTATTCCTACTGTCCTTACTGGAAAGAGTTGCTCATGTATGATGGGACACATCTAGGCTGCAATTAATTTTCTGGGTTCTGAGTGTGCCAAAAAATACATTTAAAAAAAAACCAAAATGACTATCTCACTTAAACTATTTGCTTGAAATGTACGTTTGCTCTTGTGGGATTGAGTGATTTAGCCTTTCCTGAATGTAGCTCCAGGAGTTGTGAAAGAGCACACAGGACTTCACCGTAGTATTACTTCTGTGGCAAAGTACCTAGCCTTGGTAACTGGTGATGGAAAATAGTTATGATATAGCTTGATTTACAACTTAGGGTCGATGAATCAAGGCCAAACATTGCAAATCAAAGTTCCAGTAACTGCTGCTTAATGCTCCTCTTAAGGATAAATAAAAACAAAAAAGAAAGGGCAAGAAATAAATTCCATGCAGTGGAACAGGATGAAGTTGGAGATACCAGAAACGGAAGTGAAAAAAAAACCAGATTCAGTGAGGAATGTATAAATAGCACTTTTCTAATATTTTTCAATAGGAATAGAAGCAAGAAATAAGCTATATAAGGCCTGACTTAGGACAGAAGAACATATAGATGGATGGGTGACATTATAACTATAAGATTAGAAACAGTATGAAAGAAGCTGGTATATACATAAAATGTATTGGGATATAGTTATGGTGACCATATTTTCACGGAAAAATATAAAGGACAAACCTGAAAATGGTTCATGTTTAGAACTTTGCTTTGCAAAGGAAAAACCAAGAAAAAAATTACATTTATTGTAATAAAAATATCTCAATTCAAATAATATATGTAAATTTATTTTTAAAAGACCATTCAGCTTCCATATTTGTTCACATGAATACAACCCCCCCGAAAACTGTGCAATAATTGGTACCATATGTATGGTAAAAAAAAATGATAGAAATAAAGGACAAATATGAGTTGTTGAAAAATAAATAAAAAACAGGTCAGATGGGGGCGTCATCACCAAACATATAATATGTATAATACATATATGCTAGTAGGAATTGCTTAATACAAATTTGGGGATAAGGGGAACTCAACTATCCAAATGAAATTAGTGAAAAAGAGGGGAATTAGTGGAGAAAAAAAAGAAATAATGAACTTGTATCCATCAAAGACATGGGGAGGAATGTGATTTTCAGCAATTCATAATTCCTTATTCACTCCTTTGAACTTAAAATTTGCTTCAAAAGGTCAGGGATTTTTCAGAACTGGTTTGGGAGCTGCAAGGAAGGATATAACTGAAAAATGTATCCTTTCCCACTAAGCTGAGTGAAACATCCAGCTGTGCTTTATGAGACCACACTGGTCTATAAGGAGAAAGCCTCAGAAATCAAAGAAGCTTAATTTACCAGAATTGGGTCACTAATAAAAGAAAATTAAGTCCTGAGTATTAATTGGTTCCAGTTTCCAAGATACAGATTCAGGTCAAAATTGCATCAAAATAATTCAAAATTACGAGGGAAATGTGTAATTATGCTCCATCACTTTTGTGCAAAATGTGATATAGCAATGAGAATGGTGCCACACCAATCATTATAAATTTATCTTTTTATTGATGCCAATAACCTAACTTTCCATTCATTTATTGGTTTTTCATGTAACATTTTCATGCTTTTTGCATGAAAAACTGACAAGCTCCAACATCAGATTAAACAATAAGGTCCCACTGTTGTAATCTGGAGCCCGGTAGCTCTGCCTTACTCTTAGGCAATTCCAAATCCCTGACCAGGTCATTTAGTTCACTCTGAGAAATTAGATATGGTTCAGGAGGAGCATATGGTGGGCTAAAGTTTGGATCTGCTGACATCAACGGCCCTGGATCAGCTCAATCCTGTTCATCATCTTTATCATCACCTGAGTCTAGAGAGTAGGATTCTGGTGGATCTGGAATTGGCAGGTCCTCACCATGGGGTACAGGACGCAGTGCGGATGGAATGTTTGGATATTCTACAATCCACTTCTTCTTTTTTGAGTGCTCTTTTGCAATTGGGGGAACCATGCGAAAAGAGCAGACACTAGTATGATCGGTGGGTTCCCTCCACACCATTGGAACTGCAAAAGACTTTTTCTCCTTGTTTAACCAATGATGCAGATAAGTTGCACATGTGATGCAACAATAATCAGGAGCCCAACTCTTGTCCTGATCCCCTATTTTGCATCCAAACTTTAGGTGGCATACCTTTTTTTTACCACTACCATCATTCAGCACTTTTGAGATGCAAATGTAATCTCGCCACAAATGTAACAGATATTATCTGCATTGTTTACATAGTTTTGTGGCATCTTGGCTTCTGAGGGAAAATATCACGCAACTGTTCCGTGAAAATGTTAGGCAATAACACTTTCGCAAGCCACCAGATGTAACTGTATGATGTGTAGATCTAACCAAGACAAATGTACCTTGCGATAAAAGAACAATAACTTACAGTTGGGTAATAATCTTTAGTCTCAAAGTGAAGATAAATGTATACACTTCCATGTGGTACCATTTTCACTGTTCTACTGTACTTTATCAAGAAGTTACGAGGCATCATGATCATTAGACACCTCCCTCCCTTGTAGGCAAATATTCTCGCCTGTATATAAATCTTTATTGTGAAATATCTTGAAAACTTTAGCCAACCCGCACCTTTATCACCTGTTTTCTAATTCATCTAATCAAAATGTAAGAATTAACACATTTTATCTCAGAGGTTGAGAGACCAGTGTAATTAGTGCATAAAATTAAAATATATGATCTCTTGTTTGAATACTAATTCAGAAGAAATAAAAGGTTTTTTTCAGTCTGATAGATAAGTGGACAGATGTTGGAAGCTGTTATGGAATACCGGAATGGGTCTTTTCTATCTCTCTCTCAACTTCCTAGTCATTAGAAATAACAACTGGTATTTATTTGTACAAGATGAAAAAAAACTTTGGCTTTACTTAGAAAGTGAGAAAGACACTATCCCTTCCCACCACATCTTTACTTTGTTCAAATGTTTTCTTTTTGATCAGGTTTACTAAAAATAGTTAGAGCAGCACTAGTTGTTTAATGAGAACATTCAGCATTTTTTTTAAAAAAGCCATATTTTTTTTTAACAGATCTTTTGACAGTTGATCCAAAAGTTTCATCATGTCTTCAGTGCTAAACTATTTGTTATGTTGTATTGATGTCTGATGTTAAAGAAGACAAGCGGACCGGTTTTGTAGTTTGGTAAGGTTGAGTTGTTAACCAACTTAAGTATTAAGAAACAAAAATAGGTGAAGAACAGAAAAGTTGGCCACGCCTATGGAAGGTAATCTTACTTTAGTTATTTATTATATATGCTACCCATATCACTGTCTTGCAACTCTTAGTTTCATCATAAAGACATTACTGCTTAATTATTCATTTTTGGCTGAGAATCATCCAGATGTGACTGCCTGCTGTGAGAGAAAACACTTGGCCAAACTCCTTCACACAAACCAAAGCCAAACTCCATAGTTTTCAAAGGCTGAAATAGTTCAGTGAATTCCTCAAACATCTGGATTTGGGGTTTTTTTGGAGGGTGAGGAGGACTACAAAGATACCATTTGAAAGTTGGCATGTATGTTTCTGTATGTCTATCTGCCTATCTAGCTATCATCTATCTCTAAGTGAAGAAACGTGGCCATTTAAAGTATTATTATTATTATTATTATCATTATCATTATTATTATTAATATATTTATAAATAATATATTTATAATATTATTGTAATAGGTAAACAACTATAGGAAGGTTGGTGAGGAAACATAAATTTGCATAGATGAATAGGGAATAGGGAAGTTGCAACCTTCTTCTTTGGAGAAGAAAGAGGTAAGCTGAGTGCTTAAAATTCTTTGCTTACTCTGTTGCATCTGCAAATTCAGTAGGTTCAGTCTTGACATTTCCAAGCATTTCTTCCAAACAATTTTCTAGAAATAGTGGTATGAGATCTTTATTCTAATGCAGAGTCACTGAATCTGCTGACATTGTATATTGCCTGCTAAATGTAGCATTTGAGCTCCAAATTTGCCTGTATTGTTCAGCCAAAGGGTTAAACATGCTAACCAAAGGGTTAAACATGTTAAACAACATGTTAAAGTTTGATCTAATGGTTTAAGGAATGAAGACTGAAACTGGGAGAATGTGAGTTAGAGTTTCTCCTTAAGACATGAAAGTCGGTGGGTGAATTTAGATTAGACAATCTTTTTCAGCCCAACCCACTGCACAAGGTTGTTGTTGTATGGAAAATAGGAAAAAAGGAAGTATTAGGTATGCTCATCATCTTGTGTTATTTATAAAAATAATAAAGATGGGATATAAATACATACATACATACATACATACATACATACATATATACATACATACATACGGTGCTTTTTTCTTAAAAAAAGGTGCTGGAGGTTTTCATTGTTGTCAGCATTTCTGTTGAGGATTGGCATAGTGGTGGGGTGGGGGGGATGTTTGGTTTTTATTCCCCCCATCTGCTGGGTGGTTGCAGCAGGTTTTGGTCACTTCACATGACCCTGGGACACTGTGACTGTCATAAATATGAATCAGTTGCCAAGCATCTGAATGTAAATCACAAGACCCTGGAGATGCTGCAACATTCTAGCTGATCGGCACTTCTTCTGGGCTCAGCAGAAGCGCCAGGATCAGTGCTGCTTTCCAGCTGATTGGTGCTTCTCCAGGGCTCAGCAAAAGCACCAGGATCAGCGTCGAGCTCCAGCTGGAGCCTAGCGCTGATCCTGGTGCTTCCACTGAGCCGTGACAGCCCCGAAGAAGCGCCGATCATCTGGAAAGTGGTACTGATCCTGGCACTTCCGCTGAGCCTTGACAGCCCTGCAGCTCCAGCCATCTCTCGCTCAGGCTTGTGCGGTTCTGCCACCGGTTCAGTTCATTCCCCTCCCCTGCTACCACTTTTCTAGGATGGTCATGTACCACCTGCCAGGTGCCAATGTACCACAGGTGGAACCCGTACCACTGGTTGAAAAGCCCTCCCAATGGGAATCCCTCATACAAATATTATTTCCAACCTTCAGCAATGTTAGAATTACTTCCTAGATAGAAATAGAATATGATCTCTAACAAACAACATGACATAGATATAAATTATGGACTCTACTAGGAGAGGTTGAGGAGCAAATGAATATAAAATTATGCCTGAAATCACTCAAGACTGTAGACAAATGCACAGCAAGAGAGGGGCACTAAGGATGTGAGTTGGAAAAGCATTATTTAATTATTTATTTGTATAACTGTCTGTCCAGATCCTCCTGTATCTTAAGCCTGTCTTCTGGAGTGTTGGCTATTCCTGCCAGCTAGGTGTCGTCTGCAAATCTGATAAGTTCCCCATCTATCCCCTCATCCAAATCATTGATGAAGATGTTGAAGAGCACTGGGCCCAGAACAGAGCCCTGGGGCACCCCACTATACACTTTCCCTCCATGTAGATTATTCTGACTCTGAGTTAAAAACGTCTTCTTTTAAATCAAGTCAGATAGATAATTCAATAGAAATGATTTCATAACAAAAATATTTTAATTAGAAAGATTACTTGCATTCATGACGGTTGTTTCTGACAATACATCTCTTGTCCATTCCTATAGGTAAAAGAATGATGCTCTCTTCCATACCATCTTTATAACGGCTCAGGCTCATCAGGTAACATCTGATGGCCCATGCTTCTTTCAGACAAAGACATTCCAATCTGGCTTGTGTCCAGGAAGTCTCCCAATGCCCTTTAGAGACTCCTCCCACTGACCCATTACCAAAACCAGCATTTAACCCAATAACTGCCAGATATTCTAACATACTGATACATGCTCTCTAGATAGGGTTGCATAAAGCTATACGAGGTTACATAGAGCTATATGATCCAGAACATAGATGCAGTTCCATTGAGGACCACACACTGAGTACGGCCGGTCAGCCAGATATGAATCCATCTGGTGGTGATGCTGTCTAGCCCACATTTTTCTATCTTATCAAGTAGTAGGTTTTGGTCTACTTTATCAGATACCTCACTGAAGTCCAAGAAAATTATATCCACAGCATTCCTCTGGTCCACTAATTTTGTTACCTGGTCAAAGAATGCAATAAGATTTGTCTGGCATGATCTGTTTTTGACAAACCCATGTTGGCTTTTGGTAATGACTTTGTTTGCTTCTAGGTCAGCGGTTCTCAACCTGTGGGTCACGACCCCATTTGGGGTCGAATGACCATTTCACGGGGATCGCCAAACACAGCAGTCCGCCATTTTTTAAATTTTTTTTTGGTCAGCCATTTTTTTGGGTTGGCCATTTTTTCCCCTTTGCGATGCGGGCCGTCGTGCCACGCATGCGCGATGCGGGCCCGCCATTTTTTTTTTGTCGGCCATTTTTTGAGGTTGGCCATTTTTTCCCCTTTGCGATGTGGGCCATCGTGTCACGCATGCGCGATGCGGGCCCGCCATTTTTTTTTATTTTGGTCAGCCATTTTTTTTTGGTCGGCCATTTTTTGGGTCGGCCATTTTTTTCTCCTTTGCGATGCGGGACGTCGCTCCGCGCATGCGCGATGCGGGCCTGCCATTTTTTTTATTTTGGTCGGCCATTTTTTCCCCTTTGCGATGCGGGCCGCCGCGCCGCGCCTGTGCAATGCGCCCCGTAGCGCCACGCCTGCGCGATGCGCCCCGTAGCACTGCGCATGCGCGATGCGCCCCGTAGCACTGAGCATGCGCAATGTGCCCCATAGCACTGCGCATGCGCGATGCGCCCCGTAGCACTGCACATGCGCGATGCGCCCTGTAGTGCCGCGCAAGCACGGCACGGGCCGGGGTTGAGCCCTGGAAAAGGTTGAGAACCGCTGTTCTAGGTGTTCGCTGATTCATTGCTTGATTATCTTTTCCAAGATCTTCTCTGGTATTGAGGTTAGGCTGATAGGTATGTAGTTTCCTGGATTCATTTGTTTTCCTTTTTTGAAGATGGGAACTACTTCAGCTCTTTTCCAGTCGTCTGGTAGTTCCCCAGTGCTTCAGGATCTTTGAAAGATATAGTACAGTGGTTCTGAGATCACATCTCCAGTTCCTTCAGAACTTTGGGGTGTAATCCATCTGGTCCTCGTGATTTGAACTTGTCTAGGCCGGACAGGTGCTCACTTATCATTTTCTTGTCTATCTTAACTTGTGTTTCTAATCTGTTTTTTATGGGACTGTTTTTCCCCATTGTGTAAATATGGATGCAAAAAACGAGTTGAGTAGTTCTGCTTTCTTTCTGTTGCTTGTCACCAATTCTCTAACTCCATGGCAATCAATAGAATGGGTTCCAAGTATTTCATAATTTGAGCTTCCTTAATGTTTGAACTCATGTAATATTTCAGAATTGATAATTGATTTAATGAACATCTAAAAGCTTTTCATGTTCTTTTTTTACCTTTTTCCCCTCTCTTTCAAAATCCTGCTTTATATCAGAATGTTACTTCTTTTGAAGCTATGCTATTTTTGCTGTCTTGTCAACTGCAGTTGATCTTTGGTTGGTTGTTAATATTGAAATCTATCTTTTCTGTGATCACTGCAGTAGAGATGGTACATTTGTATAAAAATTATCATCAAGATTTTTAATTATGGATTTTTGGTTGTGGATTTTTTTTCATGCTAAAACTAACACTTTTAAGACAATTTGGATAGTTTGTATGCAACATATTTGTATGTATGTTTCATAGAAAATTACGCACAAAACACATTTTATCAATGAAGCATCACTTTGCAAAAATGTGCATAGTAGAAAAAGTATTACTAAAGCATGTTCTCTAGGAGAAGAAAGTTTAATTTTACCATGCATAACACTGCAGACTTTGGATGGTTGAGGATTAAACTGAACTTGCAATTTGTAAAGTTAGAACTCTGATGAAAAAGAGATGAGATAGATTTTTTTTACCTTTCTTGTCATATGAAAGCTCTAATCTGTAATATGCATATTTCAAGCTGTCTAGAGTTACATGCAAGTGAGATGGACAGCCACATAAATATAATATGAAAAATAGGAAGGAAGGAAGGAAGGAAGGTATGAACTGCTTTTAACTGCTTGTTTCTTTTATGTAATATTTAAATTGACTTTCAGATGGACATATGTTGTTGAGAAATATCAAAATTAATTCTATGGAAAAAGCAACATGCAATTCATATTTCAGTTATGAATTCAGTTATAATCTCTTTTTTATTGATATTTATTGAAAAAAATTTTTGAGTCAAAATCAAAAGAAAAAAATTAATAATGAATTTAAACCATGAGTTCTTCCGCAAAAATATGCTTTTGCCTTCATATTCTTCTGAATCTAATGCAAACCAAAATGTTTTTCAGCATTAGTTAATACTGCTTTTACTTACACATTTATTTACAACATGCGAACTGACTTTGCTGTTCTGGTGGTATTTCACTCAGAAATAGGAAATATAAATAAAAAAAAATCAGAAATGTAGTTACATAGTTAAAATATAATAGTCATTTTCTTCTTTGGTTTTCAGGTTGCATGCAAACACTGCTACTTGTCCAAAAATGAAATGTGTTTCTTAAGTATTTAAGGTAAACTTTATTCAAGTTCTCTTCATTGACGACAGCCATAAAATTATTTATGTAACCTATTAATCCTTATGTGTTATTTTGTTGTTGAATTGGCATTTATATAATTTCTATTGGAATATTTATTACCATAATTCTTCAGCTTTTAAAAGTGTTCTCTAATTTGCCCTGCTGGGTCACAGAGACATTATTCACAGTCTTGTTTCTTCCATATAAGCCCAGAGGCATGATATTGCATGGCGACATGAGTTTTGATGTGAAGCAGTTCCAGTCCAACATTAATCAAAATGCTTAGCTTTCAGCTTCAATCCTTTAACTTTATTTTTAAAATTTTATCTTTTAATAGTGTGAAGATCTCCAAACCATATATGTTATATCGATGTGTTCATAGATCTTCTTTCTACTGAACTAGCATAAGTAGTAATTGCATTATTTTTGTTTTTAGGTTTCAGAATTTTCAGCCAGAAATTTTTGAGTTAATGTGTGTTCCCATAAGAAATGATGACCTGGAAACAGGTTCAGTAAAATCTATTTGAAATTCACTTGGGAACGAAGAGAAAACATAAAAGAAAAATAGTACTTTTTCCAAGTGCAACTGTATTTTTTTTTAATCAAGCTATTAAAAATTTTGCCTTCTTTTCTCACTTGGTGAATTGGTGAATTGCATGGCCTGATTGGAAAAAAAGAGTGTAAGAAATTTACTAGCAAACTGATCAGTGTAGAAATATGGAAATCCAGAATAATAACACTAATATGAAGTAGAAAGCAGGAAGAAGTCAAACTTTGATGAGTGGCACAAATACAATTTTTATATATTTTGTAAAAAGTAGTTTCTACTTGTTATGGATATCTAATTTTGATTCCTAGCTTTAAATTGTTTTAGGCAATGGTGGACAATCTGTTTTATCTAAACGTCCTTTTTTTTTCCAGCTTCTAGAGTACTTCTGACAAGCATTGCTGAATATTAAGGCCTAAAAATAATGTAAATTTTGAAAAACTCAAAATTCTTCATCCAAGTTCACCAAAATAAAACAAAAATCCTAGCTGTTAGTAATTAGCTTAGCACACTCAGATTCTTCCTAAATGTTAAGTTTCATGAAGGTTTTAGAATTTAATGTGATCATTCAATTATGTGAAAAATGTTTGTGCATGCATTTCTATGTGTGTCCATCTTCTAACTACACAATGTATTTCATAATAACAAACATTTATGACTTTCTGAAACAGGGTTATTTATATACAGTATGTCATACAAAATGAATGAAATGCATCTATTTTGTATTCTCATGTGTTACCTTGCTCTTTTGGGACTTCTGAAAAACTGCTGAAATGAACTGGGAAGATTAGGAGAAGTGTTCAAATATTCACGGAGATTGGAAAGAAGTGATATAATATGTCTAATGTCAACACATCACACACCCATACACTGTATTTGTACTTTTTTCATGCAGATACTGAATTAGGAAGGATCTTCATATCTTCTTTCCTTTAATAGTGAGCAGAGATACATTTATCAAACATGCATATTGCCAGCTCAGAATGGATCAGACATATCTGATCTGTCAATTTGTCTTAGGTTATAAAAAAGCAACTATGCTACTTTCATTTTTTGAAGGGGAGAAATGAAAGGAGCCACTATGTTTTTTTGTTACTTGCAAGAGCTAGTAATGATTCAAGACTTGAACTCTGACAGGGGTATGGAACTCATTGGGTAATTTTGGCCATCCATTATTTTTCAGTCCTGCTTCAGAAATATATTGTTATGGGGAAAACTGGAAAGAGAGCTGCTGGAAGAAAGACAGACTATAAATTTAATCACTAATGAAATACAGTAATATTAGGGCAGATGGTAATAGAGATCACTACAGCATTCAATAGTATAATTGCCTACCTTTCGCTGGATTAGAAGTCACTTCCACTCACATTGTTTCTCACAAAAGAATGGCATGAAAATCTCTTTACAGCTCAGTCTTGTGCGTATTTTCTCAGAAAAAAATCCCCCTTTTACAACCAATTTCTAGTTTGTTTGGGCAACAATTTCACGTTGTAAACAATGGCTATGCAGCTTTTAAACTTTTTAAAAACTTTTTGTATTCAGCCAAGGCAGAAGGTTTGCATATGTTGGATTAGATCCTGATGATGACTCTATTTGACTATTTTATTCCACATGTTCAACATTTTACAGAGAAGAAAAATAGGACTGTCTCTGTCAGCAACCCGCTCTTGCCAAATCTGTTGCTCGCACTAGTTGTGCAGTCTCCATTCACTGGAGAAAAGTCTGACAAGGAGTCTGCTGATTGTATTTAAATTATCTCTACCATTTTGAATCTGGATTATGCAAAATTGGAGGAATATCAGCAATTGCTACAGCCTTGCCACTTCATGTGTCTCTCCTTATATGTGCATAAGTAATGTGAGGTGCTAAATTGGAAGATGCAGGGACTAAATCCAAATTTTTGCTCTTACTCTACATGCAGTGTAAATGTTATTGAACAGAATGCCTGAATAGTCCTGAAGTTAATAATGCTTAGTATCCACTGAATGATAAGGTGAAAATTTAGTAGTGAGTAATGTAGGGAGATTAAAAAAACCAGCAAAACAGTTACAGCATATATAAAATCAGTTAATTCTAAATTTCATACCTGATATTCTATTTTAAAAAATAGGTCACACTATCAGAATAAATAAAGCGCAACTCTGATTATTGGGGTATGTTTCCATTAGCAAAGATATTTCAAGGGTTTTTTGGGCAAAAAGTTGTCTTTAAGGCTTGTAATACCTGCAATGTTTTAACCTGTTCAAGCTTTCCTTGTTAGGAAATCTGTTCTGCTCCATGTTATAACATCAAAATGTATCTGACAAATGGAATGCAGGGGAGATGAGAAGGAAAAGAATAACAGTGATAAGACCAACAGTTCATAGAAAGGGTAGTAGTTAAAATCTCCTAATCCACATATTTTATTTATGAGTTTTGCTGGCATGCAGTTATTGCAGCCACAAGAAACTGGAAATATTTAGTAGAACCATTATGCTGTTTTTGAAGAAGAAACCTGTAATATTATTGCAAAGCTGATTTCCAAAGCAGCATAAATTGGAAAGTAAAATGCTGAATATCTTATATGAGAAATGCAAGAATAGTTCACATGCAATATAAAGCACATGATTCAAGATGGAAAAGAGGAATTAATTTAACCACCCTGTTTAGCCGACTCTATGTACTGTTCCTCCTCTCCATAACCTGCCTTTGCAGGTAAGGAAAAACCAAGTTGTGAGGTCTGTTCAACATTTTTGAGCCTCAATTAATTTCAACAGGAAATACAAAGAATGAGCAAAATTAACTCAGATGGAACTGGGAACGGGTAAGAACATGTGACGCTTTAAACCATACTGACAAACTGAAAACAAACAACACCCCCATCCATTTAAATAATATTTGCAAACCATCTGCAAAATATTGTACATGATCCTAGTTCAACCTCTTGAGTTAATGACAGGATTTCATTTGCGTGTGTTTTGTTACCAAGATGTAATCACTGGATTTTTGAGGACTGTCAGTATTCAAAACATCTGTAGATATAACTGAGCAAATTTACTGAATAGTTTGCAAAATAAACGATTATATATATATATGTAATTGTTGAAATATTCATGAGCAGGAAGAGTCATGTGGTAACTCAGTCAGCCAATGTGAAGAAAGTGCTACTGAGTCTGTGCAAAAAGTATTGAGTTAGAAGCTGAATTTTCAGTCTCAGGTTTGTCTCTGTATCTCTCTGTAAGAAGTATTCATTGAGCTGTGTTGCTGTAAAGAAGAATGTATGGTATTGTAAATATTTTGATATAAATATAAAGAAGTTATTTTGAATCAGCTAAATGCAGTCAACTGTGAGAGCCTCTGATTTATTTTTTCACCAATAGAGAAATTAAAATTCTCTAACAGGTTATGGGCCCAGAGCTTAGTAAGGACTGCATTGTAATTTAAAGCTGGAAGAAATTGCCTGTGTTTAGAAAGTATAAGAACAAGGCAGAATTAGCAGAATGGCTGCAATGGAATTTAAGGAAAGCTGTGTGCCTTGTTTGGGCCAGAAGAATTACATTGTGTGGGCTGCTAAAATGGAATGTTTCCTGAAAGCTAAAGAGTTGTGGTATATTGTAGAAAATCCACCACAAGTGTTTGCAGCTGCAGATCAGAAAAGTCATGATCAAGCAATGGCTTATCTCATCTTGAATTTAGATGATGAACAATTTCTAAATGTTGCAAATTTAAAGACTGCAAAGGAGATTTGGTTGAAGTTGAGAGCTGTGCACATGAATGTTTCTGCATGCAATATAGTGCAATTATCAAGAAAACTTTACAGGGCCTGTTTGCAACCAGGTGAATCTGTGGAACAGCATTTAAATAAAATGCAAAGTTTATTTTTGGACTTAGAACAATGTGGGATTAAATTCCCTGAGTCCCAGAAGGTTTTATTGGTGTTGAACAGTTTAGATAAAATTTGGGACACAGTTTCTGCAATATTTGAGTGTAAAGAAGAGCAAGACTTAAGTTTTGAGGCTTTAAAGCAGTGGTTCTCAATCTTCCTAATGCCGTGACCCTTTAATACAGTTCCTCATGTTATGGTGACCCCCAACCATAAAATTATTCCAGGGTCATGTGATCATCTTTTGCAACCTTAGAGAAGCAATGGAGGGTAAGCAGATCCGAATCTGATCGAACCAAATTGAGAGCTTATATTAAGACCTATTTGGAAGCGATCACTGTGGCAAGATCTCAGTATCTTTCCGCATTGATCACGTCTGCGGATTCTCGCCTGGCTGCCCTGTTTAAGGTGACTCATTCTCTCTTGATACGGAGAGGAGGGAGGAACCTTTGCAGGGCAATGCTGAGGAATTTAACACCTTTTTTGCAGACAAGATCGCTCAGATTCGGGCTGACTTGGACTCCAATTGGAATGCAGTGTCGGCTGACAGTGAGTCAGTCGAGACGACAGAGGCCCATCTTAGTCTTGTGGAATGGGATGAGTTTGACCTGGTAACTCCTGATGATGTGGACAAGGCCATTGGAGCTGTGAGTTCTGCCACCTGTTTATTGGACCCATGTCCCTCCTGGCTGGTTTCGGCTAGCAGGGAGGTGACACGAAGCTGGGTTCAGGCTGTTATTAACGCTTCGTTGAGGGAGGGGTCCTTTCCGGCTCCCTTAAAGGAGGCACTTGTGCGCCCCCTCCTCAAGAAGCCTTCCCTGGACCCGGCAGTTTTGAATAATTACCGGCCAGTCTCCAATCTTCCCTTTTTAGGGAAGGTTGTTGAGAAGGTGGTGGCACTCCAACTCCAATGGTCCTTGGAGGAAGCTGATTATATGGACCCTTGGCAGTCTGGGTTCAGGTCCAGTTACAGCACGGAAACTGTTTTGGTTGCGCTGACCGATGATCTCTGGCAGGCCCGGGATAGAGGTTATTCCACTATCCTGGTGCTTCTTGACTTCTCAGCGGCATTCGATACCATCAACCATGGTATTCTTCTGCGCCAGTTGGAGGGGTGTGGAGTGCGGGGCACTGTTTTACGGTGGTTCACCCCTACCTCTCTGGCCGGTCGCAGTTGGTGTTTGCAGGTCAGAGATCAGCTCCGAGGCGTCTTCCGTGTAGAGTGCCTCAGGGGTCTGTTCTCTCACATCTGCTTTTTAACATCTACATGAAGCCGTTGGGTGAGATTATCCGCTGACACGAGGTGAGTTGTCATCAGTATGGTGATGATACTCAGCTTTATATCTCTACCCCACGTCATTACAGCGAAGCAGTGGAAGTGATGAACCGGTGCCTGGAGGCTGTTGAGGTCTGGATAGATGCCAACAGGCTCAGACTCAATCCTGACAAGACGGAGTGGCTATGGGTTTTGCCTCCCAAGGACGATTCTAACTGTCCGTCCATTACCCTGGGGGGAGACGTTTTGTCCCCCTCGGAGAAGGTTCGCAACTTGGGTGTCCTCCTCGATCCACAGCTAAGCTTAGAACACCATTTTTTGGCTGTGGCGAGAGGAGCATTCGCCAAGGTTCGCCTGGTGCACCAGTTGTGACCCTATTTGGATCAGGAGTCACTCCCAATAGTCACTCATGCCCTTGTCACCTCGAGATTCGACTACTGTAATGCTCTCTACATGGGGCAACCTTTGAAGAATGTCCGGAGACTGCAGGTTGTCCAGAATGCGGCCGCGCGAGCTGTCTTGGGTCTTCCAAGACATGCTCATATTACTCCAGCCCTTTGCGAGCTGCACTGGCTTCCAATTGGTCTCCGAACACAATTTAAAGTGTTGGTTATGACTTATAAAGCCCTTTATGGCAATGGACCAGGTTACTTGAGGGACCGTCTTCAGCTTCATGAATCCCAGTGACTGGTTAGGGTGCATAGGGCTGGCCTCCTACGGGTCCCGTCCATCAGACAATGTCATCTGATGGGTCCTAGGACAAGGGCCTTCTCCGTTGCTGCCCCAGCCCTCTGGAACCAGCTTCCCTCAGAGGTTCATACTGCCTCCTCCCTCCTAGCTTTCCGGAAACTTTTGAAGACCTATTTATGCCGACAGGCGTGGGGGGTATGAACTCTGTTCTGCCCCCGGGCCGAGGAGTGTGCTTCCATCATTGATTGTGTATTCGATTGTGTTTGCATGTTGTATGTATGGATCTTTGGATTGGATGTTATCATTATTATTAATTTTTATATGTAGCTGTATTGTTGTTGTGAGCCGCCCCGAGTCATAGGAGAGGGGCGGCATAGAAATTTGATAAAATAAATAAAATAATAAATAAACCTTGTGACAAGCAAAGTTAGTGGGGAAATCAGATTCACTAAACAACCATGTTACTAATTTAATCTCTCTCCCTCTCTTTCTCTGTCTCTCCCTTTCTCTTTCCCTCTCTCCCTTTCTTTCTCTATCTATCCCTTTCTCTTTCCCTCTCTCCCTTTCTCTCTCCCTTTCTCTCTTTCTCTCTCCCTCTTTCTCCCTTTCTTTCTCTCTCTCTGTCTCCCTTTCTCTCTCTTTCTCTTCCTCTTTCTCTCTCTCTCCCTGTCTCACTCTCTTCTCTCTCTTTCTTTCTCTCTCTCCCTCTTTCTAATTCTCTTTCCCTCTTTCTCTCCCTCTCTCTATTTCTCTCTCCCTCTCAAAGATCCTTAAAATCATTAAAAGTTATTCTTGGGTGTAAGGCTTTTTCTTTTATAGATGGGGCGGGTGGGCTGGACATTCGCAGACAGGCAGGACCCCGCCTGCTGGGCCACAGCCTCCCCATCACCCTCCATGCCAGCCGGCTCCCTTGCCAAACCTCCCAGCTGACAAGCGCAAATTTGAGGGTCGCCAGCTGATGGGCGCCTAGTTTGGCGCTGCGGCGGCCTCCCCTTCGCCTTCCTCACCGGCCAAAGCATTGCCGGATGTTCCAGCTGATGGGCGCAGGTCCGGAGGTTGCCAGCTGACGGGCACAGGAGGTTGGAGCCACAGCAGCCTCCCAGCCACCTGCTTCTTCGGCTGGAGCAGTTACCAGGGTCGCCGGCTGCGGGGAGCGCATCAGCGGCCCTTGCGGGCTATGCAAGCCCTGGCAACTGCTCCAGCCGAAGAAGCAGGTGGCTGGGAGGCTGCCGCAGTGCTGACCTCCTGCCCCCGTCAGCTGCCACCTCCGGATCTGCGCCCATCAGCTGGTCCGGCAATGCTTTGGCCGGTGCAGAGGGCGAAGGGGAGGGGGCGGAACGCTGACCTCCTGCGCCTGTCAGCTGGCGACCTCCTGCGCCTGTCAGCTGGAATGTCAGGCAATGCTTTGGCCAGTGTGGAGGGCAAAGGGGAGGCGGCGGCTCAGCGGGCGGGGTCCTGCCTGCCTGCGAATGTCGGGCCCACCCACCCCATCTGTAAAAGAAAAAATCTTCTGCCCAAGCATAAAGCCAGCAGTTCTGTGCCACGGAGGCTTGAGACATGGAGGCGCGGTGCCGTGGGAGGTGGCAGGACAGGGGGGAGGGGTTACCTGCATCCTGCCAGCCAAATTCTGGAAGCCTGCCTGAGTGAAGAATTTTACGGGGTGTTGAAGGTAGACAGACTGAGGGCTGTATTAAGACCATAGATGGGAGAGTGGAAGGGAGGTGAATTCGGGGTGGAGCAGAAAACACGGGGGGGAAGGTGTTAGGAAATAAGCACCAAGGTACATGGCGCCTTGCGAGGGATTCCAGAGTGTTCTGCAATTGTTTTTCCTCTCTCCTCTGCGCGAGAAAATTTTTGCGGTGTAAATCTGAAACCAGGTGAGGTTCCTGTAAGGTGGCGCAGGAGAGGCGAGGACAAGCTTGGCGTTTCCTCTCTCCCAATCACCTTCCTCTTCTTTAACCCCTTCCCCAGCCTGCTTGTGATCTTAGCTCACGGCTCAGTGGCTTTTCTTTGCCTAGCCTAGCCAAGCTTTCTTTCGCCCGTCCCATTCCCAGGAGTGCCGAGGAGGTATGGCAGAAACACATGAATTGGGATTGCCCTTGGGAAGCTGATCCTGCTTTGAACCTAGGAGAGGAGGAGGAGTCCCTTCCTCCTTTCCTCCCTCTCTCCCTGTCAAGCCCCTGCGGGTTCAACATGAACGGGCAGGGAAGGGGTCTAGGACAACATGCGGTTTGGCTCTGTGGGGGTCCTGACCAACAGCTGAGCGGCTCCAACTTCCAGCCACGGAACAGCTGAGTCCTCCGGGAGGCAACATGAGGCCCTGAGGGGTATTTCAAGCTCACAGGGGAATGGGAAGGAAAAGAAGATGGAAGAGAGTGAGGCTGCAACAGAGAGAGCGGTGTCTCGGTTCCTAAGACCATCGGAAATATGTGTTTTCCAATGGTCTTAGGCGACCCCTGTGAAAGAGTTGTTTGACCCCCAAAAGGGTCGTAACCCACAGGTTGAGAACTGCTTCTTTAAAGGTATGATTGCTTAATCAAGAAGAAAAGCAACATTTTAGGAACAGTCATGAGGAGGAGAAATTCCTGAGGAGGGGGTCCAGACTGCAAGTCTCCGGAGAAGAATCAAAAGAGAGATTTTGCAAGCAAAGAGCTCAGCAAGAAAAGAATTGCTACATTTGTGGAGAAAAGGAACTGTTTGCAGAGGAACAATTTGCAGCGAAGGACATTTGTGCAAACAAAAAAAGACTGATTTGCAAAAGGAAATTTTGGTGTTTCAAAAGTTTGCTGTAGCAACAACAGAGACAAGTGACTAATAGATAGTGGGGCAAATCAAACAATTGTTAATGACTCTGAATTATTTTGCAGGTTTGTTCCAGTAGTACAAGAAGCTGTGGCTTTGGCAAATGGCCAGAAAGCAAAAGTCCTCGGAAGAGGCAATGTAAAAATTCCATATTTGTAATCAAAGTTTACCGATGTGCTTTGTGTACCTGAGATGGAACATAATTTGTTAAGTGTGTCTAATTTAGACAAACAAGGTTTTGAGGTCATTTTTGTAAATGGGAAGTGTCTTATCAAAAGGAATGGGAATATTTGTGCAGAAGGCATAAAGAAAGATAATCTATATGTATTGCAGGGACAAAGGGTTCAATGTTCCCATATATTTAAGAATGTTGCAGAGCATGATTTGTGTGTTCATCTTTTACATAGAAGACTTGGCCATGCAAGCTCTAAAGTTTTGCAGCAAATGCAAGAGTTTGCAGAAGGGCTAAATTTGAAGGGATGCAAAACATATTTGGACTGTGCAGTATGCAAAGCATCGAAGTCAAAGGCATTCCCAGTTAGTAAATATAGCACAAGACACACAAAAAGAGCTCTAGAGCTGGTCCATGCAGATCTGGTGGGAACCTATGCAAACCAGTTTGGGAGGAGCAAGATATGCACTGGTAATTGTTGATGATTATAGCAGGTATTTGTTTTGCTACTTGCTTAGAGGAAAGACAGAGGCGCTACAACAATTCAAACAGTGGGTAAGTTTTGTAGAGAGAAGGTACAGACAACAAGTGTGTCAGTTGCAAACTGACAGAGGTACTGAATTTATGTCAATTAAATTCCAACAATGGTTGGGGCAGTTGGGGATAAGATACAGACGTACAAATCCTTACACAGCAGCAGAGAACGGTGTAGCTGAAAGAAGGAATGGTGTTTTGCAAACAATGAAAGATTCATTATTAGAGGATTCTGGTATGAGCAGGTCATATTGGGAGAAGCCATATTGACTGCCAATTATATAGTTAACAGGCTGTGGAGTTCCTCCATTAATAATACTCCATATGCCATTCTATATGGGAGAAAGCCATCACTGGCACATTTGAGAATTTTTGGAAGTACTGCATGGGTACATATTCTGAAAGCAATCAGAAGAAAGGGGCAGCAAAAGACAAGAAAGCTCAGGTTTGTGGGCTATGAGCCAGGGTCAAAAGGATATCGCTTTAGTAATGGAAGTAAAAGAATTGTAATTTCAAGGGTTGCTAATTTTGCAGAACAAAATTGGGACAGAATTAATGCAAATTCTGGGTATGTCTCACTTAATGATGGTCATCTATTTAATGACAATAACTCATCTAATGATGGGAAAAATGATTATTGAAGATATCAATGTTTAGGGAGGAGAGGCTGAACAAGACATGAAGCCAGATAGACTAGAGACACAGGAGCAGTTAATACCACGTAGGTCAGAGCGATGTAACCAAGGAATTCCGCCTGACAGGTATTCTGCCAGCAAGGTAAAGTTTGCAATGTGTGGTATGAGCCAAGAAGTTATAAAGAAGTGTTTACATTACCAAAAGCTGAATAAGAAAAATGGAAGGAGGCCATGGATAAAGAGATGAAATCCATGGGAGACCATGAAGTATTTAAATCAGTGACTTTGCCATAGGGAACCAAAGCTGTGGGTTGTAAGTGGGTATATAAGAAAAAGGTATTGCCAAATAATGATGTACAGTATAAGGCCAGGTTAGTGGCACAAGGCTTTTCACAATTAAAGAATGTGCACTACGATGAAGTATTTGCGCCAACTGTGAAAAGTGAGAGTATAAGATTAGCACTGGCGTTGGCAGCAGACAAAGGTGAAACCTGTGATCACGAGATATATCACTCAGCAATAGGGAATTTGTTATATCTATCACAGTGGTCCAGACCAGACATAGCTTGCGCAGTAAGCATTTTGAGTCGTTTTACTGCTGCACCTACAAAGTTACATTGGATGGGTTCTCAGATATTTAAAGAAAACTATAAATTTGGGTCTTCAAATACAGATTACAGAGGAATTGAAATTAAAGTGTTATGTCGATAGTGACTATGCAAATGACATAAACACAAGGAAATGAAATTCTGGGATTATAATATTGTTTGGAGGGACTCTGATTGGATGGAAGTCCAGAAAATAAACAACTGTTGCTATTTCAACAGCAGAAGCAGAGTTTATTGCTTTATCTGAATTGTGTTCTGAAGTAACATGGTATGTACAGTTGTTGCAAGATTTAAATATTAATGTTAAAGAATCTGTAAAGGTATTTGAAGACAATGCTGCCTGTATAAAAATGGCAACTGGTGACAGGGTGAAGAACAGAAGTAAACATGTAGACATTAAGTATTGTAATGTCAGGAAAGCTGTAAAAGGAAAATTGATTAGTTTACATCATTGTTCTTCTGAGGATAATTTGGCAGACATGATAACTAAACCATTGGGTGGTGTTCACTATGGAGAATGTATTAAGTCAATAGGTATGATGTCTCTTCCTTTCATGAAGGGAGGAGTGTTGGAGTATTCATGAGCAGGAAGAGTCATGTGGTAACTCAGTCAGCCAATGTGAAGAAAGTGCTACTGAGTCTGTGCAAAAGGTATTGAGTTAGAAGCTGAATTTTCAGTCTCAGGTTTGTCTCTGTATCTCTCTGTAAGAAGTATTCATTGAGCTGTGTTGCTGTAAAGAAGAATGTATGGTATTGTAAATATTTTGATATAAATATAAAGTTATTTTGAATCAGCTAAATGCAGTCAACTGTGAGAGCTTCTGATTTATTTTTTCACCAATAGAGAAATTAAAATTCTCTAACAGTAATCACACACACACACACACACACACACATCCCCTACTACTCAAGTGTCACTAACATTCCTAGAATTTCCATGGATTAAGCTATTTGGAGAATTTGATAAGAAGAAACTTGATAAGAAAATGAGTTATCCTGCATTGAAGACAGCACTTTCATCAAAATAAATGCTTGTTAACTTTGCTAATTATGAACGCTATGTTAATTTGAAATGTCTTTGCTCTTTTTTTTTAATGAATCACTTGTTGTTACCATTGATCATGTTATTCTTCTGGACCATCTGGCCGGGTTGGGAAGAGGCCATTGTTTTATAATGGATAGTTATTTCTGGTAGGATCAGCTCAGAACATATTACTGGAGAACTACCAGGTCATTTAGAGCTTCAGAGTGTGGAGTGCCATCACCAAGCTATTAACACCCAGTTCTGTACCTTACCTAATGTTGGAAATTGAAGCATCCTCTCTCTGAGTATGAGCAGGAACCTAATCTGAGAAAAAAAATAGTAAAGCAGGTTTTTATAACTAACACAGAAAATAGAGTTATACATTACAGGAATAGCTGCCCAACTAGCTACCTTCTGCTACAGAATAGTCAAAAGACCATGTTTTCTGTACCTCAGAAGAAAAGCAGAAGGACAGGACCTTATTCTAGCAATCTCGCAGATAAAGAGCAGGCAGAAAGATATAAGTAGGGACAAAGAGTAAGTCCTTAACTTTTTATCTATATGTTATTTCCTCCTTGTGATCATGAAATTAGATGGCTTCTAAATTTCGATAAATAAACAGTAGGAATATCCAGGGTGGTAGCAGCTCTTTAAGGACCTTGTGGTGCTGATATCTTTAGATGAAGAACGCTGCCCCAACTATGAAAATGCGAATCCCGGGCATATCTGTTCAACAACACAATCCTTGATCTCCAGGAGAGGTATAAACAAGCTGTTTATTGTTAAAAGAATTTTAAAACAATAAAAACAACTATTTACAATATTAAAAAACAACTTAGCTTTCGCTGGTCCACTGCCAGCATTTTCAGCGTGAAGCTTCGGGGGTGGGGAGTTCTTTTTTGTAGGCCTTGATAGCCTAACTGCTTACTCATTGCTCGTATGATAGGGCCATCCTTCCTGGCTGACCGTAATTGCCTTAATTGTCCCGCCTCCTCTTTTTTGCACTCCAGTTCTACACCCTCTCCCCCTCCCATTCTTGTCAATCTCTTCCTTCCTGACATTGTTGCCGTTGGTATACTTTCTAACCGCTCCCTCATGCTCGTTCCAGGCCACACGTTCAGGTCCAGTGTTCCAAATGTCTTTCCATTACCACTCCCCTCCTTTCTATCCCGTTTGTATGCCCGTAGTTCTTGCCTTCCACTATCTATCCCTGTTAGTCTTCTTTCCTCCGGTTTCCTTCTGCACCTGGGTGTGAGTACATACAACCGTGTCCTGTCCCTCTGCTCCGTCTGCCTTTGATCAGTTGGGCTGTCTGCCCAAGTATAAGTTGAATGACACCAATTATTTGGGAAAGTTAAAGCAAAACAAAACAAAAAATAGCAAAAAATTAAAAAACATTTTCTCCAAATGTTTCTCCACTAAAAGGCAAATGGCATCTAAGGTGAAGTAATTGTCAGAAAGTATAAGATCTACTGTAAAAGAAATGAAAATTCAGTGTTAAAAATTATTAAGAAAGGAAAAGATATCAACATCTCACATTCCTTCATGCATATTTATGCTTGTGGGCAATTCTGCTCATCATGTCTCTGAAGAAATATTGCACTGCTGGAAGGTAACCAAAAATGCCAAGCAAAATTATCAAGAATTTGGAACAATTCACATACTAAAAATAATTGTTACAATATCAGAAGCTTTTAGGTTAAAAGCAAGGAAAGATTAAACACTATACAATTATATATACTATGAATAAAATAATGGATTGTTCCCTCTTTCCTAAAACTAAATTGGTTCATCCCATAAATGTGGGAAACCTTTGATTGAAAAAAATCCAGACTAACATAGTACATAGTTAAACTACGTAATTGGCTGTCCTGAAATGTACTGCATCTATTATTCTTACGATAGATCCATAGACAACTAGAAATAAGAACATAAAAACATAAAAACATAAGAAAAGTAGCCTGCCAATGCAGGCCATAGGTCCATTTAGTCGAAGTTTTTATAATACACAGTAGGCAAGTGGATATATTTGGGAAGTTGACAAAGTTTGACTAAAGCAGTGTTTCTCAACCTTGACAATTTTAAGGCATGTGGACTTCAACTCCCAGAATTCCACAGCCAGCATTGCTGGCTGTGGAATTCTGGGAGTTGAAGTCCACATGCCTTAAAATTGTCAAGGTTGAGAAACACTGGACTAAAGAGTGATAACTCCCTTTGACTGTGATTTCCCAGCAGTATTAAGACATGGTTTTTGAGTCAGGAACTTTTAAATAGTCATAAATATTAATACTCCCTGTAGGTGATCCTCCATTAATCTGCACAGTCCCCTTTTAAAACTCTCCAAATTGGCTGCGACAATGGTAAACAGTGAATTCCACAGTAGTGAACATAAAACTTTTGTCTGGCAAAGCAAAGCAAAGCAAAGCAAAGCAAAGCAAAGCAAAGCAAAGCAAAGCAAAGCAAAGCAAAGCAAAGCAAAGCAAAGCAAAGCAAAGCAAAGCAAAGCAAAGCAAAGCAAAGCAAAGCAAAGCACCAATGTTATCTTCAGAAATAACTACACTTAAGTAAAAAATACAAAACTAATTCAAACAAGCAAAATAATTTTTACACACACATACACAAACTCAATATATCAAGCAAGTGAACTAACCCAGACGCAAGACAAAAAAGGTAAAATAAAACAAAGATCGAAAAAGAACAGAATCAAACAAGAATTTCCTTTTTTTTTTCAACAGGAATCATCTGATATATTTTTTTCTGGCCATATTAAGAACAACTTGATTCTGTCCTTGACCTTGTTTTGATTGCTCATAGTTTGATATGATAGTGCTTTCATCTAAATGTTTTCCATTCCAATCTGGATTATATAGCCATTACTAACTGTAACAATAAACCTGTCCTTCTAAAGTGTTACTCCCAGATTAGTTGGCTCAGAAGTTTGAGAGCCGGTTCAATAAAATTTAATAAACTGGCAGACACAAATTTGGGGAAGATGTAATAGATGTGTTGTGGGATTCCCTCTCTGCAACTGTATCTGTCAATCCCAACAGATCCATTCTACTGGTCCCACCTATTAAAGAGTGCCATTTGGCAGGACCCAGGAAGATGGCCTTTTCTCTTATGACATCTGCTATTCAGAACACCATCGCCCAAGATATTAGTTTGGCCCTGATCCTGTTGGCCTTTTGTGAGCCATTGAAGATGTGACCATGTCACTGAGCATGGGGCAGTCAGAATCTTTGGCAGAGCCTGTGAGATGGTTATGTTGATGGGTGTTTGTGGTTTTATCTCAGCTACAAATTATGTATTTATTGCTGTGGTATATATTATGTTGGATTTCACTGTTTTAGCTGCCCAGAGTCAGCTGGGAGACAGGTGGTCATATAAAAATAAATAAGGCCTACTGTCATGGTACAGAAAAAGCAATAAGAACATAGCTTCATTAAAATATATTTTGCAATTTATTTAAATGGTTATTTTTACTAAGGAGACATCACACATATTCACTTGACTTTGAGACAAGTTTATTATTTTTGTATATCTTGGAGTCTGTGATGTGTATACATACATACATTATATACATATACATATAAATTTAGAGTACATATACATATACATACATACATACACACACACACACATCCTCCTCCTCCTCCTCCTCCTCCTCTCCTCCCTTTCCTTTCCTTTGCATTACATTCTTTATCTGGCAAGTGTTAGCTTCTTTGGCACTTTTTTCTGGGTTATATCCTTCTGTGTTAATTCTTTAAGGTTAAGTAGTAATGAAATAAAGCATTTTAGCTTATAGTTTTTGGTATCTAATACAGTTTTGACATATTTGGCACTTTCTTCATAGCTTACGACAAGGCTATATTCCTTTGCCAGACTTGTCATTATCTGTTTTAATGAACTGATTACTGAATACTGACTAATTCATTTATTAAAATGGACATAACTTCTACAGGCTACAAAATGTTTACTAACGGACAACTTGTATTGATCACTTCTGAGTTTTAATCCATTTTATTTTTCATAAAATGTGACAGAATTGATATTAATGGCAATTGCCTAGAGATTTTTGTGTAGCATTATTGTAGCTGGTACTATTAGAGATATTAAACCAAACAGAAGTGGAGTACATTCCTTTCAGAGAAGGAACAAACCCAACATTAATTAGACACAATGAATATAGTGAATTGTATCTGGACCTGCTGTTCCATACATGGAGTAACTCCTTCTATTCATGAAAGTGATTTGGACTGAATAAAGACTCCAGCTGAAGAATGATAGTAGACATTCTGTCTTGCCTCTGCAACTTCCTGGTAGTCTTGGAGAGTCTGCTAGCTTTGCAGATTTGTGAAGGATCTCACAGCTTCTGCTCCCAAGAATGTTTTCACATAAGTTTTTTATTATGTACTCAGACTCATGATAATGGGTTCTAAAATGTGTGTATAGAAGATCATTCTGCTTTTCACTATATTTTGTCCTACTTTTTTTTCTTCCATAAAATAGTCATTAAAGAGAAAATGATGGCAGCATTAAGAGGTGTCAGAAAGACAGCCTGAATTTCACAGCTAAATGAATCTTAAATTCAGAGTCAAGGTTCAGCATTTTTCCCCTTATGACTCACTGTATTGAATATTTCTTTCTTTCTTTTTCTTCCCAGAATTTTTCTGAAAATGCAAGGTCTGCTTTTTTTTTGTGGATCAGCTAAGTGTTGATCCATTGGTTGTGTCAGGAACTGACCAACTGGCTTGTTACTGATCCTGATATTGTGGACCAAAAGAGAGAGATCAGCTCAAAGTCAATATAATAAGAGAATTGCTTCTATAAAATTAGACGGAGAAACAGCAGAAATATTCTGTTTCTATTTGAATTCAGCCTTCTCTAAGCAAGCCTGTAAATACTATAGGCCACAAATTGTTATTCGAAATGTAAGGGTTAGAGAGTTTTGCTTTGGGGATTTTTCTTCTGTGTATGTGTGTGAGACAGTGTGTATGAAAGAGAGACATAGAAAGGGTGGGGGGAGAATGGGAAATTACTAGATTATGACTTCTGATTTCATATCACAAATAATAATTTTGTAAAAGGATTGTGTTCCTTTGTATAAGAAATAGCCATTTAAGTTGGACATGCAAACACTAAACGCTGGCTTAGTAGCTGATAACTTCTGACAAGAAATATGGGTTTAATAGCAGGGACTTTTTGATTTTGAAATACTGTTTCAGGTGAGAACAATAAAAAGAACCATAACCTCTTTAATGAACCATTGATAGCTTCAATATGATAGAGAAGCAACTCTGAGATGCTTTCCAGAAACACTTTCCTCTCCAGAATCATTGTTTTTGAAAATGTATCTGATGTGCCACATTTCAAAGGTTTGCCGAAGCAGAATATTCACCAATAGAAAAATAAGGCAACAAATTTGAAGCAAGAAAGATTTGATTACCACATATACTTGCATGTTGTTGAAAAATTGTAAAAGCGAAGCTGTTCTGCATGACTTGAGTCTTAATGGCTGCTGTTTTTAATAAGGCGGGCACCAGAATTGTGCACTGTCATATTTTATTGATTACTGTATTATTCTGGGTTTTATGGTGTCTTTTGTTTTCAATAGTATTGTAAGTCACTAGGAAACCAATCCTGATTATAGGAGTCCATTTCATGAATAGCTCATGAAATGCCAGCTCATCTTATCAGAAGTCCTTAGCTTGTATTGCATAAGCAGTGTTCCGTGCAAATAACACATAGGAATGAATTGGCCAGCTTTCATTCAGTCTTTTTTTAAAAAATAAAATAAGATGGAATCTACCAGTAGAAAATGTGGTTGTTGTTTTTTTGTTTTTTTTTTAAAAATGAGGATTTGGACAATTTTAAGATTTATATCTTTACCCACTTACTCAACTGACACAGCAGTACTTCTACTAATAAAGGACAGACGTTTGGTAGAGTTATCCAGATACAGGTATAACATTCTAAAGAATAAGCTGCCAGTCTCATTTCTAGCCAGCTTTATTTCAGCTCTATAGATAAAGTAAAGGACATTGACAAAGCCTGCATGTAGATTTTACAACATTAATTGATGGTGATAAGATTGGACTCCATTACTGCAGCACACAAATGTTTACTTTAGTCAGCTATTCAGGTGCCAAAGAATTTAGTTATTTTTTCTTCACTTCCTGAACAGATAGTTTATCAGATTATTACTTTCCATTCTAATCTGAGAAATTATAATTATATGAATCATTATTCATACTACTTTACTATTTTATTATATAACATCCTTCAAATGTAGCAACAACGATTCCGATGTTTTTGTAATGTTTATGGAGGAATTTATCTACAGTTGCCATCAGACACAAGCCTAGGAATTGTGTACAGCTCATTTCTCCTGATAATTGTGAAAACTGCAGATAGAGCAAGTTTGAATTTGGTTTTATTATTATAAAATCCCATAAGTTTACAACAAGGTAAAAGTCCTTAATGAAAACAACTAAGACCTTTCCATTTGTGTTTTGCTCAAAGTGTTAGTAGGAGGGTATTTTATGTTAATAAAATATTTTTTTTTGGAATGGAATATAATGAAGTGCATGGGTAAATTAAGAGTAAAATATATAGAAATATTTCTGTTTCCAAGAGACTGTCTGGAAAGAAATAAAATCCTTATTGTATTAAGAAAACCAATTATGGTTACAAATTCCAAGCCTCACTTGCATTTTATAAGTTAAATAATTTAATATCTAGAAAGCTGTGTGGGTTCTGAGTAGAAGCCACATAAGGTAACTAAATTCCTGCTGCAAAATGTATGTGCTTACATGTGCATGCTTATGTGTGAGAGAAGAGGGGCAAGAAATAAGAAACTATGTTCTAGGATGATTGCTTAGCAATAGGATCTTATGTTTAATGTTGATCACATTAATATGGAAACGGATAGGGGAAACACCAATCAAAATAAAATGTAACAGGAGTATAGTTGAGGCTAGACACGAGGAGTGGGGAAAAAGGCTTACTAACTCAGACGTTTTCAAAGACTAATACTTAGTATTGTATACCAGGGGTCAGGATGATTGCTGCATAACATGTTTTTATGTTCAATGTTAATTGTTTTAATAAAAGAATTTTTATATTTAAAAAAAAAAAAAAAAAAAAAAAAAGAAACAGATTGCCAGGAAATAAGGCCAAATGGCTGTGCAGTCGTGCAAGCATAAGATGCTATAGTAAATGTAATAGTGGGAGCTACAGCTTATACTATCGTAGTTACAGATTTAAGTTAGTATTAGATTACTAACATTTTAACTGCTCCCTATACTAATGAATTTCAGTATGAATCAAATTGGAGACTAGAAATAGTTAAATGAAACTTCCTCATGAACACTTGAAAATTCAGACTTTCTGCCTAGCTTGTAAGAGTGATGTTGATTAAGATGACATAAGGAACAAAGAAAGTTAGTGAAAAAGCAAATGGCCAAGGGTGGAGAAGCCTAAACTTCCTACAGAATGAAAACTTGGGTATGCTATTAGGGAACAACAAGAAATTCCAGTTCATATCATAAATACACAACTAATTACAACTACAACTCTCTCTGATTTTGGATATACCAGCCTACCAGATATGAACTGCAAAAATCTGAAAAATATAGCAATAGAGAGATACAAAAACAATGCCAATTTGTGGTCACTTCAGATTTTTGTGTTCCAGATTTGGCAGCTCTGTTATATATGGGAGTTTAAAAAATACCCTTAAAGCGTTTGGAAGCTTATTCCAAATCAGAAGGTTTTATAATTCAAATGTTTTATTATCCAAAAACATTTGCCAACACACCAAGGGTGCTTTTTTTTTCAAAAGGCAACTGGATTTTCTTGTTGTTTTTTTTTACTTGAAAATGTTTTACTTCTCACTCCAGAAGCTTAATGTCTTATGGAGATTCTCAATCATCCAGATTATGGTTATCTCAAAAGTGCTTTTTTAAGAGGCAACTGGACATTCTTCTGTTTTTTTTTCTTTCCTTGAAAATGTTTCACTTCTCATCCAAGAAGTGAAGAAGCTTCTTGTATTTATTTTTGTTTATCAACAAGAGCAAAATACAAAACAGAAAAACAAACATCCAACATTAACAAAGAAAAAGAGAAAAAAAATCTTTGTGTACAACAGAAAAGTGGGGGAAAACCTCAAATGTCAAATAAATCTAACATTAAAAATAAAGAATCCATCCTGGCTGGATGCTGAAAAATAAATTTTAAAAAAATCTGATAGATTTTCCTCTCCTTACATAACATAACATACAAATAATCACGAACTTTCCCATCCTTATTCAACAAAAAGACTGTATTAAATAAACAGATATTCCAGATGAGAGAAGAAAGTGAAGAAGCTTCTTGGACGAGAAGCAAAACATTTTCAAGGAAGAAAAAAAAAACCCTAGGAAGTCCAGTTGCCTTTTGGAATAGTACCTTTTGGACATCTAGGAAGTTTCTTCAATTCTAAATAACTCATGAGGAATTTCCCACCAGTTAGTTAGAATGGAAGAAACTTCTTGGATGAGAAGCAAAATGTTTTCAAAGAAAAAAAAAAGTCCAGTTTCCTTCTGAGAGAGAAAAAAAAGCACCTTTGGGACAACCATGACATGTATGATTCAGAATCTCCATAGAGATTTGCCAACATATCAACATTAAAAAAGGAAGGTTGAAAGTTGAAGGTTGAAGTCGGAAAGTCATTACTGTTTATCATCTGTTTCTCTTTTAAGATAAAATGCTAGCAGAAAGCAGAGTTGGGTTGAAATTCATGGTCCATTTTAAATGACAAATGTGAATTAGGATGCAGAGACTTCATTGTTTTCTCCTATCCATCCATGCTGTGCTTTTCATTCTCTCTCTTTTCTGTCACTTTATCAGCGGGAGCTAAGTGAAATGGTAGAGACATGATATTTAACTGAATGAAAAAAGTGGTTTTGAAGCAGATGCTTACCCAATTGTTTATAAAAACAATGAAGAGCATAGGGCCTAGAACAAAGTCCTGAGTTTGCCCCTCAAATATTCTTGGTTGAAATTGACACAGTGCCATTAACAAAGATTCCATGAGTAGTACAACCATTTAATCAGTTATGGATTATGTAGTAATAAAAGCAACTACAATATATTTCACCATCACATGGTAATGTAAATATACTATGCCCTTCATGTTGCTATGTTGACCTTCTGGAGCAAAGACTTTATAAAAAAAGTACACTATTTGTCAATCATGGTTTAATCCTGATAATACCACATAAACTTTAACTATACATTATTTTCTAGTTTATTCTGGACTGATTGCTTAATAATGTTGTCTAAAAAAATATTGACATCAGGCTGATTCGTGTTTTATTTTCTGGATCATACTCCTCCCCCTCAAATACCACAAGGAAGGACTACATTTGCCCAATTTTATTCTTCCACTTTATCTGAATAATTGTTGTTGTGTAGGCAAACATGTGGTCCTTGATTTATGACCACAACTGGAATTTCTGTCATAAGTCATGGTTGTAAGTTGAGTTGGATCTGATTTTCCTATCATTTTAATAAGCAAATGCCATGGTTATCAATGCAAACCTATTCTTTCAAATAGGCATTTTTTTGTGATCATGTAACTGCAGGACACTGCAACCAACTGAAAATTCAAGCTGGTTGCCAAGCATCCAAATTGCAATCATGTGACAATGGGGGTGGTGTGATGGTGTAAATGCGAGGGTGAGGTTTTTTTCCAGTACTTTTGCAACTTTGAATGGTTGCTGTACAAATAGTCATAAATCGAGGACTATTTGGGGTTAGTTTGTGAACATTTTTCAAAAGATGCATAAGGTGCTTTTTATACATGCAGGAACATGTATGAAAAATCTCTTCTTAAATAATAAAGCAGCTGCTACTTTGGCTACGTTTGGATTGCTACTTTGGAAGCTACTTCTAATTCATTCCATGCATGAGTTATTTTGAAACCTGAAGGATTTGCAAAGCCCTATAAAATAAACAGTTTAGATAAAAATATAATAATTGCAGCATAAATAATCACTACAGAATAAGGTAACCAGAAGGAAAAAGAAGGAGAACAAGGAATATAGAATAACAGAGTTGGAGATGACCTTGCAGGTCTTCTAATCCAACCCCTGCATAAGCAGGAGATCCTATAGCATTGTGGACAAATGACAGAACTAATATTTCAAGTGATCTTGATTCTAACCCTCTGTTAATGCAGTCTAGGACTTCACTGGTTTTTTTGACAGTTGCAGCACACTGTTGGCTTATACTTAAGTGGTTGTCCACTAGGATACTTAGATCCCTTTCACAAGTGCTTTTTTTCTAAAAAAAAAAAAAAAAAAAAGGTGCCGGAACTCACATCATACAAACCACCTTGCCTACCCTACAAGGTTCCATCCAAAAAAGGTGCCGGAACTCTGTTCTGGGCGTTCTATGAGAGAAAAAGCCCTGCCTTTCACAATTACTGCAATTGAACCAGCTACCACCTATTCCATACCTGTGCATTTGGTTTTTCTTGCCAAAGTGTAAAACTTTTCTTACCACTGAATTGCGTTTTTTGGTTGGGACCCAGCATTTAAATCTGTCAGGGTCCTTCTGGATCTTGAGCTACTAAAGTGATGGCCATTACCCCAGCTTGTGGTTGTCTGCAAATTTGATGAGTTCTCCTTCTATCCTTTATGAAGATATTGAAGAGTACTGGGCCTAAGACAGAATCTTGTAGTACCTCACTGCATGCTTCCCTCCATGTAGATGTAGTTTCATTGAGAACTATGTGTTGAATGTGGTTGGTCAACCAGTTACGAATACATCTAGTGATACTGTTTATCCTACATTTTTCCTACCTCATCATGAAGTAGGTTATAATCTGCTTTATCAAATTACTAAAGTCTAAATAAACTATGTCCACAGTATTTCTCTGATCCACCAATTAAGTCACTTTGTCAAAGAATGAAATAAGGTTTGTCTGGGACGACATGTTGGCTTCTACTATAGCTTTTTTTGCTTCTAGGTGTTTGCATAATCTGTTACCTTGCCAGGATTTTCCCAGATATTGATGTCAGGTTATTGGTCTGTAGTTTCCTGGATCCATTTTTCCTTTTTTAAAGATTGGAATCACATCAGCTTTTTTCCACTCCTCTAGTAATTCCCTGGTGCTCCAGGATTTTTGCAAGATATTGTTCATTAGTTCAATAGCATCACAGTCTGGTTTGGAAGCATCACTGCTTAAGACAGGAAGGCGGTGCAGAGAGTGGTGAGGATGGCTGAAAAGATCATTGGCAGTTCACTCCCTCCCATCCAGGACATAGCATATAAGCGTTGCTTGAGCAGGGTCCGTAAGATTGCCTGAGACACTACACATCCTCTTCACAACCTGTCTACTTTGTTACTTTATGGGAGGGAGGCTTCATGTTTCTGAAGCAGAACATCCAGATTCAGTCACAATTTTGTTCCATACAGTATTAACCTTGCGATTTCTCAAGTTTCCTCTTTCCGCTATGTATTCAAGATGGACAGTGATTAATATTTATATGTATTTATAAGTTGTATATAATTTATATTTATATGTTGTATATGGCATGTTTATTGAGAGCAGGCAATAGAATTTCATTTTTAATGTGTGCCAGTGTGCCCACAGTAAAAAATGACGATAAAAGTTATCTTAAATAGTTCCGAGATCACATCTGCTAGCTCCTTCAGAAACCTGGAATATAATTCCTCTGGTCTTGGTGATCTGAATTTGTGTGGAAGGGATACATATTCTCTTATCATTTTCTTGCCTATTTTGACTTATATTCTTCTTCTGTCTTTTATGATACTGCTTTTTATACGTTGGACTATTCTTTCTTTTTGTGTCTAGAGAGAATGAATTAAGCAGGTCTACTTTCTCCCTGCTACCCATCATTTCCTTGCCATCTTCTCCCATTAATGGATTGTTTCTTTGACATTTTTCTTGTTTTTTACATGTTGAAAGAAACTATTATTATTATTATTATTATTATTATTATTATTATTATTATTATTATTATTATTATTATTATTATTATTATTATTATTATTGACATTTGTTGCAAGTCTTGGTTTATTCTGAGCCTTAGCTTTCCTGGTCTTTGCACATTCAGACTATTTTTTGAACCTGCTGCAGTTATCTGTCCCTCTTTCCATTTTTTATATTTGTCCTTTTTGTCTCTCAGTTTATCAGAGAGTTCTTTATGGAACCATGCTGGTTTTGTCTTGGGTCTCTTATTTTTCTTTCTGAGTGATATTGTTTTAGATTGGGCTTTTATAATCTCATTTTGTCAGAGTTTCCCAAGCTTCTTAAATTATTTTCCCCTTTACGATTTCCATCCATGGAATCCTTCTTAAGCTCTAAGTTTGTTGAAATAAGCTTTTTTAAAGTCTAAGACGCTCATTTGACTTTGTTCTATTACTTCTGCCTGCATTATGTTGAATTTCAATATGACAGAGTCACCCCCCCCCCCAAATTCAAAGTGCAATTTCAACCCCCTCTATAATTTCATCTCCATTAGTATGTATGAAGTCCAGTATAGCTGATCTTCTTCTTCCCTTCTTTAGTGTTTGGACGGCAAAGTTGTCTGCTAGGTTTGTCAGGAACCTGTTTGATCTCCCACTTGGTGCAGAGTTTGTGTACCAGGTAGTTGATGTCCAGGTAGTTAAAGTCCCCCATTACTATTGTAGTGTGTGCTTCCTGCACACCTTAGCTAACTGATTAGCTTATTTGGTTATGTGATCAGTATTATATATCTATGGCAATGTCATTTCTTTTCCCTTTTATATGCATTCAAGAAGAATTAAAACGCAGTTCCAAATTCCAAATGCATTCAAGGAGAAGGGGGAAAAAAGGAGAAGAAACAAAGAATGTAATCATCTGAATGTGAATCTGTGTATGTGAAGTTTGACATTGACATATTTAATGTATTTAAAAACATTTTAATTATCCAGTTGAAAAGTTCATAATTTGAAAGAGAGGAATTGTAAACCTTAGCTCAGTGATCAATCTTAATTTACAGTGCAGTGGGTAATCTTCAAAGCTAGAGCTAGGATAGCATTAAAAACAGACATAATTGCATGTGTTATATTCTGTGTGTCATACACTTTGGGAATTTAACCCATTTAAGTATGCTACCTTTTTCTCAGCACTTAATCATACATGCAAATTGACTCAAATTTTAATTATTATTATTATTATTATTATTTATTAAATTTCTATACCGCCCCTCTCCCGAAGGACTCGGGCCGGTTTACAGCCTTAAAATTTAAAAAACATATAAATGTACAAAATTAAAATATTTAAAAATAAATTAAACAAATTAGGCCATAAAATCTATAAAACCCAATATATACAAATCCTAAAATCATAAAAATTACAAAAATCCTAAAAATTGCACAATCCCCCTAAAACATTTTCACCCAGTTGGAGCCGGAGCTTCTATGCCAGGCCGGCCTGTTGAAAAAGGAAAGTTTTCAGTTCCCGACGGAAGGTGCGTAAGTCCGTCATCGTACGGAGTTCGGGGGGGAGCTCGTTCCAAAACGTTGGAGCTCCCACAGAGAAGGCTCTCCCCCTGGGGGTCGCCAGTCGACATTGTCTGGCCGACGGCACCCTGAGGAGGCCCTCTCTGTGGGAGCGTAGCGGACGGCGGGAGGTATTTGCTAGCAGTAAGCGGTCCTGTAAGTATCCGGGTCCGATGCCATGGAGCGCTTTAAAGGTGGTCACTAACACCTTGAACCGCACCCGGAAGACCACCGGCAACCAGTGCAGCTCGCGCAGGAGCGGTGTTACATGGGAGCGCCACGACGCTCCTGTCACTACCCGCGCGGCCGCATTCTGGGCCAGCTGAAGCCTCCGGGTGCACCTCAAGGGGAGCCCCATGTAGAGGGCATTACAATAGTCCAGCCTGGAAGTGACGAAGGCATGAGTAACTGTGCATAGCGAGTCCCGGTCTAGGAAGGGACGCAACTGGCGTACCAGGCGAACCTGATAGAACATCCTCCCGGCCACGGCCGCCAGATGGTCCTCTAAAGATAGCCGTGAATCCAGGAGGACTCCCAAATTGCGAACCCTTTCCGCGGGGGCCACTGTTTCGCCCCCAACAGACAACAAAGGAGTCAATTGACTAAACCGGGACGATGGTAGCCACAGCCACTCGGTCTTGGAAGGGTTGAGCTTGAGCCCGTTCTTCCCCATCCAGACCCGCACGGCCTCCAGGCATTGGGTCAGCACGGCAAGAGCATCGTTGGGGTGGTTCGGCGTGGAAATGTACAGCTGAGTATCATCAGCGTACAGATGGTACTCCACACCAAAACCACGGATGATCTCACCCAGCGGTTTTACATAAATGTTGAACAGTAGGGGCGAGAGGACCGACCCCTGAGGTACCCCACATACAAGGGGTCTCGGGGTCGACCTCTGACCCCCTGTCAACACAGACTGCATCCGGCCGGAGAGGAAGGAGGCGAACCACCGCAAAACAGTGCCCCCTATACCTAACCCCTCCAACCGTTGCAGCATGATACCATGATCGATGGTATCAAAAGCCGCCGAGAGGTCCAATAGCACCAGAGCAGAGGAACAACCTCTGTCCCGGGCCCGCCAGAGGTCATCCACCAACGCGACCAATGCTGTTTCCGTGCTGTAGCCAGGCCTGAAGCCCGACTGGTGTGGATCCAAGTATAACGATTCCTCCAGGTGTCGTGGGAACTGTCTGGCAACCACGCTCTCGACAACCTTCGCAAGAAAGCGAAGGTTGGAGACAGGACGATAATTTGATAAAACAGCTGGATCCAGGGTAGGCTTCTTAAGGAGGGGCCTCACTACCGCCTCTTTCAAGGCGGCAGGGAAGACACCCTCACTTAAAGAAGCATTAATAATTACCTGGAACCAGCCTCGTACCACCTCCCGGGATGCCAGCACCAGCCAGGAGGGGCACGGGTCCAATGAACAAGTGGTCGCCCTAAGTCCCCCAAACAACCTGTCCACGTCCTCGGAAGTCACGGGGTCAAACTCAGCCCAGATAACAGTCTCAAGACCGGACTCCGTCTCTCCCACCGGACACACCCAGTTGAAATCAAAGCCTTCCCGTATCTGAGCGATTTTATCATGCAGATATTTTCCGAAATCCTCAGCTCTACCCTCTAAGGGGTCTCCTCTCACCTCCTGATGAAGGAGGGAGCGGGTCACCCTAAACAAGGAGGCTGGGCGGTTATCTGATGACGCGATAAGAGCAGTGAAGTAAGAACACTTCTCTGCTTTTATCGCCGCTAGGTAGGACCTAATATGGTCTCTTACCAGTGTTCGGTCAGATTCAGCAAGGCTCGATCTCCAACTGCTCTCTAGGCGTCTTTTCCGGCGTTTCATCTCTCTCAGCCCCTCATTATACCAAGGGGCCGATTGAGACGCACGCCGAATCAGAGGCCGCAAAGGCACGACCCGGTCTAGAGCGCCGGCCGCAGCCCTATCCCAGGCTGCCGTCAGCTCCTCGACCGAGTCGTATATCCGAACCTCAGGAATTGGCCCAAGCTCTGCCTGGAATCGCTCGGGCTCCATCAGCCGCCTGGGGCGGTACCATCTCACCGGTTCCGCCTCCCTGCGGTGGGGTGCAACGGTCAGAAAGTCCAGGCGTAGGAGAGAGTGATCAGACCATGACAGGGGTTCAATGACTATATTCCCTATATTCTGACCACTCAGCCACTGTCCAGAGACAAAAACCAGGTCAAGCGTGTTCCCCCCTGTGTGTGTGGGGCCTTGAATTACCTGGGCCAGGTCCATGGCTGTCATGGAAGCCATGAACTCCCGAGCCTCACCGGACACCCTGCCCACGGACGGCAGGTTGAAGTCACCCATAACTATCAGCCTAGGGACCTCAACCACCACCGCGGCGATAACGTCCAGGAGCTTGGGCAGGGCGGTTGACACATGGCAGGGAGCCAGGTATGTAATCAACACCGCCCTCGGACCCCCAAGGTCCCACTTCACCAGGAGGGATTCACAGCCCGCCGTCTGAGGAACAGTGACCTCCCTTGGCCTAAAATCTTCCCTAATCACGACCGCCACTCCTCCGCCCCTGCCCTGGGCTCTCGGCTGGTGGAATGCAAGGAAACCCGGTGGGCACATTTCCACCAGAGGGACACCGCCCTCTGGTCCCAACCAGGTCTCTGTTATACCCGCCAGATCTGCTCCCCCCTCCAAAATTAAATCTTGAATGAGGGGGGCCTTATTTACCACAGACCTGGCATTGCACAGCACCAGCCTACAGCCAGGGCCCTGTGGTTCTGGATAACCCCGAGAACTGGTTGAGCCTTGGGGGTCGGAGCACACAACCACTCGTAAACAGTGGGTGCGCACTCCCTTATTATGATACGGCCCCCTGCTCCCGCTATACCTGCCCCTCCCGCTTACGGTACTAATAGGAACTACATTAGCCTTAATCAACCCCCCATCCGCACCCTCAGGACTCCGTCCCCTTCCGTTGCCTGGCCTGTCTTCTTGCTCACCACCAACAATTCCTTCTCCCACCCTAGACACCCCTTCCCCACCCCTTCCCTCCCTTAAAACTTTCATTAAAAACTTGTTTAAAAAACCCCAAAGCCCCTTATTTAATACATGCCATCTCTCAGGACTCCAAAGTCCGTCCTCGAGATAGGCCCTTGGTAAAACAGAGGGCCATGATTGCGAGAGAGGGGAATCTCGCAATGCAAGAAGAGTCCTTCTTGAGTACGCAGCCAGTCAGATAAAGTGCATCGATGGGGTCTGGCTAGAGAGCCAGGCAGTCCAATCTCAACGACGTTGCTTCCCTCACCTCCAGGTCCATGCTGCTCCCTCAACACCTGTGGTTCTCTGCAGTCCTCCCAAACTACCAACTTGCATGATGGTGGGGGGGAGCGCCAAACTCTTCCTTTTGCAGTGATCTCCCAACGCCAACGCCAACGCCTCTCAGCTACCTTCCCAGCCATTCACTCATGTGGTAGTAAAGAGGGAGGAAGAGGCCAAGCTGTTCCCTTTCACAGTGGCCTCCCAAAGCCAGAAGCCTCTCAGCAGTCCCTTCGCAGATCGTCCAGTCGCATAATGTGAGGGAGGGGGAGGGGAGGGGGCCGTAGCTAAACTCCTCTCTTTTCAGGCTCCTCGCATGATGGTGGGGGGGGGGCGCCAAACTCTTCCAGCGCCGACGCCTCTCAGCTACCTTCCCAGCCATTCACTCATGTGGTAGTAGGGAGGGAGGAAGGGGCCAAGCTGTTCCCTTTCACGGTGGCCAAAAGCCATGATGACTTTCACTTGCATGTTTACCAATGCAAAAGCTTTTGGAAATGTTATGGTCCGTAATTTATTGTTAGCAGACTGTCACTGAATCCAGCAGGGTTGAATTAATCCAAGTGCAGTCTAACTGCTAAATTTACTATCAACTTGGATAAAAAGGAAAGCAGAGGTAATCTCAGCAGAAACTGTCTCAGCTCAAGGAACTTTCTTACTCTTTCTAAAATCTCCATTTAACTATTTTTTTCAATACAACTGGGGTTGCTGAGAATCTTTCAAGATAACTGACTCTGAAATATCTCTTCATTGGAATCACACTGAAGACGAAACTCTCTTATTCACAAAAGACTCGGGTATGATGCAAACCATCTCCAGCTTACTGATATATTGTTTATATAGAAACCTTAAATCAAAAGTCTGTTTCCTGTGATATTTGATGTTTGGATTTTCAGATTGTGTTCTGTGCGAAGAGAACTATGTTAGTTTATCAGAGAGAGAAACATTCCTATTAAGGGCCTTTATTAGTTATAGTATAAGCTATAGTTGCATTGGGACAATCTTTAGTGTGCCATAGACGCAATGCCAGTATAGAAGACATGTCAATGAACAAGGGTTAATCTGTTTCCCTAGCTTTATATCCTCCCTTCAAAAAATCACTAGCAATGGGAAATGGGAAGTGGGAAAAAAAAATCTATCAGTTAGTTTCTTTAATGCATCATGAACCTGGCCTGGGATGCTCTTTGGCATAGGTGCAGGTATATTTAAAGGTAGCCCAACTATATGTTCATAACAGATGACTTGCAGAGGATCAGTGCTGTCCTGAAATAGCACTAACCCCCCCAATCACAATGCTTAGGTGTTGGGCTACTACCTTTGAATGCGCCAGGTAAAACATCTGTAATAAATCAGAGCTGATCCTGGGCTACTTTTGGATTCAAATTCCAGGGCTACAGGTACAGCTTACAGGTACAGTGTTAGATACACTGTGAGACAACACAATCTTTTTTTCCAGCTTCATACTGCAACAGACCTTCATTCTACTTCACCTGTTTCTGGCAGGTAATTGTTGATCAAGGTCATTAAGATGGAGATCTTCTAAGAAACCTGATGTATATGGAAGACATGTTGGTTTTAAAGAGATGAATTCCTTTGCTGATGGAAGCTATATGGCCCTGAAAAGCAACCCTTGGGGGCAGAATAGGAGAAGATGTGTTTGCTCTCATCTGAAGTATCCAATATCTACTAGCTTGATCCCAACCCTTAGGGATCAGTTGACTTTATTGTATTTTTGCTTTGTGAGCTTTGATAGCTTAGTAGCTCTATCCACTTGGCTGTGTTCTTTAACTATCAGCTTCCTCTGCACGTAGGAGGGGTAATCCAGGGCTACGGTTTCAAAATGATTTCTCATACTCAGTAGTAGAAGAGCTTCCAGGCAGTAGATAACTATGCATTTTTATCTGCTTTGTCATGGCTTCTGTTGAGATTGAAGATCTTGAAGCATAGGGCTGTGATGAATATCTTTTCACCTTCAAAGAGGAAGCTCTTCCATCTGACATGCTTCTCCTCACCTCAGATATTTTAGCCACATGAGGGTTGAGCATGCAAATTGTTACTAATACTCAAGTTATTACACCAGTTCGAAAGGGATGAGTCCAGAACTACATCCCCACTTAATATTGGCATCCACTAAAATCTTGTGAAGCCTATTATGGCAAAGCTGCCACTGTTTCTTAACTCTTAAAGGGGAAAATGCTGTTTTAACATTGGACAGCTAAACTGACCTTCATTCTCAGGTATAGTTTGGGGCCTAAGTGGCCACAGCCAGCCATGACAACACAAACGTGCCATACATGCAGTTACATTATAACACAATTCTTCCCCACTTCCTTTCATTCTTGTGTCCTAATGCTGGATGCAGATATGTGAGTCACTGTACTGTGATTTCTTGAACTGGGGTGACCAGAACTGGGGTGACCAGTTCTGGTCACCCCAGTTCAAGGAAGACACTGACAAACTGGAGCAGGTTCAAAGGAGAGCTACCAAGATGGTGAACGGTCTACAAACCATGTCCTATGAGGAATGGTTAAGATGGTGAATGGTCTACAAACCATGTCCTATGAGGAATGGTTAAAGGAATTAGGAATGTTTAGTCTACAGAAAAGAAGACTGAGACAAGACATGATAGCTGTCTACAAATACCTGAAGGGCTGTCACAGTGCAGAGGGATCAGCCCTGTTCTCACTTGCCCAAGGAAGGACTAGAAACAATGGGATGAAACTGCAGGGGAAAAGATTCAGATTAGATGTTAGAAAAAAAGTTCTAACAGTAAGGGTGATCAACCAGTGGAACAGGTTGCCACAGGAGGTGGTGAGCTCCCCTTCGATGGAGGTCTTCAAGCAGAGACTGGACGGCCATCTATCTGGGATGGTTTAGGGAATCCTGCCTCGGGCAGGGGGTTGGACTCGATGACCCGGGAGGTCCCCTCCAACTCTACGATTCTATGATTCTACCTGTAGAAACCTGTGGATTGGGGATGAAATTGTGGATAGAGGCCCTAAGTTTCCAGGAAAAAGAACAGGAATGCTTCGTGGCCTTTCTTTCTTTCTTTCTTTCTTTCTTTCTTTCTTTCTTTCTTTCTTTCTTTCTTTCTTTCTTTCTTTCTTTCTTTCTTTCTTTCTTTCTTTCTTTCTTTCTTTCTTTCTTTCTTTCTTTCTTTCTTCCTTCCTTCCTTCCTTCCTTTCTTTCTTTCTTTCTTTTTTTCTTTCTTTCCTTTGATGGTGAAGAAAAAACAAAAGCTCTTTCCGTCCCTCTTGCAGATGTAGGCCGGCCCTGTTCTTTGGCAGAGCCAAAGGAGGACAGAGGCTTTCTTGGAAAGGACTACCATCTTCCCCACGGGAAAGTTGCAGCGGGTTCTTAAAGAGTCCGGAGTCAGGGGAAAAGAGCAAGCCGGTGGCACGTGTGACGTGTTTGCTCGCTGAAAGGGGCGGGAGCGTGGGCGAGTCTGGCGGGTCTGACCGAGCGGAGCTGCAGCCTCCCTCCGTCTTATTAGTTGGATGAGCGGGAAGCGTGGGAAGGAGTTGCTGCCCCGGCGATCTGGTGGGGGACGGCGATGCCCCGGAGAGCGAGGCAGGCGCGCAACCACTGGCGAGACCCGAAAGCCTGAGGTAAAAGAGCTCCCGCGTTTTGTCGTCCAAGCTTTTGCAGTCCCAAACTTTCAGGGGAAAAAGGAAAACTGGGCTTCGGCTTTGGAGCAGAAAGCGGACGCCTTCATGGTCCTTGTGGGGGAAGATTTAGGAATAACTGGGCAGTTGCAGACTCCTCAGTTTAGCCTGTCCAAGGGTTCGTAGGATCATCTAGCCGTGGCTGTGAGGGTGCAATATAAAACGTGTCTGCGCTACGGTGAAATCACTGCGGCGTAAAGCGCTCGGGCGTGATGAGCCTCCACCTGAGTCTCTGAATGCTGCCTGTAAGTGTATTATTTTGTTTTACCTTCTTCAGACTTGGAAAATTGGGTGACTAAAGAGACAACTGCCCACTCTGGCCAGACGGTTGAGGATATAAGAGGATCAAATACTAGGGTAGGTAGCTTCAAATCAAAGTGGCTGAATCAAGACTGCAATCCAATACCGCTTACTAGGAAAGGAATCCCACTGACTTCAGTGGAATTTACTTCCGAGGAGACAAATGCTCCAGTGGGAGGAATGCAATATTAATTCTCTTATAGAAGAGAATCTCATTTTCCTCCCTACTCCATCCAATCTTATTACAGTCTACTTTATTTCTCAGAGTTCACCGTTACTTATTCTTCAGTTGCCTCCTACTTTCTTTCTTTTTGCAGGCTTGCTTCTTTTTTTTTCCTAGATATTTTTTTAAATTTTGATCCCTTCGTTATAATTATTCCACTACTTAGCTTGCAGTAACTGATTGCTGTTCCCTTAATAGTTCCTCACTTTAAAAAAAAAAAGATAGACTTCTACAGTAATGGCTGGTTGATAGAATACATGCTGTCAAATTGGTGTGGATTCTTAGGGACTGCAAAGACCTTCAGTATGACTGCAGAAAGCTACCACTAATGAATCCTGAAATCTTTCACCCTTTGGCAATGTTTATTTTTGAAGTTTTCTGTCACTTCAAAAGTACCTCATTGATGCATTCGCAACAATGAGTTTCATTTTTATCTGCAGCAGCAACTCAGAATAGGTTCCAATTTATTCATACAGCCCTTGTTATCCATGTTAAATTCTTCTGTCCATCCTACATTGTACCTATTGCTCTCTTCATACCATATTTCTTCATACCATATTACCCATTTTGCTCTCTTCATATTACCTATTTTTAACATCCAATTTAGACTAGTTGCTGCAGTATGCTGAACTTTATGAAGCAGGTCTGTAGGAGAGCATGCCCTAGCCTCACATATATGGGTAACTCTGGTAATTTTACTCCAAAGAAGCTTATGTGGCAACTTAAATAGTCTGCTTAAACATGCTCTTCTGTGCATTGGTTTCTGAAAATAATATAATATAAAGTTTGCTAAGATAATATCTGACATTTTAATTAGGTTGCATACAGCTTCAAATTCAAATTAAAAATTGAATTTGCATTTAAAATTGGCCATGTATGCAGAGTACTTTTAATCCTTTAAAGTGCTATATTCAAACAGAAACAAAACTGGAATTGCTTATGAAAATGCATACTTACATATGTTGCTCTTCCTCCATTTAAGTAATATACTTTTCATCTGTTTGCATTATTCCCCACTGGCTTAGTATTAGTTACAGGAATATGTTTTTGTCAGGCAACATAGACTGTAGTATATCAGTGCTCAGCTTTATATCACTATGTCTAGTATAATGCCAAAATACTATTTTTATTTCAAGTGTACTTGTGTAGAATTCTTCCTCTTTTGAATTAATATTCTTTATTTTAAAACGGCAACTGTTAATTTTTGAAATCTTTGGCACGGTGGAATAGGTAACCCAATTTTACAAAGTTAACCTAAGATTGTCTTGTTGTTATGCCAAGCTTTTACTAGCATAAGACTATATGGAAGCTATAACTTCATTTTCTAAGAAATAAGGAAAGGGGAATATCAGGTAGTGTATAATCTATGTGAACTGATAAGTGAAGGACTGGTTGAGTGCAAATGACCCAGCCAACTCCATGCAGAGACTTTGCTTCGTAATTAAATGCTATTTGGGACAAAGAATGACAGTAAAGAAAACCAATGTAAGCATTTAAACGGGGGGGGGGGAGTGCTCATGTGTAATTTTTTTCCTGTTTACATTTAAATTCATATTTCTTCTGTAAAAATGTTTCAATTAGCTTCAGATTCATGTGGTAGAAAGTTTTATATAATGAAAAAAATGGACTAAACAGAATGTATAAATGTAGAATAAGATGTTCATTCTCCATTAATTTAGAGTTTTGGAAAAAAACATATTTTGTAGTATTTCCTCAGTTATCTGAAATAAGCTCAGATTTTAGTTTGATGTATTGTATATTTTGCTCTGTATTCTCAGTGTGCTTTCCTGATGCCATAGAACATGTGCTACGAGTAAGGAATATGAGAATATTGTGGTAAATGAATATGTGGTATATAGTATGATTAGAAAAATAATATATGCTGAATTTGCTATCCACATATTAAATATGGTAAAATATAGCTATAATATTGCACTGATGGAAGGAATAGCGTGTCAGATCTTGAACAGCAGCATCTGGAGACTGCGTAATACATAGAATATCCTTACTTAAAAAAAATAGCAGACATCAAAAGTGCTTTGCAATTGTTTTGTCCATTTTTCTGTTGCTCTCCTAAGTGCATATCATAACTCTTTCTTTGCATATACCTAAATATAGACTGTAGACTCCTATAGACATTCTGTCCTTACTTCAAGTTCTAAGTTACACTTATTTCCAGGGCTAATTAATATAAAAAAAAATGGTACACATTTATTTGTGAAGCAAATTGATCAATCAGTTTAATCAACTAGTTCTAATTTCTTCCTGTTATATGTATGACATTTTGAGTAAAATAATGGAACGGCGAAGTCTGGAGATATGCACCAGGGGGCTGGGTATTAAAAAATACTACTTTATTCTATTGTTGGGGGGAAATGGGCAAAACTGAGAGTACAAAGCAATATATTTAGTTCATTGTCAGCAGTTGAATGCTAATTATCTGAGACACTTCTGTGCTCATATATTAGCCAGGAAGGGCGAGTTTATTTCACCTATTGGTTCTCTGAGTGCTGCAGACCTCAGTAGAAGAAAACATGTTACTTTCCAGAGCATCCTCATATACTGCATAGTAAGAAACAGTCTGCTGACGCTTTACTGTGTTTCACTTGGTTAAACCCATAAACCTGGGCAGTATCTTCTGGAAAGATTCATAACAATGAAGGTAAAATAGAATCCTTTTATATGTCTTTGCCTTATCTCACACCAAACTGTTAGGCAAAATAAACCAATTATTATTATTGTTATAGCTAAATTTACTTTTTTACATATAATACTGATACTATTTTTAATCATCAGATTGTTCATTGCAATGTACATATATTTCCTGCATTATTGTCCATGTACGTGAGTGAAAATTGGATTGGAGAGATTATAGCAAAGGTAAATTGGAAAAGATTGAAAAAAAAAAAACTCCCTAGGAGCTAATCCAATTTTCACAAAATGTAAAAATCAGTATACTAGTACATGAAACTATAAAACATGCTTTTAATTATACAATTAAAAAGGAATCTGTATGAGATAATGAGTATTGTTTGGAAAATATGTTCTCAAATATTGATACTTTAATAATCCCATCCATATTTATGCTAACATTTGCATTTCAAAATTTTAAATATACCCCTTTCTACTTTTTGGCAGCTTTGTGTTGACTGAATTGATCTATTGTATTACCCTTTTTATATTTTGTTAATTGTATTATTTGTATGGGTGTTTATGCATGTTCATCTACATTAGGCCTGTCTTTATATCAGAAATGGGTAAGATTAACTATGTAGTATCATTTATTGTATTTAAATAGTTTCTTTTACTGTATTACAGATGCCTGATGGTTTCCTGGCCACTGAGATATTTTGAATGCTGAAATTTTCTTTCTAACCATGAATGGTTCACACTTAACATCTGGAATTTCTGATTCTACCTGTGGTGACAAAAAAGTATATTATTCTGTCATCTTCATGACTGTTGGGATTTTATCCAATAGCCTTGCAATAGTAATTCTCAGGAAAGCATATAAGAGATTTAGGCAGAAATCAAAAGCATTGTTTTTGCTTTTTGCCAGTAGCTTGGTTATCACAGACCTGTTGGGCCATCTCATCGTTGGAACTACTGCAGTATATGTATATGCGTCTGATAAAAACTGGGAGACAGAAGAGATATTTTGCCATTTTTTTGGTAGCTGTATGGTGTTCTTTGGACTTTATCCTCTTTTTCTGGGCAGTGTAATGGCTGTGGAACGCTGCATTGGAGTGACAAAACCAATATTTCATTCAACAAAAATAACTTTTAACCATGTAAAAATGATATTGACTATGGTGTGTTTTTTTGCTATTTTCATAGCTTTGCTGCCTATAATGAGCTCAAGTTATAGAATTCAAGAATCAAGAACCTGGTGCTTCTATAAAATAGCGGATACTAAAGACTGGAAAGATAGATTTTACATCTTACTTTTTTCATGTTTGGGTTTTCTGGCCCTTATTATTTCACTTTTGTGCAATGCTGTGACAGGAATTACACTTTTAAGAGTCAAATTTAAGAGTCAACATAGACAGGGCAGATCTCATCATTTTGAAATGGTCATTCAGCTCTTGGGTATAATGTTTGTCTCTTGCATTTGCTGGACCCCTTTCCTGGTAAGAACTTAATCATATTTGCCAAATCTAAAGCTTCCTGTTATATAGATATTTTTCTCATATTTACAGTACATAATCATTGTTTCGAATCTTCTCATTCAAGTAGTATGCTTGTGTTTCTGTAAATATAGCAATATTTTCAAAATAGTCCTGATGCTGCCAAGATTAATAATTCTTTGGATGAGATTCAATGGCTATTAGCCTTGACAACAATGTAATTGCCTCTGAAGGCCATCTGCTGGGAGATTAGTAGGCTTCCTTGTCCAGTTGGTTGGTCGCTATGAGACTGTTAGCTGGGCAAGGAGTCTGATCTAGCAAGGTACTACTTACATTATTATGTTATATATTGTGATAATATCCTAAGATATTGGGTTGAATATAATGATACAACTTTCCAGAAATTCAATCTGTTGTGAATTACATGTGATAGGAGTGGATAGAATTTGCATATCAGGGCTGATAGATTGCTTTAAAGATTGGACAGTTACCTTTACAGAGTACATGCAGGAAAGCTCTAAAATAATTGTCAAATGTACATGCAGATCAAGCTAGCAATTCTCTGTCCCTGTTGCACAAGTGTGTATTGATCATGATAGAATCATGACCATGTGTTGGGATTATTAAAACCTGACATTCAGTACCTCGGTTCTGTGAATTCTATATGCTTATAACTGCAACTATTTTCATGTAGTTAATGAAAAAGAGTTAATAAATAGGAACACTGAAACAAAAAATGGAAACCAGTTTGCATTTTTGAAAATAATGAAACCATATAAATAATAGATATTTAAGGAGAATTAAAATATTGGGTCTAGGTGCAAACATTTTCTAGGTGAGGGTGGATGCTGAATAATATGCTAAGGCTATCACGGAATAGTGTAAAGGAAGTTATGATTTCTTTTGTTTTTCTTTTTATATTGAAAACCAAGATAAACAGAATATCTTAAATAATGAGACTTATTGTGTCACAGGGGAGAGTAGTATATAAAAATTTAGAATCTTTACCAGAGCAGTAGATGCAAACAGTGAACTGCACCCCAGCTTTGCTTTGAAGGGTTGTTCCATTTGAAGCTGTAATGAAACAGTGTGCCCCTTCAAAGGTCTACAGCAATACTGAGGGGAGCCCCAACATTTCTTAAAACAGTTGGGAATTTTTTTTTTCTATCAAAGCAAAACCAAAATACATGTGGCTAGTTTGTGTTTTGAATGCCAATCCACCCATATCATAATTTCCATTTACCACTGAAGTGTAGACTGCTAGACTACTTCTTCCCCAATATTTAAACAAGATGATTAGAGAGCTATAGACTAAAATACAATGAATGGTTGCAAGAACTGGGTGTGTCTAGTGTAATGAAGAGAAGGGCTAGGGGTGACATGGTATCAGTTTAACAGTATTTGAGCTGCTGTTACAAAAAAGACAGGGGGCAATCTATTCTCTAAAGCACCTGTTACAGAAGTGACAAATGGAAATTTACCAAAGAGAGAACCAACCTAGATCTAAGAAGAAATTTCCTGATAGAATAATTAGTCAGTGGAGGTGGCTGCCTTCAGAAGTTGTGGGTGCACCAACATTGAAGTTTTAAAAAAGAGATTGGACTGTCATTTGTCCAGAATGATATAGGTCTCCTGCTCAAGCAGGAGGTTGCAGTAGCAGACCTCCAAGATCTGTTCCAACTCTGTTATTCTGTTATTTGTTATTTATGGGTAACAAGTTGTAAATTATAAGATGGACATTCAGTCCAGTCTTCCTTGAAGAAGGTGGCTTGATAGCTTGATTCGAATATCACACCAAACTATATTTAAAATAGCTTAAACCCACACATTGTGCTAATCGTAATTTCTTTTATTTGGATCATGGGTAGAGGAAACTATGACTGCATGATCTTCAAACCTAAAAAACTGTTTTATTGTAAATATGTTGCTTTTTTAAAATTGGTTACAAGTTACAAAAGCCTAAAAATGGCAGTACCAAAAATGCACAAGAAGCATATTTAAAACCATACTTAGTTAACTGTATGTTTGGAATCAATTCATGTAGCAGATACCTAACCAAGGATTGGCATAATATTTGAATGGCCATTATTTTATTAAATGTGTAAGGGTTGTAATTTAGAAGAAAGTCCTAAAATTCTATATTCTGCACTGTTAGAGACTATTGGGGAAGATTTTTTTTCTGAAATCCTAGATAAACATTCCCAGTCATTAGGCTAAATAGGATGGAGAATAGTTTGACCTGGGGCATGTCAGGAGCTGTGTGTGTGTGTGTTCACAAACACATACACACTGAGGGAGATGGGTGGCTAAGAAATATGAAATACAAATAAATAAAAATGTAAACATAATGATTATTTTCAAATACCATGAAATGTGTGATAAAATTTAATTTTAATTTAGATGTGTAAATGGTTCTCATTGTCATTTACTGTTTAACACTCTGGAGTTTTCTGACTACAAACTATACTTTCATCAGCTAAATGGTTTCATTCTATTTATTCCACAAGGAATCATGTGCTCTTCCTGAATGAGTATGGAATGAAATATTTTTAAGACATTTCAGATTAGTACTAGAGATAAATTAGGAATAGAGTTTAATATTAAGCTATGGAAAAACATAGCTTAATATGTTGGCAATCATTAGCAAATTAGGATTGTAGGAAGTTGTTATCTTGTTTATTTACACATTGCGCATCCTTGTTTATTTTAATTAAAGTAAAAATAATCTAGTACTGCCTACATTATTGGACAATAATGCACTGTATGTAGGCATTCAATATTTTAATATTTAAGACATAAAGTGTATTAGAAATTCAGTATCACTGAATCAATGATGGATAATAATAAAAACCTAAGTCAGCGGTAATTTTTTTTTATCATCATTGTGGATGAGGGTACATCATAAACAGTGTCTTTAAAGAATGTTCAGCAAGAAAAGAGAATCAGCAGTGATAAAAAGAAGTAATATGTTTGTGCTTAGAAGAATTTGCCTGATAGCACCAAGTGGAAAGAATGTCCTGTTAAACTTCGTACAAGTCAAACCACACAACATTATTATAATATGAATCAACTATGGAAAGAGCAGGTATACATGGAAATACATGGAAATATGTGAGTTTTTTGATTAAAGAGAACATAAAAGATTTCATTGTTCAGTATTTTATCATAATCTTAAACTTCTTAAATCATCACAGTACTTTAATCATTCTTACTGAGGCTAGTGAGAGTTTTCTAGATCATAATGACAGAAATGCAAAAGTCACAATCAGAAGCTTCACTTTTCACAGTTATCTATATATAGTAAACTATATCTGCTTTTTAAAAACAGTTTTCTTTGGAAATCAGTTAATATTGTGTAATGCAAAGATCTTCAATTAGAGTTAATCTACATGTAGTATCAGTCATATAAAAGCTAAAACAGCATTTTTGGTGGCTGTTCCAGCCTGATACATAGATCAATAATAGCACAGTAAGTGAAGTTGTTTTACATAATAGGGTATTAGTACCCACTGCTTTATACTTTTAGCTTAAAATGTTTTATACTTTTAGCTTAAAATGACTAACTGGAAAAAATAATTGGGTACTTCCATACTAGATTTGAAATTAAGTTTTAATCCTGATTACATTGTTACTGTGACTGATTCAGGATCCTTTTCTGTTACCTAGCCATGAACAAATCAGCTCTGTAATTCTTTCATCATGAAGGGGTTATTAACTGTTTCTCTATGTAGATACATTTGGTCATAATCTAATAGCAGCATCATAATGCATTGGACCTCTTACATTCAAAAGGCCTAGCCCATTTAATAGACAATAGAGTACTATATATGGGAAAGAGTACTGAACATAATTATCCTGTAATTGGAGGAAAATGACCTGTGCAAAGAGTTCTATTTGTAGATGGAATTATCTGATTTCTTAGTACTTTGAATGCTTGGTTTACAACTCATTATCCTGATGTTTTTTTTATAGACTTCATGAAGCATAGTTTGCTTTCATATTTAAGATTTAATTATATTTTTCTGATTTTTCTGATTATTACAATAGCATTATTTCATTTTTCAATTTACATTTCCTTTTTTTTTCTATCCCACAAATATATTCAACCAAACTTATTTTACAGTCAGTTATATTTTTCCAAGTTCTTCTTTAGGCAACTGAAGCCTTTATTGAAAAATTATATTCCTTTAAAAACTTGTGTAGAAAATATAATCAGTAGAAAAAACACCTTTCCCATTAGATTTCTTACTTTGTTACTTGAAGTGACTCAAGAACACTTACAGGAAATCACATTTCATCCAGACAGGAAGAGATAATAATGTGAATCTCTCTCTCTCTGTGTTTGTATCTGTGGGAAAAAAGAATGTATTTGAAGAAAGATCTTCAAAATAGCTCTTCTGTCAGATTAAATTTTCTTTAAAAAAGGAAAAAATATTAATTTGATATTAAAAAAACACCTCTTAAAAGTAATCACCACTATTCTTATTTCTTCAGCTGTATGCTTCAGTTTAATATTTCCTTCAAGAACCTCATTTGGTGCTTTCTAAAGAAAAGAAAACCTTTTTTTAGGAAGACATTTTTTTCTGTCAATACTCCACAGGATCTTACACCTTCTTAATATTTTTAAAGATTGCTATCATTGATGTACCCTTATTACTTTTTCACACTTCGTTTGCTTCACATCTTGGTAGAAAAAGAAAATCTCTTGATTATCAATTCCGTTAGAAAAATTTAAATATTAAATTTAATATTTTAAATATTAAATAAGACCAAATATTTTCTTTAATCATATGTGCTTCCATGGAACATATCCTCTTAAAAGAAAGATAATTCTTTAATAATTTTTGCTAATGCATAAACATTGAATTAGTACTGGGCCTTATGCACTTTCCAGACTCATCTGGTATCATGTAACTGGTAATCATTTCTTTCCTATGAACTGGCAGCAATTATTTCTGCTATTTTTCTGATTATTACAATAGCATTCTGCCTCTCATTTTGATCATAGTTCAAATAATAAGCTTATGTGAGCAGTTTTCTAAAATGTCTTATAACTACTAATTACTTTGGTGCACTTAGTGAAACAACTGTATATATTATAGTACTGAAACTAACTCTTTTTTTGAATGTCAAAAAAAACTAAAAAAGGTTTTGGGAGAACATGCATTTGTTTCTGAAATCTATGGATTTAAAGTGCTTGTTTTTTTTGGAGAAAACCTTTATTTATGTCATAGTCAGTGATTTTTTTGTCCCCCATCACACAAAGTATAATGGGAAGAAATTACTCCCATTCATTAATTTCAAGTTATCAAGTCATCTTCTTAGATGTTAAGATCTATTTTTTTTCTCATTTAGATGGTATAGAGATGTTGAGCAATTTGTGAACACTGGACTCTGTGTGTTTGTATGGGTTATGTATTGCTGCTGTTTGTACAGATAGTAGCAGAGAGATATACTACTTCTCACTAAACATGCCTGGTCATAGTATCCAGCTCCTTATTGTATTCATTTCTATGGGTTCTAAACCATAGAAATGAATAGCTTTTTTTCAATTGTAAATTCTGTATAAGAATGCACATCTTATACATATAAAGATAATTTGCCCACCAAGAGTACTTTTAATGAGAATAATGAAAATTACTGATTTGCTTATGCTCCTAATAGTTATTATTGCTCTTGCTATGGATAAAGCTGTTTTTTTAAATAGACAATATAAAGGGAATTATATTCATTATAATTTTCACATTCTTACAATTCCATGACAATTTTCATTAAAAAATTTACTTTGTCTCACCATAACAGACTTATTAATATTAATAACAGTGCAATATTTTTAAAGAGTATGGCTTAAAGTCAGGGACACAGTGAAACTCTAAGAAGAGTTTATCACTTCTAATCTCTTTTCTCCCAAATCAACAGCATAGTAGGTTCTTAAAAACATGATGAAATTAAGAAATGATAATATATCCCCTTATGAGCAACTCTTTGATGATAGATCTGCAGTGCTATCTGCAGTGGTGGCTTGACTTCCTATTGGCAAGAACTTCTGTCTTATATTCCTTCCTATTTCTAGGAATTTGTGTCTCTTCCATAAAGCAAGATGCTTTTGCACTTTGACTTCTGCCCTCTGTTGTTTGCTGTCAAGCAATAATTAATCAGCTCCATCAAAAATTAAATTGTCATTTTTTTCTGTTTGATCTTCTTTGAAACTAATACTGTGTGTCCATTGTTATTTTGCTACATCAATTTGAGATTGGAACCTCCTTTTACTTTCAAGATTCTTTGTAAAAAAAATTCTGTGTCTGTTTCAATCTTCAATATCTGTAAGGATGTTGTGATACTGCTTGTTTTCTAGCAGCTCTTTAAATTAAGATAGCTGATTTTATAGCTAATTTATTATAATTTCAGATAAATATAGTGCAGTTGGGGAGGCTAGAAAACCATTCTTCCTTACAACTCCGTTTATTATAATTCAATGGAAGAGTCCTTCTCTTAGTCCCTTTTAGTTCAGGTTCACTTGGATTATAAGAAAGCGTCTCCTCTGGGATAACTTTTCTATCTATATGTAAAGGCTTGTCATCTTAGCCTGTTTACCATCAGGTTAAATAATTTTTATTTTGCATGCTTTTAATTTTCTAGAATTATCTTGAGTTTCAAATAATTTTAAAAGTAAAATTTAAATTTATCTCACTAGTTTATTTTAATGAAAATGTATGGATTTTAGGATCAGTTAGAAAACCAGATGCTGAGCATTTTACTAGTCTTTTATTTATTTAGATTATTATATATTTTATAAAATCAGCCATTTTAATTGGTTTTCGGTAAACTTGATATAATCCCCCCAATCATAGGGCTCTAAAACTTCATCCAAAGCCATAGAGAGCAAAGAAGATGACCTTGATGGAAATATTCAGGAACCATGATCTACACAAAAGGTGTTGAAACATTTTTTTAAGTTGAGAAGATTCTTTCCTACAGAACAATCACTTGAAAGATTCCGTTATTATAACCAATCTCAGTAAAAGTAGTTTTAGCTGTTCTGTAGAGTTGATTTTCTGTTCCAATCTACCTAGTGGGACTGGCACATAATAGCTTCTTCTATGTTCAGAACATGTGTTAAATTCTTGTATATTCTTACATCATATCTATTTAGAACATCACAAATATTTCATAAAGATTTAACCCAAAGATTTCATTGGCAGTACAGAAGATATTACCTACCTTTTCGATGCATTCAAACCTGTAGTATTGGGAGTTTATTTATTTATATGCCGCCCTTCTCCCAAGACAAGTACAAAAAATATAGTATAAATCAATTAAAATACTAATTTACAATGTAAAAACTATAAAACTATTTCCACTCATACAACACACAGTCACAATCAGAGGCCCAGGGGCAGAGTGCAAGTCACACGCCCCAAACCTGCCTGATTGTTATTAATGATGGTCATGCAGTAATCAGAAAGGCCAACTGGTGTTTAGCTTTGCTTATAAACACACGGGAAGGACCAGAGGACTTAGCTAAAGAGTACAATTTCTACTTGTGCAGTTTTTCTAACTATTTTCTATGTTTTCAGTATCCTGACTCTAATAGTAGGATAGCCATCATGCCTTTCAGAAGTATATAACTGTTTAATTATAGTAAGATATCATTGTGTAGATTTGATGTAAACAAGTGCAAATTAGAAAAAAATGGCATTTGCAAATAACTTCAAATAAACAAAATGGAAAAAGCTATAAGAAAGGAGAATGTAGAAATTAAAAGAATAAAGCAATATTGAAAGGGTCAAAATTAGAAATGAACACAATAGATAAAGAATTATAGGAACATATAATTCATGCTAGGTTACCTTAGCAACACTGATATACTATATTAGCTTTTCTCCATCTGATATTCATTTCTAAGCAAACATTGAACAAAATGATCTTTTTTCGAAAAGAGATTTGACTCTTTATGATACATCAGTTTTAATTTTTAATCCATTGTGGTTCAAATCCAGAATCAGTTTTTTAAAAAATATGTAAAGTTGTTCCATATATATATATCCATATATTCTATTTTATTGTTAAAGCAAATTATTGTTAAAAACAGCAATATATTTTTACCTGTTTTTTTCTGATCTGTTTTTTGTAGGTAATGTTGGCCATTATTGGAATAAATGGAGCTGGAAATAAAGATGATCTCCAGATATCATGTAAAACTATAATTTTTGCTGTTCGAATGGCAACATGTAATCAAATATTGGATCCATGGGTATATATTCTTTTGAGAAAAGCTGTTCTTAAAAAACTGTATGGGATTGCTAGGAGATTTTGTGGAGTACGCCTCGTTAATTTGTCCACATGGGAACTCACTTCCATTAAAAATTCTTTAAAAGTGGCAGCAATTTCAGATTCACCAATTAGTTCCAAGCTGACAAACCAACAGCTACTCAGTATAAGAGTGCCATAAAGTGAAACACAGAGAATGATGAAAGGTTTATGATTGTTGTATACTTTGAAACCTGAAAAATGGCTCCAATTATAGATATGTCTCTGTCTGGAACTGCTCTTACAAGATGTTTGTGAATGTAAAGAATCCTTTTTATGGAATATACCCATCCATATCTAGTGCCAAATATTTCAGGAATTTGTAAAAAAAAAAAGGAGGCAATGCTTAATAAATTAATATATGTAAAATTATTAAATAAATAATGTTAAAAACCTCAATAAAGATAAGATGTTAGTGGCTGTGAAATAGTTTTGAATGAAGTAAACATTTCAATGTTTGGGTTTTATGTTTAAATGAAACATAAAACCGTGTTTTCAAATGTGTTTAAGTGAAAGCACTACTAAAATGCATACATATGTCACAGAATTTAGAGACGAATGTGTCCAAACATCACAAACTCTTGAGAAGTAATATTTTGTTAACACTTCAGTTGGGGTAGAATGAAACCTGATAGATATCAGGGCAAGCATGAAAAACTAAGTATCTTAGTGTTGAATTTGTGCAGTGAAATTATGTAAAAAGCATTAATTTTGAAAATGTTCCTTGCTAGTATAAAGCTTTTGCTGATTTTGCAAATATTTTATCTTATAAAACAGGTGGAATATTACTTCCTAAATGAAATAGCCCTGCATCTTGCATTTTGGATTTTCTGAGCAATTTAGAAACAAATAGAAATTGGTATAACACGATAAATTCATTGTGTAATCTGGAAATTCTACCCTACAACTTTAATGGTTAGTAAATAATTGGATGCTATGCTATATCAATATTTTGAATTATAGTCATATGATTATACAATTACTTCCAAAGTATTGTGAATGTTTAAGTCAATTCACATATATGCATAGAAAAGTTGACATATGGTATTATATGTCAAATATTAATTTAGGTTTAATTTAACTATTATATATTATTTCATGTTGTACATTGTGGGCTCATCTTATTAATAGTTACATAAAAGTCAAAACACTTGTTGGTTTTATTGAAAGTAAATACAGGCAACATTAAAGTGAGGATTACATCATTCTTGGTTTGAGCAAAAGAAAGGAATGCATTGCATTTAATTTAAATTGTAATACTTCATATTAAATGTAAAAGACATTACGTATGCACAATAAACTAAATTTGCAATACACAAAAGTTTAAATGAAAGCTTTTTATATAGATTAATATATTATTAATTTTTTCTGCTTATTAAATTAAAATACACGTATAAATACAGACTCTTTATAAGAGAACGTATATATGTTCTTTATCTCTCTGTCTCTCTGTCATAGAGCTTAACTATAAATTGTTAGAAGTTAGCATCATTTTGTTCTTAATGTATAGCTTCACATAATTTTGTATAAAATGTCTGCATAAATTTAATAAAATTCCTAGGATCTCAGGCAATTGAATGCCTAGGATTTTTCCTGACTTGCATACATTGGAGCTTTCTTAAAAAAAACAAGACAAAACTGGCAAAGATAATTAAAGTAGAATATTACAAAATGAAATCAGTGTGCTAAAGGATGCTAGTGCTTCTATTGCTACTAGCAGTAATCTGAAATATTTTATTACTATTCATGTTTACATGCTGTGCAAGCCAAAAGAATTATAGGCTATGTTAGGTATATGAGACAGAAATAAAGAGAAAATACAAACCTTTATTAACAGTTTTCCAAGTTTAGGCCTGTACAATGTCTAACTTACCAAAATTGAATTTAACTCTACCAGTTACATAAATGCCAGGCAGCTATTTTTTTTTGTTGCCCAGACCCAGAAAGGACTTTCTGAAGCGGCACCTACACAGAGAACTGGTTGTTTACATATTTGAATCCCACTATTGGATATAAGGCTGGTGAAAGATAATTCCTAAATAGAAGATGTGACAGTGATAGAATAATAGCAATAGCAGACTTACATATCAGTTCACAGTGCTTTACAGCTCTCTCTTAAGCATTTTACAGAGTCAGCATTGGCCGCAACAATCTGGGTCCTCATTTCACTGACCTCAGAAGGATGGAAGGCTGAGTCAACCTTATCAAGTGTTAATGTTAAGACAAATGAAGAAATATAATAATGTGGAGAATATATTCTATCTGAATCATTTTGTTATCATTTCCAATTATGTGCAGTTATCTTGAATAAATATCATTATCTGGTATTAGAATAGAGCAGGCTTGATATATAAAGTGCAAGACTACAGTTCAGTGATGGAGAATGTATTTATACATAGAAGATTTTATATAACAAGTCTCTAGCGTCTTCAGGGAAGGCTGGAAAAGACCTTTTTGAAAGATTTGTGACTTACTATAAATATAATCAATAGTGAACTAGATGGACGTCAAATCTGACTTGATCTAAGAAGCATTGTAATGTATAACATATGTTCCTATAATAGGCCAATACTATCTTTATATAATATAACCAACCATTCTCCCCTTGATCTGATGTTTGAAACTGGACTTTTGAAGATAAGAGTCTATGGCCATTCCTTTGTTATGTCCAATTTACATAAGAAGATTACTATTTGTTCAATGGTCCTTCCTCTGTACATTGCTCATGCATCTTGCAAGTGCTCTCCAATTTTCTGGGAAGTAAAAGAGGGATGGTTCCAGAAAAATCAGTTCTTTTATGGATTTTATTCCTTCAGTATAATAACTCTTTTGGATGAAACCTGCCTAATGTGTTCAGTGGTTAGGTTAGTTTCAGTGACTATGACTGATGCTTAACAATAATGTTGTGGAAATCTTTACAAATGGAAAGAGAAAATGATATTTAAATTTGCGGGCTTGGAGACGGGTGTTAGGCGAATAAATCTTAATTCTACAGTATGTATTTTTTCATTTTGGCTATATTGTTTTCATTCTGTATATATATTTCTGTTTATAAATTGTATGAAACAGAGTGAATGTATGATGTAGTGCCTCATTAAATTTATTATAATGTGCCTTTATTGTTATGATATGCTTAAAATAGCAAGGGAGAATCGCAAATGCTGAAAAAAATGTGGTCATACTGTGACAGTCACAGAAGTGTTATAAATACTGGGATACTATTGGTGACTGTATTTTTTCAGTACTTAAAGGTGACTCTGCTAACTTTTTTGTGGTTGCAAATAAAGCTATTTAATATTTGCTCTTTTTGCCGTTTATCCTTTGAAATGTAGAACAAAAAGAACATAACACTATTATGTTCCACCAGACTTAGGTAGTACATTTGATCATATGAATTTATTTTCTGTACCTCCCTTACTCACCTGGACAACTTTTAAGAATATCCAAAGAACTAATGTGTCTTGGACACAGACAAATGTTTTCAGACTATAGTGGGATCTTATGTTAATAAGTGTTATTTTATATACTCTTTAAATAAATAATATCCTCTGCAATATAAACTAATATCTTAGAGAAAAAGATTCTAGCATTTTCTTTAAATTTTCCACATGTGGGGAGGGATTTCAGATAGAGAATTAAGCTTGGCTGAATGTTACGCACTAACCGTTTCAAAGGTAATAAGAGGCTCTTGATATTTATTTGCTATTCACTCACTTTCACTTAATAGATTACATCTAACACATGTGTTGTTCTCTCATAATTGGGGCCTTAGTGAACCAGATCATGGAATACCTATCCATTTTGAATTACTAATCCTTTATGTATGAAGTCTAAGAAATTCTGGAGATTTGAATTGTGTCCTTATCTTCAAAAAGGAAAAACAAAAATCCAGCAAACTACAGATCAAAGGAGTATCACAGGAATCAATCCTGGAATCTTTACTCTTCAGTTTGTTTTTTTAACCAGCGGTGTAAAGAGAATGCTCACAAAATTGCTGATGACAAAAAAATGGATACAATAACCCTTGTTGTTGTTAGTTGCGAAGTCGTGTCCAACCCATTGCGACCCCATGGACAATGTTCCTCCAGGCCTTCCTGTCCTCTACCATCTTCTGGAGTCCATTTAAGCTCACGCTTACTGCTTCAGTGACTCCATCCAGCCACTTCATTCTCTGTCGTTCCCTTTTTCTATTGCCCTCAATCTTTGCCAGCATTAGGCTCTTCTCCAGTGAGTCCTTCCTTCTCATTAGGTGGCCAAAGTATTTGAGTTTCAACTTCAGGATCTGGCCTTCTAAAGAGCAGTCAGGGTTGATCTACTCTAGGACTGATCGGTTTGAGCACCTTGCAGTCCAAGGGACTCATAGGAGTCTTCTCCAGTACCATAGTTCAAAGGCCTCAATTCTTTGGCGCTCAGCCTTTCTTATGGTCCAACTTTCACAGCCATACATTGCAACTGGGAAAACCATGGCCTTGACTATATGCACTTTTTTTTATAAATGTATTTTATTAGATTTTTATATGGGTAGGGAAAAGATGGGGTCGGGAGGGGTACAGGGAAATCGGGATAAGAGGGACAGTGTGGATAGTAACAGTAGATATGTGATTCAGCAAACAAGCTGTCGTCCGGGTCTTCATATTGAATATTATTGTTTATATAATACTAAACATTTATAAAAGTAAACTTTTGCAGAAAATTGAGAAATTTGGAGAAGTGGCTGGATTGAAAATAAATAGGGAAAAAAACTAAAGTGTTAACGAAAAATTTAACTGATAAACAAAAAACCCAACTCGCCAAAAAGACAAATCTTCAAATAGCTAAAAAAGTTAAATATTTAGGTATCTATCTTACGGCGAAATATTCATCATTAAAAGAGGATAATTATGAGAGACTAATAAAACAAATAAAAATTGACTTGGAAAAAGGGAAAAATCTCCAATTATCATTGTTAGGAAGAATAGCAACTGTTAAAATGAACATTTTACCAAAACTAATTTTTTTATTTCAAACAGTTCCTGTAAAGCTGGGTAAGAAATTTTTTGATGATTTAAATGCAATGATATTAAGATTTATATGGCAAAGAAAGAAAACATGAATTAAATGTAAACTTCTACAAGATTTGAAAGAGAGAGGGGGGTTTGGACTTCCGGATTGGAGACTTTATTATCAAGTAGCTACTTTGCTTTGGATTAAAGAATGGATTACTCTGAGAAATAAGTGAATTCTCTATTTAGAGGGATATGACCTTCAACTAGGCTGGCATGCCTTTTTATGGTATGAGAAAGTTAAAATACATAAGTACTTTCAAAACTATGCTATAAAAAATGCTTTACTCTTTGAATGGGGGAAAGTTAGACGCAAAATGTATATGAAAATTCCTGAGTGGCTTTCAACGATGGAAGCATTTGCTTATCCGAATTTGATTAATTATGATAAACTTGTTAGTTATAAAGACATTTTGGATAAGGATGGAAAACTCAAAGACAGGCAAACCCGTCAACAACAAGGTATTGACTTAACATGGTGGTCCTATTTGCAAATTCAAGCAAGATATGAAAAAGACATAAAAACAATGGGATTTTACAAAGAGCTGACTCCACTTGATAAAATACTTTTAAAAACAGATGAACATTTGATTAAGAAACTTTATAAATACTTATTAAATTGGAAAATGGAAGAAGAACAAGTAAAAGAGACAATGATAGTATGGGTGAAGAACTTTGAATATTCTATAGAGTTAGAAGACTGGCAAAAATTGTGAGATAAAAATATTAAACTTACTAAAGCAGTAACATACAAAGAAAACTTATATAAAATGTTTTATAGGTGGCATATGATACCAGTTCGCTTAGCAAAAATGTTTAAAAATTTATCAGATACATGTTGGAAATGTAAGCAAAAACCGGGTACTTATTATCATGCCTAGTGGACATGTTCTATTGCAAAAAAATATTGGTCTAAGATTCATAGATGGTTAGTAAAGATGATGAAAATTCAGATAGAATTTAAACCAGAACTGTTCTTGTTAGGTATATTAAGACCTAACTATGGTAAAGAAAATGATTATTTAATACTACATGTATTGACAGCTGCAAGAATAGTTTTCGCCCAGTTTTGGAAAAATGAAAACCTACCATCAGATCAGATTATAATTTTGAAAATTCTAGATTGTGCAGAAATGGACAGATTAACGTTAGAGATGAAGGAGAAAGGATTCAATCTTCTATAAAACCTGGGGAAAATTTTATCAGTGGGTTGAAACACGTTAGAATAAGAAGAGATATTAGAGATTTATTATATTAAGTATTAATCTTGATGTTTGGAAATAGTTGCTATGCTATTAATTATGCTAATTATTTAAAGGAATATTACTGCTTTACCAAAAATTTGTTGTGACTATACGCACTTTTGTTGGCAGGGTGATGTCTCTGCTTTTTAGTATGCTGTCTAGATTTGCCTCCCCAGGAGCAAGTGTCTTTTAATTTCTTGGCTGCAGTCCCGATCTGCGGTGATCTTGAAACCCAGGAAAATAAAATCTGTCACTACCTGCATTTCTTCCCCATCTATTTGTCAGGAATTGAGAAGGCCGTATGTCATGATCTTGGTTTTCTTAAACTTTCTTGGTTTTCAAGCCAACTTTTGCACTCTCCTTCACCCACATCAAGAGGCTCTTTTGTTCCTCTTCACTTTCTGCCATTACAGTGGTATCATCTGCATATCTTAGGTTGTTGATATTTCTCCCGGCAATCTTAATTCCAACTTTTGATTCATCTAGCCCTGCCTTTCTCATGATGTGCTCTGCATATAAGTTAAATAGGCAGAGTGACAGTATACAGCCTTGCTGGACTCCTTTCCCAATTTTGAACCAATCAGTGGTTCCGTGTCCAGTTCCCACTGTTGCTTCTTGACCCGCATATAGGTTTCTCAAGAGACAAATAAGATGGGCTGGTACTCCATCGCTTTAAGAACTTGCCACAATTTGTTGTGATTCACACAATCAAAGGCTTTAGCATAGTCAATGAAGCAGAAGTAGATGTTTTTCTGGAACTCCCTAGCTTTCATGATCCAGAGTATGTTGGCAATTTGATCTCTAGTTTCTCTGCCTCTTCAAAATCCTGACTGTACTTCTGGTAGTTCTCGATCCACATACTGCTAGAGTCTACCTTGTAGGATTTTAAGCATAACTTTACTAGCATGTGAAATGAGTGCAATGATGCGATAGTTTGAACATTCTTTGGCATTGCCTTTCTTTGGAATTGGAATGTAAACTGACCTTTTCCAATTCTGTGGCCACTGTTGAATTTTCCAAATTTGCTGGCAAATTGAGTGTAGCACTTTTACTGCATCGTCTTTTAAGATTTTGAATAGCTCAGCTGGAATACTGTCACTTCCACTAGCTTTGTTGTTGCTCAGATTTCCTAAGGCCCATTTTACTTCACATTCTAGGATGTCTGGCTCAGGGTCAATGGCTACCCCATCATGGTTATCTGGGACGTTAAGCTCGTTCTTGTATAATTCTTCTGTGTAATTTTGCTATCTCTTCTTAATCTCTTCTACCTCTGTTAGGTCCCTGCCATTTTGGTCCTTTATCATGCCCATCTTTGCATAAAACATTCCCTTCATATCTCCAATTTTCTTGAAGAGATCTCTGGTCCTCCCTATTCTATCATTTTCTTCTATTTCTTTGCACTGTTCATTTAAGAAGGCATTCTTATATCTTCTAGCTATTCTCTGGGATTCTGCATTCAATTGGGTATATCTTTCTCCCTTGCCTTTCGCTTCCCTTCTTTCCTCAGCTATTTGCAAAACTTCCTCAGACAGCCATTTTGCTTTCTTGCATTTCTTTTTCTTTGGGATGGTTTTAGTTGCTACCTCTTGTACAATGTTGCGAACCTACGTCCATAATTCTTCAGGCACTCTGTCTATCAGATCTAATTCCTTAAATCTATTTGTCACCTCTACTGTGTATTCATCAGGGATATCATTTAGTTCATATCTGAGTGGCCTAGTGCTTTTCCCTACTTTCTTCAATTTAAGCCTAAATTTTGCAACGAGAAGCTCATGATCTGAGCCACAGTCAGCTCCTGGTCTTGTTTTTATTGACTGTATAGAGCTTCTCCATCTTTGGCTGCAGAGCACATAGTCAATCTGATTTCTGTGTTGGCTGTCTGGTGATGTCCATGTGTAGAGCTGCTTCCTACTTTAGCATTCCAATCCCCCATGATGATAAGGATATCATTTTTTGGTGTTAATTCTATAAAGTGCTTTAGGACTCATAGAACCAGTCAATTTTATCCTCTTCAGCACCAGTGGTTGGGGTATAGATGTGGACTACTGTGATATTGAATGGTTTGCCTTGGATTTGCACTGAGATCATTCTGTCATTTTGGGGATTGTATCCCAGTATTGCTTTTCCTCTTTTATTGACTATGAAGGCTACTCCATTTCTTCTGAGGGATTCTTTCCCACAGTAGTATGGTCATATGAATTAAATTCACCCATTCCTGTCCATTTTAGTTCGCTGATTCCTAAGATGTCGATGTTCAGTCTTGTCATCTCTTGTTTGACCACACCCAGCTTGCCTTGATTCATGGATCTTACATTCCAGGTTCCTATGGAGAATAGATCTTTACAGCATCAGACTTTCCTTTCACCACCAGATGCATCCACAGCTGAGCATCCTTTTGGCTTTGGCCCAGTCGCTTCATTCTTTCTGGCGCTACTAGTACTAACCCTCTGCTCTTCCCCAGTAGCATTTTGGACACCTTCTGACCTGAGGGGCTCATCTTCCAGCGTCATATCTTTTTGTCTTTTGGTACTGTTCATGGGTTTTCATGGCAAAGATATTGGAGTGGGTTGCCATTTCCTTCTTCAGTGGATCACATTTTGTCAGAACTCTCCGCTATGATGTGTCCGTCTTGGGTGGCCCTGCATGGCATAGTTCATAGCTTCATTGAGTTATGCAAGCCCCTTCGCCATGACAAGGCAGTAATCTATAAAGGGGGCAATAACCCTAGAAGACAAAAATAAATTAAAATCTTAATAAATCAGGAAAATGAACTAAAAGTGATAGAATGAAATGCAATAAATTGCAATCTTTTTCACTGAGGAAACAAGTTGATATACAGGTATAAGATATGAAATATCTGGTTTGGTAATAGTAGTTATGAAAAAGGTAGCAATCAGTTGCAAACTAAACTAAACAATGTAGCTATAGATGTAAGTGCGATTTAAAAAAATATCAATAGGCATATAGTTTCTAAATCATGGGAAGTTATCATTTTTCCATTATGTTTTGATCAAACCTCATGTCAACTTTAGTGCCCATTTTTGGGCACAACATTTTAAGAGAGATTTAAAGCAATTTCAGTAAAGTTTATTTTAAAAAAACAATTGTAATTTCCAGAGAGGACAGAGCAATTTCCCTTTAAAGACTCGCTTCTGTCTTAGCTACCTCTGACACATCATCACACACTCAGGCATCTGTTTCACAATTAACACAATTCAACATAGGAATTTTCATTTTCATTTTCATCAAGATCACTTAGGACAGCCTGACCAACATTAGAAGTTCAGACTTGGACATTTTAGATTTATGATGAAATGCAACAGGATGGTATATTCTCTGATCCAAGTACTTAGTTATGATGTTTTCCCTGGTTTCTATCTGTGCCTCAAACACATTTCACCCATTAAGCATTCCTTGAACTGTGTTTGCTATGAATTTATTAGAATTCCACGGCATTCAATCCTATTCAGCACGATGCCAAAATTTATATTGTGATATTATAATGCAACTCTCCCCTTTGACCCTTGCATCATCACACTGAACAGAGATTTATGAGAGGTAAAGTTTGTGTCACAATGAATGTTTCATTATTGTTCACCTTTCTGCCCTGCAGACACCTCTGAGTAATTCAGAATCCTCAGAATTCAGACATGTCATCTGATATTTCTCTGTGGATGTCCTACTTTGGTCACAGAACAATTAACATTTGGAGACTAAAGCTATGGCAGGTGTATATTTTAGCTGAATCATAGGGAAGGGTTGTCTTTCAAAGGAAAAACATCTACTTCACATGCAGGAAGTTCAAGACTCAATCTATGGCATGGCACTTGGAAAGATCTTTCAAGACCTTTCTCTGAAAATATGTAATAGCTAGTCAGTACAGACAGCATTGAACAAATTGGATCAATGGTATCACTTTTTGACTGGGTTAAGATGTAATTCACAAAGAATGGGGTGATGTGCCATGCTAAGCTAAAGACAAAGATACTACAAAATGAGATACTACTGAAGCAAACCAGAACAAGACAGGGCCTTGACCTTAAGCTGCCCTGATAGCGAGATTGGCAGCATATAAATTTAATAAATAAATAAATAAAATTAAGTGAGTTTTGCGTTAGTAGGGACACAATCATTATTTTTTTATTATTATAAATAAAAGAGGCTTTTTTTTTTTGCTTTTTCAACAAATCCTAGTAGTGTTCTATTTTCGGATTAAGAAAAAGTCTTGAGATGTGTTTCCTCAGAATTCTAAATTAGCTTTCTTGAAAGCTAAGAGCACTTAATACATGTTAATGGTTTCTGTGCACGTACTCCCAGATTCCGCTGAACGATTGGCCTTCATAAGTGTTCTTGGAAAACTATTTTATGAAGGTCAAGGGTGGGATGTTTTAGGGCCCCTGGCATCTTGTTCCATTGCTAAACTTATATATGTACTTAACTTTCTGCCTGCTTAATAATTTATTTCAGTGCTATATTATTAGATCTGAGATGTTTCTTTAACTGGCTTCACCCTGAGAACGTGACAATTAAAATCCTAGAAGCATGCTTGGCTTCAGTGCTAAAACAGAATAAAAACCCTGTTGTGTCCAAAATCATCTACAGAGGAAAGAACTAGATTCAGTGGAAACTGGCTAATGCCACAAACTCTTCTTTATGTCATATCTAGTCAATATATTTTCTTGGAAGACTGAATGCAGAGAACATAAAAGGTTGGGAAGAAAGCCAATGATTGTAGTCTTTGTTTGCTTAAAAATGCACTTGACTGAGGCCAGTATTTAAAACTGATTATACTAACTCAGCTGGAGACCCATTATACTGATTAGCTTCAGAGCACTCTTGAAGAAACACATCTGTTATATAATTGTAAGAAAAGACACTATTTTTATTAAGCCAAAATCAATTTAATGATTAAATTGAAAATACTACCTATGGCCCAGAATAGTTTTAAAGTTTGAGCTAACTAGAATTTGGGCTTCTTCGCATTTTAATTTTTTACTGGAATTCCTAGTATTTTCTCCTCTTTTTTCTTTCCTCCAGGTGTTTTTAATATCAATAATGCCAGATAGATTACTAGGGATGAAATATATAAACAGAACACCACTGATAGTTAGCTACAGCTCACAGCTCAAGCCATACAAATGCATTCTTAATAAACCATAACATTCACTGAATAATGACATTGCACTTGGTGGTAGGTCATATAGAACCACTCACTTGAAGCCAACCTGCCTTCACATGTTACCATCACAGGTTTCAAAAACCTGTTAAATAGTTATTTAACAAAACCCCTACATTTCCATTTGTAATCCAGATATTATAACCATGGCTGTTGTGTTCTGAGCCTGCAAAAGCAGGCTCGGGACTTTGCAATGGTCCTGGGCATTCCAAAAGCTGCCCGGGACCAAACAGAGCGGCGCCAGTCTTGTGCGGATGCGCAAGGCCCAAAAACGCTCTGTTCGCATTGGCTGACATTGTCTGGGTTTCTGGCCATATAAAAAGGCCTGCGTGCCTTTTGTTTGTGTTCGGTTGTTGTTAGAAGAAGAATAAAGAGCTGTTTAACATCGCCATGTGTTTTCATCATTCGCACATGAACGAAGTATACAACACTGGCGACGAAGGTGGGATCCTTTGCAAGCTGAAGAGAAAGTTTGAAGGACTTACCCAGGAAGTCCTGAAGAGGGGAAGATGGCATCTGAATCAGCATCCCAGCCTGCCAGTATAGCGTCACTGGAGGGTGAGCTCGGCTAAAGGACCCTTTCCCCAAACAGAAGTTTGCAGAGGAGTGAGTGGTGAACGTCGTAATAGTATAATGGTGAAGATTGGCCAAAATCAAGATTTTGATTTTGATGTCTCACACCCAGAGAGATGGAATTCCTACATTGCAAGGGTGGAGAATTACTTCAGAGTAAATCAAATTAGAGAAGATGGCTTGAAGGCTGCAACTCTTTTGTGTGTCTGTGGACAGGAAGCTTTTGAAATCCACCCAAAGTTATCTGTTATTGATTGGAGGCACGCGTTTGAGCAGAGAGACCACAGGCTGGGTGAATCTGCTGCAGATTTTACTGCGGCCTTAAGGCAAGCAGCCAGACCTTGTGAGTTCAAGGATCTGGAAGAGAGGCTGCGAGATTGCTTCATATGTGGTTTAAGGAACAGAGACTTACAACAGAAGATTTTTGCAAAAGAAGATGTCTCTTTCCAAGATGCGCTACGAGAGGTGACAGCTGAGGAAGAAGCAGGTGGGGCTGTGAAGGCCTTACGGCTCACCAAGAACCCTCCAGACACAGCCACCATCCATCAAGAGGACGCTCGAGAAGGATTGGAAGCGGATCCTGAAGAAGAGGTTGATTGGCTTCACTAGCCAGTTGAAAGGAGGCAGAAGAAACATCTGGACAAGGCCCCAGCATCTCTTCAATGCTTCGGGTGTGGAGGATGCCACAAGCGAGCTGACTGCAGGTTCCGCTCCACCATTTGCAGAGCGTGCGGCAGGTAAGGCCACATCGCATCCGTCTGTTTGGGTTGCCAGAAGGTCCAACCTCATGAAGAATTGTGTCTGAAAGGTACCAGGGACTCAGCCAACATAGGGTGGGTTTCTGTGCATCGCACAGGAGTATTTTGAGGACAACAACACATAAGCCCCTTAAGAAGAAACTGTCCATTAATTTTTGGTTGCAAGGGGTTCCCTTATCAATGGAGTTGGACACTGGGTCCGCTCTCTCTATTATTTCTATTAACACATTAAAAAGGATATGCAACAGCAGTGGCCTTCGAGTTAAACTCAGGCCATCCAATCTAATACTTACAGATTTTCAGAATTCTATTATGTGTGATAAGGGGGAGGCCACCCTTAGAGTACAGCATAAGGATTTTGAAGGTCCCCTAGATGTGGTGGTTGTTGGGGGTGTCTTATTGGACTCGATTGGTTCGAGGCTCTGGGAATCCAGGTAACTGGGCTGCACCATTTGCAAACGTTGAGGCTTGCAGAAGTCTGCAAGGAGTTTGCAGATGTGTTTAGTTCAGAGCTAGGATCCTACAAGGGGCCTCCAATTTTGCTACGGTTAGACCCAACCATCACGCCCATTAGGGTTAAGCCTAGGAGAGTACCTTTTGCCCTCAAAGGCAAGATTGATGCTGAGCTGGACAAATTGCTCCAGCAGGGCATTCTAGAACCTGTGGATTCAAGTCCATGGGAAACCCCCATAGTAACGCCTCTAAAGGCTAATGGGGACATATGTATATGTGCAGACTACAAGTGCACACTGAATAAGGCACTGCAACAGCACGCTTATCCATTACCTGTGATAAGTCACATTCTGGCCTCCCTCAAGGGGGGGGCACATTTTTGCGAAGCTTGACCTGGCACAGGCCTATCAACAGTTACCTGTTGATGAGGCAGCTGCAGAGGCCCAGATTATTGTAACTCACAGAGGGGCCTTCAAGGTCAAGAGACTGCAATTTGGGGTAAATGTATCCCCTGGCATATTCCAAAGTGTCATGGAGAGCACATTTTGAGGAATTCCTGGGGTCTGTCCCTACTTTGATGATGTCCTCATTGCTGGGGAGTCATCTCAAAATTTAGCAGAGAGATTAAGGGCTGTCTTGCTTTGTTTTCGAAAAGCAGGCCTTAAACTAAAGAAGGATAAATGTAAGATAGGAGTCACTTCTACTGACTTCTTGGGATTCAGGATAGATGCTCAAGACATTCACCCTGCTGAAACTAAATTGCAAGCTATCTAGCAGGCCCCAAGCCCTAAGTCTAAGAGTGAGCTGCAAGCCTTCTTGGGGCTATTAAATTTTTACCATGCATTCCTCCCACATAAAGCTGCAGTGGCAGAGCCATTACACAGGCTGTTAGATAAGCAGGCTCTTTGGCAGTGGACTAAAGTCCATGACAAGAGCTTTAATGAGGTTAAGGCCTTGTTCACTTCTAATGCTGTTTTAGTACATTTCAATGAGCAACTGCCTGTTTGCATCGCATGCGATGCATCTCCTTATGGAGTGGGAGCTGTACTTAGCCATCTGAAGACTGATGGGACACAGGTCCATGTGGTCTATTATTCAAGGATTCTGTCTTCTGCAGAGCGGAATTATGCTCAAATTGACAGGGAAGCTTTGGCCATAGTGGCTGGAATTAAGAAATTTCATGATTTCTTATATGGCCGCCATTTCACGGTCTATACTGACCATAAGCTTCTGCTGGGTTTGTTTACCACTAACAAACAGACCCCACATATCATTTCTCCTTATATTTATTTATTTATCTATTTATCTATTTATCTATTTATTTATTTATTTATTTATTTGTTTGTTTATTTATTTATTTATTTATTTATTTATTTATTTATTTATTAATTAATTTAATTTCTATGCCGCCCTATTCCGGAGAACTCAGGGCGGCTCACAGCATGATAGAAATTACATTATATACATATAAAAAACCCTTAAGTTAAAAAAAAAGAAAAAAAGAAAAAGAAACCAATCATTCCACGAATATACACTGGCTAGGGGCATTTTCCTGTCAGCATATGACTATACATTAGTTTACAAACCTGGAAAAGAAATGGGCTATGCAGATGGCCTGAGCAGATTATCCCTGAACCAAGTAAAGCCAGATCCTGCTCCAGCCATTAAAATTCTGTCCATTCAGGAGTTGCCTTAGTCTCCCCTCAATGCTAGGGAGGTGGCTGCAGAAATTGCCACTGATCACATGCTTACACGCGTGCTGACATGGGTGTTGTCAGGATGGCCTGACAAGTGCCCAGATACTGAGTTCCAAAGCTTCTGGCACAAGAAGCATGAGTTTTCCACTTTCAAGCGTTGCCTGTTATGGGGTAGCAGGGTAGTGATCTCAGCCTCATTGAGGTCTAGAATCTTGATCTCTCTGCATGAGGGACATCCTGGTATAGTCAGGATGAAAGCACTTGTGCGCAGCCATCTTTGGTGGCCTGGGCTTGATAAAGCCATTGAGGCCCAGGTGCACGGGTGCCAAGTTTGCCAACAGTCTCAGCCTGAAATGCCTTAGGCCCCAGTACATAGGTGGGAGAAAACTCAAACCCCATGATCTAGGGTGCATATAGATTACGCTGGGCCCTTTCAGGGGCAATTCTTCCTGTTGTTGTTGATAGCCATTCCATGTGGCTAGAGGTTTTTCCTGTTTCCTCCACTACTACTGCCAGGACCATCCAGGTGTTGAGAAGAATTTTTGCATCACATGGCCTTCCAGATGTTTTGGTTTTAAATAATGGCCCTCAATTTACCTCTTCCGAGTTCCAGGCTTTTCTTCAGACCAACCTGATCCGCCATGCAACTTCGGCTCCCTTCCATCCATCCTCCAATGGGCTGGCAGAGAGGACGGTGCGAACTACCAAAGATGCCCTCAAGAAACTGACTTATGGTAACTGGCATCACAGGTTAGCAGATTTCCTTCTTGCACACCGCACCATGCATATCCACAGGGAAGAGCCCTGCTGAACTCCGCTGGGATCGCCCCCTCATCACTAAACAGGGTGCACCCTGACCGGGTGGCTTCACAGGTGTCACAACTGCGGGCACCTAGGAGACTCCAGGTGGGCAAGAAACTATGGGCCTGGTCATCTCTGGGTCACAGCTGTGGTCTGCAAGATCTCTGGGCTGTTGTTATATGAAGTTGCCTTGGGAGATGGCCGCATTCTTCACAGAGACTGGACTCTCACCCTTCTGCTCCTGGCTCTGCTCTGGGGGGGAGGAGGACCATAATATGCATTCTGGGTCACAGTTTCCCAGGCCTAACAGGCTATCACTAGCTGCTACTGAGGCTATTTGGGATTCATCCCAAGGTTCTGCAAGTGCTCCTAACAGGAATTCACTGGATAGGGGGTCATCCCACACATCCATAATTACTCCAGACATGGAGTCACACTGGGGGTATCCACAGTATTCATATATGTCAGATAGTGCTCCAGACAGGGAGACTGACTGGGGGTATCCATACACATCACAAGCAGTAAGAGAAAAAGAATTCCATCAGGGGCACTTGCCAAATTCCTCAATTGCTCCCAAAAGGAGGTCACCAGCAAAGGAGGTTGCCATGGAGGCGACTCCTGACTCTGGCACCTTGGGCACATGCTTGGGGGCCACAAAATACTGGGGCACTTCCTCTACCCAGCACTCTCCATCTGCTGGCCTTCGGTTCAAAGGACAGTGTTCCCAAGAAGGGTCCATTGTGGACTCAGGAAGTTTCACCCCTCCAAGGTATGCTTGGAGCAGATGGGCGGGTCAACTGGGTATTTGGGGCAGCAAAGTCCTGGACTGCCTAGCCTGGTAGGCAAGCAGGTAGGCCAGGCACCTTCACTGGGGTCACCTGGGAATTTAGGGCAGCAACGCCCTGGCCTGCCTAGCCTGGTAGGCAAGCAGGTGAGCCAGGCAATCCCTCCTGGCCTTAGAAGGTCACAGCGGTCCAAGTGCCCACCCAAACATCTTAGAGAATTTGTGAAGTTGCTGTCAAGTCATGAGGGTTCTTTTCATGAGGCCCCTGAATAACAGGAGTAACTCGTGGTAGATTATTTTGTGTTATTTTTTTGTTTTTGATTTCGGATACATTTATTGTATTAATAAAAATTGAAGGGGGTTTGCCTGAGGGCAGACTCGAGTATTCCACACTCCTTGCATTTGATTACTGAAACTGTATGACACTCCTCACAATGCGTAACGTACATGTGTGTGTGCAAAGTATGTCCCATCTAGGGGGGGTGGGGTGTTGTGTCCTGAGCCTGCAAAAGCAAGCTCAGGACGTTGCAATGGTCCCGGGCATTCCAAAAGCTGCCTGGGACCAGACAGAGCGTTGCCAGCCTTGTGCGCTTGCGCAAGGTGCGAAAACGCTCTATTCGCATTGGCTGACATTGTCCGGGTTTCTGGCCATATAAAAAGGTCTGCGTGCCTTTTGTTTGTGTTCGGTTGTTGTTAGAAGAAGAATAAAGAGCTGTTTAACATCGCCATGTGTTTTCATCATTCGCATGCGAACAAAGTATACAACAATGGTGTTATTATAGCATTAATGGTATCAGGCAGCTTTCAAGATCTTGGAGGGTATAGCAAGCATTGATTCAATTGAAGAGGTATTCCTTATTCTTCAAAGTAATCAATGAATTTAGGGTAGCATGTAACAAATTGAAGCTCATTAGCTGAAAAGGAAGTCTGAAGTACCATGATATGGAACTTGATATGATTTGAAAATGGAGCAGGCAAAAATGCTTTTAGATTGCTTTGATGGCAAGTGAGTACTGTAATACTCTCTACCCATGGGAATACCCAGCAGAAAATAATATTATAAGAAATTTGTTGTCTCAATGCCCAAACTTATCTTGCTATAAATGTCTTCATTTCAAGTCACTTGATGTCCCTCCAAGTTACACTAGGACCTAAATCTAACAGATTTTACATTGACACTGCTCACAAGTTGTGTCAGAAAAAAGGGACAAATGCTACTTTAACACTAGCACAACTAAGAATGATTGTGTTCTGATTGATTTTCTGTAGATTACATAATTTCTAGGCTGCCCTCCTAACATGGGTCCTTAATGCTTCTTGTTCGATTGTTTTATATTGCTCTTAATTTGTATTCATGATATTGTTGTTAGAGCTGCTCAGTGCCAAATGAGAAAGCTGATAACTTGATTAAAGTCAAATATGAATCTAATAAAAGTATTGAAGATATCCTATTTATGGGCTAGGCATAGGATGAATGCAAGAAGAAGATAGCAAAAAAGATGATGCCAGTATGTGCTTGTGTCCTGGTTAGGGACAAGCAGGAAGGCCTCTACAATCTAGTAAATAAACTTAGATAAATATTTCCTTCTGATAAATCAGAATCTATTCTTGATTGAAATGAATGTTACATGTTACGCAAAAAAAAATAGAGAAGAAAAAATAAAGAGACAAGAAAAACCAAACTTGATATGAATTATTGATGTTAATGACTGCTGAAGCATTATATTAACTCT